>CM032447.1:121394057-121579057 GCA_019049505.1 Pachyrhynchus sulphureomaculatus | reverse complement strand
GAAACTGCTAGTATAGCTTTTGAGTTAATTAAGAAAATTACGCCACTGGATGCAGTTTACTTTACAAAAACCGCTTGGAAACAAGTAACCAAAGAAACAGTTAAAAATTGCTTCCGTAAAGCGGGATTTAAGCATGAAAATATGCAAAGTGAAGACCAGTTAACTGAGGCTGTTACATCTGATCCAGAAGATGACTTACCATTTAACGTACTTGCAGATATCCTCAAAAATAAGAATTTGTTGGAATTGACTGATAATGAAAACCTTAATGATTTTTTGAACACAGATGAAAATTTGTATGTTGAAAATCCAGATTCACAACAAGAAATTGAAAATCCAGTTGAAATACAAGGACTTTCCGAAGATTCTGATGTCGATGAGGTTCCAGTACCAACAAATGTTCTCCCAAATTATGGTGAAGCTATTACCTTAACCATTCAGCTTAAAAGTTTTGCCGAAGATCACGGAGATGCAGAGACTTTAAAGCTTCTTTCCAAATTAGAAATACGATTTGTTGACGCCATTTTAAAGAAAAAGAGGCGACGAACAACAGTATTTTTACGTCATTAAAGTGACCTTTCATTTCATATGTATAACTCCATCCTATTATATTTTATATGTACCTAAAGGTAACAAATCTTTGTTTTTTTCCTTAAGTTTTTTGTTTATTTTAAAAATATATACATATATATAAGTATACTTTTTAAATGTCCCAAATTCTTTAATTACAGTTTTCATTAAAAAAACGATTTTTTTTTGTATTTCTTTTAAGCGGACACCTCTCTTGAACGGACATTTTCAGTCGCTCCCGTTGGTGTCCGCCCAAGGGAGATTTAACTGTATATGTATATGTATATATGTATAACTGTATATATGTATATATATAGTATATATATATATATATATATATATATATATATATATATATATATATATATAATATATATATATATATATATATATATATATATATATATATATATATATATAAATATATATATATATATATATATATATATGATTCCGGGTTTCAATCCGTTCGTCTAACAATGAATTTGCATGACGTTTCGCCAAAATCTCATATGGCATTTTCAAGTGCTCTTGCTGCTGCTGCTACTCGATATTGTGATCTTGCTGCTGCTGCCGCTCGAAGCTAACTCTGATTAGCTAACTGAGTTAGCTTCGAGCGGCAGCAGCAGCAAGATCACAGTATCGAGTAGCAGCAGCAGCAAGAGCACTTGCAAATGCCAAATAAAATTTTGGCGAAATGTCGCACAAATTCATTGTTAGACGAACGGATTGAAACATGGAATCTTAATGTATTACCTTCCACCATCCGTGAAAACCTCTATTGTAGCATATATATATATATATATATATATATATATATATATATATATATATATATATATATATATATATACAGTCCCTGGCCAAATTATTAGACGCACTGCAAGATTTCATGTAAAATATTAATTACCGAGTGATATTGTACCGTTTTATTATTTTAAATCGATTTGTTTTTATTTTTATATTATCCAATCAATTACCTATTTATTTGACATAAATAAAACAGCATTAATTTAGAAAAGCATAAGTTTATTAAGTTTTAAAGAAAAGTGAAATTAATGTTAGTAAAAGTCAATATTTAGTTAAGCCACCTTTAGCCGCTATCAAAGCTTTAATTCTGCGCGGCATGCTATCAATGCAAGATTGTACTGTCTCCTGCATTTGAGGATGATGATTCCACACATGAATAATCTTTTCTAGGAGCTGGGTTTTGTTGGTAATCACATCTTTAGCCACTTCTCTTTTCATCAGCTCCCACACATTTTCAATGGGCTAGTACCCGGCCAATCCAACAGAAGGATATTTTTTTCTGCCAAAAGAGCTTTAACAGACCGAGCAGTGTGGCAGGGAGCTCCATCTTGCATGAAAGTGAATGGTTCCCCATTTGGAAACCATTCTCTGAGCTGCGGAATCAATCGATTTTGTAATACTTTTTTGTACTGATCTTGCCTCATTATTCCTTTGACGACGTACAGACGTCCAGTGCCCTTGCCGCTGATGACTGACCAAATCATCACTTTGGTGGGATGTTTAACCGTCGGGACGACACAATCAGGATGAAACTTTTCTCCATGACGACGACGCACATACTGAGCTTTATTCTGCAAAATTTCGAATGTGCTTTCGTCACTGAAGCAGACCTGTCAAAAATAGGAAAAATATATAAACTTCCATGTTTATTTGCTTTATTTAACTGAAAATGATAATAATGTATCAATTATTGATTAAATTGCTGTATCTTACCGATCTCCAGAAGTCCACATCTTTGTCTTGCCATTGTTTGACCCACTTCAGGCGCTTTGCTTTCATTGCAGCTGTTAACTTGGGCTTCCTGGCGGGGCGACAGGCCTTAAAATCTAATTCTTTCAATTTTCTTCGAACAGTGCGCTCAGAAGCATTTACGCTAGCATCCTGGAGTTGTGATTTTATTACTTTTGTGGTAGCAAATCTGTTTTCTACACAAATTTTCTTCAAACATCTCTCTGACCGTGGAGTGAAAATTGGTTTTCTACCGCATCTTTTCTTTCTTTTCGGGCTTAATTCCTTCCCTGACTCAATTTTCTTTTTTATGCGTCGTACACTAGCTTCAGAAACCTCCAATCTTCGTGATATTTCTCGGTTTGTAAATGTTTTCGCAATCACAAGGGCCTTCACTTCAGCTTTTTACGTGGTGAAAGATCGCCTTTTCTACCCATAAAGAAAATAGTCCAATTACTTTTTTAAAACACTGCATACAAAATAAACTAATAACTGAGTAGTATAAAACTGTTAAACAAACAATCACAGTCCATAAAGCCACAGAAACACGTCCGTACCTGACTCGATTCCGATCGCGACTGATACAGATTTGTACTTGTTTACGTTCATGTATCACTTTGTCAACACAGTGTCACACATATGTTAAAAATAAATAGAAATATGTAGTCTACAACAATTCTTTTAAATAAAAATCAATAATATTGTAGTTTAAATATACCATTATTGCATAAAAACTCTTAAGAAACATAAAATTACTAAAAAAAAATACAGTGCGTCTAATAATTTGGCCAGGGACTGTATATATATATATATATATATATATATATATATATAATTATATATATATAATAATATATATATATATATATATATATACATTGTACTTGATTGTGAGTAGGAATGGGAGTAAATTCAAAAATTATCGATGACTATCAATATTTATCAGTAGTCATCGATAATTATCGATAGATGGATAATTATTGATATTTCGATAACTAACGATATATCGATAGTTATTAACATATCTATAGTTATTATGGTTATAAGAAAAACGTGTATTTAAGAGATTACATTTTTAAATTTGTATGTAATGTCTCAAACCGCAACCAATTCATTATGATTGAACTACATCCCTCTTGGAATTTAAACCTAGAAGGTGGGTAATTTTAGCTCCCTGTACTTCCCTATTCTGATTCCGGCCTTGCGTGCAACGTTTTTTCACGTGAAGCTTATTCATCTGTTGTTTTATTTTTTTAATATCTCTAATAAAAAATCATTAGAAGTTCCATTTGCTGTAAAAACAGTGTATGAAATTAGCAGTGTGCTGCTAGATTTTTCGAGTTGCATAGTTTGGGGGATGGTGACAATTTCATTAAACGATTTGATCGACCGTCATAAGGATACTAATGAAACACGAAGATATTACGGCTAATACGGCTTTTCAAAATAAAAGATAGTGTGTACTAATATAATAACGTGAATTGTAGTTCTTATACTGAATTAGACGGATTTATTTAATAAACATTAAAAAAAAAAATAAATTAATTTCCCTAGCTAACCTATTTGTAAAAACTATATATGTATATATATATATATATATATATATATATATATATATATATATATATATATATATATATATATATATATATATATATATATGGCATAAATAATTTATATATAAACATGACCTCGACCTAAATTACAATTAAAATCTTCGCACCACGATATCAGGTATTCAGTTGACAAGATTATTTAATTTTTATTTAGTTAATATAAGTGAAGCGAAAGTGAAACAAAATTTGACCATTTTAGAGTTTAATGAACTATTAAAGCGAGACAGGAATTTATTCAGACCTGTACTAAAAAATTTTTAATAATTCCAAAGGTCCATATTTCCCTTACTATTGAACTTTTACGCAAGATCTATTTTAAAAGGTTATAGTACCAGTGGCGTAGCTACCATGGGGACACCTGTTGCGGATATCAATGGTGTCACTGCATGAAAACTGTCAGTAGTTTTTGATTAATTTTAAACTTACTAAAGCTCCTCTCACACGAAACGACTGATCCGCAAATTGTCGTAAATAATTTTAGTGCGACAGTAGATTCGGCAAGGTTTTGTATACAAGAATAATAAAGCCAGATATTTATTTAAAACAATAAATGTATACATTTATTGTTCCTATAGGAGTGAAATGACACCAAATCAAGGATACGGGAAATCAATAATTTTTTTTTGTTGTATCATAAAATTTGCGATTATTTCATGAAGTTTTTGTAGATTTTTAATTTTTTTAATCGTTGGTGTCACCTCCAAACCGGTCCAGGCCGCTCTCCCTTAGCTACGGCACTGTATCGTACCTATTAAATGTTCACTTCTGTAAATATAGCCTATAACAAATTTTGGTTTAAAAAAAGATTTATCTTCAGTCATAGAAAATTGTGCTTAATTTGGTCTAGAGAAATTTGTAAATTATACACATCTCGGTATCCCGATCATTGCCCTTGTATTTATAAGCTCTTAGTGCTATTTTGTCGATTTCTATGACCTTCCTCCATTTGGAGGTGTATATCTACAGGAAAACGTAAAGTAATCTACTAGAAAAGTACAAAAATCCATTTTAATAGTAGCGACAATTCGAAAGTTGAGCTATTAAAGTAGGTAGCATAAAGAAATTTTCTTCAGGATCACAATTAAAAGTTTAAAAAGCTTTAACATTAAAAGTAATATGTTTAGTAATTTTAAAGCCATTTAAAAGCCAGCAAAGCATTACTGAAAACGTCAGCCATGGCTGAAATATTCAATTCACATACAGACCTGTTCAAATAATGTAGTGCTGCATTTATTTTTTGCCAATTTAAAATATTTTATCTTATGGAAACCACCCTTATATTTGACATTTTTGACATTTGTCAGATTTTATCCGGAAGAGCGGTATTTGCATGATTGGTCACCCTTAACTCACTATAAACCTTGATTCTTCAGAATATCGTAGAAATGTTGGAGAGTTGAATCTATTTTATAAATACATTCACTGGAAGTTTCCCATCCATGCACCTCACTTGATTCCTTCCAGACCGGTGCATGCTAGGAATACTCGTTACGCTAATGCATCACATCCTTATAAGGTTCAGCTTGTCACTCGTTATATTGACAATCTTAGTCCTTCAGATCGAATTGCTCAGGTGTTTACCACCAAATACAACCTGCAGCGGTTCAAGACTAACGTGATTGGCTACATTAGTGTAGTGTAGCTATTTAGGGATTTCTCTGCAGCGCGTGTACCCGTTCTCAAAAAATGATATGCTCAATAAAATAATTACAGTTCAGCAGACGATCATTTACCTCACTTAAATTATTGTATTTTATAATATTCGAAAAAAAAAACTACTCTTTAATACAAAAGTGTGCCACTTTCATTTTTGTCACGTTAAATCAAGTGGCAGACGCTATTACATCCCTTAGAGACATAATATTTGAGCGGCTGTCAGAAAATCAATGGTTTAAAAATTACTACTACCAGCTCCCTAAGTATTATAAGCGGCCTATTACAAAACATCCTCCATGGCAATTTTCACTGTTTTTCTAAGTCAATAAACCATTAGAACCAAACGTAAACTCGATTAAATACTGCGGTATTTACCAGTTTGAAATATTATTTCATTATTCGGCAAAAACAGGCGGGCAGACGTAATTTTTATGGTCTTTTAGTACCTAATAAACAAAGCTTACGATCTGCTGAACAATCACATCCCTTAAATTCTGTTATATCATAAAACTAAAAGAAACTTTATTGCAGAGGCAAAAGATATTTATTTCTTGTAGTTTAGTGTTTCCATAACCATGCTGAATCAAGTAGCAGACACGATCATATGACTTTTTTTTAATAAATTTCATGCACTGTCAACTGACAACGCAGAAGTTACGTCATGGCCATTGATGTTTTTTAGATAGTTAGATCTTCATAATTAATATTAATAATATTAACAATGCACAGAATGAAATGTTTCAACCTTTCTACAACCCTACCTATAACACGACAAACGAAATTTTTCACTACACTGTTGGTTTTCTTGTGTCATTTGACAAGTTTTTATGACATGACACACACTTAAAATATTAAAAGAAGTTATGTTGGGAATGTGGAATCTTTGGCACAATGACACTACTTAGTATATATCACCACTACACCAAACACTTTATTTTTACACTCAATACGGGTGTCGCTAACCATGTTAGCTTCGTCAGGAGCGATGATTGACTAAAGCTAAACTACAAATCTACTTTATTTATACTTAGTCTAACATCAGAATTACTCAAGTGGAACTAATTATATGGGCGAGGCTATCAGTTCTGGTCAAGTAACTAGTAGAGGAGACTATAAGGAATAGGCCCTCTGTCTTTATTTAAACTACTTTTACATTTTATAATTTCCATACTTTCGTATGACGATGACTTATAAACAAGTTAATAAATAGACCTAAGTTCATGTTAAATATTCAAAATTCCACCTTTTTACACGTGAAACAAATAATACTAAGTATGTCTCGCTACCATATAATCCGAAATATAGCAGGGGACTCAATAATATATTTAATAAGGTAGGCCTTAGCTTAGCTTATAAGTCATCAGACAATTTGAGGAATATCTTAGGAAATCCCAAAGACAAGATTTGTAATTGTGAGAAAAGTGGAATTTATGAAATTAGTTGTAATGATTGCGACAAAAAATATGTTGGGCAAACTAGGTCAATTAAAACACGATTTAAACAACATTTAGTCCATTTAAGATACGGTAGAACAGAATAGTCTTGCATTTCCGAACATGCCCTTGAAGGTGATCATTCTGTAACATTAGATAATCTAAGATTACTTAAAGATGTATCTACTCGTAATAAGAGATTGTTGAACGCGTACGAAAGTATGAAAATTGTAAAATGTAAAATTAGTTTAAAAAAAGACCGAGAGCCTCTTCCTTACAGTCCCCTTTACTAGACCAAACTAGAACTGATTGCCCCGCCCATGTAATTAGTTCCGCTTGAGTAATTCATATGTTAGGCTAAGTATAACTAAGGTAGATTTGTAGTTTAGGTTTAGTCAATTATCGTTCCTGATGAAGTTGACAAGGTTAGCGAAACGCGCGTCGAGTGCAAAAATAAAGTGTTTGACGTAGTGGTGATATATACTGAGTAGCTGAAAGAAGTTGTTTATAACTTCTAAATGAAGCATGTGAGAATATTGCATGGTCATTATTAAATTCCATAGAAAATTTTAAAGAAGATCAAAGTAGGTAATTATCGAAACTGATCGAGATCGTGAAGGAAAGTCCAAACGGTGCTTTTTTTAAAATAATTTCTAGGGCCTTTGTACATGTCTAAATCTGCATTGCTGATGCGGGCTACGTTACTTAAAATTCTTAGGCTTTCTTTTTCTCTTCCTGGCATTATTATTTTAAGGGGTGGATAGACCCTATCTCTACCTCTAAGACTTTTATCCTCTTGGTCCTTATTCTGCCTTCTTTCTAAAAGAGTTTTCGAGTAGGTAGCCAACAGGGCAATAAAATTGTTAGGAAAGTCTCGGAGTCCTAGCTCCTTTGTAAATCATAACAGATCAAAAAGTTATGTGTTAATTGCTCTCGTTAAAAAATATTAGTTGCCAAAATTTAAGCACTTTCCAATAATTTTTTTTTTTTTAAATCTGGGATCCAACGTTATTTAATTTTACATTTACCCCTTTATGTTTTATATTTCAGTCTCTTTTTTTTTCGTGTTTTTAAAAAATTAACAATTTGGGTACCTAGTGCTATTTCACACAGCAAACTGTTTATAAAAATAACCGGTCAATCTTAGGTATGAAAACAAATGTTGCCATAGATTTATGTTATATTTCATCTATCGATCGCTATGATCTTTGCTATTCATGCGCTAATTTTTCTAAGTTATCCGTCGCACTCTTTGGTTCTATAATTTGGAGTGAAACCATATTTAATTTTCTACATCGCAAAGTTAGTAATGCAGTCTTAATTTAGGGTTACCTTACTTTTAAAATTAAAATAATTTGACTCTCAAGAGTATGTCTCTGTTTAATTTTTTTTAAAAACTTAATTTTATCGCCAAAAGCTTCCCAATAATAATCCTTAGCTTATGTCTGTGTCAGCTTTTTTTTTTTTAATTATTATCTATCTTCTGCAAAGACAGTGGAATTCATCGTTGTTCTAGAAGAAAACACCGGGTTAATTTAGTTTTTATGTAATTTTTTTTCGGGTGTAACTTCTAGCAATGCTCGGATAGTACGATTTTAGATAGGTAAGGTTTCTTTCTTGATTGACTGTTAAAGTTACTTCGCTAAATATTAAGGTATACAATAAACCAAAGGCCCTGTGCGATAATGTTTTAATACCGTGAAATATTTGAAGACAGGTAGGACAGGACTTTGATGTTTAAAACATTTAAGACCGTTGTTAATTAAATGGCTAATTGTTATTTACGATAAAGCGATCTAAGATTATAAGAGTATCAATCAAATCACAGAAAATACTGTAACAGTTTGTGATTTTGGAATTTATTAACTTTTTTTAGGTTTAATTTATTAATTAAGTATTAATTAAGTTATAAACTGCTTTTATATCTACAGAAATTAAATATAAGTTGACGATAACATATATTTAAGACTGGTTTAGTTTTATTCTAACAAGTAGTAGTCGATACAGTTTTTTTCTTCACTTTTCTGAACAGTCAACGAGAATCAAATAGTAAGCTCACCGTGGAAATGTTACAATTTTACAGCTGAGTAATTGAATTGGTCATTTTTGAAAAGGGATATGTGTCGATGGGGTCATTTTTTTTGCTCTACTACACATAACTGATGTAAAAGCAGCACTCAGGGTTGAACCGAGGCATGTGCTGAAGGAGGCAATGGGGGCATTTTGTTATGAGAAGTTTTGTTCAGTGTTGAAAGAGGACATGTGATTCGCGTGTGATGGTTTTTTCAATTTGCCAAAAATTTCAGTTTTTTAACATGCCCCCTTTCAAAAATTACCGATTTGTTAAAAATAAGATAAAAAATTAAAAGAGTGATGTCAGTTTTTTTTTATATTTTTACGTTCCTCATCTTTTCTTTTTATCTTTTTTGGTTATCTTTTAATCAAATAACATTTTCCAGAATCTGAAAACCTTTTCCAAGTTTACTTATGTAAATGACCATACCTCTACATTTTCCAGAATCTGAAAACCTTTTCCAAATTTACTTATGTAAATGACCATACCTCTATAAAGTATTAGGAGGGATAAGTATAAGCAACTTCCGTTGTTACGATAAGGAGAGAAAACGCTATTACTTTTATTATTCTTTCATGTAACATATAGTTCATGTATCATAATTTCATTTTTATCCGGGATCGCATTATAATAACCATCATATCACAGTTTTTATTAGGCGTTGTGGGATAATGTTCTCTTTACATGGTTAACATTACTGACGATAATTGGTTTCTAACAGTTTGAATATTGTTGCAAATAGTGGTTTGTATTTAGAAATGATCAAAATTGTATATCCAACTGTCAATATTTTAGGCAATTTTTCTCTATTCTTAACCTACGAGAATTTTCAATCAATTAATAGTATAAAATTAGTATGTTTGTAGTATGTATTCAATAACTTCGATAGGATTAATAAGGAAAAAAGTAATATTTTTTTCAAATTTTTAATCTTTGTCTAGAATTAATGGTATGATGATTACCATCGAATTTTTAGTGTAGACTAACTACCAGCTATTGCAATAAAAGTGGTAATAATAAACGGTGTAAAAATATTAAATAAATATACAGAATTATTAACATCCAGCATGGTGATATGGGGATTGTTGGGTTTGAAAATGTAGTTAAAGATTGATTGTGATTTTCATTTGGAAAGTTCTTAACAATTCATTTTACGATAGATTAAAATTCTTTTGTTTCCTTGTCGGCGGTAATATTTATTTAAAATTGAACTAGTTTTTGCTGTGCTATCGGATGTATTTGTCTAGTAATAATATACGGTCTACAGAATTTCACTATAGATACATAACAAACCAGTCTAGTTGACCGATTCCGTTATATGAGATTGTATAGTAGCGTGCTTTTAGGATGCGCGCGATTTCTTCGTTCATTGATCGGCCCCACCACGGAGCATTGCCGACAGCCGCCGCGGCTAACTGAAGCATGTGCCCCTCTGTCGATGTTGTTAGCTGAGTTGCCAGGGTAGTTCGTAGATTGAAAAAGAGCACAACCCTAAACGGGCGTTGTTCACATCTCAAGAAGTTCCAAAACAAAGCAGCGTGCATGTAAACAACACGATAATCGAATTTTCAAACGTGCCAATTCAAGTTAGCTTTGCCTTGTGCAGTGTTTTTTCGTGTGAACTGTTCCTAAATAGCAGCCAAACTGTGGGGTGCCGGCGCTTTTTTTCTTCCTCCCCAGGGAATGTATTACCCGGTAAGTCTTTTAATTTTATACAGCAACAATTTGTATAAAAGATAACCTAAACAATAAACTTGTTTTGGTAGCAAACGAATTTAACCTTCGAATCACTCGCTAGGTTGAGGTTAAATTACGAAAAATACTAAAGGATTATTTTTAAATTAGTTTGTCTCGTTTATACGGCATTGTTTTGTGTATTGGTTCAGGCGTTGGCTAGAAAAAGACAGAAAATATTTCTGGCGACCTGTCTCAATAAATTTGCTCTGAGACAGTGGCGTTCTTTCAACTCGTTTAATTTATTCGGCAAGTTGCGTTTTTTAAATAAGTAATTTCTGTAATCTCGTTTGGCATTTACTAATATGATTTAGATTTTATGTTATTAAACATATTCATTATTTAAATTTGTGCGTAGTGTATATATCTGTTATAACCGTTGTGTTTTTTTTTTGTTTACTGATTGTTATCACTGAAATTTCCAATTGTTTGAATCATGATGAATATTAAAACTTGATGTTTTTTTTGCTGGTATAGCTGCGATTACAAAAATTTTTTATGTGTAAAGTGCTTAAAAATGTATATTTTACAAGTATATGTTATGTGTTTCGTATATTTTTCTAAATTGTTTATTTATTACTTCTTTTAGTATTTTCATAATAGTCTGTATAAGCAGGAAAGGGATGTCTAAAAATATTTTTCTTCTATTCCTTTTGCCCATGAGGACGTTGGGCAAAATTATTTTTAAAAATATTATTATTGTGTGATAATTGATATTTATTTAAAGGAGATAATATTAAGTTCTGTTTTTAACAAATTCTTCAGTGGTCATATCAACTTCTAATGATTATATTTATAATGTTCCGACCATTGCTCTTTAAGATTGTAGAAGGTAATATAGGAATAATAATAATTTCAGGTAACTTGATGACAAAAATCTGATTACACCCCTCGCAATATTCTAATGTGATGTGATGAACCATTGCAACATTGTGCTGACACAATACGCAATATAATTTTCTTATAATTTATATAGTTTTTTTTTAACAAGTAATAATTTAAAAAAAATGTATGGATTTTCCAGATTTGCGCTTGTAATCTATAATAAAAATGGTTGTTACATAACTTAGATCATAAATTAAATAGAATCGTTAAAATTCGTAAGCACAGGAGAATATCGATATACTTTTTAACTAGAAGAGGCGACAGTTTGTAAATTCCGATTATATGGAAACACCCTGCTTGTTTTATTTTTGACTCTTAAAGTATTAATTTTAAAATATGTTACTTATCCTACCCAATATATGGTATTGGGGCTTAGGGACAATGGACACCGAAGAATTTGCCTTTTTGATGCACACTTTTTAGATCTTTGCTTTATAAAAAAGAGACATCCACCTCGCGATGTAAAAGCAATCTATTGACGCTAAATTTACTAAGAAAAAGAACAAACGTTAAAGTCTGGGTTTACTTACGGTATCATCATCCCACACCAGTCTAGCACACGTGCTGCAAGGGAAATCCCTAAAGCACTACAGGAGCGACACGTTTGCGGAAAAAGCGATTCACGTTGTTTTTGAATCGCTATAAATTGAACTCGGTGGGAAACACAGTCCTGGGTAAATAACTCCAAAGGGATGATGTTCTCCATATAAAGACTGCTTGAAAAGCGTTGTACGAGGAGTAACAAGTTGAACCTCATACGGATGTGAAGAATTAGCGCGACGTGTATTTCTAACATTCACCGCTCTGGGAGGAATTAAGCGGGCTACATCCTTCGACCACTTTCCATGAAAATACTTGTAGGATAGACGCCAACCGTTCTTCAATGTTTCAGCGAATCAAGGCTGCCGATCAGTTCCGGGTCTCCAATCAGACGAACAGCTCTTCTCTGAATAGAATCCAACAAATGCAGTGTATGTTTGGGAGGGAAGCCCCAAACATGGGAGCAGTATTCCATAGTTGGTCGAATTTAAGCTTTGTAAAGAATTAACAGTTGTGGTGAGTAAAGCATTCTGGTTCGAAATAATATTCCCAACTTTTGAGAAGCTCTCCTTGCTATGCCCGCAATATGTTCATGCCAGGACATATTTGCTCCCAAATTAATTCCCAACAAATTGAGTGACGGAGTTAGAGGAATGGAGTGCCCTGACATAACTATGTCGGGTTCAGCATTATTTTTTTTAGAAAAAACTGTCGCCTGGGTTTTTGTGGCGTTAAATTCCGCTTGGTTATTGCCACCCCAAGATAAAATTTCTTCCAAGTCTTTGTTAAGTTGAATGACTTCCTGCTGTCTGCGGATATTCGTCTGAGTAGTCGATGTCCGAGCGTTCAAAGTGAATGAAGAGATAAGCGTACTTACTGTCATCTGCAAAGCTGTAGATTGGACTCCCAGTCTTTTCCAGCAGATCGTTAATGTAAATGAGAAAGAGAGTTGGAGAGTATGGAGCCTTGGGGCACACCGGCGTTGATAGTGAAGGTGTTAGAACGAAATCCGTCGACTGCCACTCGTAAAGGAAGCTCTCTGAGGAAACAAGAGAGCCACAAACAGAACTTTTCAGACATATTAGAAGACCGTAGCTTAGCCAACAGTCCATCGTGCCAAACATAGTCGAATGCCTTGGATATGTCAAGAGCAACCGCTCGAGATTCTTCAAAGCGTTCAATTACGTGGTTCCAAACATGTGTTTCATAAGTCAGAAGATCTCCTGTTGATCTATGTTTATGAAAGCCATATTGAGATATTTTAGAAGATATTATTGAAAGCAGTGCGACTGGTCGGTAGTTATTTGGCAAGGTCTTCTTGCTTTTTTTAGGTATCAGCTGAACTGCGGCACATTTCCATTTGTTAAACATGGCAATAGAAAATGCGTAATTATTAATATGCACTAAAATTCATGTTATGTAATATTGGAATACCTTATTTTAGCACAACAAAATAGAGCCGTTAACTTGACTCAAGGATAGATAAATTGTCAAAATTATGATGTATCAGTTCAAACTATCGACATAAGCGCGATGTTTGCAAAAATATTTTAAATCTCACTTAAAATGAAATCTAGGCATTCATGCAATAACCAAACCAATGCAGACGTAAGGAATGCGATCTCTAAACGTGGAGCAATTGGAAAAAAGAAGTAAAAAATAATTATCTCTCGGTGCTGCAACTAAGCGAACTGGTCGAGTATAGTGGTTCCGTGAACCTTTTTAAATTTTAAAATAGTCTTTACGATGAGAATTTCTTCGTCATATATTATGTAGATATTCGAGTTGACGTTGTTAGTTTGTAGGAAATTAAAAACATAAATACTGAATGCTCGAAGGGTTAATTTTATGATATCTATAAAAAAAGCGTTTCAATAAAATATGTTTTCTTAAGAAAGGATATAGAATTATTGACTAAAGAGACAAAATTGTATTGTCTTAATACGTGTGCCAAAGATATAACACATTTCATTATCATATTTATTGCTACACAAGAGTTATCAACAATACACCAAACGTTGCATTCGTGTTTCGCTAACCGACAGGATTGATTGACTAAATCTAAGATTAAAAATTAGACTATTTCTATTATTAATATTATATTTATACTAAAATTGTAATTTACTTGCACTGAACGAACTGATCACAGACGGCGATTTAGTTCCGGACGAGTAACCAGTACAGAGAACTGTGAGGAATAGGTCGTTTGTTCTTATTTAGACTATTTTTACATTTTATAATTTCAACGTAACTGAATCGTCTAAACCGTCATCTGTGATTGATCGGACCGCTCGAGTAAATCGCAATTTTAGCATAAATAGTCTAATTTTTAATCTTAAAATAAGTCAATCATCACTCCTGCTGATTTACTAAATTGAGATTTAGATAATGGTTCGAGTGCAAAAATAAAGCGTTTGGTGTAGTGGTGACAAGCGTTGTGTAGTACCATTGCGCCAAAGATTTCAAAATCTCAACGTAATCACATTAATTGGTAAAGGTAATTGCTGAAAAAATAAAAATAATGGCTATCATATCTGAACACATATTAAAAACAAAAATCATATGTATTTATTAATAAATTTTACTGCTTGTTCTGTTTGGCGTTCATTTCTGTTTTTAAAGAACTTGCCTATATTTCTCTGAGGAAATACAAATTAGAAAAATCAGCTGTAACAGTAAATTCAGATCCGAATAATGAAATGTTTTTGTCGGAATTGGAAACTAATGTAATCTGAAATTTATTTCCGAGCAGTATTAATAAATATTTTTCAGATGTGTCGAACCATTCTTAGCGTCAAATTACAACAAATTCACTAATGAAATAAATGTACTAATATAATGTTGGTAATTTTAACTCTTTTCGGTAATTACATTTTATGTTAGATAATACACCATTAAGCGTTATTAACGTTAATTATTAGTGGTAAAGCGGAAATCTATATAACATAGTTATTATATCTTGTAAAGAGAAAACAAAAATAATTTTTTATCATTGCATTGGTTTTTTCGGTCATTTATTTTAACAATAAACTATAACTAACTCTTTTTATAAAGCAGGAATATGTTAAATTTAGATTTATTCATCCCTCTGGATAAAACATTAATAGGCGAAGCGACTAATAGGGAGGGAGAGTTTTAGCTATACCCATAAAGGCGACAAAGGCATATACCCCTTCTAGCCTCCTCTTGGCTGTGCCACTACTCTGGATATGAAAGAAAAACTATTCTTTGAAACGGTGTTGTTAGATAAAATGTTAAAGATGATAAAAATGTTGTTAAGACACTTAAAGATCACAGGAAAATTATAGTGAACTTTCTGGAGCGAGTTTTTCGTGAGAAAATTAGGATCGAGATGCACGAAACATACGTTACCCAAGTTTGAGTCATAGGTGATATTGGTATTCTGGAGGTCAAAATTCAACCAAATATTATTTGCTGAAATGGATATTAGATAAAACGTTTATATCATAGTATTATTATAAATTTTGTTATTTATAAATGCAATTTTCTTTTTTCATTCTTAATACGAAAGTGTGAATCATTTTCTTAAAAATCCAATGAGGAGATGACCGATTTTTAGGAAGTAAGTACATTTTGAACGAATAAAAAGAAAAATTAACTCATCAATAAGTGGGCCTGAAACTGTTTTCTATTGTTTTCAAGTACTCTGTACCTAGTTGGAAATTAAAATTATTCAGGAATATTTATGTACGCACATGTAACACACAAAAATAATATCTTATATAAGTTACTATTGTTAATAATTAATTTTATCTGTTTAAAAGAGTTATAACTTACACATATGCTGCTCTCTAATTTTAACCCCTACTTATCTCTTCTGCAGTCTTCTCTCGGGTCCATTAATATTTTTTTTCATCTTCATGTTTTGTTTAGTTTTCGTCCATAAACAAGGTTTCTTCTTTACCATTTTCAGGCTATAGTATGTCTGTAAATTTTGCTATTCCGTTGTCTTTCTTTACCTTTATGATTGATAATTGATTCTTCTTTACCTTTATGATTGATAATTGATTTTGATGCGACACGAGAGTCAGTTAACCTAATATCTCCACGCCAGTTAAAATAAAAGAATAAAGTAGCTGCTGTTTTGTGGCTTGTAGTCCTAAGAACTGAAGCATAAAGTAAATAGCTTTGATAGCTATTTCTTCTATGACGGAAGCTAAAAAATTGAAGAAAAAGAGAGAGAGAATACCTTATCGCCCAGCAAGTAGAATTTCATTTGACTTGCTGGCCCATAAACGAAAAATGTTATATCCTCTCCGGCAACAGTGTAATGCGAGAGAAAGAAAATTATTTGTAGTTATTATATTAACGATTTTTACTGAAGCATCTTCCGGTGCCTGGGAACATTTCTGTACATCACCCCCTACATAGACAAGCTGCCCGTCTATTTGTAAATATCTCGAATCATCTCAACATAACATAAATATTGTTAAAAAGAAAACCGACGAGAAACACTACCAATTTATGTCGGTATTTATTTTTGTTATAGGCCAATCTGAACGCATATGTTAGCCTGATGCTTCCGTTTATGTGGAATGTTGTTTAATTTTAAGTTTATGTTAAAAGTGAAACTAAATATTCATGTTCTTGCCGAGGAAATAACAAAGATTTTACAATGATACTCGTAATTTGTTTGTCCGGAGATTTTATTGATTTCAAATTCTGATAATAATCTGTGATTTACATTTTATAATGTTACGTAATGTTTCGATTAGGTAAAAGCACAAAAGGACTATATTTCCAATGATTTACAGACTTTGATTTAATTATAGTTAGTAGGTACCTTGAATCAAAACAAAATATGAAGAGTTTCTCTTTGACATAACATAAAAAAACTGGATTTCGTAAATATATGTATTGATAGTCTTTTTTCCTGTTTCGGCTTATTAGGAAGTCTGTTTAATGCAGCCACGTCCACGGGAATGTAATGGCGTCTCAAAATTTCTATATAAACTTTATACACATATACTGGATGTCACCAAAACCTATTCTGTATGCCGGCGACACGTAAAAAAACCTAAACATTGTCCTAGAAGACCTATATACTGTCTGTCGAGTAAGAACGTGTCCGCGATAATTCATTTTTGGTAGGTGCGATTTTAGCGATTCAACAAAAAATCGGTAGACGTCTACGACGCATTTTAGTAAAAGGATAATGAGTCACTTGTTTGCGCATCGGTTCGAGACAATCTTTCTTTGTTCCCATCCAAATGACACATTTTGCGGCCGCTAATTATGTTAAAAAGTCTGTATCGTTTATGAAGAAGTGGGTCATTTTAATGGGAGGAAAAATGTCGACGACTTGCCAAAACGTGGCTCGGTAGGCAGTCACTCCGAAAGTCGGAAATCGAATCGTGTCTTTTTTTTCACGGTGCCCGAAATTGACGCTGCGTCAAGGAGCGGCAAAATTAAGAAAATCGAGTTTGAATGTGTCCCATGAGACCATTCGACAACATCTTCGTGCTCATGACGTCAAATTCCGAAGCACATCGAAGAAACCTTTGCTGGGCGAAAATCATGTTGCGAAGCGGCTCGCTTGGGCCCACGATAAGTTACCAGAGTGATCCCCACCATCGCCGAACGCCAACCCTACTGAAAACGTTTGGAGTTCATAAGTAACACTGAACCAAATCGTTATCACGTTTGATTTCTTTGTTA
Organism: Pachyrhynchus sulphureomaculatus; assembly: GCA_019049505.1. NCBI lineage: Eukaryota > Metazoa > Arthropoda > Insecta > Coleoptera > Curculionidae > Pachyrhynchus > Pachyrhynchus sulphureomaculatus. Next base: position 121,561,112 of record CM032447.1, on the reverse strand, counting down.
GATTCTTCTCTCTCGCCATAGAATAGTCGGCTATTTTCTCATATAACTGATAGCTACAGCTAGAAAAATAAAAATAAATTAAAACTTTCGGTCTGTATTTAAGAGAATTATGCTATCTGTATAAATACATACTGATAACATATTTTCTCTGTTAGTCATTATTTCATTTAATTATACATGTACATAGTTAGTTATTGCATGCTAACTGAATTCTGTACTTACAGTATTTCGAACAATACCGGTGAGATAAATTAACTCAATTTAATACATGAATGTTGTAATAAATATAAAAAATCAAGAATAATTAACTGTTTCTTTGAAAGAATGTTAAATGATGGATCTTGAGATTTGACCGTGTCAAATTATAATTACTGTCCAATGTTTCTCATATGGTTGCCTCATACATATTTAGAGAAACCAAAAATGACATTAGCTCATTAGTCGGCACGAATGGGGGGATTTTGATTAATAATTAATTATTCTTCTGTTCTGGCCCCTCGTAAATAATTTTTAAATTTAGTTTGAAAAGTAATATAGTTTAATTTTTTTAGATTAGGTGTTATAATGATTAAAAAATAATATGTGTTTTTCAGATTGGCGCATATGTATTTTCAAATTATTTTGAATTCTTGTGTTAAGAATATGAAAGTTATTTCCAAATTGAATTATTAAATAACTAGTCAAACTTCTCCATCAAAATTAGTTGTTGTATAAAACAAGTACGATGGAATCCACGCTTGGTTTTCTCAAGTTAGATTAATTAAATGTTGGTAATATATGATGGCATTTTTTGAGTTCTGCACTGTAGTCCAGAAATTTAATTTTTCATTCAAAATTATCTACAGGTCTTAATTTCTAACCAATTTGGATATTTTTTTTTTAAATAGTCGTAACTGAGTTTCCAAAAAATCTTTCGAAGCCGATTTTTGAATTATGGCCAATTTTTGGTTATTTTTCTACCATTTTTTGATAATTTTTAGAAGTTTGCAATATTTGAATGAACAAACTAAAGTAATTTATGTTTCTCGATCATAATCTGAAATTTGTTGTTTCAAAGCTACTGGCTAAGATCTTGATAAATGTGGTCAAAATATGTCCAAATAATGGCTGAGAAATGGCTATGTTGATTCAGCTTACGACCTTTAGGTCTTGAAACAATAAATTTCAGATTATATGGATTGAGAAACATAAATTGCTTTGGTTTGTTCATTCAAATATTGCAAACTTCGAAAATATTACTAAAAATTATCCAAAAATGGTAGAAAAATAACCAAAAATTCTCCATAATTCAAAAATCGGAAATTTCATTACGAGTATTTAAAAAAATTATCCAAATCGGTTGGAAATTAAGACCTGTAGATAATTTTGAACGAAAAACTAAATTCCTGGACCACTGTGCTCTGTTGAAAATCCAAAACAATTATTTTGTAAAATGTATAGTATTTATATTTCACTATAACTGATGATTTTGAAGTAAATGTGACAGTAATCTAGACATCGTTACTCCTCGATATTAAAATACTGACTCTTGAAGAGTAAATATCCTTTAAGTTGCATTGCGCAAGTTTAAGTGAAACATTGCAAAGTATTTCTAACAAGTAACAAGTTTTCTCACCTCACTATAGTAAAACCGTAGACTTTTAATTCAGATCTAAGATCTACGTTAATTTTTAGTCTTCTGTACGAAACACTTATGGGATCACTTCGGTGTTCATCTGTCTGCCCGTCTGTCACGCCCGATTTTCTCCGATACTATTTGGCCTAGAAAATTTGGCACAAATATAGGAATTGATGGCCTAATCAGAGCTGTATAGTTTTGAAAGTTAAATTTTCTCTTAAGGGGTTAATTTTGGGGAGTGAAATCAGAAGTGAAAAAAAAAATTTTTACCGGATCATCGATTGGGGTGTTAAATGAAAGCTTGTGAGAATACGAGTTCAAAAATATATATGATGTAACACTCACGCAAATTTTTCTTCATAATATTTTTAAAAAACCGCCAAAAATCGCTGTCCCCCCTTATCTCGAAAAGTACCGATCAAAAAATTTTGACAAAAATTTTAGAATAGTCTCCATAAAGTGTAGATTGAATGAAAGTTATCACGAGTGCGTTACCTTTGACAATTTATCTGGTAAATAAGAAAAACACATTTTTCAAGGTCATCACTTTTCAACAAAGATCGGAAACAAACTTTGTAGAAAACTCATAGTTACTGATCATTTTATACCTTCGTAACAATTTTTTTTCATTTGAAAGCAATCACCGTACGGAACACTAATTGCACAAGTCCGACTTGCACCTGGCCGTTTTTTTTTTAATAAGCTTGGACACAATGAATTAATTTGTTTATATTTTGGTTTGCAATACTTTGATTTTATCTTTAAATAGAATTAATGAATCATTTTGTGGTTTATGAAAAAGAATGCGAGTCTTGTCCTTGAAACACTTTCCTAATAAACAGGTGCTTTTATTTTTATCTACGTCGATCACTGTATATTATTTAGGTCTTTACAAGGTAAGTATTAGTTGTAAAAATATTTGCAAACTTTTTTTTAAATTTTCTTTCAATATACACCTACGCCACTGAAATGAATCTATAAAACAATTAAAGTCCTTGTAGGGAGCTGCGTTTTAAAACAAGAACCTTCAAGTATATCCATACATGGATATAGCATCTTTAACAAAAAATTCGGTTTTAAATTGTATAAAATAAGAGGTGGTAAAAGATCATCTTGCATGATTAAAAATAATACGAAACTCACCTTTGTTGGGAAACCCGCTGGGAAAAATATATATCGTTAAGTTCAAATTTTGCTCTTTCATCTATGGGCTTTAAAGAAATAATTTTTTTAGCCTTTTTCATCTCGTCTTACTTTCTCATGGAATAGTAATATTAAGATTTTGCTATTTTTGTAAATTTTCAAATTACAAAATCTCAGCATCAGGACATACAATATTATTAACTTTCTTGTAATGCCTCAAAGAGTTGGAATCGTTTCAGTAAACCGTTCAAAAGTTAGCATGTACTGGCAATTTTTATTTATAACAAATTTACTCGTAATTCAATGGAAATCACGGTAATTTAAGTAGAAAAATAGTATCGAAAAAATAGTAAGAATCGTTAACAAATTTGTAAAGTAGTAGATTAAGTATTCAAAAAGCAAATAAATTAATAATATTAGGTACTTACAAAATTGTTAATGCAAAAAAAATTAATGAGATTTATGCAATTATCGAACTCAGGATGTTATTTGCAGTGAAAACGTGGCAACATCGTAAACAGTTGCTCGAGTTAAAAGTAAACGAAACTACTATAGCGAATTTGAATTTTTCTATAAGATATGTTACTGCTTAAAATTTAAATATTAATGAAATGACATTGAATTGACCAATCCAAAAATTTTATATTAATAATACAGCGCCCATTAAATATTTCTGTTTCCTTTTCAACATTATCACATGTCACCCTTTCTTAGACATTTGCACTTACCACATGCTCTTCAGGTTTATCTTTTTTTCGTTTCAAGCCGAGTTACTGTTCTAATCTTTTTAAATTATAGCTTTTCAGTGACAATTTTTCTTTTCCATCGATAACTTGTGGTTTTCGGCATTATATTCAATAAAAAATAAACACGTAATAAACTCCAAACAAATAACGGTATCAATATTTTAAACACAAAGATCAATGCGCAATGCGCGTACGCATGCTTTAGTTTGTACAGATGCAGGAAAGGAACAACTACCAACTACTAACATGTTACAGTGTTGTCACGTTTCATTATATAAAAACGATAATTATTTTATTTAATTTTTAACAAAATAAATTTCCTGTTATTAGAGAGATTTTGCAACTCGTATTTTTCACATGCCTTTTTCCTTATCGTTATTTCAAGCATATACAATATTAACGCGTAAGAATTACAAGCTTAGGTTAGCATTCATCTATAAACCTAGGGGATTTTTTTTTCATTCATTTCGTAGGTAAGCACACCGGTTATTAGTATTTGATGGGTGAACACAAGTTTCTAATTTAAAGTTGGGTCTAGCATGTTTCTGTCACTTCTTTCAATATTTCCTACTGTTGTCAGTGTTATTTGCAATAAAAGATTATCATTTCAATTTTACTGATTTTCTTAGTGGTTTGTATACCTAAGTAGGAAAGAAAAAACAGGCTCTACCATAATAGCGATAAGAATAACGAACTTCAAATAACCTCTCCAATAAGTTCCTAATAAATGAAATCATTATGTTTAATAAAGGTTTCTCTTATTTTTAGTGTTCCATACGGAACACTTATAAGATCACTTCGGTGTCTGTCTGTCTGTCCGTCTGTCTGTCACACCCGATTTTCTCCGAAACTATTTGTCATAGAAAGTTGAAATTTGGTAATAATATAGGAATTGATGGCCTCATCAGAGCCATGTAGTTTTGAAAGTTAATTTTTTTTTTATTGGGGGTTGAAATCGGAAGTGAAAAAAAATTTTTTTTACCAGGTAATCGAGTGTGGTGTTAAATGAAAGCTTGTGAAAACACGAGTAATATATATATATATATATATATATATATATATATATATATATATATATATATATATATATATATATATACGAGGCTGGTTTGAAAAGTCCGTGCAAAGTCCGAGAGATGGCACCACCGGCGCGTATCGAGGTCATGTTTAGTTAGTAGCATCTCTTGAATGAACGCACACCAAGTTTCAGCCATATTGGTCTATTTCTTTGTGTTTGGCATTCGTGTGAATCAAGGAAGTCGAGTGATTTTCAAGAAATGGACGAAAAAGAATTTCGTGTGGTGATTAAACATTACTTTATGAAAGGCAAAACGCCTCAGGAGACTAAAGAGAAGCTTGATAAATATTATGGTGACTCTGCACCTTCGATTAGAACAGTTTATAAGTGGTTTCAAAATTTTCGGACTGGCCATATGGGCACAAGTGACGCTGAACGTTCTGGACGGCCTGTGGAGGTTACGACTCCAGAAATCATTGATCAAATCCATGATATGGTGATGGATGACAGAAGAGTTAAGGTGCGTGAGATTGCTAGTGCTGTGGGCATCTCGACTGAACGGGTACATAATATTTTGCATAAACATTTAGACATGAGAAAGCTATCCGCAAGATGGGTGCCGCGATTGCTCACGCTTGACCAAAAACGGAATCGTGTAAAGTGTTGCAAGGATGGTTTGCAGCTGTTCCAGAAGAATCCGGAGGAATTTAAGCGTCGTTTCGTCACTGTGGATGAAACATGGATACATTACTATACTCCTGAGACCAAACAACAATCTAAACAATGGGTTACCAAGGGGGAATCTGCACCAAAAAAGGCGAAGACCGTTCCTTCGGCCGAAAGGTTATGGCGACTGTCTTTTGGGATTCGCAAGGGATAATCCTCATCGACTATCTGGAAAAGGGTAAAACTATTACAGGTGAATATTATTCATCGTTATTGGACCGTTTGAAAACCGAGCTGCAAGAAAAACGCCCGCGATTGGCCCACAAGAAAATCCTTTTCCATCACGACAACGCACCAGCACACACCTCAGCAATTGTGGTCGCAAAATTAATGGAAATAGGATTCCAACTCGTTTCACATCCCCCCTATTCTCCAGACTTGGCTCCCTCGGACTACTATTTGTTCCCCAATTTGAAGAAATGGCTGGCGGGACAAAGATTTTATTCAAACGAGGAGGTGATTGCAGACACTAATGGATATTTTGCAGACTTGGACAAATTCTATTATTCGGAAGGGATCAACAAACTAGAACATCGTTGGACGAAGTGTATAAGCCTAAAAGGAGACTATGTCGAAAAATAAAAAAGGTTTACCCCAAACACATAAGTAGTTTTTATTTTTGCACGGACTTTTCAAACCAGCCTCGTATATATAATGTAATACTTGCGCACACTTTTCTTTGTATTATTTTTAAAAAATTGCGAAAAATCGCTGTCCACCCGCCTTATCTCGAAAAGTACTGATCAAAAAATTTTGGAAAAATTCTGGAATATTCTCCAGGGGGTGTAGATTGAACGAAGATTATCACGAGTGCATTACCTTTAATAATTTATCTGGTATATAAAAAAACAAAAATTTCAAGGTCATCAATTTTCAGTAAAGATTGGAAACAAACTTTGTTGAAAAACTCATTTGGGGTGTGTTTTGTGAAGTCACTGATCATTTTATACCACCGTAACAACATTTTTTATTTTAAAAGCAATCAACGTACGGAACACTAATTGTGCAAGTTCAACTTGCACTTGACCGGTTTTTTTTTTCAATATTGCGCAAGCGTCTTTTGTATTTAATTTCTTCCCTTTACTACTGGCGTTGTTCCGACGTTGTTTTACTTATACTTAAGACTTATGTTTTTTTATAATTCGCTTGATCAGGAGTTGAAGTTGTGCAATAACAATAATTTGCGCTCGAGATATAAATCTCGCGTACTAGGTCTACAATATGTGTAGTGCTATACCAAGGATTGCAGAATTTTTCTGTAAACTATGGCTATATGTGGTTTACAGATATTTATAATATGTAATATAGTGTGTAGGGTTTGGATTCTTATTGTATTATCAAAGTTTTTTATTTTTTTGGTATTGTGCTTTATTTTGGTTTCTTTTTTACATTGGATTGGACTTAAATAAGGACGGAAATGGTTGAGTGTAAGAGTAGCCTGTGGCTAAACTCCGCCATTTCTTCTCCTGCGGTAATTGTAATTGTGTGTGCACATTTGGAAATTGTCTGTTATATATATATATATATATATATATATATATATATATATATATATATATATATATATGTACATATATATATAAATATATATATATATATATATATATATATATATATATATATATATATATATATATATATATATATATATATATATATATATATACGCCTTTTAACATCTTATTTTCGGATCTCTCCACTTCAAACAGAACTGCCGTTATTTCGTAAATCCAAAACTAAAACATCAACATTCTTTACATTCCTCTAAAGTGTCGGCTTGGGCCGCAATGTTGGTATGTAAAATAATCGGTCCGTAGTTCTTTCAAAGTGACAAAAGCCCCACAACTATTAATTCAAACGATATAGGGAGGTAATCGAGCCCTTCATCACATCTGCTTTCCAAAATTTTGATTACACTAACTAGATATCCTGATTTTAGCAGGATAGACTTCAAACACATCACAATCGTTCAGTATATTTCCACGAATAAATTGATTTGAAAATATTGGGAAGGAAATGGTAACGATCACAGAAACTAGCAGTAATAAGTAATTCACCACTCGCTTATAAGAGTTCCGGAAACGTAACGGTTTACATTTAAATGTCATTATTTTTAAAAAATAATCTCTCAGGCAAAGTCATTTAATTAACAGTAAAGGTTTTTTTCATATATCAGATTGTTTTTTACTGTAACTATTTTAAAATGAAATTTTTAATGGAGCACCTTGGATTACGGAATGTTTTCGCTTGAAAATTTTATATTTTGTTATAAAGATATATAATAAAATGACTAGAATGTTCCAAATTTATACAATCTTTTACTTGTTCTACCACAGTTTAAATAACCGACCAAGTGCAAGTCGAACTTGCACAATTAGTGTTCCGTACGTTGATTGCCTTTAAAATAAAAATTTTTGTTACGGAGGTATAAAATGATCAATGACTTCACAAAACACACCCTAAATGAGTTTTCAACAAAAATTTTTTTCCAATCTTTACTGAAAACTGATAACCTTGAAATTTTAGTTTTTTTTATATACACCAGATAAATTATTAAAGGTAATGAATGCACTCGAGAGAATTTTCCTTTAGGAAATATTCCAGAATTTTTTCAAAACGCGATTTTTCGCAATTTTTTAAAAATAATTCAAAGAAAAGTTTGCGCAAGTATTACATTATATATATTTTTGAACTCGTGTTTTTACAAGCTTTCATTTGACATCCCACTTGACAATCTGGTAATTTCACCCCTCAAAACTAACCTTTTAAGTCAAATTTTAACTTTCAAAACTGCACGGCTCTGATGAGGCCATCAGTTCCTATATTAGTGCCAAATTTTAACTTCCTATGTCAAATAATTTCGAAGGAAATTGGGTGTGACAGACAGACGGACGGACAGATGCACAGTGGCTAGAAAAAAAGCATTACCGTTCAAAAATCGTCAAATATTATCGGATCACCATATTTTTTTAAATCATCGTAAGAAACAAAAGGACCGTCCAGCCATATTTTGAAAATATATATTTTAAATCACCATTTTGAGCCCATTTTTGGACCCTAACCGAATCCAGTAGATGTATGAGAAAATCAGATGTCATATTCGGATTCAGTGACTAAAAATACATCGGAATATGTATCTCTCGTTATTATTAACTTGACGACTTTTGACCACTTTGAGGCCGTTTTTTGACCAATACACTCGAATTCAATAGGTTTATTAGCAAATCGGATATCATATTTGGATTCAGTGACTAAAAATACGTAGGAATACCTATGTCTGGTCAATAGTAAGTCAATAGTATTTTTTTTGGTTCGACAGTTCTTTTCTTAATTTTCTTACAATGATTTAAAAAAAATATATATATATAGTGATCCGCTGAGATTTGAGGTCGGTAGGGATTTTTAAACGGTAATGTGTTTTTTACCCACTGTGAGACGGACAGACACCGAAGTAATCTTATAAGTCTTCCGTACGGAACACTAAAAATTATTAATATTTCAAAGTTATCTCGCCATTGTAACTTCGTCTTCTATTAGTAATTTTATCACTACACTAGCTAATTATTCTTTGCCGCATTAGTTTTCCAATGGTATAATTACGAAACCATAAACTATTCAAAATTATTAGATGCTCAGATTAGAGTTGTTATTTTTTAACAGGAGATACGGTGTATAACACGTCCGCGATGGGTCATCGCCCTATATAGACCTATGAAAAACAAAGGAATTTATTAACTAATATTACCAACATGTATAGGATTATTTCTCTAAAAAAAAAGAATTTGAGTTTTTTTATATTCATGCTAATGTAATTTTATGAACAAGTTGTTTTCTGACTTCTAGCGCTTTCTAACACAGAATCATCTTAATATTAATAATGCTGCTAGCTTTAAGATTTTTTAAAAATAATTAATTTGTTGTTTAACTGATAGCATTAATAATAATAATAATAATAATAAATGGCCTGGAAACACCCCTCTTGGGGTAGGGCCACCCTTTGGGTTCTCTAGATCTAGTTTATGGGTTGATCAGACCCGTTTTCCTTGTTGTTATATTTCTCTCCTTAGATGTTTCCAAAGTTTTCTGTTAGACGTCTTCTCCTTCCAGTTCGTAATCCCTGCCGCCTCCATGTCTTCCTTGACTTGCTGCAGCCATCCTATTCTCGGTCTACCTCTCTTTCTACGTCCCAGTTCCCATTGAAGTATTTCATATATTGGTGCTCCTGGGCCTGCTCTCCATGTGTGCTATAGCCAATTAAATCTCTTCTGTTTTATTTGACTATGTCCTCCTCCACTTCTTCCAAAATTTCTTGATTAGTCCTCCTTCTGTAGACTCCTTCACATATTCTTATTGGCCCTAGGATTGCTCTTAATATCTTTCGTTCAATTCTTCTCATGTCTTCCTCTTATTTCTTTGTCATGTTTATAACTTCGGTACCATACATTAGTTTTGAGAGTATTATTGTCTTATATATCTTCATCTTACTGTGTCTTCCTATTATCTTACTACTTAACAATTTCTTATTGCTATGGAACAACTTGTTTGCTATTATTAATCTTTTCTTTACTTCCATTTTCTTGTTCCCATCCCAATACAGCGTCACTCCCATATTTAATCTTCTCTACTCTTGCGAAGGTATATTCGTTTATTCTAATCCTTTCCATTTCCTGAATATTCTGTTTTCCATTTTTCATTATTTTGGTTTTCTCTTCATTTATCTTTAACCCCATTTTTGCTCCTTCTACGCTTATTTCTCTCACCAGTTCCTTCATTATTTTCTGGTTATTTGCAATAATTACTACATCGTCAGCATACGCCACTATCTGGCTGCTTCTTGTTCGTATTGAACCCTGATTTATATTCCTTAGTACATATTGTAGTGTTAGGTTGAATAACGTTGCCGATAATGCTTTTCCCTGTCTAACTCCTTTGTTAATTTTGAAATCTTGTGTTCTTCCTTTCTGTGTTTTGACATTGGCGAATGTCATCATACATAGTCGTCTTATCTTGCTCGGTACTCCCAGTTCTTTTAGCACTGTATTTAATCCAGTTCTCTTAACCGAGTCAAATGCTTGCTTGAAGTCAATGAATAACAATTCCAAGTTTAGTGCATGTTGTGCTCTTTCCAATGTTTGTTTGACCACATGTATTGCATCTACCGTAGATTTTCCTTGTGTAAATCCGCATTGGTATTGTCCTATTACATTTTTTATTACATATTTTAGTTTTTCGTGTATCATCGTTGTCAAAATCTTGTAGGCGGTGTTGAACAGGGTAATTCCTTGATAATTTTCGTATATTCGTTGGTCGCCTTTCTTGTGTATTATTACAATTTCACCTCCTTTCCAATCATGTGGCATGCGTTCTTCTTTGTATATCTGTTTATTTAGTACGTACATTCTTTCACAGAGTTCTTCTCCACCGTATTTGAACAATTCCATGTTTATCCCGTCTTTGCCTGGCTTTTTTCCGTTCTTCTTAGTATTATTTCTTTTATTTCATCTCTTGTTGGTTCTAGAATCATTTCCATTTCATTTTCTTCTTGCTCGTTTTCTTCGGTTATGTATTCTTCCTGTATTTGTTCGTTTAAGAGATGCTTGAAATGTTCCTCCTATATAATAATATATTGTTTTTTTCTTCTTCTATTATTTTTCCCTCTCTGTCTTTCACTACTCTGACTTTTTCTTTATAAGTTCTGTTCTGTATGTTGATCTTATTGTACTGATCTTATTGAACTGATAGCATTAAAAATCAATATTTTTCATAAATATAATAAACATGCTACACTGCTACACTTTGTATGACTATTTATTAAAGTTTTGACTTTGGCTAACTGGTCACAGAACCCTAACTAACCCTTTTTTATGGGCGTAGCACACGTGCTGCAGGGACATCTCTAAAGCACTATTGGAGCCACGCGTGTGCGGAAAAAGCGATTCACGTTGGTCTTAAGTCGCTGTAAATTGTACTCTATGGGAAACACAGTCTTAAGCAAATTATTCCAAAGGGATAATGTTCATATGGATGTGAAGTACTAGCGCGACGTATATTCGTAGCTTGCACTGCGTTGGTAGGAATTAAACAGGCTACGTCCATCGAACACTTTCATAAAAATATTTGTAGAATAGACTCAAGTTGCCAACCCTTTTTCGATGTTCCAAGGAATCAAGGTTGCTGGTCAGTTCTGTGTCTCTAATCAGGCGAACAGCTTTCTTCGGAATATAATCCAACATATCCAGTGTATGTTTGGGAGCAGAGTCTCAGACATGGGTGCAATATTCCATCATTGGTCGAATTTGAGCTTTGTACAGAATTAATTTCAAGTTCGAAATAATATTCCTAGCTTTTGAGAAGTTCTCTTTGCTATGCTTGCAACGTGTTCATGCCAAGACATATTTACTTCCAAATTAACGCTTAGCAAATTGTGCCGATAGTAGAGGAATGGAGTGTACCTGCATAACTATGTCGGGTTCAGTAACGTTAATTTTTTCTGTAGCCTTAAATTTTACTTGGTTACTGTCACCCCAAGACGACTTCTTGCTGTCTAGGGATATGTGCATGAGTAGTCGATGTTCAATCATTTAAAATGAATGAAGAAATAAACGTACTGTCATCTGCAAAGCTGTAGATAGGATTTATGGTCTTTTCCAGCAGATCGTTATTGTAAATAATAATAATAATAAACGTCTTTATTTTATACTCGGCGAAATGCAGCAGTGCTGTTGTTAACCGAGTTTCAAAAAAAAAAAAAATACAATAAACACAAACAAAGAAAAGAATACAATTCAAATGCAATTCAAGGAGTCACAATCATTACTTAACTCTACTCAATCGTAAATTGATATAAATACCCATATACAAATAAACCGTGATCCCCACCTTACCCTATAAAATATACATAATAATAACCATCAAAAAGTCGTAATAATCAGTAATTCTGAAATAAAATTTCCTTCAGCTGTCTTCTGAACGAAAATTCAGACAAAGCAAGCAAACTTCCAGGAATTTCATTCAGAAGTTTAGCAGACGTATAGCCGAAAGACTGCTTAAACACATTTGTACGATGCCTAGGTATGAGAAAGAGAGTAGGAGACAGTATGGAGCCTTAGGACACACCGGCGTTGCTAGTGAAGAAATCTGTCGACTGTCATTCGTAAAAAACGCTCTCTGAGGAAACACAAGAGTCATAAACAGAACTTCTCAGACACACCATAAGAGACTAGTCAAAAATCCATCTGCCAAACACGGTGGATATATCGAGTGCAACCGCTCGAGATTCTCCAAAGTGTTCAATTGCGTTATTCTAAACATGTGGTATATAAGTTAGAAGATCTTTACGAAAGCCATATTGATGGTCGCTAATAATATTCAGTCCTTCAAGATATTTTAGAAGATGCTGATTGACATTCTTTTCCGTGACTTTCGATATTATTGATAGCAGCAGTGCAACTGGTCGATAGTTGTTTAGCAAGGTCTTCTTGCCTTTTTTGGGTATCGGCTGAACTGTAGCGCATTTCCAGTAGAAAAGAAATATTCCCTTTTTGTAGGATAGGTTGAAAAGTCTATAGAAAAACAGGTGTTAGTTCTCTCGTTCATTTTTTGAGTACTATGGCACTTTTTTAGTGTCTAGCTTCATTAAAATACGTTTTATGATACGGTGTCTGACGACAGTATCGGGTATCCTTTATTGCACAATGGGAATAGGTGGTGTTGTTTTTCTTAATGGAAATAAAGCAAAAAGTTCTACTAACAAGTTGGCTTTCTCAACTGGTGTTGTTGCAATAGAATTATCTGACCGCGTGAGTGGCGGTATAGTGAATATAGTGAAATTTTGTCTAATGACCTTAGCGACTAATCAAAAGGACCTGCAATGGTTGGGGTAGGCAAGAAGTTTGTTTTTAATTCTTTGATTGTGTGCCTCCTTGGTTTCGTCGATAATTTATTTGCATATGTTCCGGGTACGAGTGAAGGTGCTTAGAAGTAACAGCTTCTTTGCATTTCCAGTCGAATCAAGGCTTATCATTGGAAGGGCATTTCTTCGAAAAGGAGATGTAAGCTTCCAGCCGAAATGACATCGGAAACTTCCTTTACTTTAGTTCCCTTGTAAGGGGAAGTATTTGTCACACAATTACGTTCTGATATTTCAGCATTCCTTCACGTTTTTGAGTCACTAGGTTACGAAAAACATAATCTTCAGTTTTCTTCTATCTACTTGTTCATCTGTCTGTCTGAGTCGAAATGAGATATGGATTTTAAATTGACACACATATAATACTTGAATTAGGAAAGAAACTTTGGTATGATATTGCTCCAGTGGAAGAAGGTAAAATGGGTGGGGATCGATTAATTTTTTATAGCTTCGATAGTATTATTGTAATTTTCTTGGTTGTTGGTTGGAAAAGGTTACCTATTTTAAGTGTTTGTAGACAAATATAAAATGATTTCAAAGGATAGGTGGTTGTTTTGAATATATCATGTATGTCATTTTCAGGGTTCTTGTAGTCGAGGAATCCACTTTAACAAAAATAGTATGTAGAGGGAAATGTCAGATTTCAGTTATATACATAAGTGTAGCCCTTTCTTTCCTAATTTTTTTTGCTGTTATCGTGCTATAAAGTACACATCATTTAAAATATTGATTTGTAATGCTTAGATTGGGTTTTTTTTTGGTATGAGAAGGTAAGATTCAATATTTATTTTAAAACTGCGCGTTTGCAAGAAAAGGACCGGGTAAATCAATTTATTAATTTTTTGTTTCATAACAGGCGTTAATGCCTGTCAAGCTAGTCTATGTGTCATCATGACCTATTACAGTCTGTCAAGTAGGAACGTAATCGCTGGTATTCTTGAACAAATGTGTTTCAAGAACAGTTTTTGCCATCAGTGTATTCTTTGGTGTGCTAATAACCGCGCAATTACCTTAGTAAGTTGTCCAATCGCCTCCTGCATCAATAAATCGCCTGGCATCTTCAAGCCCTGGTGTCGAGAAGGTTTTCTGTATACTCGCGCGGCAGTAATCTCCAAATTTTTCGAATCTCGCGAGACACCCGAGTCAAAGTCCTCAAGAGTTTTTCCTCTGAGCTTTCTCTCTCTAGTATCTTAACTTTTTTTGCACCTCCAGTCCCTGCACAACTTACTGCGGTGTTTTGGGTCATTATCTTCTTGCAGGATTCAATCCTCGTTTTTTTTTTTAAAAAAGAAAAAAAAAAAAAAAGGAACCTTTTAAACCAGCACTTGGCAGTTGGTAACAAGACTTTCTCGTAAATATCACACATTTTTTTCACATTTAAATGTACGTGAAGAGATACAAATTGCCAAACACTTGTTTGGAAAAGTATTCCCAAACATGCACTTTGATTGAATGTTTGACAGTTCGTTGAACGAGACGATTGATGGCAGTTGTCCAGGCCCGAGACGTTGTCGCATCCTCCAAAAGGAAGCTTCGTCCGTGAAGATCACGTTGTTCCAATCACGGTCGATGTTGTAGGCCCAAGCTTCGCGACGTGTTTTTCTCCTAGCAAAAGTTTCTTCAGCGTACTTCGGAATTTGACATCATGAGCACGAAGATGTTGTCGAATGGTTTCATGGGACACATTCAAACCCGATTTTCTTAATTCTGCCGCTCCTTGACGCAGCGTCAATTTCGGGTCTCGTGAAACAAAGACCCGATTCGTTTTTCGACTTTCGGAGTAACTTTGCCTACCGAGCCACGTTTTGGCAAGGAGTCGATATTTTTCGTTATTTAAAATGATTTATGCACTTCTTCACAAACGATCCCGACTTTTTAATGTATTTAACGGTCGCGGAATGTGTCATTTTAGGCCCCTTTGGCTGTGAACAAAGAAAGACTGCCTCGAACCAACGCGCAAACAAGTAACTCATTTTGGATTGTACGTGATTTCGACGAAAGTTCGGAATTGATTGATACTGTTACAAAAATGCGTCGTAGACAAAGGTTCCCTTTACCGATTTTTTGTTGAATCGCTAGAATTGCATTGTAACATTCATTTTTTCCTAGATTTTAAAATCATGTTACGACACTGTTTCCACTTATAATTTATATTTTTTTTACTTTACTTTACTTATTTACTAACTTTTAAGCAGTGTAGTTTAAAACAGTGTTTTGAATTTTTGAGCCGTTTATTTTACAGCGTGCATTGTGGGTTACCTACTGGACCTATTTAATTTGCATTGAATGCGTCCGATTTGCTAAAGATTTGTATCCGGGAAGTAGCCATTTTGAAGACGTGATTTTTTCCAGCCGAGATGTAGTAAAGGCTTCTTCCAACCGAGATGCAGTAACGGCTTTCTCCATCATCAAGCCGCAGTAGGCTTTTTCCATCACGTTGTCGTAGTAGTTTATTAGTGATGTGGTAGTGCAGGGACGGTTTTTAGCTTTGAAGTTCAAGGCCTTTTCCTTGAAATATCCTGCTCATTCCCAGACATTTCGGGTCAAGAAGTGTTTAGCAGTCCAAAAGGAATTGGGGTAGCAAAGGTTGAGACAATATGGTTATGAATATCTCACCAGGACAGGCCAAAAAACTTATAGAAAAACCGCAAGTCATCAGTATATCAATAAATAGACCTAGTTTCCTGCTGACAAGTGCGTTTTACATCGTCTATTCAGAACGGGTAACTCGTGAAGTTAATCCCACGAACTTTTAACATCGTGTTTAGCTAAGCCTTAATTAGAATCCTGATTTAAGGACTCTAGATAATCGTACCATCTACTAGACGGGATTTTATTTAGTAGTAATAGTGATTTTAAGTGTAGCGAAGTTAGAACTTTTAATTTTGTCATTAATAAACCCTTTTCTTTATTTAAATCTAGCGTTTCACTGAATCACCCGTTTATCTTTCAGGACACAACGGTTGTACCATATTAAATTTTTTTTTAACAACCACATAACCCTTCAGTATTTTTTAATTTTTTTGAGCTGAAGTTAGATTCTTTTTATTTTAAAATGAATGGTGCCCAAAATCTGTACAACCAAAATTTTAAACAACTATAGAGACTATTTTCAAAAGACGTACAAAAATTATCTCTTATCCATATTTCTCTACCAAAAAACTGAGCTAGTTTATGTCTAATTTCTTTAGTTCTTTCAGTATTAATATCCACTGAATCCATTCTCAGAAATTATGATATACATAAGGGGCAAATAACGACTTCTATTTAATAAATAATATATTTATTAAAAGCAAAGAAGTTAAGAGGTTACAAAATAGCGCTTCAACGTGCGGGCGTTTTTTTTAGACGGTATAAAATTGCGCCCAAACGAGAGGGCATTTTTTTAACAAGCTGCAGCATCTACCAAAAATGAATTATCGCAGACACGTTCTTACTTGACATACTCTAATTTCGAATTTCTGACAGTAAAGTTAGAACAAAATTGAACATAAGGAAGAGGTTTGAGGTAAGTAAATTAAATATATTAATCTTAAGGGGTAGATGAGAATTTTTACGGTAAAATAATTAGTTGATTGCAGCAAGAACTTGGTCGACAATCAAAATAAACGAATTAGTCTGAAAAAATGTCATGCTTGAAATAAATCCAAAGTATTATATTTTATGATTTTCGTCATGTTTATAAACTATAGCAATTTAAGCTCGTAAACTTGTCAAAAATAGGGTAGTGGTTAAAACACTTTTATATCAAAAAAAATTTTTTTGAACCATTTCTGTTTATGCAGAATTAACAAATATGAGTATTCACGTCAATTTTTACTACATACAGAGGAGTACGTTACGTTACGTACGTTAAACCGTATATTCAGTTAACTTTTATATTTTATAGAGGACGGTTAGCAAGTAAAGATAATTATTTTTAAATTTGTTTTATTGCACGTGATATTTAAGTGTACTTTTAATTTTAATTTTGTGTATTTATACTCCATTCCTTATCTGAAACGATTAAATTAAACATCGGTTTAGGCGAAATAGACATTCCAAATAGTCCGTTACAATCTGAATACTAAACTAAAATTGAACCAGGTTATTAAGATGAAAAAAATGTTGATTAGTTGTATGTATATTAAGAACTGAATAACCTGAACTTAATCGAATTGCGAAGCGGAAAACGTTAGACTTACTTTACAAGTAATGATTAGATATTAAATTTTATATATATGTATATATATATATATATATATATATATATATATATATATATATATATATATATATATATATATATATATATATATATCTTAAGCAGTTAAACTACTTCATACTTTTTTAAATTGTACCTGTTTTATACAGGTACATGCAAATAAAAATCTTTGAAGTACAAGAATTTTTAGTTCCGTTTTAATTTAATTTTTATTTTTGACTATAACAATAATAATGTAAGATAATTAAATTTCAGTAAAAAAAAACAATAAACGAATTTGCAGGTTTAATTTTTATTATTCGTAAAGAGTAAATCAGTTTTACAAGCATCTTCTTACCGAATAGTACTATTTTGAGTGCTTCATTTAAAAATGGTTCCTGAAATTTTTCCTTTCGTTCATGTTTCATATTCAATTGACATATTAAACACGTGAGAAATACCACCCTAGACGTAGAAATTTGAATAACGCAGGCGTCACAAGAAACCATTATAAATAAGGGTAATAGTAATTTAAAAATTTACCATGTGTTATCGGCAAAATCTATAAGATTTTAAACATAACCAGCATGAAAATAACCACTGGGGTGGTGAAAAAATCGAAATTAATTACTCAGTGCAAACGGTCTCAAGGGTACGGACAGACCCAGAGATTTTCATTTTCTTTATTGACTTACAAGAAAGGCATAACATCTTACTTCTATTAAATTAACGTTGTTCGGACATGGAGAAAGTATACTTATTCTAACTTAACCTAAGTATTTAATAGTGTTCCTAATCTAAACCTAACTAGGAAATGTGGTTATTAACATGATTATAACCTAACCTAACTTAATCTAAGACCTATGCTAACCTATTCTAGTTTTGATTTTCTTTTGTCATGGTGGGTTGGGAGGGCCATCGCCTTCATCCGAGAGAGGGTCTGGGGTTCTCGGAAATTGGTTGCGGACATGGACGATGGCAGCCCAGAGATTTTGCAGACGAATGCCCAAATGTATAAAATGTAGGGAAGCACGTTACTCTAAAGATTGCAAAAGATTAGAAGTGAGATAGGTAAACAGATTGAAAAACTCAGAGATTCAGCCACACAAGCGCAAAAATCTGTAATATATGCTAGAGGTCCCGTGTCCCAACAAATTCCGCAATCTTATTCGTAACGACTGCCCTTGATGCTACTAGTGAACCTAGTACGAGTGGAAGGCAATCTGTTAACCAACAAGAATATCAGAAAAAAACAGAACCAATAAAGCTATTCTGCCAAAGATATGTTTCGAAGTATGCTTAGAGAAGCAAGAGAAAAAAAATACTGCACAAGTACTGCGTGTATACTATACATCCTTTTAATCGTGAGAGAGCAGGGAATAAGCATTAATTGTTAGGAAAAACATCAAAAAGTTTGAAAATGGATCACTGCAGTCTGAGGAAATACAAGTCTCCTTAGTCACAAGTACCTGTAAAAGTTATATCAGAATAGCAGCTATCTACTGATCACCTCGTTACGCGCTCAATACGGTAGATTAACGCTATTTGCTAAATCATCGGGGGGAGAGATTTGTCCTGGGCGGTGATTTCCATTCAAAAGATTTCTAATGAGGGTCAAGACTAATTAGCCCAAAAGGCCGGACGTTATATTCTATAGCCAGAGAGACATACTGTGAATTCCATTCCACAAGATCTCCGATATGCTGGTCAACGGTCGTCAACAAAACACCAAACTTGTTTGATTTCTTCGTCTCTAGGAAAATATACAACCACCACAAAATTGAAGAGGGGTTGAGTCTGGCAACAGACCATTTATCAATTGTTTTGACACTAAGTGATTAGATCATAATAAAATAAGAACTACCTAAAATAGCTAATAAGGCAACCGAGTAGGTTTCAGAGCGGAACTAGATGGAAGCATCCAACTAGGTGTAAGACTGAGAAACCTGAAGAATTGGATACGGAAGTTGAAAAGTTCGTGGAAGACATTTAACAAGCGGTATGGATCAAGCTAAATTATCCATCTGAGATATGACAGCTGGTTTCAGAAAAGCAAAAAGCTAGAAAATGCTGGCGCCAATTGATAAAACCAGGCTCAATTAGCACACGCAGCAACTGAGTAGAGAGCCATTCAAGAAAGTTAAAATTGACATACGTAAAAAATACAGATTATTCATTATGGAAGGCCACCAAACAAATCAAGAGACCAAAATTATATGTCACATCACTTCCGAAGTGTGGGTCAGAAGTAACCAGGTCAAAACGAACTGCTTTGCCGACCATCTGGAGAAGACGTTCCAACTGAACGAAATCCCAATCAACGCGAAATCACTCATAATGGAGAACATCTTAGGTAAGAGAGAGATCAAATTTACTACACTAAAAGAAGACCCCTGTAACTGAAGACTGATATTGATCTCAGAAAACCCCAGATCTCATAACTGGAGACACTCTAAATCAACTTTTCAGGAAAGGCATCGTTAAGCTGACCGATCCTATCAGTGCATCATTTTGACTTAGATTTGTGCCATAATGTTGGAAGATAGCAGAAGTTATAATTATTCTGAAGCCTGTTAATGAAGCAACATCATATCGACCTATCTAGTCACTGCCATACTTTTTTCAAAACTAGTTTTTAAGAGAATAAAACCTATTCTGGATGGGAATAAACTTGTTCCCGATCATCAATTTGGCTTCTGGAATAAACATACCACAGTAGAGCAAGTTCGTAGAATTACTAATTCCATAAAAAAAAGGGAAGGAAATATGCTCAGCTGTATTTTGGGATATAGCTCAAGCGTTTGACAAGGTATGGCACCCTGAGTAGCTACCTCGAGAATGCAGCTTATTACTACAAAAATACATCAGCGATAGATCCGCAAGGCAGCGTACTGGGTCCCCTTTCATGCCATCTTTTCACTTGCGAAATCCCACTTTCAGAAAATACTATTATTGCTACATTTACCGACAATACGGGCATTTTTGCAACCGGACCTAATGAGTATTAGTCCATCAGTAACCTGCAAAGGGAAGTCGACAGCGTATACACCTAGACTAAACACTTAGGTATAAAACTCAAATAAATCTGTTCACATAAACTTCACGTATCGAAAAACTGAACAGATGTCTCTAAATATTAATGGGCAAATATTTTCTTACGCTTAGGCTGCCAAATTCTTTGCCATGAACCTAGGTGTTAGGTAGAAGTGAAAAGAACTAAAAAAAGAGGGAATAACACAACATCAAGTTTCGAAAAATATACTGGTTGATGGGCACAAGATCGACTTTTTCAGTTCACAACAAACTAATGCTTTACAAATAGGTCCAGTATGGACCTACCATATAGCTATAAGCTTTGAGGTTGGGACAGCAACAGACGTATCATCCAGCGTTTTCAAAAGAAGGTACTAAGCATTGTCGACGCTTTTTAGTTCGTACAAAACGAAGAAGAAGTTCGAAAATTTGCAGACAAATAGGAACAACGTCTCCATCAGCGCTTCGATACAATGCAAGACGTTGACTTTACCAGACTGGAATAACTCGATGACTCAAGAGGTTCGATACTTTTGAGTTGGCGGCAAATGTTTAGTTATATAAAAAGCAGAGTATTGTGATAGATTATGCTTTGCGAATGCGAAAACTGCTAAGTGGTTCCACTGGGAAAGACCTTAAACAAACTATTTTAGGAATTTACTCGTATGAAGTTACTTTTTAGCCTTAGTTCAGACTAATTGCTATTATACTACCCTTAAAGGCCCATACTTAAAAAAAATTGGTTATCGCATATATATATATATATATATATATATATAACATATATATATATATATATATATATATATATATATATATATATATATATATATATATATATATATATATAGATATGTATGTATATACCGGGTGTTATGGAATTCACTGCATATAATGGAACAAAATCGATTGTAGAAAAATCACCTTAAATAGCGTATAGCAATAATAAAGGAAAAAATCTACCCTAAAGAAATAATGTCTTTAATATTTTTTTCGCACTCCACTGATGAACGCTGAAGGTCATTTTTTTTATCCCGTCAGTCGGCGTTTCTCAAATAAATTTAATAGAAAAAAATATTAAAATATTTTTGTATATTGGCATTCCAAGGTTATAGCATTTATGTCGGGACTCCCGTGTTTTCTTTTCATTTAAAGTTTACCAATTACGGGGGTAAGGTGTCGTAAAGGTCAACGTTTTTTTAAAGAGGGATGGACTGAGTAAGTAAGAAAGTTGCAGAAAGTGTACAACAAAATGCAGATAGATTGTGTCATTGGTACAGTTGGTTATATGGAGACCAGTTGCACATTCAAGGTACATTTATTTATTTCGTATGAAGCTAAATAAAATGACCTAAATGAATTATTCAAAAATATAACCAATCAATAAGGTACCGATTTAAGGTACATAAAAAAACCGTTTACCATTTATCTTAAAAAAGTTCAGCGAAAAACTTATTTGGTATTCTGTTTTATTTTGTCTCCACACAGCTGTTAAATAAAAAATAGCGGATCTTAATAATAAAGGAAAAATCAACCCTAAACCAATTTATTATAAAAAAATAATATATAAGAATTATTATATTTTAAAATAATTACTTATCACTATACGATAAATTATACAATATTATAGGTAAGGTAATTCACCAAAATTGTATTTGCTTCCTTGTAAAGAAGATAATAAAATAAAGGTTGAGATGGATTTGTCAGCTTTTTGCTGTCGGGGAAGCTCGTGTATATTATACGATACGTCTTTTTATTGATTTTTTCAACATATTTTTGTAAGGACTTGATGTAATTTCCACAATTTTTTGTACAGTATTTTTTGTAGTATTGGACATAAAGATTTTACAATTTTTTTAACGCTTCAGCATTAAATCCTGAAATAGACGGTTCACTATTTAAATGTATGGGTTTAAAAGATCGATGTGCTTTCATTACTTGAGTTTGATTGGGAGAGAGAGCATTTATACTTTTAGTTGCTTTAAATAAAGGTTCGGGAAAGACGTTTTTGTCAATGGGCCAAACTCAGTCGCTTGAAATTCGTTAACAATGATGCCAGTCATGGTAAGATGCTGCAAATAAACTTGCAACTTCATACTGTGTTACTTGACGACCTGGATTTGTCCCCAGTCATTGATCTGTTGCTTGAATATAATAAGAGCTCATAGGTTTAAAAAGAAAAAAACTTCGAGTAGCTGAAGCCGGTGAGTAGTAGGGTCTGGCAGTTGTAACATTAGCCTTTGCTATGTTCAACGCTTCAAGGTTCTTCGAATGCGTTGTATATCCATCAAGCATAAGTAACACTTTATTTTCAGGAGTTGTTTTTACGACGCTTATAAGATGTCTCATCCATTTTACAAATACGTTTGAGCCAGTGCATGGAATGCTGATAACACTCTCAGAAGGTGTGCCATTCCCCAATTCAAGATTTTGTCTCATTCTTTTGAATATTTAATCCTAAAACTTTTTGCGTTTTTTCTGAATGGTGGAAAATTATTAAATATAGTAGACGAAAATTTATTTATATCTGCGATTTTTTTAAAGTAAGGGTCAATTTTGCCCTACTCTCCCTACTTGAAAACAACGGTTAACAGCAAGTGATATATTTACTCTCGCGCCTTGCCTAGGTCGGTCTTTCATGGGCGGAGTGATTTTATAAATATTTAGTGAAAAGGACTTTTGCCCTTTTTTTTTGTTTAATTTTTCAAAAATTTTCGAATTTGAAAAAAAGTATTGAATGTGCTTCTACATGGCCCCACAAGTCACCCAATTCAATACATGCAGTGAATTTCGTAACACCCTATATATATATATATATATATATATATATATATATATATATATATATATATATATATATATATATATTATATATATTATATATATATTATATATTATATATATATATATATATATATATATATATATATATATATATATATATACATATATATACATATATATACATATATATACATATATATATATATATATATATATATATATATATATATATATATATATATATATATATATATATATATATATATACATACAGTCACAACAACAACGGATTTTTTGGACTTATACTGCACAGCTTCATAACTTTAGTTGACTGACACACACCTTTTTAGTAAAACAGACAGCTACTGCCCGATTCGCTAAAAAGATCTGATTTAAAATGTGATAAGTTGAGATCTAAATTGACCAAAGTACCAGTAAGTAAACTAAAATTTCGTATGTAGAGTACAACAGTAGACAATGCGCTTTCAATTATGATTAAACCATCAAGAGTTAAATATTGTCTTAAAGTTCTATAACCTGTTTCAAGATCTTCATTTCCTATTTTTGAATGAAATATTCTTAAAACATTTATTTAATGGTATTTAAAATCGAAAATATTAGATTGTTAAAAAATAAGTCAACTGGGCATTAGAGGTTTTAGTCTCCACGGTAACTAGATCGGGTTAAACTTTTAGACCCTTTTAGAGAATCTGACTAATAAAGTTTGCAGATTCTCTTTTATCTGGTGATCATTTGTTTACTACGATTGTTCAATATCATATGAGATACAGAAAAAAATAGTTCTGCTGATTAAATATTGAACCCATTAACCTCACTTTAAAGAATCACCCGATCATGACATGTAAATATCTTTTAAATCATTTAATTTTTATGCAAAATTATTTGATGTTGCATACCACATTTTGTAATTTTGTTTGGAGAACTGACCTTTTGATCTCACCAAGATACATTTTTTTAGTTGTTAAGACAAATATTAGGTTAGAAAATCTCTGCATTAAATACAAAATATTTTTATCGTCAAAACTCAATAACAATATTTAATTTCATTTTATTCTCCTATTATTGTTTTGTATATGGCGAAGTTTGTAATTGAATCGCGAGTTAATTGCTGTTTGTACAAACTGTGTATTGGAATATAATACCAATGAACTTATTTTATTTATGAATAATGCACAATTATTTTTTTTAAATCGGACAATGTGTTTGGTTTTCAACAAAGGACAAAGGCATTGTATTCCGGTGACATCAGGGCCTTTAACCACAGATGTCTATATCTTTCAAGGTTTTATGCACTTTTGTTTCTTATTTAAATTATATATGGTCTTCTGTATATTTGCGGATAATAACACAGGTATACAAAAAAATTCTCTGCCTTTTAAGTGAGACACGTGCTTTCTTAAGTATTTTTTTATGCCGAATCCAAAAAAATCGTAAAAAAAGGCATTCACCGTGGGGTTTTTTTCCGAAAACACATTTAAAGTTGCCAGAAAACTGTTAAATTGAAAAAGATACATTTTAATAAACAATGTAAAACTGTATAATCATTAAAATTATGGAATAAAACTATTATTTCAGACGTCTTTAAATGTTCTGAATCTATATTTATCTTAAAAACCTAAAAATATTAGGTTCATGTTTAACAAAAAACACGCATACACCACCTTTAACTAAACTATGTAGCAAAATGATGTTTTAAATAAATACGTGCAACCGCTAAAATAAAAAAAAAATGTTTTAAATTTTATTAATATTGAACAAAATTATTATTTCCAGTATTTTTTGAAGTTTTTAATCCTGATTTGACATCAATAAATAAAGTTTTATGTTCAGTTTCAACAAAAAAACTCGCTTTTAATACTTCCGATAGTCAAATGCTTTTTTAAATAAATAAATGTTAATAAAAATTAAAAACAATTTTTTTAATTTAACGTTTGCATATACAGTGCGACCTCGATAATCCGGACTAATTAAAACCGCGGTGATTCGAATTAGTAAATAATTCGAATTACTGAAGCAGGACATTACTTATATTAAAAAACGAATCACTTAATACGAAACAACTAAAAAATAGTACATACATAGAATAATATTTAAAATAGAAGCATATCTTGTCAAGTTTTATCTTATTTTGTAAAAAAGTTTGTAATTTTTGTTTGCTTGTCCCTTCTCTGGTTCATCATAAAAGCAATTTCTTTTAATCTTTGAAGTACAAGAACATCACTTAGAGGGATATCATTTTCTTCTGCCCATCTCATGCATACATTGAAACTTTTAACTGCCTCATCATTCTTCACAGTGTTCTTAACAGTCTGGTTTGTATTAGTATTTAACTCTAAACCTTCATTATCACTCTCGTGTTGTTCATCTGTATCATCTATGTCTTCCAGTGGTAACAAATTTTCGTCATTTTCAAGCCAATTACATATTTTCACGTTCGTGAGATTCTGCTCAGTGAGAACATTCAGCATATCTGAAACATCTGTTAAATATTTACGAATTAACCAAAAAAATACTAAAAGAAAAATTTCAGGCTTTACCTTTCATTTCTTCATTCGTGGAAAGCAAATTGTGCCGCAATTCACCTAGAGGAATCAGATCTTCAGCATCATATTCAGTGTCTGGGTTGGTATCTGTCACATAAACCATAATTTTGTGCCAGCACTTTTTCAAGACTTCAGGGGAGACTTTTTCCCATGATTTGCTTTGTAGACATACAGCATCTTTTAGGTTAACGCTTTTTAATAACCTAACAAGGTTCTCTTCATTATTTGATAAAATATGGGCTAAAAGACTTTTCCGATAAAATAATTTTGTCAGTCTGATTGCATTCTGGTCCATAGGCTGCAAAAGTGCAGTACAATTTGGTGGAAGATATAATGTTGTAAACTCTCCATCCTCACTAGTCAGCTCTTCTATAATTCCATGGCTCAAAGCGTTATCAACGATTAGCAGGGCTCTTTCAGGCAAGTTGAGACTTCTTAAATGACTTTTGACTTGACGAATAAAAGAATGATGAAACCAGTCTAAGAAAATTGACGTAGTCATCCATGCATTGGCAGATGATTTGTACTTAACAGGTATGTTCACATTTTTAAAAGCCCTCGGATTTTTTGCCTTTCCTATCACTAATAACTTTAATTTTTGTGATCCATTAGCATTGCAACATGCTAGAAAGGTAACGCGTTCTTCGTTTATTTTTCGACCTGGTGCGGTCTTTTCCTGAGAACGAACCAGTGTATTTTCAGGCAACAATACAGAGCTGAGTCATCTGCATTGTATATTTGAGTAGGTCCAAGGTTTAATTCTTTTATCTTATCTGCGAATAAAGTTAGGAAAGGATCGACGGTACTTTCATCATTGGATAGTTTTTCGCCACAAACTTTTAAAGCACGCAGACCATGTCTTTTTCTGAAGTTAAAAAATTCAGCCTCTGCTAGCTCTAAAATTATCATTCCCGTAGGTTTCAGTGTAAAACTGTTTTGCTTTGCCTGATAAAATTTCGTAGGCAATTGGGACGTGCCTTGATCATTGCGTACAAAACCATGTATACAAACAAGTTTCCATTTCTGGATATTCGGGTTTTCGTAAGGTTTTTCTGACGCCAGGACCGGAATCACATTTGGAAATAAATCTAAAAGAAGTTACACGTCCATAGTGAGTGTCCAAAATTATCTTTAAAATAAATCATATATACATACCTATTGATTTTCCCTCGCTTCTTTTTTATATCCGAAATTGTGGATGTTTCTACTCCGTATTCATTTGCCAACACTTTTCCGCTTTCACCAAGAACTAGTCTTTCTAATATATTGGACTTTTGTTTTATCGTTAGTGTAATATGACTTCTTTTAGAAGGCATTTTAATATGCAGGTACATATACGTAAAAAAAAACGTTTACATACTTATATGAACCACATAAAGTAAAATAGAGCGTAGGTATGATGTACTTGTGACAATTAACAAACAACTACAAAGTCCTTAACCTTTAGACGCGATACGCGATGCGTTGTAGGCAAATCAAAGGCACCTACAGTTTGTATGAATCCCAGATGTATTAGACTGAAAGTTAGGGGAATCCCCTCACTATCGATTTCAGTTTTCCCATGTAGTTTAAATTAAGTAGATGTCTAAAAACGCAGGTCCGGATTACCTAGTACTATCAAATCCGGATTATAAAGTACCAATGCAATAGAAATGTTTGTCCGGATTATTAAAGAATCCGGTTTAATGGAGATCCGGATCCGAGGTGGCACTGTATTTATTTTAAACAGCATTTTGCTACGTAGCACGCATATACGTGTTTTTTAATAAACATGGACACTAAAACCTAATATTTTTAAGTTTTTATGATAAACGTAAACTCAAAACATTTTAAGATATCCGAAATAATAGTTTTATTCCATAATTTTAATGATTAGTTAGTTTTCCATTATTTATTAAAATATATTATTTTCAATTTAATAGTTTTCTGGCAACTTTAAGTGTGCTTTCTGAAAATACCTCACGGTGGATGTCTTTGTTTATAATTTTTTTTGGATTCAGCATAAAAAAAATACTTAAGAAAACACGTGTCTTATTTAGAAGACAGAATTTATTTTTTTTTGTATACCTATGTAATTATTACACACCTAATAAGTGTTTTTCATATATTTTAATTCTTTAATCGATTTTTTTACAAAAAATATCAATTTTGAGAAAAAAATATTTCCTCCAAAAAGTTCATTGGACAGTACTGAGAGTAAGATGTTTGAAAAGTCACTCTGTTTCAAATTGTTTTTATTGTTTGGGGGTTTTAGATTTATAAATTGCTATGTTCAGCATTACTTTAAATTTACTGTCTAAATATTGTAACACAAACAAAGGCAGTAAATTTTAGTTATTTTTTCAATATTTCACATGCTGATCATACACGTTTGTGGTATTTTTATTCAGACTATAATACAATGGGGTAGCTACAATAAAATAATGATGAGATTAAGAGAATATATATTTTGTTCGATGTGATTTTAAAAGAGAGGATCGTCGTTTTTTAATCGTTAAATACTTTTTTTGATTATTTAAACAAGGTTAATTTCTATTTTTTTTTATTAATATTTCACCATAATATGGATTGCATAAGGGGTTGCATATCTTAGGATTTTCAAAAATTCGATTTCTTTGTTCTATTCTAAGAATTATTAAAAAAAAATTAAGAAAATTCCATTCCATTACAAAGTTACAGCATTAAATGTGATCTGGCGTCGGATTGGGACCACTACCTGTCTCAATGCACTGTCTGCAATATTACTCAACCAATTTTGAATATTTTTTTTTAAATCTTAATTAGTACTACAATTCTAATAGACAATTTTTTATAAATAATCAAACATAAACTTTTTGGTCGAAAATTGCATACTTGCAGTTTGAAACACCGTAATTTTTTATTTTTGAAAAAAAAACCCTTCTACAATTTTTAACTACTATTGTTTTACAAGATTAATTTTTATTTTTGCAGATTGGGCTATTTTTTTGTAAAGTTATCCTGCTGGCAACGAGACACCCAGTTTTCATCAGTGGTCCATTTGACCCGATAAAAAATAATGTAACATTTAAAACATATTTTAAAAAAATTTCTTATAACTTAAAATAAAATACAAATATATAATCGCCATTAATTTGTAGCGCCCAAGTGTAGGTATTCCCTGTTATTCTTTACTGTGAGATCAAATTTAAGGTTTATTTTAGAAGTGCAAGTTTGCAAAGAAAGTAGTGGGTAAATCATTTTATCAATTTTTAGTGTTCCGTACGGAACACTTATAAGATGACTTCGGTGTCTGTCTGTCTGTCACACCCGATTTTCTCCGAAACTATTTGTCATAGAAAGTTGAAATTTGGTAATAATATAGGAATTGATGGCCTAATCAGAGCCGTGTAGTTTTGAAAGTTAAATTTTGACTTAAGGGGTTAGTTTTTGGGGGTGAAATCGGAAGTGAAAAAAAAAATTTTTACTAGGTCATCGAGTGTGGTGTCAAATATATATATATATATATATATATATATATATATATATATATATATATATATATATATATACATACATATATACATATATACATATATACATATATACATATATACATATATACATATATATATATATATATATATATATATATATATATATATATATATAATGTAATACTTGCGCACACTTTTCTTTGTGTTATTTTTAAAAAATCGCGAAAAATCGCTGTCCCCCCACCTTATCTCGAAAAGTACTGATCAAAAAATTTTGAAAAAATTCTGGAATATTCTCCATGGGATTTAGATTGAACGAAAATTTTCAGGAGTGCATTACCTTTAATAATTTATCTGGTATATAGAAAAACAAAAATTTCAAGGTTATCAGTTGTGAGTAAAGATTAGAAGCAAACTTTATTGAAAACTCATTTGGGATGTGTTTTGTGAAGTCACTGATCATTTTATACCACCGTAACAAATTTTTAGTGTTCCGTATAGAACACTTATAAGATCACTTCGGTGTCTGTCTGTCACACCCGATTTTCTCCGAAACTATTTGACATAGAAAGTTGAAATTTGGTACTAATATAGGAATTGATAGCCTCATCAGAGCCGTGTAATTTTGAAAGTTAAATTTTGACTTAAGGGATTAGTTTTGAGGGGTGAAATCGGAAATGAATAAAAAATTTTTTTTACTAGGTCATCGAGTGTGGTTTCAAATGAAAGCTTGTGAAAACACGAGCAATATATATATATATATATATATATATATATATATATATATATATATATATATATATATATATATATAAAACGTAATACTTGCGCACACTTTTCTTTGTATTATTTTTAAAAAATCGCGAAAAATCGCTCGCGAAGTACTGATCAAGAAATTTTGAAAAAATTCTGGAATATTCTCCACGGGGTGTAGATTGAACGAAAATTATCACGAGTGCTTTACCTTTAATAATTTATTTGGTATATAAAAAAAAACAAAAATTTCAAGGTCATCAGTATTCAGTAAAGATTGGAAACAAACTTTGTTGAAAACTCCTTTAGGGTGTGATCATTTTATACCACTGTAACAATTCAAGTGCAAGTTCAACTTGCACTTGACCGGTTATTTTATTTTAAAAGCAATCAACGTACGGAACACAAATTGTGCAAGTTCAACTTGCACTTGACCGGTTTTTTTTAAAATAATAATTAATCAGAATTATCTACTGAATCTTTTAGAAATAATAATTTTAGGGCAAATAATTTAAAAGTACTCACCTTGGAGATCTGCCTTGTAAAAACAAAATTAGTTGGATCAAATACTAATAAAAAAATAACTGTCACAGGAAATTATTACTAGCGAAAAATTGTAAAACGTATGTGCTCCAGTCGACTTAATAAAGACGTTGTGCATGAAGTTTTGCATATTATTTACTATTATTACTTTTTTTCATTTAATTGAGCAGATATGCCCTGGATCGGCAAATATATCTTTTTATATTTTAATTATTTTTAACACCATAGACATTAGGATCGATACTTGTGATATTTAGCAATATATCCTGAAGGCAGTAAATCGCACTTACGCTTCGACATCAATTAAACTAATATTTATGTCAGTAACTTACCCTATTAAAACAATGTCATATTGATATATTTATTTTGTAAGCAATACCTTAAACTGACTTAGGATGGCGGTTTTCGCGCGGAATCATTAGAACCGCGATATTAAAATATCGAGCAAGCAAGTAATTTATAACATTTATGGAAAAATATCAAATTTCTCATAAATCTTTGCGTATACACTTCGAATATACGTTATTTGGATGTATCGATACGTCGAAGAGATACGAGGATGGATTGACAAGTTCGCGACCTCAACAAAAAATAATTATAATATTTTTATTATAGTACCCTCAATAAGTTCATACTTTCTTTAGTTGTCACAGTGTAAAATTTTGTTGTTGTAGAATTTGTGGTTATTAGGTTAGAACGAGTTTAGTGAGACCAAGCTTTTGGAAAAATGGAAAAAATTAAACAACCTGCGGTCATCATGTACCTGTTTAAAAAAAGATTAACACCAAAGGAGATCCACGATGATATGAAAACAACACTAGGGGAATCTGCTCCGTCATATACCACTGTGAAAAAATGGGTTGCAGAATTTAACCGTGGACGAAACATTATTGCCAACCAACTTGGATTTTCTAAGGTTTCCGCTAGGTGGGTCCCCAGATTGCTTTCAGTTGAACAAAAACGAATTCAACTCACGATTTCTCGCGACTATTTGGAGATGTTTGAGGTTGATTCGCAAGATTTTCTTAACAGGTTTGTGACAATGGACAAAACCTGGGTTCACCACTATACTCCAGAGTCAAAACAACAATCCAAGCGATGGAAAAAATCTGGTGAACCGACCCCAAAGAAAGCAAAGGCAATTTTGTCGGCTGGAAAAGTGATGGCGTCAGTTTTTTGGGATGCTAAAGGTATTATTATGGTGGATTACCTTCCGAAAGGCGAAACAATAAACTCGACTTACTATTGCACCCTTTTGCGTCGTTTACGTCAAGAAATTAAAGAGAAACGCCCACGATTACTGAGAAAGACAGTTTTGTTCCATCAGAACAACGCTCGCGTTCACATGTCTTTTGAGTCTATGGCTCAAATTCGTGAGTGTGGTTTCGAATTGCTGCCCCACCCGGCTTAATCTCCTGATTTGGCATCTTCGGGCTTTCATCTGTTTCCAAACCTAAAAAACACCTCGGTGGCCAGAAACTTTCATCAAATGAAGAAGTTGAAGCTGCAGTTAACCAGTATTTTGAAGACCTTGAGAAATCTTTTTTTCAAACAGGTGTGGAAGCTTTGGAAAGCAGGTGGAAGAAGTGCATAGCGCTAGTTGGAGATTACGTCGAAAAATAAAAATATTTTTGTACGTATTTTATTTTGTTTTCTTGACTAGGCCGCGAACTTTTCAATCCATCCTCGTAAATAAACTCAAATGAAGTTTTTTGTGCACATCCACTCAAGAAGATGCGCGATTATGTATTACTTTTCAGGCACATTCAAGATTTTTCAGCTGCTTTATACTTTTTTTTAGCAAGATTAAACGCTCAGTAAGGCTTTTTCGAAATTTAGCTGTTAAATGGGAACTTTCTCCTAAAAATAATCAGATCTCTATTCCAGCATTCTAAACGTATCACTTTATTATTAAAGGCGCCACAGTAGTGAATCTGTTATTAAAAATAAGTATGTCTATTATGTTCAAAATTCTGAATGTGAGACTCGGTATATAAACTGTACTAAAAATAATAAAGATTTATTATATATATATATATATATATATATATATATATATATATATATATAAAAAAATACAGTGCGTCTAATAATTTGGCCAGGGACTGTATATATATATATATATATATATATTTATATTATATATATATATATATATATATATATATATATATATATATATGGGTGCGGCGCCAAAATCCGGACAAAATTCAATTTGAATTTTCCGCCGTTCTATACCACTTCCAGAGGTCGCGATTGGCGTCCAAATACCTTGACGCATGTACTAAACATTCATAACATCGAAACAATCGCAATGTTGAAATCAAGTGCGCAGTATAATCGAAGAGCCGCGATTATCGAAAGTATTCGCGCTGGGCACTCAGCGACAGAAATCATTCGATTGTTCGGGTACCCAAGATCGACTGTGTATGATGTTGTCGCGAAGTATAACGAGTCGGAGAACTCCAACGAAGGTTTTGCAACACCGGCAAGGAAAAAATTGGTTGTCGGACAACGTCGACATGTTTTGGTCCAAAGAGTTTTGGCCTCCCAACAGCCCAGATTTAAATCCTTTTGACTTCTGTGTATGGAGCGTGGTTGAAAGGGTCACTAACAAGTTCAGACATCAAAACGCCGCATCATTGAGAGCTGCTTTGAAGCGGCATTCGCCGATATGGACCGTGACTCATTAAAACGGGCCTGCGACCGCTTCAGACCGAGAATGGAGACGACAATTCAAGCAGAAGGGGGTTATATTGAGTAAATGTGTTCTTTATGACCCAACAAATCTATATATCTATATGTATATCTATATTTATATCTATATCTGTATATATGAAAATCGTTTAATGTAATAAAAACTGGTACATATCTCTAGCAAAAGAGGTTGAAAAAAAATATTGATAAATAGCGCTTCTCTATAATAACACGTAAAAATAATTTTTAACTCAAAAATATTGATGTCCTTGTCTGTGTGACGGTGAATTGAAATCTATTTGCCGATACGTATTTTACAACAAACAATTTAGTAAAAAGAATTAATTATAAACTTCTCCATTTTTGCAATAAAAATTATGTTTCAAAAAAATGTTTAATTTGTGCGGATTTTGGCGCCGCACCCAGTATATATATATATATATATATATATATATATATATATATATATATATATATATATATATATATATATATATATATATATATATATCTATATGTATATCTATATCTATATCTGTATATATGAAAATCGCTTAATGTAATAAAACTGGTACATATCTCTAGCAAAAGAGGTTGAAAAAAAATATTGATAAATAGCGCTCCTCTATATAATAACACGTAAAAATAATTTTTAACTCAAAAATATTGATGTCCTTGTCTGTGTGACGGTGAATTGAAATATATTTGCCGATACGTATTTTACTATTGCAGTCAGTTGACTGGTATCTATCTGTATGCTTCAAAATAAGTAATAAACAATTTTTCTTAGCAGTTACAAATTTCATAGTGAAAAATACGTTAAAACCATCAGATATCGGTTAGAAATTTAGATATGTCACACGCAAACAGAAAAATATCACTGCTTTTGTTTTGTTAAGTAGACTCTAATGAAAACTGATTCTCACTAATTTTCGGCAAAATACTTCGAGCACATTTTGCATTACCAATTTGCAATATTTTACAAAAAAAAAACAATCATGTTTGCAGCAGGCTTCTCGAAATAAAGAAATGATATTGACTCTGACATTTCATCGATGGGATGCCTCTCTTTATCGCGCTTTTGAAACCTCCTCTCTTTCTGGTTTAGGCAGACTGTAGCTGTATGTCTGCATATATAAATTTGAGCTATTATTTCTTTTTGACTAAAATGTTTTGAACCAAATGAGGGGGGCAGGGGTATTGGTCTGATTAAATTAAAAATAAAATGTGATTTTCAGCTAATCAGCTTTCGAAATATATTTATTCCTTTTTCAATTGTAAAAGTAAAATAGTATTTACTAAAACTACTATAAATTCTAAGTAACAAATTGAATACTTAATTAAGTACAATAATAAAAAAATAGTTGTCTAATTAGTACAATAATAAAAAATAGTTGTCTATGTATATTAATAATTTATACAGTTGTGTTATTATATAAAATATGTTTGTTGAATGTTGTTGATAGGTTGGTAGTCTTCCGGATTCTTCTGGAACAGCTGCAAACCATCCTCCTTGCAACACTTCACACGATTCCGTTTTTGGTCAAGCGTGAGCAATCGTGGCACCCATCTTGCGGATAGCTTTCTCATGTCCAAATGTTTATGCAAAATATTATGTACCCGTTCAGTCGAGATGCCCACAGCACTAGCAATCTCACGCACCTTAACTCTTCTGTGATCCATCACCATATCATGGATTTGATCAATAATTTCTGGAGTCGTAACCTCCACAGGCCGTCCAGAACGTTCAGCGTCACTTGTGCCCATATGGCCAGTCCGAAAATTTTGAAACCACTTATAAACTGTTCTAATCGAAGGTGCAGAGTCACCATAATGTTTATCAAGCTTCTCTTTAGTCTCCCGAGGCGTTTTGCCTTTCATAAAGTAATGTTTAATCACCACACGAAATTCTTTTTCGTCCATTTCTTGAAAATCACTCGAGTTCCTTGATTCACACGAATGCCAAACACAAAGAAATAGACCAATATGGCTGAAACTTGGTGTGCGTTCATTCAAAAGATGCTACTAACTAAACATGACCTCGATACGCGCCGGTGGTGCCATCTCTCGGACTTTGCACGGACTTTTCAAACCAGCCTCGTATATATATATATATATATATATATATATATATATATATATATATATATATATATTATATATGTATATATATGTATATATGTATATATATGTATATATACATACGTACATACATACATACACACACACATATATATATATATATATATATATATATATATATATATATATATATATATATATATATATATACATATATATATATATATATATATATATATATATATATATATATATATATATATATATATATATATATATATATATATATATATACCTACATACATACATACATATATATATATATATATATATATATATATATATATATATATATATATACCTACATACATACATATATATATATATATATATATATACCTACATACATACATACACACACATATATATATACATATATATATATATATATATATATATATATATATATATATATATATATATATATATATATATATATATATATATATATATATATATATATATATATATATATATAGGTATTTGGACGCCAATCGCGACCTCTGGAAGTGGTATAGAACGGCGGAAAAGTCAAATTGAATTTTGTCCGGATTTTGGCGCCGCACCCATATATATATATATATATATATATATATATATATATATATATATATATATATATATATATATATATATATTATACAGTATATAATTTTCAAATAAAATTAAAATATTGTTATATTGAAAAGTTTATTACGTACATTACGTTTTGACTACTAGTATTTTTCAAACGTCATATTCCTAAAAGATAAATTATTAAAAGGGGAACTCTACCATAAATATCATGTAAATAAAACATGTGACTTCCATATCCAAACTTTTTGTTTGTCCGTGAGACTTTTAAAATTATATAAATATAGCACTTGCACATCTACAGAGCTTTTGCAGTACTGAAAGGTAGAACTAGAACTTTTTATTGACTAATTAGGTAGCTTTACCGTATCACTATTATACAATGATTTCACTACAAAAATAGAGAATGCATATTGGATCTTAATATATATACGTGTCCGAGATCTAATTAACTTAACCTAGGTAAGGATTTTATATAAATGTGTTGAAAGACCGAAAGGTAAACTGTTTTAAGGTTATTTATATCTTTTTTTCGTTGAAGACGAGCAGATTTTTTGAATAGACGTTGATTCCAAAAATTCTTTTTTTTTTATTTGAGAGAATTTCTGGAAATTCAAAAACATCTGTTCGCCATCAACGAAAAAAATAAATAAACAACTTTAACAAAATTTACCTCTCAGTGTTGTAAAAGCTATGTCGATGTGCAAGTGCTGTTTATATTCATGTAAGTAATTTTAAAAGTATAATAGATATATAAAAAGTTAAAATGTGGAAATCACATGTTTTGTTTGTGAAATATGTATGGTAGAATGGTTAAAATGAATTAACACTATCTCAATTTCGTTCTGGGTAGGTTAATAGAGAGATTTTGCAACGCTAATTTGGGTTATCTTTATCTTTATTTGAAGCATGCGCCCACCGTTTGGAGCTTGCGCAGTAGTAAAGGGAAGATGTTAAATATAAGGATTTAACTGTTATTTTTATTTGAAGTATGCGCCCACCATTTGGAGCTTGCACAGTATTGAAACAAAATAAGAGAAACCTTTATTAAGGATAACGATTCCCCTTATTTAGAAAGTTATAAAAAAGGTTATTTAAAGTTCGTTATTTTTATCGCTATTATGATAGGGCCTGTTTTTTTTCTACTTAGGTATACAAACCACTAAAAAAATATAGTAAAATTGATATGATATTCTTTTGTTGCAAATAACTCTGACAACAGTTAGTGTTCATATTATGTTGGGATTTTGCAATCTTTGTCACTATGGCATTACAGTATCTGTAGTGCTAATTTAGAAACTTGTATTGGCCTATCTAATACTAATAACCGATGTGCTTAACCATGAAATCAACGAAAAAAAATCCCTTAAGTTTATAGAAGATGAATGCTAACCTAACCTTGCAATTCCTTCGCGTTAATACTGCTCGTGCTCGAGATAACGATAATGACAAAGGCATGTGAAAAATAAGCGTTACAAAATCTCTCTAATATTAAACAGTTTAAATATCGTTTCTCTTTTAATAATTTATCTTCTATATCGTCTAGGAGTATGACATTTGAAAGAGCCTAATATTACTTATATTCTTGGATTTTTTAAAAAATCCCTTGCTAGGTAATTTAAACAAGTTGACCCATTTGATGGTTACACCCAAAAGGTTTATTGACTTTTCTTAAACGTGTTAAATATCGGCATACATGAAGGCGGCTTTAACAGAAAATTTTAAAACAATATTGACACTTTAAATTTCGGAACGTGTTACTACGTTATTTTTGTTGTACATCACCAATGTGGAATATCCCCGTATGCTTTAAATATTGTTGTAAGTATAATTTCGGCCTACATTTTATATTTAAGGTCATTGCAATTTCCGGGCGAATTTAAAATTTATGGCAGGAAATATTGAAAAGTTAGCCATTAGTCGTAAATAAATAGGTTGGACGTTTTCCAAATAACTTTGCATCGTGTAACAATTAATTGTAAGTTAATTTTAGTTATCATTTTAGAGCAAGCAATATAAACAGAATTTTTCGTTTTTATTTAAATTTTTATTCTTCCCGTTCTACTTGTTAAATATTACTTTTTGACATTTTCTCAATAAATATGAGTTACCTTGACAAAATGAGCCATGAAAGGACCCCGCACTAATTTTAAGGGAAATGGGACCCGGCCATTTTTTTTATATTGCTTTTTTTGTAGCTTTTGTAGCCCTGACTAAGTCTCCACGGGCATAAAGTGCGAACTGCTCTGGTTTAAGCGCTAACGCTTCTGGAATTCCTTGAACTTGCAAGAGATTACTGTATATATCAGTAAGCTTCAACCTGTGCCTAATTGGCCGAACGCAGGGCGTTATCCTGGTTGCTTTAAAATATTATTGACCATATCTAAGTAGATAAGTCAGGGAATTGTCTAACCAATGTAGACAATATATTATATCTGCGTATAAATGTAAAGATTATATATACATATATATATATATATATATATATATATATATATATATATATATATATATATATATATATATATATATATATATATAAAGTTGGCAAACCAACAAAACGTTGGCTAGATGAAAATAAACAGAAAGCCGAAAAAAATTGGCACCAACTAGCTCAGAACAAGGAACTATGGAAGAAGTGTGGACCGTGAAGGGCTGCTAAAAGAGGAAGAAAACATATATATTTTATATCGGGTGTAGTTTCACATTATGTGTAGAAGGGATAATGAATTTATTTTATATTTTCACTAAATTGCATCTTTATCGCCCTAAAGTTCGTCGCAACAGCTTTGGAAATTGTGAAACCAGTGGCGATTTCCATTTTGTGGCACAGTGGGTACTAAATCTGCGCAATTTATTAAAATACATTATAGTGAGAATAATTTACCAATTTTAGTTTGCCAGAAGTTAAATTAATTTTTTATTTAGCTTGGGTTGAAGTGCAGGAATATTTAGTAAAGGTTTAGATAGTCAACAAAAATACTTTTTCTGATAAATTTATTTGTGAACAAAAAAAGAAAGTTTATATATTGATCATGTTTCACTGTATTCCAGAGGCGCCTAGACCGCGGAAGATTTGGCACTACAGATCTGCTAAATGGGAAGATCTCATAGAATATTTTCGAACTTTTCCTTGGTTAGACGTTTGTTTTCGTTCGGACGACCCATCTGACTGTGCCAGGGAGGTTTTCGATGTTATCTTGGCTGGTATGAAAGCTTACATTCCCTTTTCGAAGAAATGCTCTTCCAACGACAAGCCTTGGTTTGACCGAAAATGCAAAGAAACTGTTGCTTCTAAACATCTTGCCTACCGACGATGGCGTGAAAATCCTAACACCATAAATCGTAACACCTTTGTTCGTGCCCGGAACAGATGTAAAGAAATTATCGACGAAACCAAGGAGACACAAATCGGCGAATTAGAAACAAACTTCTTGATTGTCCCAATAATTCCAGGTCCTTTTGGTCAGTCGCTAAGGCAGTTAGCCAAAATTTCACCAAATCCACCGTACCAACACTCACACATATATATATATATATATATATATATATATATATATATATATATATATATATATATATATATATATATATATATATATATATATATATATATATATATAATCTTTACATTTATACGCAGATATTTTGTCTATATTGGTCAGACAATTCCCTGACTTATCTACTTAGATATGGTTAATAATATTTTAAAGCAACCAGGATAACGCTCTGCGTTTGGCCAATTAGGCACAGGTTGAAGCTTACTATCACTATCAGTATCAATATAGACAATATGTTATATCTGCCTATAAATGTAAAGATTTTATATATATATATATATATATATATATATATATATATATATATATATATATATATATATATATATATATATATATATATATATATTATATATATATATATATATATATATATATATATATATATATATATATATATATATATATATATATATATTAGAGTTTAAAACCAGAGCATTTCGCACTTTGTGCCGTGGAGACTTTTAATCAGGGCTACAAAAGCTACAAAAAAATGCAATATAAATAAAATTTACCGGGTCCCATTTTCTATAAGATTAGTGCGGGGTTCTTTCTCCTTATTGGTGTACATTGGCCACGAATATATTATTAGTGACAATTTCATTAAACCGTCCTCATTGTAATTAAATCAAAAAAAATTTTGCAACCTTGCAAAAAATTATTTATTTTGTACGTAAGTCATTAGATAAACTATTTAAAAAAATGGCTTTTAATGGACGTTTTAGCTATCAGACGAGGAACTGGTACGTCCGTACAAATACAGTCACTTATTTAACGATTTCTGGCAACAATGTAATTTCACTGCAATAAATTTACTTAAAGTATATTTTAAGTTAAATATAATAACCGGTCAAGTGCAAGTTGGATGCAATTAGTTTGCACTCGTGATAATTTTCGTTCAATCTACACCTTATGGAGAATATTCCAGAATTTCCTCAAAATTTTTTAATCAGTACTTTTCGAGATAAGGAGGGAGCGATTTTTCGCGATTTTTTAAAAATAAAGCAAAGAAAAGTGTGCGCAAGTATTACGTTATATATATTTCTTTACTCGTGTTTTTACAAGTTTTCATTTGACACCCCACTCGATGACTTGGTAATTTGTTTTCACTTCCAATTTCACCCCCCAAAACTAACGTCTTAAGTCAAAATTTAACTTTCAAAACTACACGGCTCTGTTGAGGCCATCAATTCCTATATTAGTACCAAATTTCAACTTTTTATGTCAAACAGTTTCGGAGAAAATCGGGTGTGGCAGACAGACGGACACGAACAGACACCGAAGTGATCTTATAAGTATTCCGTACGGAACACTAAAAATAGCAACTTTTTGCAGTAAAAATTCCACATATTATCGCAATTTACGAGAGAAAATTGACATTTTATGCCAGATACTCAGATCTTCATGCCCATAGCTTCATAATAAATATTTTGACATTACCTATCTGATTCACTAAAAAGTTTAACTAACCTTAAAACTAGTCTAATTTAGGGATTATAGGTTTTATTTCACAAGATCACCAGTAAATCAACTGAAGTTACGAGGCTGTGTTGAGAGAGTCAAACGCTAAAAATGAAATATTAAGTTAAAACTATAAAAAATGTTATATTTCCTACCTGTTTCATTTCTATTTTCGATTCTCATGTCAAAATTGTTTATAATACCGTCGATTTGGTGACATTTAGAATATAAAATATTACATTGTCAAAAACAAGATAACTGGATAGTTAAAAGTTTTAGATTCCACGGCAGCTAAATCGGGTACAACTTCTAGACCTTTTAGTGAATCTGGTTGTAAAATCCTAGCATTGTATGTGTCATAAAGAATAAACATTTCTTCGTTGCGCTTTCAAGTCTACAACCACTGTGCAATAAGTACTATCTTTGTCTTTAGCAAAACAATTTATTATTAATATTATGTAGTTAAGTTATAATTAATTAATATTATTATTTCCTTTTTTCTGTTTTAAGTGATTAATAGTATAATTCTAGATACTTATATCAAAACTCAAGTATTGATCTCTAACCCCAGTGTCAGTTTTATGATTTCGATAACAATGTTGGACTGTTTATTTAGAAATCAGTTATATTTGTATACCTAATTGGATATTGAACTCTACAGTATAAGGAATGCTTTGTATGTTGCTTGACGGTTTTTTCCTTAGATTTATAAAATTTAATTCCAATTGACTTTATGGAAACTAAAACAAGCTATTATTAACTGATTATATACCGAAAAACTCATAAGCTCTGTAAAATGTAAATCGGCTTGTAAGCTTTGAAAATAACTTTATAGGCAATAAAAACTCTTTTATTCGTCTGAGTCGAGTTTAGCTTTACACTGAGTCAAAACAGATTTATAATATTAGATTCGTCAATCAAGTATTAGTGGGACATAGAAGGTGGATACTGGGCATTTTTGATACACTAATGATGACTAATGTGATGGTAACTGGTTTTATGTATAAAGGGTCGTTAAACGATCAATCTTGATTGACAACTTGATATACTAGTATTGTGATATTTTAGGTGGATATAATAATATTTTAAAAATATTATAGAAAAAATATTATCAACTAAAAATATACTGAATCTATTACTGGTTATGTAGGCTAAATATAGCACCTTATCTAGTTCATAATAGTAACGGCTCATTGTGTAACGAAGTAGCAGGTTACATTAAGGTGGGCATGTACCCTGCTACTTCCGGTCGATCGCGAGTGCTTTTTGAGTCGATCTTGAGAAAAAAAATCCGATATAGTACTATTCACAGATTTTGTTTTAGGTAACTAAAAAAAATGTAATGAATAAACTACTAAAATTTATTTGATCCACAATTAGGCCAGAATACCCCCTCATCACTTTCTTTTATCGTAATAACCCCCTGCTAGCGGCAAAAGGCGGCTTTATCAAAGGAACGCGCGGTACTTGTCAAAGAAAAGCCGCGTTTTTGATTCCCGCCGATTTTTCTAGAAACTTCGGGCGGCATGTTTAACCGGAACATTCGAGACTTCGTTCGCGCCGATATAAATGTTGCGCCTGCAGGAATAGGAGTCAGTCTGAGTTGTAACTTGAGGCGATACATCGATACAAAGTTTATTAATAAATAGTCCAAAATGAGTGCGGCGAAGAAAAGTAAAACTTATCATTTTAATAACGATTGGGAGGAAGAATTTTTCTTTTGTATGGTAAAGGATAAATGCATTTGTCTCATTTGCCGTGCGTCAGTTGCAATACCTGCGTGGGAACTTACAGAGGCATCATAAAACGGTTCATAAAAACTATGAAAAGGATTTTCCGTCACAGAGAGAATTAAGAAAACGAAAAGTATGTGATTTGATAACTTGTTTGAAAAAAGAACAAACCATGTTCACAAGACCAGCCAAACAATCAAAAGCTGCAACGATCGCGTCATTTAAAATATCTGATATATTGGCGAAACACAAGAAACCATTTGGTGATGGATTGGTTGTGAAGGAAGCATTTATTGAAGCGGGTGAGACTTTATTTGGAGATTTTAAAAATAAAACAGAGATTATGTCTGCTATTAGAGAACTTCAGTTATTTCGTCCTACTGTCACAAGGCGTGTTGAAGTCATGAGTCAGGACATGGCAGATAAACTACAACATGATATTATGGAATGTACATACTTTTCTTTACAGTTCGACGAATCCACCGATATGACAAGACACTGCCCAGCTGTATATTTTTATTCGAATGGTATTCAATGACATGTCGGCTAAGGAAGAGTTTTCGACAATGATTCCTCTGAAAGGAAAGACCCGTGGCGAAGATATATGACGTTTTCTTCAATTTTGTAACAAACTACAAGCTACCAATATATAAACTAGTGTGCATTACAACCGATGGAGCACCAGCAATGACTGGAAACCAAAACGGTTTTGTGGCATTGTGTCGAGCTAATGATGATTTCCCTTCATTTTTCTCCTTCCATTGCATTATACATCAACAAGTTTTGTGTTCAAAAGTTTTAAACATGGAGCAGATTATGGGCATTGCAATAAAAATTGTGAATTCTGTCCGTGCACGTAGCTTGCAACGACGGCTCTTTAAATTGCAGTTGGAAGATAGTGAGTCAGCTGAACACACTGATTTAGTTCTTCACACCTACGTCAGGTGGTTGAGTCGCGGAAAATTCCTAGAAAGGTTTCAAAAATTATTGCCCGAAATAATAGCTTTTCTGGACGAAAGATGCTGAAAACGGAAAATGGCTGACCAATTTGGCATTTTTGACAGACATCACAATGCATTTAAACACCATTAATTTGGAGCTTCAAGGTAAAGGAAAAAATTATTGAGATGATTAGCGCAATAAACGCATTCAAAAGTAAATTGCAACTTATGATAGATCAACTGAAATAAAGGATCTGAAAAATTTTCCGTCTTTGAAAGCAAAGATTCCTCAGTTGAATTATGATATTTATGAGGCAGAATTATCAAATATTTTGGGCCAATTCGAAATACGTTTTTATGATTTCAGTAAATTGGCAAATATCGCATCATTTATGAGTTATCCTTTTTCGTGTAAAAACGTTGAGGAATTAGCTACTGAAATAGCAAGTCAGTTTAACATGGACTCATGTTCTGTTGAAAATGAGTTAGTGCAGATTATATCAGATATACATCTCAAAGCCACAGCATCTGATACAAAATTCTGGTGTTTCAGATCTGAAGATAAATATCCGAATCTAAGGCAAATCGCCGTTCAATTGACGGCAATGTTTGAGTCAACTTACTTGTGCGAGTCTGCATTTTCTGAAATGAAGATAATTAAATCAAAATATCGCAATCGACTAACTGACGAACATATGTCATCATGCTTGCGA
This sequence comes from Pachyrhynchus sulphureomaculatus, assembly GCA_019049505.1. NCBI lineage: Eukaryota > Metazoa > Arthropoda > Insecta > Coleoptera > Curculionidae > Pachyrhynchus > Pachyrhynchus sulphureomaculatus. The sequence goes on along the minus strand of CM032447.1, from coordinate 121,516,817 downwards.
TTAGCACTCGGTAATTACGTACCATCTTATGAAAAGTATGCTGAGGACATGCAGTGCCACGCTTCAACATCCAAAGTCACTCTTTAGTTAAGTTTAGACACTAGAACTCGTTTGTTTTGTAAGAACCAATAAAATCGCAATTTTGAATAATTATGAGTTTTTTCATTGACATTTTAGAGCAGACCTACACTTACCTTGACTAAAAAAATGCATATTGTGCGGAAAACTAATATCTATGCCACGATATACCCTACCTAGACGACAATCCTGCATCACACTTACTTGCAGCCTCTCAGAGTCGATCGATCGTAGTCTAACAATATTGAGGTAGATCGCCAGCAGTTCAGGTTTGAGCACCCCTGATATATATATATATATATATATATATATATATATACATTTATATATTATATATATATATATATATATATATATATACATATATATATATATATATATATATATATATATATATATATATATATATATATATATATATATATATATATATACATATATATATATATTATATATATATATATATATATATATATATATATATATATATATATACATTTATATATACATATATATATATATTTATATATACATTTATATATATATATATATATATACATATATATATATATATATATATATATATATATATATATATATATATATATATATATATATATATATATATATATATATATAATATATATAATATATATATATATATATTTATATATATATACATATATATATATATATATATATATATATATATACTTTTGGCCTTTATCACTAATGCAATTCTGGTTGGTATCGAGGAGTCAATCAAATTTTTTATGATTTCATCACTGATCTCTTCATTTCACACGTTCTCAAGTGTTTGCTTTGGCTCAACTTTACTTTTAGGCTTAGCTGCATTAATTTTTTCAGCATAATCATCCACAACTTCTCTATGGGGTTTAAATCGGGGCTGCTTCCTAGTCATGGCAATGCTGAGATCCCATTTTCCGTTAAAAATTGCGCTTACCTATCCAAAAATAGCATACAGAAAATCAACAATGCAGGACTTTTTGTTGGTAACATTTTTTCAACCGACAAATATGAATACTTACAGATTCGGCTCTGCGACATTGAGCAGAATTCTCTTGAAAACGAAGTCTATAGTGTGAAAGAGGGTTTCTCTTTGAAGGAATCAAACTCTCTTCAAAATTTTCATATCTTTTTTTGCATTAACAGTGCCAACTATAAAGTTTATTTGGCTGACCCAAAAGTAGCAATAACATCCCCGCATCATTACACTTGTTTTATTGTTTTTAATGTGCAGGATTCCTGAAATCTTTCATGTACACGACGGGAGCACCATCAGAACTAAATATGTAAATTTGCTTTCATCTGAAAACATCACTTTTCTCCAATTTTCTGATGTCCACTTTTCATATTGTTTCGCCGAATTCAGAGTGATTTCTTCATTTTTTTTTTTATTAGAAATGGTTTTTTGGCAGTTTTTTTTTGCCCATAAACCTTTTTCCCTTAACCGTCTGCAGTTTCTCGACTTATATTAGCCAAACTTCTATCTACCAGAGCCCTTGATATTTCTTTAGCAGTTTTGAAGCAATCTTCAAAAGGCAATTGTATCATCAAGTGGTCTAATCGCTCATCTGTTTTTATTTTCCTCCCAGTACCTTCCTTCCGCTCTGTGCTGTCCTAAGAAAGATTTTTTTTTAAAACTCTTACCACACTCTTCGCTATTTTTCGTGAAGAAAGCCCTACTTCAGCAAATGTTACAATTTTAAATTTTGCTGTCCAAGAAAGTTGTTTAAAATTCGACATGATAAGGAATAGTAAATTGTACTAGCCGTTTCAGTGGTTAAAACTAAACTCAGAGTCAATAGAGAAATTTTGCAACGCTTATTTTCACATCGTTATCTCAAGCATGCGCAGTGTTAACGTGAAGGAATTGCAAGGTTAGGTTAGTTCAGGTTATATCTTCTATAAACTTTTTTTTTCCTTCATTTCATGGTTAAGGACACCTGTTATTAGTATTTGATGAGTCAACATAAATTTCTAAATTAAAATTGTGTCTAGTAGGTTTCTATCACATCCTTCATTATTTCTAAGGTAATACGAATGTGCAATAAATAAAATTTCATTTGAAATTAGCACTACACACACTGTAATGCCATTGTACCAAAGATTGCAAATTCTCAACATAATCTGAACACTGATTTACTGTTAGTGTTATTTGCAATAAAAGATTATAATTTCAATTTTACCGTATTTTCTTAGTGTTTTGTATACCTAAGTAGGAAAAAACAGGCCCTACCATAATAGCGATAAAAAGTAACGAATTTCAAATAACCTCTCTTATAAGTCTCTAAATAAGGGAAATCGTTTCCTTATCCTCTTATTTTATTTCAATACTGCGCAACCTCCAAATGGTGGGCGCATGCTTCAAATAACGATAATAGCTGAGTGCTTATATTTAATTTCTTCCCTTTACTACTGCGCAAATTTCACACCGTGAGCGCATGCTTGCAATAAAGATAAGGATAGTGGCCTACCAAAATAAGCGTTGCAAAATCTCTCTATTGTTTGAGTTTCTTCTAACCTAATAAGTAAACTAAAATAATAGCGTTCAATTATACCAACGTTTAGGATTAAAACTTCAAAAATAATAGTTGCTGCAATTTATATGACCGCGACTGTATTTTTGAAATATGAAAAATAAATTGCATTTAAATGTTAGTCTATAAAATAAGATTGTAAATTTCTAATTCAATATTTAAAAAGTACTTTAATTAAATAAATAAGCTTTTAAACGATGATTTTCTTTGAGGTCTAGTAAATGAGTTAAAAATGTTTGGTAAGTGGTATGAGCTCGACATCGAAAATTTAATCAAATATTTGAAGATTATGAATTAAAATTGACGATTTAAGAGGCCCTTAATGGCCCCTACACACGATCAAGTAAGTTGGTCAGTAAGTTTGATGGTGTGAACGCGAAATTGGTGAGTTGGATGGTTTGATGACGAGTTGGCCGGTTTTCTGGATTTGTCAGAAAAGTTGTTGAAAAACTGACGGTTTGATAAGTAAATTTGATCATGTAGGACGTTATCCAGCTTTCAAACCATCCAACTCACCAACTTGTAGTTCTCGTTATGTCATCTTTTTTTATTTTTGTCGAAACAAGTGGAGCAATAATAAGTAAATATCTTCGGCCATCTTCATATTATGCCAATTTTGGAGCTCACGCCTCAATTCGTTCAATAAATGAATGTGCTCTTTTAAATAACCACTCTTTGTTCCACTTTGATCTGTTTGATTAACCTTCCTCTCTTTCAGTAACAGTCCATACAAATATGATAAATGGCTTATATCCATCATGGAAATGCAATAAAAACAACAAATAATAATACAACAATAATACACAATATCCGGCGTAGACCACACTTCACAGGCAACCGGAGCCCATTGTTGAGAAGTTCGTCTTCCTGTCCATTTTACTTGAACGTGAGGGCTCAACTTGTACTGTCAACTTATTTGATCAACTTGCATGACAAACTGGTTGGACCAACTTACTTGATCGTGTGTAGGCGGCTTAAGGCCCTTAAGGATTAAATAAATACAAAATGTTAAAATCGTTATTCCTAAAAAATATATTTGTTATTTAAATTATTTACCGGACATTACTAAAAAGGTTCTCGGAAAATGATCCTATTGCCGTTGAATAACTACAAAATCGATTGTGTCTTTTCTATTTAGTATAAATAATAAAATATGAGTTTATTGGTTGAACGGTAAGTTGATCGAATCAATCGTATCGCAATTTCCAAAAAGCTCATATCAGAATAATTTTGTCTATAACACTTAAACACATTCGGTTCTATGGGCATAAACTTCAGTAGTTCGCAATACTCGAATCGTTTTTCAAAAAAACAAAAAAAAAACAGAAGTGAAAGAAACCATAAAGTAGTCTGCTGCAGTGGGGAATATACATAGGCGTGACAACATCATTTTTCTTTAAGAATTTATTTCTTTGTATCAACGACTTATTGAAAAAAGGCGCTAACTTATAGCTTTGCTGACTGTTGTGTTTTATTCGCAGATTTGCAACAAGCAAAGAAATAGTGCTCATAATATAGATTGCGCATTGTTAACTACAGTCTGCACTGGTTCGGCACAGAAAAATAAATTCTTATTCGCAAGTGGGGTAAATTTTAATATACACACTAATAAACCGATATAACACAAGAATAAAAGTTGGTGTTGAGAGAGAGTTTAATAATTTAGCTATTGCAATAAACTGGTGTGCGCGCGAACATGACAGACTACAAGAAAAAAGTCGAGATAAAATGCAAAAGAAAATTGTGGTAATGGATGACAACAAAACTGTTATACTTCATATTTTAAAGAAAAAGGTTCTGACAGCTTGTATAAAAAAAGGCCTTACAGCTTGTATATGGAATTATTGCTATACGACGTTGCCGCAATAACATCGGTTTACCCTTTGTCTTACATGCACAACTGTCGCGAGAAACACAAGAGCCACAACTGAAGCAATAAAATCAAAACTAGAGAGATACAATGTAAAAAAAAACATCTTTTAATATGTTGTTTTAACTTCGTCGCTTTCGTCATGATGCTTGTATCGCTCCTGGTAGTCACTCACGCAGGATATTACTTAACATACACAACGACACATTGTCGTACGACAAAAAATATTTTTCACTATTCGACTCAAAAAATATTTTCATCATATGCACATAAAAAAAAATCTTTTTTGCTCTAAAGTGTCAAAGTATTAAGCTACTTATACTACAAACTGCCTTAATGGTCGTTTCTGCTTTTCCTGTCTGTTATAAAAATAGATATTCAAGACTAATGAAAAGCTCTCTTTTCGCGCATGCCTCACTTTTGTAGTAATTTAGAGATTTTCACATTTTTTATAAAAAGTTTCAAAGTTTTATACTTTTTGGCATAATGAAAAACCAATAAACACATTTAAGATGAAAAATAAAAAACTGGTCAGTTAATTAAAACGAAGAAAATTACGGATTTGCCGATTAATTTTCTCCTATATATTCATGGTCTTTGTTCCTTTATTCCGGCGGATTCCCAGATATGCTATATTTTTAGTTTAGAAGCTAAGTCTTTATCTTATTGGAGTACTGAAATATTAATAGACCTTAGAAAATATTTAATTTAGAGTCGAACGACGAAAAAGACTCATCACACTGTGCCACGGCCCTTACTGTTCTACCAAAATACATAAAAAATAGGCAATAATACACAGGATTAAAATATTAAAAAACATTTACATGCATATGCTAAAAATGACGTGTTGTTCCTGGTTAGATGCACTGATAGAAATTTTTTCCTTTTCGGATCACGTAACACCAAACGTAACAAAATGTCTAACACGCTATGTTGTAGTGTAGTGTTAAGTACTTTAAAATACTTTTCAATATTTCATTATATACACATACGTACGCCCCATCAATAACAACGTAATTCCAATAAAGTTTGGCAATCGTTAACGCAATTAAAATCCTAGAAAAAGTAATGATTGTCGGATTACGCAAAGAAATTTAGTTGAGTGTCCATTAAATACGAAATTAAATCATGAATTGTTCTTTTTTTAGTTTAATAGTTATAACCTATACATCCTGTTTTCTAACTTTTTAATAAGTTATTTAGTACTTACGAAAAATCATTCTCTTCTGATATTTGTTTGAGACCTAATGGTTTGTTTAATTCCGAATTTGCTTCTGTGCAATTTCCTAGGAAGTGAATTGCTAGATGTCCCTCTATTTTTTAGGTAGCCTTCGAGATGGACAGGTGCCTCCCGGTTTCCCTTCTAATGTCATGCAGTGTACCACAACGTTCTTTTCTGTTCCCTCCACCTTACTATGTCCTGTACCCCATACTGGCCTCTAATATCACCCCATACTGGCCTCTAATATCATTTTATCTTATATATTCCCTAAAGGTCCCGGTTACAGTTCTCTAGATCTTCATTTCGGCAGCCCTTTCTTTGTTCTTGGTTTTGTTGATCCTCTCGCCTTTGCCCGTGGCTTTTTAGGTGTTCCGCAGATAACGGGGACCTACAGTTTAATGCCGGTTCCGAACGGTCACCGTGAGAAAGCTTTACTAGGCATGATACTACGGGGGGTTTGAAATTGCCTCCCCGAGGCGGCCGCCACGTTGTAATTTTTTTTTATTCTTATTTTCCGAGCCGAGATATGAACTCGGGTCTCCTGCGTAGAAAGCAGCACCTTAACCATAACGCTATGGCCGCCTCTTATGTCAACAAAGTTTTGTAATTCTCTATAAAAATTCGCCAAGACGTCAATGGGTTTAGTCTAATACGTACTAATAGGGTGCACTGTCTCTCTATGCTTTGCCCGTATTTCTAGTCAAGTAGAATGCCAACTCCGGACTGTGCTATTTCCTGTTTAGTGTTTCCTCTTTAAACTAAGGTTACTTGACCTTTCTTTTTGTTTCTGAGACCTCGCAGAGATCTATTCTAGGTTTTTTTTAAGTTCAATTAGTATTTCTTGGCATCTTCTTATTCCCGATGTTTTTTTCCTGCAAGCTTATGTAGAAATATTACATTGGAGTTTTCAAGATCGTTTGTCCCTTTTCGTAGTGTGATTCTCCATCGTATGGATCCGTTCAGTATCCGAGTGTTCTTTTTCCGCTCTGTGAGCCTAAAAATATTTTACTTCAGGCAGGTAACTGGCTTATCCTGGAAACCCTCCTCTTTTACCCTAGCTTCAGATTTCCGAACTAATATTTCGTAAATCACTCTACTCTAGTATGTGGGTAACTTTTGTAGTTGCTAAGATATAAACTACGAGTATAATGATTCTATCGTATTATTATTGTTATTATAACTATCGTATTCTTTTTATTGTTCCAAGTGATAATACTCCCCTATCTGGGTCCAGTTTATCAAATTAAAATAATTAATACCTCACAAAAATTTGACTTGATAAATATGCTCTTGTAAAGACATTTTGTTGTGATGTTTGTTGCAAGGTTATTTTAAAGTATATGAGATTGATTGTCGTAAAATATAACATAGAATATATCTTTTATGTTAAACTCGCAGTCTTCATAATTCTTAATCCTACACCCATGTGGGTACGTATATAAGTTTTAATTAGGCACATTCAGACGAATTTTTTTCCACTAGACTGGTTTAACATCTGTTCTGCTCTCGTTAAAACATAAAAATCTCTCTTATTCCGTACTTCTTTGATGTAGATCTCTAGAAATGTACCAGATATAATAACGTCCTTAATATAATGATATGTTCAGCTGCGAGGTTTTTTGTCGCGGCATTGTGTCAAATGGTCTAAAACCTAGTCTTTGGTTGAGGCAACTTGTGTTCGTTTTTGAGATTTAAATTGGAACAATGGCCCTAGAAAAAAAAGCTAGCTAGTAAATTATACGTTTTGTTTTTTTCAAGTTTAAATGAAAACTTAAAACTTTCGAAAAATAAGAGAAATATAAATTCTTTGTGTTATTGAGAAACTGCATGCATCTTTTTTAATATTGGATTTAGTGTTACCATTTTGTTATTACCGCATAAAGTGTATCTACTTTATTTTTCTTGTGAAGAGAAATGTGATAGTATATTTTTGTTCCTAAGGTTATACGTTGATATTCTGCAATAAGGAATAAATTACTTATATTAATACTAAATTAGGGGTATATATAAATATGTACTATCCTCCTTTTCCATATATGAAGTTAAAGGATGTTATACATAATATGCTTAGAATCATCAGTATTTTCCCACTTTTTACTATAATGTCTGTATAGTAAAAAGCTAATAGGGTCATTCATTTATAAAAAAATAAAAAGCTACTTTCAATCTATTGAGATTTTAATAACTATTTCTCAAGAATTATCCACCTTCCTAAAAGAAAATGCAGGTCCTTAGTTTTGGAAAGAACTGCAAACTTAACGCCAATTGGTTGTAATTCCAAATGACCTTATTAACGATTTACCGATTTTAACGATTTTAATGTGATGTGCGTATCAGATCTTACAAACCCCACAATATTAAAAGTAAATGTTAAACACTAAGCCGAAACTAATTGGTTTAATTAAGACTAATACTGGGCATGTAATGTTTTGTGTGCTTTATCGAAGTTGACGCGAAATCAAATTGTTCATTTATCTCATTACTGAAGCTGGTTACGTATCCCACTTTTATGTATATTTTTTCAGGTTTGCATCTTGTTAATAAAGTTAAGTGAGAAGTTTCAGACCCTGTTGAATGAGACCAGTTTAAGCTTGGTCGTGCTAATTAAAATACATCGTTCCACAAATAATCCAATACGGATATTTCCAAACTAATAAATGATTCGCAGTTAACCTTAAAAATTTTCAAATAATTACTTTACGTCCCTAAAAGATTAATACACAATTTTGTTAAATCGCATTTCTGTTTATTTAGAGATAATATAATCAATTATTAAATATCAAATATTTGTTTTACCTAGTCAAGGCCATTTACTTAAAGGCCAGATTTAGGTTTTAAAGCTTTGTAGTCATATTAGCCTGTACCTGTGACTTCGTCGCATTAATATGTACATACATACTCGTACTCGTACTTTGTATGTCCTTATCATGTTGCTGCCAAATATGCCATATTTATATCTTATATTTAACATGTGGGCTGAAAAGTTTTTGGTCTAGCTACTTAAAACATTTTTTTTTTTTGCAAAATTCGACTTTATTTATCAACATAGTCTTCTTCAAGAGTCCAGTCCAATGCTTTTCTAACATTTTTATACCTTTCTTGTAGAAGGATTTATCTTTGCCTTCAAAATAGGCCTCAGTTTTTGGAGCCAAATCTCTTTCCCGCGAGCATTTTTTTTTAGGTCCGCGAGTAGATAACAATCGCTGGGGGCCAAATCTGGAGAATACGGTGGATGAGGAAGCAATTCGAACTTCAATTAATGCAGTTTTGCCATCGTAACTATTGACTTTTAACACGGTACATTGTCTTGATGAAAGAGCACTTTTTTCTTGTTCATTTAGGGACGTTTCTTTGCGATTTCTATCTTCAAACGCACCAATAACTTTATGTAATATTCGCTATTGATGGTTTTTCCCTTCTCAACATAGTCGATGAAAAATATTCCATGTGCATCCTAAAACCTTCCCAGCCGACTGTGGTGTCTTTGGTCGCTTCAGGCGGCTTTCACCGGCTGCTGTCCACTCAGCTGACTGCCGATTTGATTCCTGTGTGTAGTGGTGGATCCATGTTTTATCCATTGTCACCTATTGCATGAAAAAAATCCTTTTTATTGCTCTTAAATAGGTCCAAACAGCGCTCAGAATCATCAACACGTTGTTGTTTTTGGTCTACTGTGAGCAAACGCGGTACTCATTTCGAACAGAGCTTTCTCCTGCCCAAATTGTTCATGCAAAATATGACCAACATGTTCTTTTAATATCTCTAGGGTGTCAGCTATCTCATGCAATTTCACTTTACATTCATCCAAAACAGTTTTGTGGATTTTTTTATGTTTTCTGGTGTAACCACCTCATTTGGGCGTCTAGAATGTTTTACATCATTTGTGTCTGTACAACCGCTTTTAAATTTAGCATACCAGTAAATGATGAGTGATTTTCCAGGGACAGAGTCCCCCCGTAACACTTATCAAGCGATTACTTTGCTTGAACGGTATTTTTTTCCCATCAAAAAACAGTGTTTAATCAACACACAAAATTAGATTTTTTCCATTGTTTTGAAAATATCAAAAATAGCGTCACTAAAACCATTGTAACTTGTAAACTAATCGTCGAAATGTCATGAAATTTTGACATGTATCGTTTGAAGTTTTAGGTACCAATCATATGGAATTTTTGAAAAGGGCGACATCTATGTGTCAGACCAAACACTTTTTATCCTACATGTTATAAGGCTACCAACACTTATTTATAACACATAAATACTACGTATAAATAAACAAAATAACATATGTTACTTCTAATAGTACATATAATCTACCAAATGGAAATGTTATAAAATCCAGAGTTATTTTTAGTGTTCCGTACGGAAGACTTATGGGATCACTTCGGTGTCTGTTTGTCTGCCTCTCACACCCGAGTTTCTCCGAAACTATTTCACATAGAAAATTGAAATTAGTTACAAAGAGAGAAATTGATGTTCCAATCAGAGCCGTGTAGTTTTGAAAGTTAAATTTTGGAGGATGAAATCTGAAGTGAAATTTTTTTTTTTGCTAGCCCATCGAGTGGGGGGTCAATTGAAAACTTGTTAAAACATATAGGACTATAATGGTCCTTTTACACGGTCATATCAGTTCTCAGTTCCGTCTCAGTTTCAGTTTTCGTTTCATTTCAGTTAGGAAGGAGGTTTGTTTTTACACCGTCCGTTCAGTTCTCAGTCCGAGTTACACTTTCAAAGTGTTATGTGTGTTTCACGTTCAAACACGTGTTGTCATACTGTCCCAAAGTGTACATGTGTAAAATAGCTCATGTATGAAGACTGTCTCCCTGCAGTAGCCTTAGCTGTGGCGTTGAAGAAACGGTGAAAGAAAAGAACCCCATACCGTCAGGTGTCAGTCTCCGTTTAAGTTCTGTTTTCAGTTTTTCCTTTTTACACATAGGAAAAACGGACAGTTCGACTAAAACTAAAACTGAACTGAGGACTGATATGACCGTGTAAAAGGACCATAAGACTGAATACATTTATTTATATCAGGGTTTACCTCATGAGGATATGTTAAATACATATATTTACATCGCTTGCGGCCTGTCTGGAATACTTTCTTCTTTCAACGCTATAAAAGTTATTGAATCACGCTCTTGATTGTCGCTGTCTTCTGTGTCAGTCTTATTGCAATTTCTCATGTAGAAGCAGTCGGCATCGTACATTATTTTACCTACCCTCTCCCCAAGAACCAATATATTAAAGCGCTCTCGAATGTACCAGTTGTGTTCCTTATTGCAGAAAGGAATATATAATTTTGATATACTTAATGCCACTAAGAAACAAATACATTGTATTATACCCTAATGAAATCAATAACTCTGTTTTTATTTATTCCTTTGTTAGTATTCCGTACGGAACACTTATAAGATGACTTCGGTGTCTGTCTGTCCGTCTGTCTGTCTGTCACACCCGATTTTCTCCGAAATTTGGTAATAATATAGGAATTGATGGCCTCATCAGAGCCATGTAGTTTTGAAAGTTAAATTTTGACCTAAGGGGTTATTTTGGGGGGGAATTTTTTACTAGGTCATTGAGTGTGGTGTCAAATGAAAACTTCTGAAAATACGAGTAATATATATATATATATATATATATATATACATATATATACATACACATATACATATAATGTAATACTTGCGCACAGTTTTCTTTGTATCATTTTTAAAAAATCGTTGTATCTCGAAAAGTACTGATCAAAAAATTTTGAAAAAAATTCTGGAATATTCTCCACGGGGTGTAGATTGAACGAAAATTTTCACGTGTGCATTAGCTTTAATAAACTATCTGGTATATAAAAAAAACCAAAATTTCAAGGTGATTAGTTTTCAGTAAAGACTGGAAACAAACTTTGTTGAAAACTCATTTGGGGTATGTTTTGTGAAGTCACTGATTATTTTATACTTCTGTAACAAAATTTTTTATTCTAAAAGCAATCAACGTACGGAACACTAATTGCGCAAGTTCAACTTGCACTTGACCGGTTATTTTTTTTGGTTCCGGGTGGATTTTCTGTCTTTTTTTTACTATTTGTATATATTGCCTATGTTTTGTTTGTTTGTAGATTCTTGTCTTGTAGATGGATTTTCTTTAAACCTGTAAGGAAAGTTTTTGTTAATAAATAAATATTGACAAGAGTATCAGAGAAACTTTGAATTTGCACAGCATATTATTTAATTAATAAGAGTTAATTCGTTATTGTTATTAATCTTAATACTGACTTTCGGTTAAAAAATTAAGTGACTTAAAGTTCCTCTTCTACCTGGATATATCTAGGGAGCCAGGCAATATCTTGTTTAAATTATTTATTAGCTAGGCAGTCTTAACTGGCATTAAAATGGCTATAACCCACAATATACGATACTTTCTTGACCCGGTTGTTTCATAAGCTCCGCAATAACATCGTCTTTACGATCGAACTCGGGTACACTTTAGTGTTTTTATACTAACTTCCGTTTAAGACTTCCACATTTGTAGAAGTTGTATTAACGAAACGGGTATCTGCATAATTTTCTTTTGGTTAGTCACACGTTGCCGATTTTATTAATAATTAGATAAATGTGAGAGTTAGTATTATAATTAGGTTTATGCCGAGACTCGAAGTTTAGTTACGACAATGGTATGTAATATTTAAATGCATTGGGTATTCACCTCGGAAAAATGTTTTTTTTTTTATTATCTTTCCATGTAATATACCAGTAACCAAAAAGGTACTTGTTTATATTAGGCCTGTTATAACTTACCACTCCCCTCCCCCAAATTTTCCATTTTTTCTTAGGTTATAATGACTTTTTAGAAAGATCAGGTCAAGATCACTTCTTTATGGTATTGTAATTGTTCTGTTCGTAAACGAATCACCCCCCAAGTTGGGGCAAGGGATTAGAAAGGTTACTTTCTATATATCGTGTTTACGTCGTTTTCAGGTTCTTGGAGTTGAGAAGATTAAAAAATTTGCTCATTATTTATGATGAGACTTACAGGGGGTTAATGGGGTAAAAGAGAGGCGTTAGAGGGGTTGCGTAGTATGTATTGTGTTACACTTGCCAGTATTTTCGTTATTGTAAATTGGGTTATTTTTTTCTATTTTTTCAGTTTTAACCAGTGAATCAATTTCTCTGAAAACCTTCCTCTGCTGAACTGTTTTTTTGCCAATAGCATTTTTTTTATGGGTATAGCACACGTGCTGCAGGAAAATCACTAAAGAGCTACAGGAGCGTAGTATATGCAGAAAAAGCGATACATGTTGGTCTTGAATCGCTGTAAATTGTACTCGGTGGGAAACACAGTCCTGGGAAATTATTCCAAAGGGATGAGATCTCCATATAAAAGACTGCTTGAAAAGGGTTGTACGAGGAGTAACAAGCTAAACTTCATACGGATGTGAAGTATTAACCCGTCCTGTATTTCTAGCATGCAACTTTTTGGGAGGAATTAAGCGGACTGCTTGTCGAATAGACTCAAGTCGCCAACTATTCGATGTTCCAATGAATCAAGGCTGCTGGTCAGTTCTGGGTCTCCAGTCAGGCGCACATCTCTCTTCGGAATAGAATCCAACAAATGCACTGTATGTTTGGGTGCAGAGCTCCAAACATGGAAGCAGCATTCCATCGTTGGTCGAATTTAAGCTTTGTACAGAATTAACATTTGTGGAGCATAAAACTTTCTAATTTGAGATAGTATTTCGAGTATTTGAGAGGGTTTTTTTGCTATGCTGGCAACATGTTCATGCCAAGATATATTTGCGCCCAAATTAACGCCCAATAAATTGACTGACGATGCTAGGGGAATGGAGTGCCCCGACATAACTATGCGTGGTTCAGCAATGTTAACTTCTTTAGAAAAAATTGTCGTCCGGGTTTTTGTAACGTTAAATTCTACTTGGTTACTGTCACCCCAAAATAGATTTTCTTCGAGGTCTTCGTTAAGTTGAACGACTTCCTGCTGTCTGCAGTTATTTGCATGAGTTGCCGCTTTTTGAGCATTCAAAGTGAATAAAAAAATAAACCCACTGTCATCTGCTACGCTGTAGATTGTATTTCTGGTACTTTCCAGCAGATCGTTAATGTAAATGAAAAAGAAAGTAGGAGACAGTATGGAGCCTTGGGGCACACCGGCGTTGATAGTGAAGATTTTATAAAGAAATCCGTCGACTGCCAATCGTAAAAACGCTGTTTGAGGAAACACGAGAGCCATAAACAGATCTTTTCAGACATACCATGAGAGCATAGTTTAGCCAATAATCCATTGTGCCAAACACGGTCGAATGCCTTCGATATATTAAGTGTAACAGCTCGAGACTCTCCAAAGTGTTCAACTGCGTTGTTCCAAACATATGTTACATAAGTTAGAAGATCTCCTGTTGATCTTTGGTTACGAAAGCCGTATTGATGGCCGCTAATAGTATTTAATCCTTCAAGACATTTTAGAAGATGCTCATTGATAGCCTTTATATTCCCTCTCTATAGAATAAGTTAAAAAGTCTACAGAAAACTAGTGTTAGTTCTCTCGCGCATTTTTTGAGTTCTATTGCAGGTATTCCGTCAGCGCCCGAAGATTTTTAGTGTCTAGCTTCATTAAAATACGTTTCATGATACACTATCTGAAGATAATATCGGTCACCTTTGACTGCACGATGGTAATAGTTGGTGGTGCTTTTCTTTGGAAATCGATAATAGAATATGAAGCAAAAGGTCAGCTAACAAGTTGGTTTTCTCAACTGGTGTTGTTGCAATAGTATAATCTGGCCGTGTTAGTGGTGGTATAGTGATTTTAGTGAAATTTTGACTAATGGCCTTCGCGACTGTCCAAAAGGACCTGGAATTATTGGGACAAGCAGGCATGAAATTTATTTTTAATTATTTGTTTGTGGGCCTCTTTGGTTTCGTCGATAATTTCTTTGCATCTGTTCCGTGGACGAACAAAGATGTTTCGATTTATGACGTTAGGATTTTCACGTTAGTTTTGGTGGGCAAGATGTTTAGGAGCAACAGCTTCTTTGCATTTTAGGTCGAACTAACGCTTGCCGTTAGAAGGGCATTTAGTCCAGTAACTAAAGTTAAAGCAAAATACGAAAAAAAAAACTGTTCCAGCTCTCCCCGTTGCCTTGTGACACCTTTTTCTTGATTAATTATTATTATTATTTCTGTCATTAATATCATTATAAACATTTATTATTATTGTTTTAGGTAAGTTCTTTTAATCCGATACCAATTACTGGAATAGTAAGAAACTTTTTGAGTAAGTATAACTTTGTATTAGGTTTGTCTTTTGGATCATTGTGAAGTTCCTTTGGAACACGTAAGCAGAAAAGTTTTTGGTCTGACACAGAGATGTTACCCTTTTCAAAAAATCCATATGATTTTATGAAGTACCGACCTTCAACGATATGTACACATAGAAAAACTCGAATTTCATGTGACGTGTTTTTTGATGAGAAAAAATACCGTTCAAGCAAAGCAATGGCTTGATAAGTGTTACGGGGACTCTACCCCTAGAATCACTCATCACTTACTGGCATGCTGAATTTAAACGTGGTCGTACGGATACAAATGATGCTGAACACTCTGGACGCCCAAATGAGGTGATTATACCGGAAAACATTAAAAAAATCCACAAAATTGTTTTGGATAACCGTCAAGTAAAATTACGTGAGATAGCTGACACCCTAAAGATATTAAAAGAACGTGTTGGTCATATTTTGCATGAACATTTGGATATGACAAAGCTCTGTTCGAACTGGGTACCGTGTTTGCTCACAGTGGACCAAAAACAACGTGTTGATAATTTTGAACGCTGTTTGGACATGTTTAAGCGCAATAAAGAGGATTTTTTTATGCGATATGTGACAATGGATAAAATATGGATCCACCACTACACACCGGAATCAAATCGACAGTCAGCTGAGTGGACAGCATTCGGTGAAACCCGCCCAAAGCGACCAAAGACACAACAGTCGGCTGGGAAGGTTTTGGCCTCTGTATTATGGGATTCGCTTGGAATAATTTTCATCGACTATGCTGAGAAGGGAAAAACCATCAATAGCGAATATTACATAAAGTTATTGGTGCGTTTGAAGGCAGAAATCGTAAAGAAACGGCCCCAACTGAACAAGAAAAAAGTGCTCTTTCATCAAGACAATGCACTGTGTCACAAGCCAATGGTTACGATGGCAAAATTGCATGAGATGAAGTTCGAATTGCTTCCTCATCCACCGTATTCTCCAGATTTGGCTCCCAGCGACTATTATCTATTCGCGGACCTCAAAAAAATACTCGCGGGAAAGAGGTTTGGTTTCAGTGAAGTAGTTATCGCCGAAACTGAGGCCTATTTTGAAGGCAAAGACAAATCCTTCTACAAGAAAGGTATAAAATTGTTAGAAAAGCGTTGGACTGATGGTATCGCTCTTGAAGGAGACTATATTGATGAATAAAGTCGAATTTTGCAAAAAAAATCTGTTTTAAGTAGCTAGACCAAAAACTTTTCCCTCGTATTATATATTTTTTTTCATGTACTCTCTATAGCATTGGTCTGATTTAATCTTGTAACAAGGAAATTTCCCGGTATAACTTCTTAAAGCTTTCTTTATCTTCATAAAAGGTAATTTTTTTCTATTTGTTACGTTGCTTAAGAGCATTTATTAATCTCAATTTCCTCCTTTATAATATTTTATATTCTTTCCAATTTTATCTTTTAAAATATGTGAAAAGAACTGAGGGGTAAATAAATGTTGCCATGCTATACAGACTTCCTCGCTAAATAATATAAATAGTCGTATTAAAATACATTAGGCGCCAATTATCCTGTTATTCTTTCGTGATGCATAAAATGGCGCCCAACGTGTTTTAATGTTCACGTGGGTAGCTGAAGCTAGAATTTTCCAGCAAAAACAGACGACGGAGGTTTTTCTGATCAATAATAAAGTATCCCTATAGAAAATTTGAACAAAATTTTTAGCGATAGAGGAAAAATAAAAAATGGACTATGGATACCAAGTTTGAAATTTTTTTAATAATTTGATACACACACTGTTAATATTTATTTGCGTTTTTTTTGCTAAAACATCCTATTTTCTTAAAATCACCGGTGGTAAATAATTTTTAGGAAATGTATAACACGTAGTTTTTGGTTTGATACATAGATGTCACCCTTTTCAAAAAATCCATACGATTTTTAGGAAGTACCAACCTTCAAACGATACGTGTCAAAATTTCACGACATGACGCTACTTTTGATATTTTCAAAACGATGGAGAAAATCAAATTTCATGTGTTGATTAAACACTGTTTTTTGATGGGAAAAAATACCGTTCAAGCAAAACAATGGCTTGATAAGTGTTACGGGGACTCTGCTCCTGGAAAATCACTCATCATTTACTGGTATGCTGAATTTAAACGCGGTCGTTCAGATACAAATGATGCTGAACGCTCTGGTTGCCCAAATGAGGTGGTTACACCGGAAAACATTAAAGAAATCGACAAAATTGTTTTAGATGACCGTAAAGTGAAATTGCGTGAGTTAGCTGACACCCTAAAGATATTAAAAGAACGTGTTGGTCATATTTTGCACGAACATTTGGGCATGAGAAAGTTCTGTTCGAAATGGGTATCGCGTTTGCTCACAGTGGACCAAAAACAACAACGTGTTGATAATTCTGAGCGCTATTTGAATCTGTTTAAGCGCAATAAAAAGGATTTTTTCATGTGACAATGGATGAAACATGGATCCACCACTACACCCCGGAATCAAATCGGCAGTCAGCTGAGTGGACAGCAGCCGGTGAAAGCCGCCTGAAGCGACCAAAGACATAATAGTCGGCTGGGAAAGGTTTGGCCTCTGTATTTTGGGATGTGCGTGGAATATTTTCATCAACAATGGTGAGAAAGTAAAAACCATCAATAGCGAATATTATATAATGTTATTGGTGCATTTGAAGGCAGAAATCGCCAAGAAACGGCCCCAAATGAACAAGAAAAGACAGTGCACCGTGTCACAAGTCAATGGTTACGATGGCTAAATTGCATGAATTGAAGTTCAAATTGCCCCCTCATCCACTGTATTCCCCAGATTTGGCCCGTAGTGACCATTATCTATTCGCAGCCCTCAAAAAAATGCCGGCTGGAAAGAGATTTGGCTCCAATGAAGAAGTTATCGCCGAAACTGAGACAATTCCTTCTTCTACAAGAAAGGTATAGAAATGTTAGAAAAGCGTTGGACTGATTGTATCGCTCTTGAAGGAGACTATATTGATGAATAAGGTCGAATTATGGAAAAAAAAAATGTGTTTTAAGTAGCTAGACCAAAAACTTTTCAGCCTACGTGTTTACAATATTTAAAGATGCGGTGAGAAAAAAGTGGTCGCTATCCTGTAAATATTTTGATTTAAGAACAAAAAATTAGCCCATTCAAAATCATTAGCCCTTAGTGAGCTTGAGTAAAACTTAAAAAGACTGAAGAATTTCTACTTTGCTACCGGTTTCAGTTAAATATTGCAAATGATAAAGTTGCGTTATTAAAGGAAAGAATATTATAGAAATTTTGAAATCTTTAATAGAAGGGAATTTTTGGACATTTAAAATTCATTAATACTTAATCGTAGCTCAAGTATTATTATTATATTTGCTAGTTTTTTACAAATAATATTTTCTTGGTTTTCTTTCTTCTTTTCAGATAATTTTATTTTTAAATTTTTTAATCCCTTTTTTATAGACACTAAACCCCAATACAGTTTTATCGTATACTAGTTATAGCATTTCGTTTTCGATAGTATCAGGTAAATTCAGTCTTATTCGTGCCTGTTATGTACTTATCACTCCTTTTCCATTTAATTTCACAGACATTAAACATTGTTTGCACGTGGATTCCTCCAGTTACAGGGGTAGTGGACAGTTTTAATTATTTCCTAACAGCAGTGAAAAAAAGGATATTACAGTTTTACATGGCATGGTATATAATTACGATTATTTTTTAGGAGGCATCTCGCTGTAATGAGGTGTAAATATTTGGAAATTCATTATTGTGAAACAGATTTGCCGGCAGTTTAACACAGGAGTGGTGCATAACGTCCCTCTAAGACGTGAATGTATAAATCCGGCGTTGTTTGGATTGAATGTTATTTTAGTTGTGCTGAGGGTGGGTGAAGTTCTTCAGTTAGGGGTATTTATATATTATAAAAATAATTTAATTGGCAAGAAGAGCTAATCAAAATATTTAATAAATTTACTATACTCTATTTATTTGAAACTGATAGTAATAAAAATGCCAATGGGCTAACTGGCGGTCCTATAACAGAGGCGTGATGTTTATTCCGTTTATTCCCAGGTATTTTTCAGATAATTTTGTAACGAAGTTTTATTATCGATCAAATAATTTTATTTACATACCTTCCTGTTGCCCCAACTATAAATACATATTTAGAGCATCATGCCCAAGTATCAAGTCAGTTAGTGTGTTTACAAAATGTCTTCTCCAGCGAAACGCCAAAAGTTCGGGCAGCTAACACATAATGAAAAGCGTATAGTTAATCGGTCAAGTGCAAGTTGAACTTGCGCAATTAGTGTTCCGTACGTTGATTGCTTTTAAAATAAAAAATTTTGTTACGGAGGTATAAAATGATCAGTGACTTCACAAAACACACCCCAAATGAGTTTTCAACAAAGTTTGTCTCGAATCTTTACTGAAAACTGATGACCTTGCAATTTTTGTTTTTTTTTTAATATACCAGATAAATTATTAAAGGTAATGCTTTCGTGATAATTTTCGTTCAATCTACACCCCATAGAGAATATACCAGATTTTTTCAAAATTTTTTAATCAGCACTTTTCGAAATAAGGGGGGTGGACAGCGATTTTTCGCGATTTTTTTAAAACAATACAATACAAAGAAAAGTGTGCGCAAGTATTACATTATATATATATATATATATATATATATATATATATATATATATATATATATATATATATATATATTATATATATTTTTACTCGTGTTTCATTTGACAACTCAAACAAAAACAATTTTTTTTTTCAATTCCGATTTCACCCCCCAAACTAACCCCTTAATTCAAAATTTAACTTTCAAAACTACACGGCTCTGATGAGGCAATCAATTTCTATATTAGTACCAAATTGCAACTTTCTATGTTAAATAGTTTCGGAGAATATTGGGTGTAACAGACAGACGGACAGACACCAAAGTGATCTTATAAGTGTTCCGTACGGAACACTAAAAATATATTTGACTACGTTAAAAACGATCAAAATTGTGATTTAAGTGTGGGCGATTGTGTGAGAAAATGTTCCTTAATGACCGGAGTTGGCCACAGTTTACAGAATTTTAAGAGAAGAAAAGGAGAGGGTATAGAGTATCCAAAAAACAGACCAGGCAGAAAAGAACCTCAGCTGACAGACAACACAAAACAAGCAGTAAGGCTTATGGTTCATGACTTTTTTATGGAAAAAAGAATTCCAACTATGGATATAATCCTGCAGGCTGTGAAAGCCACCCAGAAATACCGAAAATGAGTAGAGTAAAATTATGGAGTGTTTTAAAAACCATGAATTTTTATTGGAACAAATGTGAAAGAAAATCTATATTGATAGAAAGTGGAGAAATTGTACGCTGGAGAAGAGACTATTTAGGAAAGTTAGAAAAGCTCGCTCTGTAGGAAAAAGGATATATTACTTAGATGATACGTGGATAAATGAAGGGTACACAGTCAAGAAATTTTGGCAAGATGGCCAAACATTCAATGAAGGCCTCTCTACTGGTCTTAAACCGTCATCTGGTAAGATATTACGCATATTGGAATCGAAAGTGGTTTTGTAGACGGAGGTCTTTTAACATTCGTATCCAAGAGAATAGGAGATTATCACGAAGACATGAATTCCGATGTATTTGTAGATTGGGTTTCGCAGATGATAAACTTAATACCAGATGGTTCTGTTATTATAATGGATAACGCAAGATGAAAAAGGATATCCAATCTTGGATGACTGAGAAAAACATTTCATTTCCAAAAGACAGCGTTAAGAGAGAATTATTAGAACTTGTAAAGCTCGAATTTCTCAGAAATAAAGACAAGTACACAAGGTTCATCATCAACGAAATGGCAAAAAAAACCTAATATTACTGTTTATCGTTTACCATATCATTGCGATATGAATCCGATAGAACTTATATGGGCACAGGTTAAAGGTGAAGTCGCCAGGAACAATACGACCTATAAATGAGCAGACGTTCAAAACCTTTTTCAGAATGCCACAGAAAATTGGCGAAAATGCGTCGAGCATCAATTGAGGGTGAAAGATAAAAATGTGGACTGTGGGCAGAGCAGTGGTACCATTGTTAAACTTTTAATTATACATGTAAATTCGGAGTCGGACAATGATAGTTTTTCAAGCATGTCGGAGATAGAACATTAATAATACTTTTTTCATTGTTGTTTGGCTTCCTCATCTGTATATTTTTTAATTAATAATATTTCATTATGAAATGTTATTTGTTTCTAATAAATGTTTAAACATTATAAGACTATTTCATTCATAGTATTCGCAAATAATACGTATACGCCCAGGCGCATCACCACTGGCCAGAACTGTTTCAGACTATTTAGCCCCAAACGACAAAAAAGGGTCGTTTTTCTATTATTTTCAAACATAAGAGATTGCGAACATTAGACCAATGCCAAATGGTATTCCAATAAAGTTATTGAACTGCTGTATCGCGGGTAAAATGTAGATAAAACTCTGGAGCCCTTACTACTACTTGATGTTAATTTGCATAATGATTTATTGCTATCACAATCAATCAGAGAGTTTTTACTACCAAAATAATGACAAATCACGAGGTTGCATAAAATTATATTGTAAATGCAGTATATAAAATCATTGAGTCTTGCTTTGCACCACTCACAGATTTAATGCATGCGTAGACGAATCTAACCAGGAATTTCACTGTCAATGGAAGAATCGATCCGCTTTCATAAAAAAATTATTTAATGTTAAATACTAATATTAAGACGACTAGTCTCTCTCTATTAAATGCTTGGGAACGTTTGCCTAAATTAGAGCATATTGAAAGGGATCCAAATTTAGAGCATGCAAATTGTTCCATTGCAGTAAACGTCTAGGGTTCATTCGTCAGTGATACATGTAAAAGTCTTTCGACTATAATCGCATGCACTAGAAAAAAACTTGTCTGGTCCGAACTTCATAATTTTGTACATAATAAATAATAATCAACAGTAATCCAAGCATTGCTTGTTTTCCTGGAAAAACGGATATCAGCCATACGATCTACATCAAATCGAAAACGCTGCAACCGAAAAAAAAATGCGCTTATACTGTTTAAGATTGACAGCATCCGTGGTAAACAATTCTTATAGTTATTGATATTGTAACTTTTCCTAAATTTATTTTTTTCGAAAAAAAGAAAAATCATCATATAAGGATTATAAGTGGCTGACAATGTTTGAAAACTTCCAAGTTGGAATCAGACCTAAAGTGAAAATATTGAAGGTAGGAAGGAAGACCGTTTTGAAGAAAGATATGTTTAGAGTTTCTAAAATGACTAAAAATAACCATTCAAATTTTGTAAAATCGTGTTGTAGTGTTAAAACAGTAGGAAGGAAGAGTAACCCTCAGTAAAATTTTGTTGTCAACCATTATTCAAAATTATGATGTTGGCGTTAAATAATAATTATATACTAAATACGCGATTTAGGATTTTGAAAATATAAAGAGCAAACTTAAAATGAACACAATTTTTCACATATTACCGGTAACTTTAATAAATGATCTTAGTTGAGTAATTGACTAATACTTGTTGAAGTCATGCGCAATGTGTTCGGAGTGAGCAATCCACGAATCATGGATCAATTAAGTATGACTGATATGGTCAGTTGTAGATATAGTTATCTTTGGTCTTTCAACGAATACTTGTCATACAGAGGTGGTGAGGTCAGGCTCCAGCAGGACCGGACTTTGTAACACATTCTCCATTGGGTTTCATCTTAAAATCTTTAAACAACTGCTTAATAGGTTCAGGTTATTATATACAGAACGTATAATATTTAAAAATTTATCATATAAAATGTGAAATTGATTGTTATATATTTTTGAAATATTATTGAAATATTTTTTATATACATTTTATGGTCTTTTAAATCTATAAAAACGAACTTGGAAGAAAGCTGGCGAGTTGCTGTAAGAACGCCAAATCAGTTACGATTTAGATCGGCCCAGTAACTTCTGTCACACAACAATAGCTATTGCTACAGAAAGACAAACAAGCACGTGGAACAAAACGTCGCCGCAAAACAAAGCCGGCTGGCTACCGCCGCATCGTTAAAATATGCCTCGTCGAGTCTCTCAGAGACTCCGTGCATATTTTTTCCTATTATTGTTACATATAATCTTCTATTTGCGCGGCATCTTGAGAAACTTGAAGAGACGCATGTAGCGACAACTAGATTTTTGGCGCTTATATTTTATAAATTTTCATTAACAAATGACAAGAAGAATGATTTATTTTTGAAGATGCAAAAAATTAAGAGAACTCTAGTTAATTCTACGCTAATATATATATATATATATATATATATATATATATATATATATATATATATATTTATATTTATATTTATATTTATATTTATATTTATATATTTATATATATTTATATTTATATTTATATATATATTTATATATTTATATATATATATATATATATATATATATATATATATATATATATATATATATATATATACATATATATATATATATATATATATATATATATATATATATATATATATATATATATATTATATATATGTATATGTATATGTATATATATTCAGGATTTTTCCTAATCTATACCTTTTTTACTACACCCACGTCTGCGGGTAAATTAGAGTTGCTGAGGGTTTTTCTGTTAACATGACATCCCTCTATTCCAGAATAGTCAAACTAGTATCAGGATGCAATTAAAACTCTTTGGTCTCTTTTTATTAAGAGATTTAGATTACATAAAGTAAATTTTAGTGACTTAGATACTACTACTCTCTTTAATTAATTTAAAAAATTCAAAAATATAATTCCTCCTTGCTTTTCTAATTGTCTTGAAAATTAATTAAAACTTAATCGTTTATGCTCAAGTCTTTGTTTCTTGCTAACTTGCAAAGACTAATGTTAATAAATTACCTTTCACAGTTGGCCTCCTAACTATGCTCTATGGACTTACATCAATAGACTCATCATTTGCTCAAAATTTTCTAAAATATTAGTTTGATTATATCTAATTATCAGTTATTTATTTTACACTAGGAACCTGAACATATTTTTTCCAAAATGACCAAAAAGTTCATTATTAAGGACGTGGAATGGTATATTGCCACTTTAACTAACCGAACCTAAATATAAATATCCAATGGAAAATGAAGATGACGATTTTAGATTGAATATGTTTTTTTTAGTGTTCCGTACGGAACACTTATAAGAACACTTCGGTCCACTGTCTGTCCGTCTGTCACACCCGATTTTCTCCGAAACTATTTGACATAGATAGTTGAAATTTGGCTCTAATATAGAAATTGATGGCCTCATCAGAGCCGTGTAGTTTTGAAAGTTCAATTTTGATTTGAAGGGTTAGTTTTGGGGGGTGAAATCGGAAATAAAAAAAATTACCATGTCATCGGGTGGGGTGTCAAATAAGAGGTTGTAAAAACACGAGTTCAATAATATAATATAATGTCATACATGCGCATACTTTTTTTTTATTATTTTAAAAAATTGCGAAAAATCGCTGTCCCCCCCCTATCTGGAAAACCACCGATCAAAAAACTTTGAAAAAATTCTGGAATATTCTTCACAGGGTGTAGATTAAACGAAAATTATCACGAGTGTGCATTACCGTTAATAATTTATCTGATACATAAAAACAAAAATTTCAAGGTCATCAGTTTTCAGTGAAGATCGGAAAAAGACTTTGTTAAAAACTTATTTGCGGTGGGTTTTGTAAAGTCATTGATCATTTTGTACCTCCGTAACAAAATTTTTTTTTTTTTAAGTAAGCAACGTACGGAACACTAATTGCGCGAGTCTTTCATTTATTAGAATATATATTAATCAGAGACTAAACATTACTGTTCCAATATTTCTTAATTCGGAACAACGATAAATAAATTGTTGAAGTTTAAAATTGAACAATAAAGATCGTAGTTGTGCCAAATGTTGAATAATAAATAACAATAATTAAGCATATTTTCTTAGGAAATGTGTCAACTAAAATAGATTCGTAATAACTTAATAGTGAACTCGCTCAATTCAGCGATAAAAAGCATAGTTTACTAAATTTTCCCCGAATGCTTATATGATGACCCATTCTTGTGCACATCCTGAAATTGATTTAAAAAAATGGCTATAGTATATTTATATAGCCTCACATTATTTTATAAGAGAATTTTTAGAATCCATTTAATAAAAATAACGAGTAATAAATAGTTTTAGTAATAGAAGGAATTTTCCAAATATATTCAATAAAAAAATAGTTGTCTATTATTGTGACATACCTTATATATCATTTTCGGACTAAAATGTATTCTGTAACTAGATCCAGAACCTATTTTATATTCACACAAAATTTCATCAAGATCTGTTCAAACGTTTTTATGTAATAACAGACAAACAAGAAAAAATCTACAAATGTTTTTCTGTATATACATGGAATATTACCAATTTCTTTAAGAAAAATAGTCATTTTAGAGACACACAGTTGCACTTTTAATATATATA
The DNA here is from genome assembly GCA_019049505.1 of Pachyrhynchus sulphureomaculatus. NCBI lineage: Eukaryota > Metazoa > Arthropoda > Insecta > Coleoptera > Curculionidae > Pachyrhynchus > Pachyrhynchus sulphureomaculatus. Next base: position 121,491,247 of record CM032447.1, on the reverse strand, counting down.
TATATATATATATATATATATATATATATATATATATATATATATATATATATATATATATATACATATACACAGTGCGACCTCGATAATCTGGACTAATTAAAACCGCGGTGATCCGAATTAGTAAATAATTCGAATTACTGAAGCAGGACATTATTTATATTAAAAAACGAATCATTTAATACGAAACAACTAAAAAAAGAGTACATACATAGAATAATTTTTAAAGTAGAAGCATATCTTATCAAGTTTTATGTTATTTTGTAAAAAAAATTGTAATTTTTGTTTGCTTGACCCTTCTCTGGTTCATCATAAAAGCAATTTCTTTTAATCTTTGAAGTACAAGAACATCACTTAGAGGGATATCATTTTCTTCTGCCATCTCATGCATACATTGAAACTTTTAACTGCCTCATCATTCTTCACAGTGTTCTTAACAGTCTGGTTTGTATTAGTATTTAACTCTGAACCTTCATTATCACTCTCGTGTTGTTCATCTGTATCATCTATGTCTTCCAGTGGTAACAAATCTTCATCATTTCAAGCCAATTACATATTTCCACGTTCGTGAGATTCTGCTCAGTGAGAACATTCAGCATATCTGAAACATCTGTTAACCAAAAAAATACTAAAAGAAAAATTTCAGGCTTTACCTTTCATTTCTTCATTCGTGGAAAGCAAATTGTGCCGCAATTCACTCAGAGGAATCAGATCTTCAGCATCATATTCATTGTCTGGGTTGGTATCTGCCACATAAGCCATAATTTTGTGCCAGCACTTTTTCAAGACTTCAGGGAGACTTTTTCCCATGAATTGCATAGTAGATATACAGCATCTTTTAGGTTAATGCTTTTTAATAACCTAACAAGGTTCTCTTCATTATTTGATAAAATATGGGCTAAAAGACTTGTCCGATAAAATAATTTTGTCAGTCTGATTGCATTCTGGTCTATAGGCTGCAAAAGTGCAGTACAATTTGGTGGAAGAAATAATGTTGAAAACTGTCCATCCTCACTAGTCAGTTCTTCTATAGTTCCATGGCTCAATGCCTTACCAACGATTAGCAGGGCTCTTTCAGGCAAGTTGAGACTTCTTAAATGACTTTTGACTTGACGAATAAAAGAATGATGAAACCAGTCTTAAGAAAATTGCTGTAGTCATTCATGCATTGGCAGATGATTTGTACTCAACAGGTATGTTCATATTTTTAAAAGCCCTCGGATTTTTTGCCTTTCCTATCACTAACAACTTTTATTTTTGTGATCCACCAGCATTGCAACATGCTAGACAGGTAACGCGTTCTTTGTTTATTTTTCAACCTGGTGCGGTCTTTTCCTAAGAACGAACCGGCGTTTTTTCAGGCAACATTTTCCAATACAGAGCTGATTCATCTGCATTGTATATTTGAGTAGGTCCAAGGTTTAATTCTTTTATCTTTCTGCGAATAAAGTTAGGAAAGGATCGACGGCACTTTCATCATTGGATAGTTTTTCGCCACAAACTTTTAAAGCACACAGACGATGTCTTTTTCTGAAGTTAGAAATCTAGCCTCTGCTAGCTCTAAAATTATCATTCCCGTAGGTTTCAGTGTAAAACTGTTTTGCTTTGCCTGATAAAATTTCGTAGGAAATTGGGACGTGCCTTGATCGTTGCGTACAAAACCATGTATACAAACGAGTTTCTATTTCTGGATATTCGGCTTTTCGTAAGGTTTTTCTGACGCCAGGGCCGGAATCACATTTGGAAATAAATCTAAAAGAAGTTACACGTCCATAGTAAGTGTCCAAAATTATCTTTAAAATAAATCATATATACATACCTTTTGATTTTCCCTTGCTTCTTTTTTATATTCGAAATTGTGGATGTTCCTACTCCGTATTAATTTGCCAACACTTTTCCGCTTTCACCAAGAACTAGTCTTTCTAATATATGGGACTTTTGTTTTATTGTTAGTGTAATATATTTTCTTTTAGAAGGCATTTTAATATGCAGGTACATATACGTAAAGAAAACGTTTACATACTTATATGAACCACATAGAGTAAAATAGAACGTAGGTGTGTTGTACTTGTGACAATAAATAAACAACTACAAAGTCCTTAACCTTTAGACGCGATACGCAATGCGTTGTAGGCAAATCAAAGGCACCTACAGTTTGTGTGAATCCCAGATGTATTAGACTGGAAGTTAGGGGAATCTCCTCACTATCGATTTCAGTTTTCCCATGTAGTTTAAATTAAGTAGATGTCTAAAAACGCAGGTCCGGATTACCTAGTACTATCAAATCCGGATTATAAAGTACACAATGCAATAGAAATGTTTGTCCGGATTATTAAAGAATCTGGTTTAATGGAGATCCGGATTATCGAGGTGGCACTGTATATATATATATATATATATATATATATATATATATATATATATATATATATATATATATATATATATATATATATATATATATATATATATATATATATATATATATATATATATATATATATATATATATATATATATATATATATATATATATATATATATATATATATATATATATATATATATATATATATATGTCATTTTGCAGTGGATAAAAATTTATAGAATTTGTTGGTGTTTATATAAAAACATTTATTTTAGAAAACGGCTACTTTAATACACTCAGTTGTTTTTCTTAGTTTTCTATATTCGGTTTTCTAAACGAATCAAATAAGCATTTATTTTGCATCAAAATGATATTTCTAAACTTGACAGAAGTTCTTATGTAGTAACACATTTAGAATTTTAATTTTGATTAATTTCGTAATAATTAGTTAAAGTTCAGAAATCTAGGCAAGTAGTGCTTTGAGGGACTTAACAACTTATGGAAAAAAACTATGCAATTATTGTTAAATTTGTCATCGTGTACAAGCTTCGAGAACCCTGCCTTAGAGTCTTCACGTTTGTACACTTGAATAATTTAACAATAATGTTTAATTGAAAGGAAAAAGTGCAATTTGCCTGGATTTTGGAAATGCAACTACGAGGGTCATTCAATAAGTAAAGAGCACAAATATGTCTAGCTTAAGAACAGTTTATTGGATTACTACAAAATTTGGTCTACTTTTCGACATAATCCCCCAACATCATCCCTTTGGAATAATTTGCCTAAGCTGTTTCCCACCGAGTACAATTTCCAACGATTCAAAAACAACGTGAATCGCTTTTTCCGCACACATGCTGCTCGTGGAGCTTTAGACGCAGCACGTGTGCTAGACCCATAAAAAAAAACGTTTCGGTTGACGTCGAAGCCACTCTTGCACTTTTTCCTTCACTTTTTCAATGTCGGTGAACCTCTTTCCACGTAGTGCATCTTTGAGAGGTCCGAACAGGTAAAAATCACACGGAACCAAGTCTGGGCTGTCTGCGGGATGAGGCAAGATCTCCCAACGCAGTTCTTGAAGCTTTTCTTGGGTAATGAGGGCGGGAATTGTCGTGTTGAAGAATGACTCCTTTTTGCAAGAGTCCACCGTGTCTTAATAGCTAGCTTAACTTTGTCTTCCAGCAGCTCACAATAGCATTCACTCTTAATCGCAAGGTTCCATATTGTAATAACATTCTAGAATGTATTTCACTTAGCTTAACACCTTCTGCTACTAGAAATCTGATGACAGAACGTTGCTCTTCTAAAGTGTAGCCTTGCAATGGACTTGCCGTGGTACACTGGATATTTTGAGGTTATGTTTACATTACATTACATTAGTAACATGCACTCCTAGAAGTATGGAGCGGCTTCGTTGAATGGGTTTAAGCTGAGACCAATTGTCTCTTTACTTATTGAATGACTCTCGTAATAACGACGAAATTAACCACACAATAAAACAGTGAATGCATCCCTGCATCAGAGTCTGAGCTATGGTAACGGTTTCCCTTCAGAATTAATAATAATAATAATAATAATAATACCTAAGCAACTAATAGAAACACATATGTGTGTTTTGTCAACAGTTAATATAGAAATATAGGTGGCGACATTTACAGAAACGTACTCCAATTTTATGTCAATAAGGACGATTAATGGCGAGTCTCCGCCACTGCCTGTAACGTTTAGAAATTTACTGTTTGGTTTTGCGGGGACGATTCTAAATAGTAATTTACGATAATGGGTTTGGAAGTTATGGGCATGGAGGAAAGGTGTATATATACTTGCCCTCTGTGAATCTAACCCGATAAATATTTTAGTACTGTAAATTTATAGTTATTCGAACATAGAATCTTCATATATTCTTATCATAAATTTGGACTAAAAGAAACGATATATATAACGTTATGTTGATAACATCTCTAGGCAGACCTGTTGATGGTTTCTGTCCCTTTACTTTTTTACCTAATGCTTAAAACTCAAAAAGGAATCTATCCGAAGTGTTCGGTGTCTTGAAATTAATCTTATTAGTCATATTATGATAAAGGTCATTCATTGATTTTTATAAATATTAAACAGATAAAGATAATGAAAAATTGTAGCGAAAGGGTGGATTTGTATCTGTAGATCAGTCAGATTTACAAAGTCTGTATTTCAGGGGACGAGAATAGCCACGGGGCGAGAATATTTCGTTGGTTGGAGGCATTGTCTTTCTTTCTTTATTTCATATGGATCAGAATGATGTGTGCTACGTAGGAGTTACGTCCGCTGAACGCAACCAAAGTTTCAGTTGCCGTTATTAAATGCATTCTTATGTGCATATAGCAATGAATCCATCGGTGGCATCGCTACCGTCCTTTCCCTTCTTAAATTATCTGGTGAATTACTGGACTTGTTTGATTATTGCGTTCATCAAGCTAGTAGTGACGACTACTAGTTCCTGCCTTGCTTTATAGTTGGTGAGATTTAGCTAATTTTTTTATTCAGCGGTGGATTGCATGTAAGATATTTTTTTCTAACTGTGTGATCTAAATAAGGAAAATATGCTTTCTACTAGTGGTTTAATGGACAAAATATAACCATAAACTAGAAACTTTTCGTGGAATAAATAACAACTAAATTTGATTATGAAACTTCAACATGGGTACAAAAGAATTATACTAAATCCACTTGGTATCAGTAAAAAAGAGGTTATGTTTATATAACACCCATAGACTTGGAGGATGGACTGAGCATTAGCCTCACAAACTTGACCACTCTCTAAAAAGAGACAAAGCGACTGTGTGGCTAATACCTATCCCTTTTATGTAGGCCTGTTTACCAAGGCGCAGTACCCGTACATTCGCTTTATCTCTCACACTTTTGTGTTTGTATTTACTTCACAGCGGAATACAGAAAGCTCAGTCCACCCTCCATGTCTATGATAACACCCATAGACATGGAGAGTGGACTGAGCTTTCGATGTTCCGCTGTGAAGTAAATACGGACGCAAAAGTCTGAGAGAGACAAAACGAATGTGCGGCCGGTAGCTATCTCTTTATAGAATGCCACTAAGCTGCAGCGCTCTTCAAAATAATATTTGTAAATGTTCTATTTGAACTAAAATCGAGTGGGGGCTTTTTTCGCCTTAAATTCCGTCTCGGAGTACTGCGCCTTGTTTATTACAGGCCTACAGAAAAGAGACAGGTATTGGCCGCATATTCGCTTTGTCTCTTTCTAGAGAGTGGTCAGTTTTGTGAGGCTAATGCCCAGTCCATCCTCCATGTCTATGATAACACCTAGCCATTTTAGCTTTTTAGTATTCCGTACGGAACACTTATAAGATCACTTCGGTGTCTGTCTGTCTACCTGTCTGTCTGTCACACCCGATTTTCTCCGAAACTATTTGACATAGAAAGTTGAAATTTGGTACTAATATAGGAATTGATGGCCTCACCAGAGCTGTGTAATTTTGAAAGTTAAATTTTGACTTAAAGGGTTAGTGTTGAGGGGTGAAATCGGAAGTGAAAAAAAAAAAAAAATTTACTAGGTCATCTAGTGTGGTGTCAAATGAACGTGAAAACACGAGTTAAAAATTTATATATAATGTAACACCCACGCACACTTTTCTTTGTATTATTTTTAAAAAATCGCGAAAAATCGCTGTCCCACTACCTTATCTCGAATAGTACTGATCAAAAAATTTTGAAAAAATTCTGGAATATTCTCCACGGGGTATAGATTGAAGGACAATTATCACGAGTGCATTACCTTTAATAATTTATCTGGTATATAAAAAAAAAATTCAAGGTCATCAGTTTTCAGTAAAGATTGGAATCAAACTTTGTTGAAAACTCATTTGGGGTGTGTTTTTTGTGCAGTCACTGATCTTTTTATACCACCGTAACAACACTTTTTATTTTAAAAGCAATTAACGCACGGAACACTAATTGTTTCAACTTGCACTTGACCGGTTTTTTGTATTTTAAGGTGACTTTATCCATTGGTGATGACGTCACTACTTTAGCTGTGATTTATTATTTCACCAATTCAAAGAATGATGGGATTTTAGCGCTAAATATAAGAATCCACCTATACCACATGGGAATCTTATATAGAATCCTGTACCGCAATTTCATTAGATAATTGAGGGGATAAATAACAGGCCACCCCTTGAGCCAAAACTAGCAACGAAGTTGAAATGCGTCACTTTTAAAAACATAACCTTCAATTACATTTTGAATTTTTGTTTGAATATTTTAAAACTAGTCATTCTTTTTTCTTTATTAACTTTTTTGGTATTAACACCACAAGTTTACTTAAAAGGCTTTTATTTTACAAAACAAAATTATTTTTACAAAACAAAAAACACTCCATAAATCAGAAAAACTGGAGAAACATAGAAAACGTACCGACGAAAACGGATGGACATTATTATCTAGGATTCTGTTTGAATCAACGTATAGTCGGTAATATCTGTATCATTGTTTCTTTCGACAATATCGTTATCATTATTGTAGCTGATGCCGGACGATATCCAACATTTAACGTCGTTCCTTTAAGGCATCCCCTTAATGTTTCAGGTCAAGGGACCACTTCTAAAGACGACTACGAAATGCAACATATCTAAGGACAAGATAAGACTAATGTGAAATTAGTAGCTTTATATATATTATCGGCCTAGAGTTTGGAACTAAAGATGTGATTGAAAAAGGCCAGTATACTAGATCCTACCAAAATTAACAATTTCATGTTTAGAAATTAGATCCGGGTCGTTTGATTTGCTCTTCGTGTTATAATCTGTTTGAAGCACAGGGATGAGATTGTTATCTCACATTAGACTACTCGCAACTTACATCCACAAGCTGCCAGGTATAATAATTATGAATAGTTAGTCGGTATAATTAAATTTTTCTGTCAATTCGGTTAGAGCGTCGTGTATTTGTGACTAAAATGTCTATGATATCAATGTGTCTCGTTTATTCAAGAGCAGAAACTTTGAAGTACTTAGTAACTATTTAAAATTTCCATTTATTATAAAGGTCGTAGCTTTCGGACGGCACATAAGTAGTAGTCGAAAAAACAAACCAAACGAAAAAATCTTTTATTTTCCAAAATTAATTTTTACTAACTAGTAGAATTTTATGTTCAGCCGGGATCCACTGGTGAACAACTTTCCTTATTTAGATAATGTAATTAGAAAAAAAAATTGTTACGGAGGTATAAAATGATCATCCCCAAATATTTCCGATTTTTGTTGAAAAACTGATGACCTTGAAATTTTTTTTTTTTTTCTTAATATACCAGATAAATTATTAAAGGTAATCGTGATAATTTTCTTTCAATCTACACCTTGAGGAGAATATTCCAGAATTTTTTCAAAAAGATGAGGGGAGACAGCGATTTGTATTACATTATATATATTTTTGAACTCGTGTTTTCACAAGCTTTCATTTCATACCCCAGTCAATGACCTGGTAAAAAAAAATTCTCACTTCGATTTCACCCCCCAAAACTAACCTTTCAAGTCAAAATTTAACTTTCAAAACTACACAGCTCTAATGGAGCCACCAATTTCTACATTGGTGCCAAATTTCAACTTTCTATGTCAAATAGTTTCGGAAAAAATCAGGTGTGACAGACGGACAGACATCTTATAAGTGTTATTTATGGAACATTAAAAATACCCTACCTGACGTTCGGACGGTGTAGGAATCTTGGGAATTACTCCGATCACAGATAAGGATTTCGGTTAGTTTCCATTAGAACTCCGATTTCCATTCGGCAATCGCGCCTTTTTCTTTTTACGTTTTGATGAAAACTTTTTCACTAAAAAATGTTCTATAATAGTTAATATTTAATAATGTAAGTACCTATATACGTAATAACTTGTTTTTACATTAAAATTATTTCAAGTTGCACTGTAAGACAGAATGGGAACGTTGTATAAAATACATAACCTCAAATTTCATAATTAGCGTTGTGCCTGAATTTGTAAAATAACTCGAGAAAAAAGGGAAAACACAAAGTTTTGCAGGATTACTTTTTTTAGTAATTATATGAACTACAGGATATTTTAGTAGAGTCTGACTGGAAGCCATAATTTCCTCGATTTTTATAACAAAAATAAGAGACTATACACTAACATGAAAATAAATAGTCTTGACAACAAAGTAACCTATACAAGACATAATTAAAAATAACAAGTATAATTGCTATTTAGTAGCGCTTTGCTATAGTTAATAAATTTAAAATTAGACGTGTTATAACTTATTATAATAACTGCACTATAACTAAATTTTGTTCGTATCTAAGAATACTCTTTTTTTTATTTTTGAAAGTATAGTCTTAGTTTAAATATTTTGGAAAATATTAAATGCAAGATTGTGTAAATATATATCCAGAATGCTTATTTCAGACATATAGAGGTTATATTTTTTACAATGTGGTTTTAGTATTAGAAAAAACAATTTAGAAGTTTTTTTTTTTTTACAGAATATAATAGAAGTATAAATTTTTTTTCCATATTTTAAATTTTAGAAACCTTAATTACATCAGAGTTCCAGTGAAGAAACAGCATTAAAATACTTCTGAAAATTCCTTACTGGACCCTTGTCGAAAATACATTTAAAAGGCAAACTTCACATAAACTTACTTACTCTGCAAGTCACTGGATTTATTACAATAAACTTCCAGTTTTTGACATAAACCCTTGTTAGGAAATTATAGAGGTAGATTTAATATTATTAATTATTTTTAATAGCATGTCATCTTAAATCATTAAAAGGAAATCCTGATAGTCTGTTTTAAATCCCTCAAGTTTAGACCAGAAAAATTCATATCTGATCTTAAGAATCTGACATATTTATTTCCTTTTCTCCCTTTTCAAACAGCCATTTTTATTTTTGTGAAAATTTATATATACAAGATTAAGTTTTCTACATTATACTCCTCGGTCCATTGCTATTGTTAACAAAGAGTGAAAAGAAAAGAAACTGTAATAATGTTGTATTAAAATCCTCATGAAAACTTCAAAGACTATTAAAATTTTGTAAATATAGGGAATATTTTTTAAAGTAAAGTTACATGGTGGTAGAAATGCCCTAAGAAAAAAAAATATTTAAACTTATAGAGAAAATTGACCTTATGAAGAATTTTGCTATTTAGCAAAGACATGTTTTTAGTTCTCAGTTTTTCTTAATAAATTTTGTCGAGATAAAATTACATGTTACCTTTTATTGTTATGGCTTCCATTTTTAGGATTTTTTTAAATCGTCAGCAAAAATCGAGTAGTATTGTTTTATTGTACACATTCAACGAGCTTCAACAAAGTCAATCAGAAATTTTAATTTAGTTAAATTAGGAAATTTTTAAGGCAAGACAATAAACCATAAAATTTGCTGTAGAATAGTTTAAAAGCCTAAGTTAGACCTAAACTAGTTTACATGAACCTAAGTGAACTTTTTGCTCTATTTTTCTTTTTTGCTGAAAAAATATAAAACAGAAAAACGAACTATGACATAGGAATCTGTTGCTATTATTTACAGGAGTTTGCACGTTTTTATAAATTTTAGTAAATAAACATTTTATAATAAATTTAAATAATAAATAAAAACAGCTTATTCAACCAAATAGTTCTTATTGTTGTTGGTTTTTATATGACACCTCAAAATGTGGAAATGAGAATTTTATAGTCACTAGTTTGTCTTGAAAAAATATAGCTAAAATTCTGTATAGAAGCATAGAAAATTCAAGTTTTTTTACTTCAAATGACCTTTGGAACAGACTACAATAGAGAGGTGGATAGATACAAAACTGTACATACATATTCTTTGTGCCAAATTTGGGATTTAACAGTAAACATATTAATATTTTATTTAAACTAATAATTTTTTATATTAGTGTAACATAGAATGGTGAAATAATGGGAAAGCATGTCATTTCTAATATTCTACAACTATGTGTTGCATTTATTTAAAAGCAAATGTGAAACAAGAAGAATAATTGAAAGAGGGAGTACTCAGGCTTTTTCTATTTAAAATCATCATAAGTTGTATTTTTCCCTTAAGGCTAAGAAGTAAAACTTTGTGTATGTTAGCGTGTAGATAATGGTTATTTGTGAACGGTATTTTAAAATGCTGGTACAGGCATCTTATTTACTTGTTTAATTCATTGTACTAGTACTGCAGTTTTGTCAGAGATGATATATGAAAGCTGCTAGGTATTAATCTCTAAATTTGTATTTTAAAATAAATAACTAGTTTTAGAAAAGAGTATTCTAATTTCAGCATTGATCTTGCACTGCACAAATTAATTTCGAACGCATATAGACACTTTCAGTCATAAAGGTGAAGTTTTAGAGAGTATCTTCTCAAAAATCGGAATATCCAATCCATCGAGGAATTGTTACAACCCATCATCTACTATGAAATTTCCGGAAAGGGAAACTTTGTCCTCTCGCAAGAAGCTATTGATTGAATCAAACATAAATCACTGGATTTCTTAAGGATTCTTGTAGATAATTTAAGCATGTAGTTACGTTGGCTCTTATGAAGAAAGTGGCGACCCGTGGCTCAGTGGTGTAGTACCTTGCTTACTGTGCAGAAGGTCGAGGGTTCAATCCCGCAGGTCGGTATACTTATTTATTAAATTATTTAAGTATATTTGGCTTGGCCACGTACATAGATATTAGTTGTTGGCAGAAGTACAATAACGTCCGAGGCAACACTACCGCGTTGTCTAAAAAAGGTGCTGTGAAATACAGAAATATATGTTTCGGCACTTGGACCACGTTGACGGGTATTACGACATCCTCGCGGATATCTTGAGGATATGAAAAAAGGGTAAAATTCCTACTCAGACGGGGAGGTGAATGATAAAAAAAATATATCAAGATTTAGCTCTAAAAAAATTTATATTGGGTATTTGGGAGGGCCATTAGGAATTACAATTCGTTGTTTATGCCGAGCATATCAATGCTTTACTATTCAACAAAGTAACATAAATTGTTTTTAAAATTGTTCAGTATCAACAAATTATGCTGCGGATCAACTTTACGTCGTGGAAGCATGGCCATAACGTCTAAGCAAAACTGTGAAATATGACAACCATGTTAATGCAGTCTTTCTTTAGTAACGTATTGGGATTTCCTATTGTCTGGTCAATTATGTTTTATGCCATTTGAATTTCCTATGCTGCTTTTCACTGCTAGAATAAATGTTTACCACAGAAAACTCAAAAAGATGTTGAATAACCAGTCAAGTGCAAGTTGGACTTGAAATCAAACCTTGAAATTTTTGTTTTTTTTTCATATACCAGATAAGTTATTAAAGGTAATGCACTCGTGATAATTTTCGTTCAATCTACACCCCGTGGAGAATATTCCAGAATTTTTTCAAAATTTTTCGATCAGTATTTTTCGAGATAAGATGGGGAACAGCGATTTTTCGCGATTTTTAAAAAATAATACAAAGAGAAGTGTGCGCAAGTATTACATTATATATATATATATATATATATATATTTTACTCATGTTTTTCACAAGCTTTCATTTGACACCACACTCCATGACCCAGTAAAAAGTTCTCACTTCCGATTTCACCCCCCAAAACTAACCGTTAAGTCAAAATTTAACTTTCAAAACTACGCGGCTCTGATGAGGCCATCAATTCCTATATTATTACCAAACTTTCTATGACAAATAGTTTCGGAGAAAATCGGGTGTGACAGACAGACAGACACCGAAGTCATCTTATAAGTGTTCCGTACGGAACACTAAAAAATTTGCAACTTTGAGATGCTCAACAAGCTTGAGACTTGATTCTTCAAGGGAAGGTATTATGTCAGATGTTATTTGTGAACATTTTAAAATTGCTAATATAGGCATTTCGTTTACTTGGTATTTTATTAATTATATTAGTGTGTATAGTTTAGTTGAAAGATAAAAGCTGTAAGGCATTTGTCTGATATTTATCTTTTTAGTTAAATAAGTACTTTAAAAAAGGGTATTCTGGTTTCCGTAAGTTAACTCAATTAAATTAATATTTGGCGTGGATATAGATATCTCCTTGTATGAGCCGAATTACCAGAAAACAAGTTAATCAAAAGTTTTTTTTTCATTATAACTAAATATGAAGAATTGTAAAAGAAGTCATATAAGTATAATGACAATATTCTGATGACCTAAAATACTGGCCCTAAATTTGGATACTTGCAAATTCTCTTTTTCAAAACTTACGCGTGAGTGTCGTTTGTTAACATATTCTTCAAATATTTGTGTTTTTGGAAATAAAAATATACGTACATAGAGTAAAAAATATACATCTAGTATTTGTTTTTAGATTAGAACAAACATCAAATAAATTCCTAAGCAAAGTCGATGATTTGATAAAGTACCAATTTATTTTTCAAAAACTAAATTATAGCCTACTGTCAGTATAAACGATAAAAATCGGCTATTATGTATCAATAAATTCTGTATTTGTTTGATTTATTAGAAATCTATTGGTTTTCTTTCAAAATATATACCCTGAAAATCTTTGTGGTTTTTTCAATAATACATTCCCGTAAATTTTAAAATAAATATATGACTTGATATACAGTAATTTACTCATAACGGGATCAATGTTTGATTGCTGTTAGTTTCGATGCCTAAAGCCATTAGAACAAGTTATTTCCATTATCTATAACGTTGTATCTTAATATTTAATACAGGAAGGAATTTCGCCGGCATAGGTAACCATTTTCTTTCTTAAGTTGCGAAATAAGCATAGTAAAAATTTTTAGAAGGCATATTTCAGTTAGTGCATTTAATAGTGTACGGAAAATTACATATTTTTTATTTAGGAAATATTTAAAATTGTAACAAAAATATTTTTATGAAAATGTCAGTAGTCAATTTTACCGTTAAATATAAAGTAGTAATTATTCAGTTCGTGTACAGTAACCCTCATAAACTCATTACCTTAAGTACTCTTGCTTTCTATGAATAAGGGTGTACCTGAAAAGCAATAAAAAGGGAATATTATGTTATTTTCCCATATATGTACATTTATATATATATATATATATATATATATATATATATATATATATATATATATATATATATATATATATTCCAAATTGGAGAATTAATTTTTTTCTTAGTAAGATAACAAAGGTTGACTGATTATTAAATTATCATTAAAGAACCTCAATCCCATATTTTTAATTTTAATATTAAAGGTATGTAAAATATTGTTTTGATATTTGCGTATGTGTCCTTGTAAATTAATTATATATATATATATATATATATATATATATATATATATATATATATATATATATATATATATATATATACAGGGTGTCCCGAAAGAGAAGTCAATAATTTAGAAGTCAGAAGTTCGTATAAAATGTCGTCCCATGTCTCCTTAATACTGAAGCTATAGCCCTCTAAAAGGTGCACTTGGAAAATCGTTTTTATTCATTATCTGCGAAACCGTTGTAGATTAAAACTTAAAATTTAGGTACTGTCCTAAAGTACATGCACTGATTAGGAAATCAAAATTTTATACGAACTTTACAAAATTGGACTGTCCTCCATTCCTTTAAAATTACCCATGAGTGTATCTTTCGATAATTGCCACATTAAGGAGGTTCGGGCATTACATTGGTCGCATTAAGAAAATTCTCAAAAAATGAAATTAAAAGATATTTGCGGAATTCCGAAGAATGATAAAAATTTTATGTAACATGTAACCATGCCTTTAAAAACTATATACCAAATTTCATTCACTTTCACTGGTTAGATTTCTAGCAATGCATATGCAATGAAAATAACTAATCCGTCGTTGCCGTATTGCCACGTCTATAAAGGTTATGGCTTTATAGACGTGGCAATACAGTAATTGAGAACGTTTTGCGCGTGCGCGACTCGAATAACAAGTTGCAATTATTTCTTACGTTTTTCATTACATTCGTATAAATAATAATTTTTAAGTTTATACAAAAATAATCTTCTCTTCACACACTGTTCATGACTACAATGTCTCAGCTTTATATCAAATAATCTGTCATTACGGAAGTTTCGATTATTGAAAATTTGAATTTGTTGTATGGACAGCATCAGCAGTTAAGCCAACCTAAGAATTCATGTGTCTATTTTGCAACGTTGCTACGTTTATTACTTATAATACATAATATATATTTTTTTAAATAAATAATTAATATATTGAATCTATTTGATAACAATGATAATTCACATAGAATCAAATAAAAAGATGGCGTCACCCTGCGACGACGTACTGTCCTAACCTTCTTAAAAGCTAATTTTGAGGTTATGTAATTTTTCCTGAAAAAGTAACATAGGTTGACGCTTCATATTATATTATATATTTATATATATATATATATATATATATATATATATATATATATATATATATATATATATATATATATATATATATATATATTATATTATATTATATTATATTATATTATTTCGAACTCCTCGTACAACGCTTTTCAAGCAGTCTTTTATATGGAGAACATCATCCCTTTGGAATAATTTGCCGGGGACTGTGTACAATTTACAGTGATTCAAGAACAACGTGAATCGCTTTTTCCACACACATGTCGCTCCTGTAGCGCTTTAGGGATTTCTCTGCAGCGCGTGTGCTAAACCCATAAAAAAAAGAAAAAAAAAATACCTATACCAGGTGTACAAGTATGAAATGCGGATTTCAGACAACAGATGGTGCACCAATGCAGTTTGTGCTATAAAGATTTGACACTGCGCCATTTTGTTGTGTCATCAACAAGTGTTAGATGCGCACGAGTGATAAATTGGAAAAATGTGTGAGTAGTGTTGTGTTATTGTGTTCAATATGTCGAAATTTATACCTAACAAAGAGCATTCGCGGACAGCATTAATTTTTTGTTTTCATTTGAAGAAAACTGCTGTTGAACCATACCGATTACTTCAAGAAGCTTATGGTGAACATGGTCCATCGCAAGATACGTATGAACGATGGTTTCGGCATTTCAAAAGTGGTGACTTCGATGTTGCAGACAAGGAACGTGGAAAACCCCCCAAAAAGTACGAAGATGTGGAATTGCCAGCGTTGTTGGACGAAGATGATTCGCAAACACAAAAACAACTCGCCGAGCAATTGGGCGTTAGTCAACAAGCTGTTTCCAATCAGCTACGAGAGATGGGAAGGATTCAGAAGCCGGTAGATGAGTACCACATGAGTTGAACGACAGGCAAATGCAAAAGCGCAAAAACACGTGTGACATTTTGCTCGCTCGGTACAAAAGGAAGTCGTTTTTGCATCGTATAGTTACAGTTACAATTGACCGATTTGAACCGTTCGCTGCTTGAAAAAAAGGCCAGAATACCAAAAGAGGCAACACAAAGTTATTTTTCTTCATGGCAATGCTCCATCACATACGGCAAAACCAGTTCGCGACACGTTGAAAGCACTCAGCTGGGAAGTTCTACCCCATGCGGCTTACTCACCAGACTTGGCTCCTTCCGATTACCTCTTGTTAGCATCGATGGGTCACGCACTTGTTGAGCAGCGCTTTGGTTCATACGAAGATGTGAAAAAATGGCTCGATGAATGGTTCGCAGCAAAAGGGGAAAATTTTTACTGGCGTGGTATTCACAAATTGCCCGAAAGATGGGAAAAATGTATAACAAATGATGGAGCATACTCTGAATAAAGCACTTTTTATCATTCTTCCGAATTTAACATGTTTTTTTAGAAAAGAAATCCGCATTGCATACTTGTACACCTGGTATTAAATATTAGTTTTTTAGAAATTTCCCTTTTTATATTTCCATAATTGAAAGAATATTCAAATTAGATGCGAATTGGTGATTATATTTTATTCTAACGTTCTCGCCTTTGTATAATATATCCTTTTCATAAGTTGTTTTTTTTTCAAGAAATTTTTAATTACTAACTAACTACACTCTATTTCTCCAAAATGATCACTGCTTATATTTTCTAATGTGAACAGTGTTGAGAACTATTTTATCGTAAAGTAACGTGTAGACAATCATAACTACATATGGAGGTTACTCTGCAATATGGGTCGTAATTTTAATGTATTGCTTAAACGTAACTATACTATTGTTTTTGTTTCATTTTATATCAAACAATCTATATTTAAATATACAATCACTCAAATAATTGACTTCATAAATATGCAATCTATCATCTCTGAACTGTAAAAGGACGGGTAATCAATGCCACATGATACATCATGCAACAGTTAACAATTTTTAATGTCTATGGGGGTCAATACCGCATGATGGAATCATTAGAATACCAATTTAGCAATTAAATGATGAAGAGATATCATTTAATATTATTTTTGTTAATAATTAATAGTGAGTTACGTTGTATTTATTGAATATTCTCCTTGTGATTCCTACGAAAGTTTCAAAATTCACATGTTTTATGTTTGCCTTAACGACTGCCCAAAAGGACCTGGAATTGTTGGGACAAGCGAGAAGTTTGTTTCTAATACTTTGATTGTGTGTCTCCTTGGTTTCGTCGATAATTCCCTTGCATCTGTTCCGGGAACGAACAAAGTTACGATTTATGGTGTTAGGATTTTCACGCCATTGTCGGTATATATGTTTAGAAGCAATAACTTCTTTGCATTTTCGGTCAAACCAAGGCTTGCCGTTGGAGGAGCATTTCTTCTAAAAAGGGATGTGAGCTTCCATACCAGCCAAAATAACATCGGAGACCTCCCTGGCGCAGTCAGATGGGTTATCGGATCGAAAACAAACGTCCATCCAAGGGAAAGTTCGAAAGTATTCCATGAGAGCTTCCCATTTAGCAGATTTGTAGTGCCCAATCTTGCGCGGCCTAGGCGCCTCTCTGTCACTGATTGGCAGGATACTCGATGTCGAAAGCAGTTTATGGTCGGAAGAACCTAACGGCGGATTTATGATGATCGTGTAAATCGCCGGATTCTGGCGAAACTCTCCGTCTCGATCAGGGATCCGTGTTGGTTCGTCAGTAAGCTGAGTTAAGCCACAACTGATTGAGAATGATTCAGCTTCACGACCTTGTTCGTCGGTAGTATTTGAATATTTAAGCCAGTTGATATTGTGGACATTAAAGTCGCCCAGGATGGCAATTTGGGCACTTCGATAGTTAATTTGTAAATGATCGATGGCGTCTGCAAGAGAAGCGAAAAGTGTTTGAAAATTGGTATCACTTGGTGGTCCATACAGGATACAGATGAACCTTGTGGTTTGTTGAGTCGTTATTTTTAACCACATAACATCAAAGTTTGGGGGCTCCAGAGTTTTTTCTCGTTGACAAGAGAGGTCGCTTCTGACAAAAAGACAGATTCCAAAGTTACCCCTAAATCGGGAATAGAAGTTGTACCCAGGATAAAGATAGTTGACCGTGCTGGTCGATGGACTGACCTTGGTTTCACATAGAGCGAGTACATGAGGTTTATTTGATTGCAGGTGTTGATGCACTGAATTTATGTTCGAGTTTAAACCTCGTATGTTGCCCTAGGGCACATTGGCGTTGTTAGTGAAGGAAATCCGTCGACTACAACTCGTAAAGAACACTATTTGAGGAAACATGATAACCATGAACAGAACTTTTGAGACATACCAGAAGTGCGTAGCTTAGCCAACAATCCATCGTGCCAAACACGGTTGAATGCCATGGATATATCAAGAGCAACCGCTCGAGATTCTCCAGAGTGTTCAATTGCGTTGTTCTAAACATGTGTTACATAAGTTAGAAGATCTCCTATTGATCTATGTTTACGAAAGCCATATTGATGGTCGCTAATATTATTGAATCCTTCAAAATATTTTAGAAAATGCTGATGACTGATGATTCCATGACTTTCGATATTATTGAAAGTAGTGCGATTGGTCGATAGTTGTTTGGCAAGGTCTTCTTGCCTTTTTTGGGTATCGGCTGAACTGTGGCGCATTTCCAGCAGGAAGGAAATATTTCCTTTGTATAGGATAAATTGAAAAGTCTACAGGAAGCTGGTGGTAGTTCTCTCGCGCAGTTTTTGAGAACTATGGCAGGTATTGTGTCAGCGCCAGAAGGTTTTTTGGTGTCTAGTTGCATTATAGTAGATTTTATAATACGCTGCCTGACGACAATATCGGGCATGCTTGACTGCACTATGGGAATGCCACCAGTAGGTGGTGTTTTTCCCTAGAAATCGACAGTAGAATGTGAAGCAAAGAATTCAGCCATAAAGTTCGCTTTCTTAACAGGTGTTCTGGGAATAGAATTATCTGGCCGTGTGGGTGGTGGTATAATAGTGGATTTGGTGAAATTTTGTCTAACTTCCTTAGCGACTGACCAAAAGGACCTGGAATTGTTGGGGCAAGCAAGAAGTTTGTTTCTAATTCGTTGATTGTGTACCTCCTTGGTTTCGTCGATAATTTCGTTGCATATGTTTTGGGCACAAACAAAGATGTTGCACGTATTTATGACGTTAGGATTTTCACGTCATTGTCGGTAGGCAAGATATTTAGAAGCAACAGCTTCTTTGTATTTTCGATCTTGGTCGTACTAAATGTGATCGTTACGGTCGTACTAAATGTGAAGTTATTTTTTACACTAATCCATTGTAAGTAAACAACATAAAAATAATAGCTCTATACTAATTTTTGACATTTATTTATAACATCTCCTCCTGTGTTAGTTCATATATGGTAAGTTTTTTGTTATTAAAGTATAAAAAAGAAAATTTTGAATATTAAAACTATTACGTAAAAATTATCAGGACGTATATCATTCATTAATAGTAATATTTTTGACATATATGTTTACCATAACTCGATTTTTCCGGAAAACCACAATTTTATTTATGAAATTCTTCTGTGCTACTTAAACAACTTTAAGTGAAATGGACTGTAACGGAAAGTTTAACAAATTCCCTACTCAAATAAGAAACATTCAGAAAAATAAACTCCAGTTAGAAGTTCAGGAAGCTATTGGACTTTTAGATTTAAAAGATCACCTTAAAAAAAACTTAAGACCGCAAAAAACTTCAAGATTTTAAAGTATTTGTGTATATTGTTACAGTACGATATTTTCTATGTATTTGGGGTAATTTAATTTGCAGTTATGCAGTTCATTTTTTATCGAATCGATATAAACGGATGATAATATTTAAAGGAATATTTTATAAAAATGCATGCATGTAATATTAAGAAAACGTCTCTAATATCAGGAAAAACTGCAAGAATAAGAAAAGTTTTGAAGACTTAGTTGCTCTTAAGAAAAATGAAAAAAAACTCCTTTTATTTTCCCTTATTTTTTATAAGTTTATTTTCATTATTGTTGTGAAATTATTGGCACATTCTAAAAGTAAATAAATATAAATACCTAGTTTATTACCTTTTGTACATCTTTTTCAGTTCTGCATACAGCCGTGCATTTCATATTTCATCGAAGGCTTAAAAAGATGGCTTTTAATTCTGCTTTCATAAATATGTGAATTTTTTTCTTCCATTACACGTTTTCATTTTTTGCACATCACGTACATATATTCTTACATCGAAAAAGATCTTTTTTAATGCGCTAACTTTTCGTGAAAAATCTGAAACTTCTATTTTCCACTTTGTTGCAAACTTTTTTCATTACATTTATACAGGATATTTTGATATTTTGCAAAATATCAACGTAATGGGCAAGGTACGAACACAATAATTAAGAAGTTAAAAAATAAAGTAGGGAATATGCTTGTTTAAAAAGATATGTATACTCAGTTGTTCATAAAAGAAAATTGGATTGTAAAAAGTTTTGAGACCCCGAAAGAAGTATGCCCTTTACATTGTTCGTTATGATAATAAGGGTATTCCGAAGGCAGTACAAAGAGAACCGTATATACTGAATTATAAAAATAAAATATATAAAATAATATATATATAAAAAATAATATTTGTACGTCAAAGACACTAAAAACACTTATTAATGAAGTGTTTTCTTATTTTGGATGTAGAATTTTTCTCTTGAATATGCTGCAATTTTCAAAAACACCCTATATGAATTATATATATATATATATATATATATATATATATATATATATATATATATATATATATATATATATATATATATATATAAAATATCAGAAGTGTTTGACACCCTTGATTTTGCCCAAGTCATCAATGAGCCGACCAGAGTTACTCAAAAAACTTCTACATTGTTAGATCCTATTTTTGTTATGGATGAGGAGTGTCTTGTCTTTGTAGGCACTTTAGCCGCGGAAAATATAAGTGATCATAAATTAACATATTGTAAATTAAATATTTTATCGAAATTATGCCGCCAAAAATTCATAACTTACAGATATTTTAAGCATTTTAATGAGGATAATTTTTATACTGACCTACAGCGCATATTGTGGGTTGACATTTATTATATTGAGGATATTGAGGACAGGGTCAGAATTCTTAATTATCATTTATTAGGCGTGTTTAGGGACCATCGTCCTCTCAGAACAGTAAGAATAAAAAAGCCTCCAGCTCCCTGGTTAACACTGCTTTGAAAGCGCTAATGATAGAAATAGACCGACATTAGCTCATTTTAAGAGAAACAAAACTCAGGAAAATCATCATTATTATAAAGAAATGAGAAATCTTACACTTTACTGTGTACGTCGCGAAAAATTGGGATATCTTACATATTTAGAGAGACAAAAAAATGCAAAATCATTATGGAGGGGACTTCAGCAATGCAAGGTTTACACGGGTTCACATTTGGCTAATGTGAATGATATAAATGAATACTTTTTGAGGGTTTTCCGAAAGTCCGACAACTGTGCTGGTAAAATACATTATTACAGTAACAATAAGAGGAATTTAGATCTGAACTTTAATTTCATAATGGAAACCCCTGAGTCAATTGGCAGGTGTGTTAATAGTATAAAGTCTAATGCTGCTAAAAATGATGGTTATTCACTTTTTATGCTTAAACTTAGTTTGCCTATTATCTTATATCATCTAACCCATATAATTAATTGTTGCCTGGAGAGTGGGTATTTTCCAGAGAGCTGGAAAGAGACTATTATGTGCCCTGTTGCTAAAGTTAAAAATCCTTTGACCACCAGAGATTTGCGTTCTATTAGCTTGTTACCAGTTATGTCAAAAGTCTTGGAAAGAGCAGTACATACACAGGTTTTAGAATATCTCTTGACTAATGAGTTGCTCCCTTTGCATTAATCTGGCTTTCGGAGGGGTCATAGCACATCAACGGCTTTATTGAATTTAACTGATACCATAATTAGAGCTATTGACAAAAATATGGCTGTTATATTAGTGTCGCTAGATTATTCGAAGGCCCTTGATGTGTTGGATCATAACCTACTTTGTGCTAAACTGCACTATTTGGGCTTGGCTCATCACTCCGTACAATTTTTCTGTGGCTATTTGTTGGGTAGAGCAAAGGATGCGAATGAATGATGTTTGTTTAACTGCTGGTAAAATTATCTCGGGAGTGCTCCAGGGTTCAATACTGGGGCCTCTTCTGTTTCTGATATATACTTTTGATATATTCCAAACTACTGCATATTCATCGGTTCAGTTGAATGCTGATGACACACAGTTGCTTCATTTCTTTGAACCATCGGATCGTGAGTCTGCAGCTGAAAATTTAAATCAGGATTTCATGGCCTTGTCAGCTTACTCGGATAAACATAATTTGAGGCTAAATCCAGACAAGATGCAAGTTTTATTGTTTTTCAAGGAAAATCGGCTACCAACCTTGAGCATGGCTTTGAAACTGAGGCTGGCTGATCAAAATTTGCTGTTTTCTGACTGTCAAGAATTTGGGTCTTTGCAGTGATACACATCTCAGATTTAGGGAACATGTTAGGGGGCTCTTATAAAAAAGTTATGCAAAAATGAAGGTTTTATATGCAAATAGTTTTATCCTTAATTTTAAGATGAGAAAAAAATTGTGTGAGTCTTTGGTCTTGTCTTCATTTCATTATTGTAGTATTGTGTACTATCCTTGCTTGGATGCGCTTTCAAGGAGACGATTACACTATGTACAGTATGCTTGCTGTAGGTTTATATTCTATTTGAGGAAATATGATCATGTATCTTTAAAAATAAATGACCTGAAATGGTTAAATTTTGCTAACACTGTGCAACTGTACTTCGTAATATTTTTAATGAGGCTCTTAGGAACTTCAGTCACGATTTATTTAAGGGAGAAGCTAGTGTCCCGAAATTGGGTGCATAATAGGTATATTAGACGGCTTGATCGCTTGACTATGCCTCAGCATGGCACTGTCTTGTTTCAGCGCAGTTTTACGTATAATGCAGTAAATATATACGATACCATAAATCCAGATCTGAAAACGTGTACTATTGTCCAGCTTCGTCGATTATATAGGGAAGAGCTGTTGAATAAGCAGAATTTTCAGATGTAGTTTATTTGCATTTTAATGTCTCTTCTCGATTATTAATTAAGTTTTACTATGTTAGTCTATAATTGTTGTTTGATTTTTGTTTGTAAGCGCGTTTAACCAATGGTTAAATCTGGCCTCTTCTACTGCAATGTAACATCTTAGTAAAGACGATATGTGTTTATTTTATTTATTATATCTATAATATAAAATGCAACGTCTCTCTGTCTGTCTGTCTGTCCGTTAGTGCGCCTATCACTGAAGAACCACTTATCCGATTTACATACTTTTTTTTTTAAAACATACATATGTTCTCTGGCCAGGTTATAGGCTATATTTTATTACGATAGGTAGCATAAGGAATGAGCAGTGACGTAAAATAGTGAATGATGTCGGAAATAAGATTGCCGCTAGCGCGTGCCTTTGCAATACACAGCCTAAACCATTAAATATGGAACAATATTATGTAGCAAAGAATATCTGTAATGTATAA
Organism: Pachyrhynchus sulphureomaculatus; assembly: GCA_019049505.1. Taxonomy (NCBI): domain Eukaryota; kingdom Metazoa; phylum Arthropoda; class Insecta; order Coleoptera; family Curculionidae; genus Pachyrhynchus; species Pachyrhynchus sulphureomaculatus. The sequence goes on along the minus strand of CM032447.1, from coordinate 121,467,950 downwards.
TCTATAATATATATAAAATGCAATGTCTCTCTGTCTGTCTGTCTGTCCATTAGTGCGTTTATCACGCGGGAACCACTTATCCGATTTACCTCTCTTTTTTTAAATTCATACATATATTCTTTGGCCAGGTTATATAATAATAATAATAATCTATATCTACAATATATATAAAATGCAATGTTTGTCTGTCTGTCTGTCCGTTAATGCGCTTATCCCTCGAGAACCACTTATCCGATTTACGTGATTTTTTCAATTCATACATATGTTCTCTGACCAGGTTATAGGTATATATTTTTTATTACATCTATAATATATATAAAATGCAACGTATCTCTGTCTGTCTGTCTGTCCGTTAGTGCGCTTATCACTGGAGAACCACTTATCCGATTTTCGTACTTTTTTTTTTAAAACATACATATGTTCTCCGGCCAGGTTATAGGTAGCATAAGGAATGAGCAGTGACAATAATAGTAAATGAAGTCGGACAAAGTTTGCCGCTAGCGCGTTCTCTTACAATACACAGTCCAAACCATTAAATATGGAACAATATTATGTAGCAGAGAATATCTATAATATATATAAAATGCAATGTCCTCTGTCCGTCTGTCTGTCTGTCTGTTCGCCCGTTAGTGTGCTTATCACTGGAGAACCACTTATCCGATTTACGTGCTTTTTTTTTTAAACATACGTATGTTCTCTGGCCAGGTTATAGGATATATTTTATTAGGTGACATAAGGAATAAGCAGTGACGATAATAGTGAATCAAGTCGGAGAAAAGTTTGCCGCTAGCGCGTTCTCTTGCAATACACTCCCTAAAGCATTAAATATGGAACAATATCAAGTAGCAAAGAATACAATATATATAAAATGCAACGTCTCTCTGTCTGTCTGTCCGTTAGTGCGCTTATCACTCGAGAACCACTTATCCGATTTACGTGTTTTTATAAATTTATACATATGTTCTATATAATTCGATATAAGCCTAGATAATGGGAGATAAGGTGAGATAATGGGAGATAAGGGGAAATAATGGGAGATAAGTCGAGATAAGCCTCGATAATGGGAGATAAGGGGAGATAATGGGAGATAAGTATAAATAATGGGAGATAAGGAGAGATAATGGGAGATAAGCAGAGATAAGTCTAGATAATGGGAGTTATGGTGAGATAATGGGAGATAAGGAGAAATAATGGGATATAAGGAGAAATAATGGGAGATAAGCCTAGATAGTGGGAAAAAAGGTGAGATAATCGGAGATAAGGAGAAATAATGGGAGATAAGGAGAAATAATGGGAGATGAGCAGAGATAAGCCTAGATAATGGAAATTATGTAGAGATAATGGGAAATAAGGAGAAATATTGGGAGATAAGAAAAAAATAATGGGAGGTATTTTATTACGTTGGGTAACATAAGGAATAAGCAGTGACGATAGTAGTGAATCAAGTCCACGCGAGCGGAGCCGCGGGCTCGGCTAATATATATATATATATATATATATATATATATATATATATATATATATATATATATATATATATATATATATATATATATATATATATATATATATATATATATATATATATATATATATATATATATATATATATATATATATATATATATATATGAGAAATATATATGATAAATATATATATATATATATATATATATATATATATATATATATATATATATATATAATGATAATTTTGCTAGCTTTGCCATCTAATCTATGCGACCCTTAATGCTTAATTTGTAATAAAAACAAGCTGTAATATGGACCTAAAAATGCCTTAGAGCTAAAATAACAAATCATTTCAACTATAAGCACTTTGTAAACACTAAATTTGTTTACATTTTACTATAGTAGCTCATTGATGTTTACAAAGATATAAGTTACTGTTTACAAATGGATTTAGTTCTAATAGAAGCTTTAATTATAATGGATTTGTAACTCTGATAAGTAATATTTTAAAGCAATTTGCGTTTTTCTTATTGCTGTTAAGAGGACTTACAGACCAGTTAAGAAGCCGGAATAGTTACAATACTAACAAATTTATTGGGTACTACTACTTATTACAAGTGGTTGATTTTATCTAACATTGAAACGTTCTAATAAAAGGCTTCCCGTAAAATTTTCTGATTTAGATGAAAACAGTTATATTTATCTGTATTGGAGCTTATAGCTGATTTTTTTATAACGATTTTTATGTAAATTTGCTCATGTAATCACTACTATGTCGGATCCTTGATAAGCATTAGGTGTCAGCACCACAACATTGGCATCCTAGAGGCGAGGCAGTGACGGAGCACATATGTAATACATGTACATTTATTGTAGCTCTGCTGTTTCGGTTTATCTTTATTTTATTTTTTCTTTGTTGCAGGTAAGTGAATCATCTATGGAATCATCTATAGGAAATAAAGAGCTTAGTGTAAGTATGGTTAAAATATGTTATCACTTTCTCTCCTGTTGACCTAATAATTGATAAAGATAGCATCATTTAAAGGGGAGGGGATATGGAGTAGTTGCTTCTTGCTGTATGAAATCATCATGATATCGACCGTATAATTTAAATATATATTTTTTTTTTAATACATGGCAGATATACAAACACATTTTTGTGCAATTTTATTAATTATTTGTGAGTATACCAGGTGTACAAGTATGAAATGTGGATTTCAGACCACAGTAAAGATTTGACACTGCGCCATTTTGTTGTGTCATCAACAAGTGTCAAACGCGCACGAGTGATAAATTGGAAAAGAGTGTGCGTAGTGTTGTGTTGTGTTCAATATGTTGAAATTTATACCGAACAAAGAGCATTCGCGGACAGCATTAATTTTTTGTTTTCATTTGAAGAAAACGGCTTTTGAATCATACCGATTACTTCGAGAAGCTTATGGTGAACGTGCTCCATCGCAAGATACGTGTGAACGATGTTTTCGGCGTTTCAAAAGTGGTGCTCGATGTTGTAGACAAGGAACGTGGAAAACCGCCAAAAAAATACGAAGATGTGGAATTGCAAGCATTGTTGGACGAAGATGGTTCGCATTTATTGTCTAACAGAACTACATCCATTTACAAGACAATTTGACAAATAGGTGAAAAAAGTATCAGACCTAATTAAATCATAATAATAATTATTACAAAATTAAACAACCATCTACCACAAATACTGCTCAGCTCATCCATCGCACAAAAAAAAACATGCTAAATAAAAATTTTGGATCATCTCAATAACCTGTTCCTGAAGAGTCCAAGCAATTGAGGAAGTGATAAATGGAAAATATCAATGTCTCATTATAAAATGCCATTGCTCGGTAAAGTGGTGATTTCAATAGAAAATTATTTTGTGGGGTACACACAATAAAAGTCGAGGGGGATCTCATTGTACGATCAGGCACGTGCAACATGATTTGGGATAATAACTCAAGGCAATCAATAACAGACCTCATAAGTTTCGTAAGTAAGTAGTTCCTGCGTCGCAGCAGTGATGGTATCTCAAATCTCTCCAGCAAGTCCTGGTCACAGTCTCTAGGAGAGAAAGAACCATCAACTCTAAATGCTAAAAATTTAAGGAATTTCCTCTTTATGCCTTCTAATTTCTGTATATAAAAATTGTATATTGGGTTCCAGACCACAGATCCATATTCAAGTTTTGAGCGGACATAACAGAAGTAAAGTAGTATAAGTGTTTGAATATTTGTAAAGCTTTTAGCATTGCGCAAAATAAATCGACTGCTACGAGAGATGGGAAAGATTCAGAAGACCGGTAGATGGGTACCACATGAGTTGAACGACAGGCAAATGGAAAAGCGCAAAAACACGTGACATTTTGCTCGCTCGGTACAAAAGGAAGTCGTTTTGCATCGTATAGTTACAGGGGATGAAAAGTGGATTTCTTTTCAGAATCCCAAGCGCAAAAAATCATGGGTAGACCCAAGCGCACCATTCACATCGACCGCAAGACCGAATCGCTTTGGCAGAAAGACGATGCTCTGTGTTTGGTGGCACCAGAGGGGCGTGGTCTGTTATAAGCTGTTAAAACCTGGGGAAACGGTTAATACTAAACGTTACCAACAACAATTGACCGATTTGAACCGTTCGCTGCTTGAAAAAAGGCCAGAATACCGAAAGAGGCAACATAAAGTCATTTTTCTTCATGACAACGCTCCATCACATACGGCAAAACCAGTTCGCGGCACGTTGAAAGCACTCAGCTGGGAAGTTCTACCCCATGCGGCTTACTCACCAGACTTGGCTCCTTTCGATTACCACTTGTTTGCATCGATGGGTCACGCACTTGCTGAGCAGCGCTTTGGTTCGTACGAAGATGTGAAGAAATGGCTCGATGAATGCAAAAGGGGAAGATTTTTACTGGCGTGGTATTCACAAATTGCCCGGAAGATGGGAAAAATGTATAACAAGCGATGGAGCATACTTTGAATAAAGCACTTTTTATCATTCTTCCGAATTTAACATGCTTTTTTAGAAAAAAAATCCGCATTTCATACTTGTACACCTGGTACACTGTTACCTTAACAATCCTATTTCCGAGTATTTGTTTTTTTTTCTGTGTTTTTGACAAAAAAATGTAATTTTGTTAACTTAAGGTTAAATTCTTTTGTTTTTCCCAATTACGAAAAAGTTTGTATAATAATGTGCAGGACGTGGTAGAAAAAAATTACAGAAACATATTAATAAAGCAAAGAATCATTGACGGAACGTCTCTTCTGTCCATGGCTTTTATAAAGATGTTCATGAGTCCAATTTGATGTGAAAATGATGATCTTTGTTTTTTTCCACCAAGAAAGGGTTTGCAATATTCATCTGGTCTGAAACATTTTCGGAACGATTCGGTAATGATTGTCGCTTGACACCCCCACCCTCCTACTTGCATTCATACGCTCCCTTGCTCCCTGGACCTGGCTACGCCGCTGATATTGCATTATTTCATCGCGCCTGGCTGTTATGATAATTATTGAATATATTAAACAGACAATAGGATTGTTTTCTGATGAGTAAGCTTACCACGAATATGCAGAAAGCTTGCAGTTATTTATGAAGAGCCCATCAGACAGCAAGGTATACATATGAAGTTTCCTTCCTGTGAACGAAATTACCCTTTACTATCACATGGCACTAGACACAATATCCAAAGCTTCAAAGTAACAATTTTTAATATACTTATATTTTTCTTCCTGTGTGAATGAGATTAACCTTTACTATCACATGGTACCGGACACAATATTCAAAGCATCAAAGTAAGAATTTTTAATATATTTATATTTTTCTGGTGACTTTTTGTTCAGTAATTAAAACCCACTGCTACGCTGCTGAACTGTGGACACAGACCGCTTCCGTACATAATAGCTTTCAAACTGTTACGCTACTCTGATTGTACCAGTAGTAGATTAAAAAACATGTCTTCTTGCATGATTTCACGGTATGTCTGGGCAGGATAAGTGTATATGTATATTCTACTCTATAAAGTATTCCTTATACAGGAACATATCCAATATTGCCCGGCATCTGACAAGTTATGTCCTGATAGAAAATCAGGACATGACTTGTTAACGTCTTCAACAATATTCATACCTCACGGTTACTTATTTATAATGATGCAATGCAATTTGGATGGTCAACTCACATTTAGTGTATAATCCACTCCACAGTGTACTACAAGCTGTTGGTTGATACATGCGATAATCTTGCTCAAACAGGCCCCGCCAGGTAACAAACTATTTTCATTGTTTATATAACCTCTTCACGATATACGAACTGCAGCACCTACCCCACCCACAGTAAGCGGATGGAAAGGGTAAGAAAACGTTTTGCCAGGGGTGTAATTTTAATTAGATTTCGTGTAAAAAGACTAAAGTGTACAGCTTTTTTGTAACTCTGTGAATATAGCCAGGAGTTTTGAGCTCTCATTAAATGTTAACAGGCTGCATTTTGCCAAATACATAGTTTTTTTTTTTTGACGTAGTATAAAAAAGTTTGCTAAAGTTGGATTTTAGCCCACAAAATCCAAAATAAAATAAAAAAACTCGGTTTTTCGGTAATATCTCGAAAAATAAAAAAGATATGGAAAAAAATTAATAGCACCACGTGAAAGAGCGGGAAATTTTACAAAAAAAAAAAACAGTATATAGATTTTTTTCCAGTTTTTTTTTATTAGCGTGAGAATTTATTAAAAATTCGGCTAGATAATTCAAAAAGTGTAGCCCGCCGAACAGGTTAGTTTGAAAGTCTACGCGTACCGCTCGAAGGTTAATCGATATTACTTGTTTTCAGAGTGTAAAATAAAATTAAAAGGTAGCTTTTTAAAGAGGAGGCTTTCAGCTTTTCGATGATACTAATAGTTTTTATTTTTGTTGCTTTATAATTTGTATAACTTAAACCGAAGTTTTTGTTTGCATTATTTTAACGGGCATACAGTAAATTACAAATATTTAATAAAATATAGTATTGAAAAATAATCCTTATGCATATATCATTATTATATCCTAAGTTTCAATATAAGAATAATTAAAAATACCCACATTGTCTGTGTTTTAAAATATGAAAATTTGCCTGCTGTAATGCGCCGCCGGCAATTTTACGTTCAAAGCAATACGAAACCGTCAAAAAAAGTCAACAATTTTTTTTAGTTATAGTTATAAGTATACTTGATATTAGAAAATCATTAAAAACTTTTTTTTGTAATTTTGCCCTTAACAAAGTGTTCATGATAAATGTATTTTTTGCTTATTATTAATCATACAACTTAAACTTAAAATAAAAAAAATTAAAGTTGAGAAATGAAAGATAAAAGTCTAAGCTTTAAGTATAAAGTATTTATATTTCATTTAAACATCCAGGTACAAAGAAAACAGTTATTGGAAACACAAAAATTCAAAATTACTCGAAGAAATTAAATGAAATACGTACTCGCTGGCCGTCATATTGGATCCCCCATTTTGAGTTTTTCAAATCTGTCATCGGATTCTTAATCAGCACCCCGAGAAACCCCTTAGTAGCCAATTTCAAAATATTTATTGGTATTCAAAAACGTTAATTTAATCATAAATGAGTTTGGAAGCATGATTCATACTACAACTGAAGGGTTTGAACCAGCTGTTTTATTTTAAATAATTTTTTAAATTACGGTAACATAAAAAATAATCTACATACTGTTTTTTTGGAAAATTTTTTGAAAAAATTGCGGAATGCTCTCCACGGGGTGTAGATTGAACAAAAATTATCACGAGTGGATTACCTTTAATAATTTATTTGTTATATATAAAAAAAAAACATTTCAAGGTCATCAGTTTTCAGTAAAGATTGGAAACAAACTTTGTTGAAAACTCCTTTGGGGTGTGTTTTGTGAAGTCACTGATCATTTTATACCACCGCAACAAAATTTTTTATTTTAAAAGTAATCAATGTACGGAACACTAATTGTGCAAGTTCAACTTGCACTTAACCGGTTATTTATTTTTTGAGATATTTGCAAAAAACCGAATTTTTCATTTTATTTTCGATTTTGTAGGCTTAGCGTATACTTTAGAGCAGCAGACTTTTTTATCATATTCTACATCTAAGAAACTACCTGTCTGCCAAAATGCAGCCTGTTAACATTTAATGAGAGCTTTTCGTCAAAATTTGCCTCTAACGACTGGGATAATATACAAAATAGTCATTCCACGGTTACATCTCATTCCACGTTGTACATTTTTGCCGGAAAGGAAATTTGATGTTAGTACTACGATTCTTAAATAGTAATGTAATGTAATATTTGATCTAAGTTGGGAATGTGGAATCTTTGGCACAATGATACTACTCAGTATATATCACCACTACACCAAACACTTTATTTTTGCACTCGACGCGCGTTTCGCTAACCATGTTAGCTTCATCAGGAGCGATGATTGATCATCGCTCCTGATGAAGCTAACATGGTTAGCGAAACGCGCGTCGAGTGCAAAAATAAAGTGTTTGGTGTAGTGGTGATATATACTGAGTAGTAATATTTGATGTTAGGTTACTCATTACTTAATGCCAAGATAGTAAATTTTCTGTTTTTTGTTACTATCAAATTAGGAAATAAAAAATACAAATCGTTTGGACCTTCTATAGAAAGACGCACTCGACAGTGGCTTAATTTTTATTGCTATAATGGTCACACAACGGAAGTAAATTATTAGATCTTTTATATGGATCCCCTACTATTACAAATGGGGCCTCTATTTTAATTAAATGCGAGAAATAACTAAGTTGTATAATTTCAAAGAAATATCTATTCAGCTGTTCTCCAATCAAATCTGCCATCAAGTGGTAAATTGTCTGTTGCGTTTAATAGTTTCCACTAACCTCAACTACTTATAGGATAGTCAAGATGCAAGTATATTGTGCATTAAAAGGAGGTAATAGTCTTCAGTAATATCTTTAACAAGTATACGTGACTATATAACGACTAGGATAAGTAGAGACAATAAAGACTAGTAGACCATAGACAAATAAAACACAAGCATTCATTGTAAATGGGCAATTAGCAGCACTTTGCTCGTACGACAAATGGATTTAGTGTCGAGTAAAGACATTAAGTTAGCAGAGTCTATCTTTCTATTAAATCCTATTAATTCTTCGCTATAACTCATACCGTACTAAGAGTTGTCGGAACAGATAACAATGAAACAATTTATTCCTTGAATGAGAAACAAGAAATCACCTGTAAATTATTTTTATAATGTATGGTAGAACCACACCTTATCAATTTGGCCACACCCATTAGTCTGAACCCATAAACCTTTAATACCTTTTATTTTTTAACCTCTTACCTTGACCTTTTTGTATCGTTAAATTACATTTTTGTGGAGATATATTTCGTAAACAGTCAAAAATCGATTTAAAATAATACATTTTAATTATATATTGGAGAAATATAATTATGTGTTTATAGGTACATGATTGTAACGGATAAACATTCTATTTTTGTTTTAACAGAATAAAAGCTGAAAAAGCATAAGCTTTTGTTAATTTTTAAACTCTTTAATCAATTACAGTGGCTTGAAGAATGAAGGACCATTTTTTAGACAAGCACTACGCTTTATTTTCATTAAAAGTAGCAGTTGCTTAAGGAATATATCAATTGACGAAAAGTTTTTCTTTTCCAGTTTTTGCTTTTGCTAAGCCTTAATATCAAATTTTTATTTATATAGCTTAATAAACATTAATTATAGTGTGGGTTCAGTATTATTAACGGACGAGTAAATATGTATATTGGATAAATGTCAAGAATTACTGTATTAAATATTACATGTGTATTAAGCGTAAATAATAAACTGTGTTGCGAGTTGTTCTTTAATAACGTTTTGTATCTGCGCGTTGAGATTGAGATTAATTAGAGTAAGATACTGCTGCTACCGGATATTAAACATATGTTACACGACGGTAAACAATTTTGTGCAACAGGCTTTGGCTTCTGAAAAATTGATTACAACATTTTATTACTTCGTACTACTCCCAGGCTACTAGGTATTTACAATACTGAGCTGAGACTTAAGCTGATCTCACACTGGAACCGAGTACGTACGTCTGCCGACTACGAACAGCTATCGTTGACTTGGTCGTACGACTTGAGCTTTCACATTGGAGTATACTTGTTGGAGTCGTTTGTCTTTCACAGGCGCTTATCGTGTTGTGGTTGCCGTGAATTTGGATTAAATTTTTTCGTATTTGTAGGTTTTCTTCATATTCAAATATTTTGAAAAGACGAATGGATTGTTTTACCTGGTTGAAAGTAGTAGTTTGTTCATGAGGCCAAGAAGACGACGTTGAAGAAGAGCGAAATGGGTTAACCAGATATATCTGAAGAGCATAAGTACATGTATTTTGACGTAATCCAGAAGTTCAATGATTGGCGTAGTTTTATTAAAATAATTAAAATATTTGAAATACGCCCCATGGATATTTGATTCTTCGGCAACTTCGTTCTAGATGCGCTATTGAACATCTCTGGAATAGTAATGTTTACTTTTCTGGTTCCACAAACATTCTTTTTGTTGAATTGAAAGAATTAATTTTTCCATGTCCATAATTATTCACAAAAAAATCAAAAAAACTTCATCAATAAACGGCACGAAGTCGTGCACATATATTCGCACAAAAATCCGAGCCTGCAGGGATCGAGTCGCAGATCTGAGCTAAGCGCACGTAGTCGCACGATTAAGTCGGTTCCAGTGTGAGAGCGCTGATTACATTCCTAAGGTCGGGAAATTTCATCCGTAGTCGTGCGATTACGTACGACCAAAAGTCGCACGTAGTGGTTTCCAGTGTGAGACCAGCCTTACTAAGTTAATAACAAATAGGTTTCCTAAGCATTCTAGACCATAAATAAAGTTCAAGGACAACTTGCGTCAAACATTACTTTTTTTGGCAACCGATTTTGCTGAGCAATAATCCATAATGTTATTGTTTTTCTAAGTAGAAGTTTTTTTACAACTTAAAGATATTAGCTAATTTTTGTAATCATGATGAACTCGATGTCAAAACAAATTTTGTGAGGTGCATCTACTTGCTCTGAGTTCAGTGCTATCAAGTACAAGTCGAGATAATTGTGCTAATAATTCAGATTTAATATTATTTGGTATCGACAGGGAACTGTCATTTTTAAAGAAACTATGTTGCAGTAAACCGATAGATAGTAAATTAAGGTGATGACTTTTTAAAACTTCTTTTTTGTGTTATGATGTTTATCTTCACTTCAGTTTTAGCTCTCACATTATAAACGTATCAGGTAAATGCGGATGCAAATAACCGTATTAATTTGCAATAAAAATACTACTTTACGTTTTCACTTTTGAATGATTTTACTTGTATTTCCAGTTGCCCAGTTGTTTTTAATGCGTCGTTGGGTTCGGAATGTGCATAAGAGATTCTTTTCGTGTCGAGTGTTAATTTTGTAAAACAAAGGCTAAGAATATACGTATAAGGACAGGTAATTGGTCAATTTTAATTTATAATGTTGGTATTTTCCATTCTCCCTCATTTAGCTGCAGATGTGCTTACAATTGGCGAGTTAAAAAAAGTTTTTTAATAGTTCTAATAATAAGTAGATTGTCGGTCAGTTTCGGCTGGCAATTAGCATTCTTTTGAGAAGTAAAATGTGAAAATTGGTTTACACAAAATTGTTGGTATATACTTTCTTTAGGGGTAATAGCTGAGAAACGTGCTTGTGGTGTTCAAAGAGTATTCCTTCCTTAATTTTGTAAAACAAAGGCTAAGAATATACGTAAAAGGACAGGTAATTGGTCAATTTTAATTTATAATGTTGGTATTTTCCATTCTCCCTCATTTAGCTGCAGATGTGCTTACAATTGGCGAGTTAAAAAAAGTTTTTTATTAGTTCTAATAATAAGTAGATTGTCGGTCAGTTTCGGCTGGCAATTAGTATTCTTTTGAGAAGTAAAATGTGAAAATTAGTATACACAAAATTGTTGGTATATACTTTCTTTAGGGGTAATAGCTGAGAAACGTGCTTGTGGTGTTCAAAGAGTATTCCTTCCTGAGTTTTTAGGGAATTTTATAACCGACAACAAAAATTTACTAACATTTATAAGCTTGCTTATAAAATATAAGTAGGAATAGAGTAGTAATAAAGAAGTTTATTTAGGTATTATTATTATACCTCGTAACTAGTTGTAGATGCGTATTAGTCATTTCGTCCAAACTCGTCTTGCTAGAGTCCTTTGCTGAATTCTGTATCTGAACACGGCTAGAGAAACCCATGGTATAATTACCTATATCACTTGTCTATTGCGACATGTTTTTTCGAATTTTTTGGTTTTATACTTTTTTTTTTTTCATTTAGTTTAAAATTTTATTCGTTTTTTCCGCCTTTCCTTTCCTCCTCGTTTGAAGCACTTCTAAACCTCACATCTACAGCTTCAGTTGTTTATGTCCTCATTTGTCCTTTTCCTGAACGATCGTAACACGGCTTCTAAAATACAGAATTGAATCATTCATTTTTGAAAAGGGACATGTTCAAAACACAAACTTTTGGCAAATTGAAAAAACCGTCACATGTGAATCACATGTCCACACTAAACGTCTCATAACAAAATACTCCTATTGCTGTTTTCAGCACACGTCCCGGTTCAACCCTGAGTGCTGCTTTTACGTCAGTTATGTGTAGTAGAATAAAAAAAATCCCATCGGCACATATTCAAAAATGACCGATTTAAATCCTTTATGATACTTAAATCAGTAAAATGATTGAGAGTATTAATTTTTCACCATTTTTTTCTTTTTTTACATGAGCTTGAAATATTAAGAAAGTAATGCTTTTTTTAGTCTTAGAGTCCTTTGCGATAGTTTAGTTTGTTAAATTCTGTATTGTTTAGTTTACATTAATTTCCATCGAGTTTACAAATAGAGCACCACAATAAGATGGTCTATCTGACTGTGAAAATTAGTTTGAGGTTCAAATGAATCCTCTATTTGTATTATTACAAACCATATTCTAATTAAATTGTTTTATCAGTTACATTACTGATTATTCCTAGAATAATTACCGGTTTTACTATAGTAATTTAATAACAATTTATACATTCTTCAAGGGAATATAATTTTATGTTTCTTTCGATGTTGTTAGGACCTATATTTTTTAATTTTTAAACCATTATAACTTAGCGGATCTTTATTATTTTTTGCTGTAAATTCTATAAATTGTACCTTTATGTGATAATTTGTTTGTATTAATCCGTTAATCTAGTATTTTGTTCACATTTCTTGTGACTAGAAGGATAACTGCAAATTATATTTTTCTTCTTTGTACAGACATGATTGCTAGTTTACTAAGATTGTCGCTTGCGTGTTTTCGGGGCCTACCTTCCGTTCTCCCACTGGTGAACTGTCTCTTATGATTTTAACTATTCTTTCTGTTTATTGCACGTTCGTTTGTATTATCTAGTCTGCATGTCTGCAATGTTCTCAGTTCTTTCTCTATCCAGTAGGGTCTTTCCCTTTATTTTACGCACTATTCTCAATTCTGTTGTATTTGTTTTGTTTTTGATGTTTCGGGTCGGGTTTCCGCTCTGTAGGTTAGTATCTGTCAAATTGTGGTCTTGTAAACGGTACATGTCTTTCGTAAAGATGTACTACATCTTCTAATCGTACTTGATCGAAGGCTTTCTCTAAGTTAATGAAACATAAGAAAAATGGTCTATTGTATTCTATAGAAAAAAAATAGGAATAAAAATAAATTCACATCATGAAACAGTGCCTTAAAAAGGTGTTAATAATAACATATTTGAAGTACGTTCTCGCTTTCAAGTAGACTTCTTACAGTTACGTTTGATTCGTTTAGGTTCCAAATGGTTTTTTGCTTCACAAAACACCATCTACGCTATGCTTTTTAACTAGAGGTATAATATAGTCCACTTATTCCTCCAGCATATTTTTTGTTGTTGTTTCGTACGGAACACTTATTGGATCGCTTCGGTGTCTGTCCGTCTGTTTGTCTGTCTGTCACATCCGATTTTCTCCGAAACTATTTGCCATATAAAGTTAAAATTTGGCACAAATATAGGAACTGATGGCTCAATCAGAGCCTTGTAATTTTGAAAATTGAATTCTGACTTAAGTAGTTTTGTGGTGTGAAATCGGAAGTGGAAATTTTTTTTTACCAGGTCATCGAGTGGGGTATCAATTAAAAGCTTGTGAAAACCGAAGTTCAAAAATATATATGATGTATTACTTGCACACAGTTTTCTTTGTATTATTTTAAAAAAAATGGCCAAAAATCGCTGTCCTCCCACCCTATTTCGAAAAGTATTGATCAAAAAATTTTGAAACAACTCTGTAATAGTCTTCATAAAGTGTAGATTGAGCGAAAATTATCACGAGTGCATTACGTTTGATAATTTATCTGGTATTAAAAAAACTATATTGCTACACAATATGGTGGAGGTTTTTTTAATATACTTTTCAGTATATTACTGGTCCAGCGTCGCTAGACTGAGACAAAATAATTTTATTTTATTTATTTATAATTAAACAAATATTTAGGTAGTAAATATTTGTTTTACACTTCTATTATTAGATTCGAGACTGAGCTAGATTGATCTATTGGATATTGGTAGCTAAAATGCTGTAACTATTATACATTAGTGACTAAGAAAATACGTGAAATATTGAATCTTAAGATACATGTCATGGACCTAATTAACTTAGCCTAGGTAAGAATTTTATTTTATTTTAAAAGCAGTCACCGTACGGAGCACTAATTGTGCAAGTCCGAATTGCACTTGGCCGTTTTTTTTTTGAATTTAAACTGTTTTAACCCAGTTTTTTTATACGTTAATTGTTTTGACATCATGACATTCACCGACACACTCAAATTTTAATAATGTATAATTAATTAATGTTATAGCCTCTAAAAGCGGGGCCTTTTTTATAGCCTCACGTTGGAGGGTTATTTTGTAACGTCTCCTTAGAAACCGTTATTTGCCTCTTACGTATATCTTAATTTTTGAGAATAGATTGAGTGAATATTAATATTGATAGAGCAAAAACTAGATATAAGCTAGCTCGTTTTGTTTGGAGAGATTATGGATAAGAGATAATTTTTGTACGTCTTTTGAAAATAGTCTCTATAGTTGTTTAAAACTCTGTTGTAATGTTTTTTTTTTTGGGCACCATTCATTTTAGAATAAAAGCAATCTAATTTCAGCTCCCAAAATGAAAAAATACTGAAGACTTACTTAGTTGTTAAAATAAGATTAAGTATATTACACCCTGTGCGACCTGAAAGAAAGAGCAGGAGTTTAGTGAATCACTACACACTTAAATAAAAAAGGGCATATTAGCAAAATTAAAATTCTTGCAGTTATTACACTCTTAAAATTACATTAACTAAATAAAAATCCCTTAGGCTATGAGAGTGTACATATTTAAACTAGAGTTCTATGAATTACTGATCCTCAGTGTAAAAAAAAAAAATTAAAAAAACACGATCTAAAAGTTTGCAAAATTAACTTCGCGGATTTCACGTGTTGACTTAATTGTTGGAAACACACTTTGTAGACGGGAAGTGAGATATTTAAACTGGCGTGCTTATGACTTACTAGTTGGCTTCTCCTCGTGGATTTTTCATAAGCTGCTTGGCCTCTTTTGGTGAGATTCTCATCGAAAATATTGTTTCAGCCGCCACTCTCCTAATCTCATTTAGGTAGCTAATCACTTTTTGACCCGAAATGTCTTAGGATGAACAGAATATTTTAAGATTGGAAAAAGGCATCAAACTTGAGATCTATAAACTACACCCACTTGGTGATAAAAAAAGAGCCGTTACTGCACTACGGCATGACGGAAAAAAAAAGCCTACTACGGCATGCTGGAGGAAAAAGTCGTTACTGCATCAGGGAGGAAAAAGCCCTTAAAAATTCGAAATGGTTGCTTAAATATCGTTGTCCCTTCTCCTTGGGTCACTTCCGACACGCAAATTTCGACGCATTCAATGCGAACTAAATAAGTCAAGTCGGCAATACACGTTACACACTGTCGGTTTAAATTAAACTGCTCAAAAATTTAAACTCACTGCTTAATCAAATTACACTGCTCAAAAATTTAAACTCATTGCTTAACTGAAATTAGCAAGTATTACATGAATTATTGATAGAAAAACAGTGTTGTAACATGTTAAAATCTAGGAAAAAATGAATGTTACAATGTATCAATACAAAACTCTGGGTCAAATCTTTCTTCCCAAAAATGTCAATTTGATCTAGAATATAAAAACAGTTGTTAATCTAAGACATCGTGATTCTTGTAGTTAGACTATGTATGTCAGTTTAGAATTACTACGCGAAACATCTGGAAGTAATTCCAAATTGATAGGATTTAATTCCAAAAACCACGATGTCTTCTCCAACCAAGGCTGTGAAAGCTTCCGTTCTATATTAGACGTCAATCTAGTCAGGTCCACTCGCAAAATCGCTATGACCGGTTTAAGATTTTATTCAGTAAAATCGCTTCAGCCACTCTGTATAATAATTAAACTTTAACCATAAGAGTAAAAACAAAAAATACTCTCAGTAAGCTTGGAAAATATTCCCTATTTCTTGAGAATGTTAAAAAATAGTAAAGGTACTATAGTACCTGTTACGATATTCCCGTATTTATACGAACCCGAATTACGAGCTATTTTATTTGATCTTAGAGTACATGCCGCTCTGTTGACAGGTAATTAGAAGTTGTGATACATTTTATATTATTTTACATAAAATCACTTTTTGTTCCGTTTACCGAAGAAAATAAATCAGAAAGGTGTACCATAAAGAATGAAAAATTACCAATCTGCAAATGCACTCCAATTTATATAGTTATAGTCTTGGATAATAAAAGCTTTAACCGGATTTTTTATTGTTACATAGCTTTTTTTTTTATTCAACTTCGTCTTGAGTCACAATGAAGAAGTTTTTCTATAAAATACAACAACCGGCCAAGTGCAAGTCGGACTTGCGCAATTAGTGTTCCGTATGTTGATTGATTTTAAAATAAAAGTTTTTGTTACGGAGGTTTAAAATGATCAATGACTTTGCAAAACACACCTCAATTGAATTTTCAATAAACTTTTTTCCGATCTTTACTGAAAACTGATGAACCATGAAATTTTTGTTTATTCTTTTATACTAGATAAACTATGAAAGGTAATGCACTCGTGATAATTTTCATTCAACCTACACCTTGTGGAAAATATTCAGTACTTTTCGATATGAGAGGGGCAGGGATTTTTGGCAATTTTTTAAAAATAATACAAAGAAAAGTGTACGCGAGTATTACATTATATATTTTTTTGAACTCGTGTTTTTCCAAGCTTTCATTTGACACCCCACTCGATAACCTGGTAATTTTTTTTTCACCCCCCAAAATCCTTACGTCAAAATTTAACTTTCAAAACTACACGACTCTGATGATTCCATAAATTCCTATATTAGTGACAAATTTTAACTTTCTATGTTAAATAGTTTCGGGGAAAATCGGGTGTGACAGACAGACGACGGACAGACAGACAGACATCGAAGTGATCTTATAGGTGTTCCATACGGAACACTAAAACTGATAATATAAAAAACACATTATATGTTAGCGGGAGAGGTTTAATTGCTAGTACAAATATTTTATTGGTCTTCATTCTCAGAATTCTAAGATTTAATTGCTCGATACTAATTAATTATTGGTTTAAGAATTAAGATTTTTACTCTATGTATTTCCGTTTATTATTTAGTTATGGTTATACTTATTGTAAATAGGATAAGGAAGAAAATAAACGGCCAGTCAGAAAAATTTTATTATGCGTTCTCCGACGGCATATGAGCTTTCAAGCAGCCATAAAGCTCTTATGATAAAGTCCAATGTTGATTTTTCTGTCCTAATAAAAACTCCATTTTTATGTTCGCTATTTGCTGCTCCTAGGAGTAGATAATTTAAAACTCAATCTAAAAATGGTAATCAGTAACCAATCAATTTAACTTTTCAATGGGATCCGGAGATTTTTATTTTAGTAGTACGTTGGGAAAGTTTTCAACTCTCAACCCACCCTTTTCGTAGGCGATAAATCCAACATCTGATCCCAGTTAAATTAGGCAAATTTATGCCCTAACTTTGGAAATTATCAGCCAGCTGTATTTTTACATTTGTAGGTTTAGTTACTCGTTGCAGATGTTAATTCAAAAGCTTCCTTCGGTTTGACTTTTGCCTTAAATTTTATAATGCTTATAATTTTTCACCATAGTTTTAAGATTTTATTCTTAGATATTTATTTTAAACTTTCTTATAAAAACGTTTCTTTTGTGATATTTACAATATCAAATATAGGAGGCTCGTTTTTTAGATAAGTACCGTTTTGAAATATGGTCGCTGCAGCGTTGTGGTTTCTATTCCGCGCATGCGCACGGAGTACATGCATTTATTGGTTAGCGACAGACACAGAGTTTAGGTTTGTTTGTGTGTGTTTAAAATGCCTCAGACTATTGAAAATCCCGCGGATTATGAAATACTTGCTGTAATTCGTTTCTTAAATGCAAGAGACGTGAAAGCGGCTGAAATTCATCGGCAGATTAGTGAAGTGTATGGCGAAAACGCTATGTGTGATGGAATGATAAGAAAATGGATTATAGCATTTAAAGATGGCTGTACAAACATGCACGATGAGGGACCAAGTGGACGACCGTCCATCATTAACGATGACTTGGTGCGGAAAGTTGATAAAAAAGCTCCAAAAAACTGTCGCTTCACGATTTCATCATTATCTAATGTGTTCTCCCTCAGTGGTTAGCAAACGAGGCACCAGGTTTCCACGATGACATACAAAAGCTGGTCATACGTTACGCCAAGTGCCTTAATGTAGGTGGAAATTATGTTAAAAAGTAGATTAAGGTGCAGGCGTTCATGTAAAAATAAAATTGTTATAAAAAAACTATGTTTTTAATATAAAACGGTACTTACTTTAAAGTCGCGCCCCCTAACACCACCTTAAGAAAAATCTGTGGCAACTAAATCGGATTAAATTTTAACAATATAATTTTTAGTAAGTCTAATTGACAGTTATTTTATAAAATAACAGTGGTTACAAATCTTTTACCTTTATAAAAGTAGTTACAAATATTTAGCCGGAACTAACAGTGCATTTATACATAGTAGTAGTAACAAGATTTTACCCCCGATAGTGCATAAGGTGATTATAGTGTAGTGAGGGTCGCCTCTCTCGGGAAGGCAATGGCAAACCACCCGTGCCTAGTAAAGCCCTCTCACATTGGCCATTCGGAACTGGCATTAAACTGTAGGTCCCTTTTGTCTGCGGAAATACTTAAAAAGGCACCAACTACATGCAAAGGCAAGAAGGTCGCCTACATCCATATCGGATTTCGCACTTCAAGAAGTGCAATAGTGGATAAGGAATTTATATGGAATATATATTAAATATTTTATTTTAGTAAGTTTTATTATGATGCCAAATTGAGATTTTAAAAATATCGTTTTCGATTTATATGTTTATTCCAGATTTACTTTTGAACGGCTGAATACACTTTTACGAAATTTGGAACGAAGCTGTAAAATATGCTTGATTAATAATAATAATAATAATCACACAATCCAAGACATTCACACAATAATATACGCAGCAGCAATCACCACTCTAACACAAAATAATCAAAAACTCCCTCAACGACAAGGAAACCCCAACAGGACAAAACCAAAATTCAAATGGCAAATAAGAATAGAAAACAAAATCAACAATATCAGGAGAGATCTAGGACATCTTACCCGGTTTATAAGTGGGAACGCCTCTAAACGCGTCACACAGGGGGCAAACAAGATCAAATCTAAGTCTCCCAACAGAACACTGCCAGAAATCCTCGATACCTTGAAACAAAAACTATCTGTATATGCCGTAAGACTCCGTAGATACAAAGAATCAAATGAGAGGAAAGACACCAACAAACTCTTCCGAAGAAGCGAAAAACAGTTCTACCGGAAAACTATGTACAACAGACAGATAGCAGTGACTGAACCACCAAACAAACAAGAACTCACAGATTATTGGAAAAGTATCTGGTCAGAACTCAAACTACACAGTAATAACACCCCCCTGGATCAAAGCCGAAGAAGACAAACATAAATATGTGACAGGACAAGAAAATACCACATTAAATACACAAGAAATTACAGAAACTATCAAACACATACACAACTGGAAATGTCCTGGAATAGACAATATACAAAACTTCTGATACAGTTTACCACCACACACGAAGCACTCACACACCAAATCAACAAAGCCATTTTACAACCGCACACATTTCCCACTTTCCTCACACAAGGAATAACATACGTTAAACCCAAAAGCTCAGACACCACAAACCCGTCAAACTACCGACCTATCACCTGTCTTCTAACCCTATACAAAATCATCATAGCCACAATTTCGAAGAAAATAGAACAACACCTAACAGACAACAATATTCTCACAGAAGAGCAGAAGGGATGCAGGAAAAATAGTCGAGGATGCAAAGAGCAGCTGATTATAGATAGCGCGATTATGGGACAAACCAGAAAAGAAGACAGAAACCTTCACATCGGTTACATAGATTATAAAAAAGCCTTCGACTCCATACCTCACAGCTGGTTAATCAGGGCCCTAAAAATCTGTAAAATCAACCAACACCTCAGGCAGTTTCCTGCGCAAATTATGAAAACATGGAAAACCAAAATACGCCTAGAAACACAAACCGAACGCATCCAAACAGAAGAGCTGTACATCAGACGGGGTATATTTCAGGGAGACTCGCTCTATGGTTTTGCCTCTGTCTCAATCCACTCTCAAATATACTAAACCGAACAGAGCATTTCTTCAATATCAGACACCAAAAAGTGAATCAACATAAAATAAACCACCTCCTATATATGGACGACATAAAACTCTACGCTGCCACACAAACACAGCTGAAAGAACTCCTCAAAATCACAGAAATATTCACCTTAGATGTCAATATGGAATTTGGTATAAGTAAATGCAAAGTGCTCCACATCAACAAAGGCCAATGGAAGTGCCACCATGATACAGAAACCATCAACAATGAAACACTCGATAACATGTTCGACAAAGAAACATACAAATATCTAGGCTTCCAACAAAGCACCAAACTCAACCACACTCACATCAAAACAGAGCTCAGAACCGAATTCAAAAACAGACTGACGAAACTTTTGCAAACAAAACTTAACTCTAAGAATCTCACTAAAGCCATCAACACGTTCGCTATACCTATATTCACATATTCATTTGGTATCATCAAATGGTCACAAACAGACATAGAAAATATTCACATCCTTATACGATCTCAATTCACCAAATACAGGAAATTACACCCCAACGCATGCAAAGAAAGACTTACTATCGAGAGGAAGGCAGGGAGAAGAGGAATTATAGACATCAGATCATTACACACAAAACAAATACAAACACTTAGGAAATTCTTTCACAGCAAGCAAACCAGCCTCCACACAGCGACAGTGAAAGCAGACAAAAACTACACACCTGTCGACTTAGCCCGGGCAGACCACTCAGCAGACACACACAGTCACACCCCAATTACAACAGGAAAAGATGAAAACGTGGTCAGAGAAAACACTCCACGGAGAACACAGATACCACATAGAACAAGACCACGTAAATAAAAAAACAATCATACACCGGGTTACAGGATGGGCAGCTATTCCCTGAGACTGAAGGCTTTTTACTTGCCATCCAGGATAAAGTCATATTAACCAGAAACTACCAAAAGCATGTCATCAAAGACCCGACTATTGCAGAGGACAGATGTAGGAAATGCCACCAGCAGAAAGAAACGATCGAACACATAACGAGCGGATGTAAAATATTGGCCGGAACAGAGTACACAGCCAGGCATGATTCAGCTGCCAAAGTAGTTCACCAAGCACTAGCCACAACATACTAACTCATAGAAAACACAGATCCCTACTACAAATACACGCCAACATCCATACTTGAAAATGAAGATTACAAGCTCTACTGGGACATCGGCATCCATACAGTCTCCGCCAATAGACCCGATATTACTTTTTAGTGCAAAAAAGGAAAAGTCACCTATCTAATTGACATAGCTGTCCCCAACGACACAAACATCCAAACGAAATACACAGAAAAAATTTCCAAATACACATACCTTGCAACGGAAATAAAAAGGCTATGGAGACAAGAAAAAGTCATTGTCCCCCTCATTATATCAGCCACAGGCCTTACACCAACAACATTCACACCACACTTAGTACAATTAGGACTCAACACAAACATACACAAAAACATTCAGAAGTCAGTGATTTTGAAAACATGTAACATTATCAGGTCATTCCTTAATATACAATGGTAATGCGTTTGTGCTGACTTGGTTTGCGCCCGTCAGCCAAACATGGAACCACATTGACCAAATGTGAGAAAGAAAAACAAAAATAATGATAATAATAATAATAATATATATCTCGATAATAATAATAATAATAATAATATTCTACACCAAATACAGGAAATTACACCCCAACGCATGCAAAGAAAGACTTACCATCGAGAGGAAGGCAGGAGGAAGAGGAATTATAGACATCAGATCATTACACACAAAACAAATACAAACACTTAGGAAATTCTTTCACAGCAAGCAAACCAGCCTCCACACAGCGACAGTGAAAGCAGACAAAAACTACACACCTCTCGACTTAGCCCGGGCAGACCACTCAGCAGACACACACAGTCACACCCAATTACAACAGGAAAAGATGAAAACGTGGTCAGAGAAAACACACTCCACGGAAAACACAGATACCACATAGAACAAGACCACGTAAATAAAAAACAATCATACACCTGGTTACGGGATGGGCAGCTATTCCCTGAGACTGAGGGCTTCTTGCTTGCCATCCAGGATAAAGTCATATTAACCAGAAACTACCAAAAGCATATCATCAAAGACCCGACTATTGCAGAGGACAGATGTAGGAAATGCCACCAGCAGAAAGAAACGATTGAACACATAACGAGCGGATGTAAAATATTGGCCGGAACGGAGTACACAGCCAGGCATGATTCAGCTGCCAAAGTGGTTCACCAAGCACTAGCCACAACATACAGACTCATAGAAAACACAGATCCCTACTACAAATACACGCCAACATCCATACTTGAAAATGAAGATTACAAGCTCTACTGGGATATCGGTATCCATACAGATAAAACAGTCTCCGCCAATAGACCCGATATTACTTTTCAGTGCAAAAAAGGAAAAGTCGCCTATCTGATTGACATAGCTGTCCCCAACGACACAAACATCCAAGCGAAATACACAGAAAAAATTTCCAAATACACAGATCTTGCAACGGAAATAAAAAGGCTATGGAGACAGGAAAAAGTCATCATTGTCCCCCTCATTATATCAGCCACAGGCCTTACACCAATAACATTCACACCACATTTAGTGCAATTGGGACTCAACACGGACATACACAGAAACATTCAGAAGTCAGTGATTTGAAAACATGTAACATTGTCAGGTCATTCCTTAATACGGAATGGTAATAGCGTTTGTGCTGACTTGGTTTTGGCCCGTCAGCCAAACATGGAACCGCATTGATCAAATGTGAGAAAGAAGAACTTTTTGTAATAAATAATAATATATATATTGTGCTGTCTTGTGTTGTCCAGATTATGTGTAAAAAAAACTCAATCTTAAGGTGTTTACCGTGCCGAGAAGATGAATGGCTCAGCGTTTATGAGTCGCGAACGGTTCCCCCGGATACCGGGCGCCCTCCGGGAGTAAGTAGCCTTGCTGTGGCATCCAGGCTCTGCCGCAGTCGACCCCTCTTTCCTAGGATACTCGTGGGAATATTATGTCAAAGAATAATAATTATAGTAATGATAATGGAAGGGTGCTGCGGAGGCAGACTCCAGTCGTACAAACAGCTATAGCAACACCACAACAACAACAACCACAGACGACCCAAACAACCGCCTCAGCCGAAACTACTCCCGATAGTTTTACCAGATCCGACATTGTAGGTGATGGAAATTGCCTTTTCCGTGCAGTTAGCTTACACTTGTATGGCCACCAAAACCATCATGAGAAACTCCGAGAGGTTGCTCTAAGATACTTACAACAAAACTGGTCGGAACTTCACACATTTTCATTAATTGAAGTCGATGATATAAAAGACTTCAATAACTACTATAATTATATGAGGAAAAATGGCACCTATGGAACGAGCCTAGAGATACTTGCCCTCTCGGAAACACAAAATAGCAACTTTCATATATTCTCAAAACAACGAAGAACAAGACATACAAAAAATAACTTTTACGGACAGACCAACAATAATAAGCACGGGAAAATACAACAAAACTATTTACCTTTTACTAACAGGCAACCCAATGTCGGTCACTTTGAGCTTCTGACACCACAAAACATTGAGAACATTCCAGACAACAGCAGACCAATAAAAGAAGCATCGGGGGGGCGAGCGACGTAACGGTCGAGGACCCCACCGTCGCGGGAAATGGCAGCTCGACCAAAACGATGAAGACCGGGCAACCGAAAATGGACCTGCCAAAAGTGTTGTGCCGGCGAGTAAGCCGACACCCACCAAGGCGGGAAAGTCACAGCAACGCATGAGTTGCACCACAGGAATCAATGAACACGCCATGCGTTGCTTTAATGAAATCACACCTGACAAAGAAATCACTGACAAGAGAATAACTCGCCGCTTGGACCCACCACCAATCCCAAGCGCAACCGACGTAGATGCGCCAAAGCCAGACCAAACCGCGTATGTTTTGCAAGGACAACATGCAACTACCAAGGCTGGCAAACCAAGACAGCGGTTAAAGTGGACAGATGAAATGAATAGAACAGTGATGCGCTGTTACTACACCGCCACCAAACTAGAAACAGTGACATCAGGCTACAGACTGGAACTACACAGACTTTTCTTGACCGAATATCCACATCTGCAATTACTTGTTACAGAACAGAGAGTAATAGACCAATCAAATGAGAGGAAAGACACCAACAACCTCTTCCGAAGAAGCGAAAAACTAAACAGTTCTACCGGAAAACTATGTACAACAGACAGATAGCAGTGACTGAACCACCAAACAAACAAGAACTCACAGATTATTGGAAAAGTATCTGGTCAGAACCCAAACTACACAATAATAACACCCCCTGGATCAAAGCCGAAGAAGACAAACATAATTATGTGACAGGACAAGAAAATACCACATTAAATACACAAGAAATTACAGAAACTATCAAACACATACACAACTGGAAATGTCCTGGAATAGACAATATACAAAACTTCTGATACAGTTTACCACCACACACGAAGCACTCACACACCAAATCAACAAAGCCATTTTACAACCGCACACATTTCCCACTTTCCTCGCACAAGGAATAACATACGTTAAACCCAAAAGCTCAGACACCACAAACCCGTCAAACTACCGACCTATCACCTGTCTTCCAACCCTATACAAAATCATCATAGCCACAATTTCGAAGAAAATAGAACAACACCTAACAGACAACAATATTCTCACAGAAGAGCAGAAGGGATGCAGGAAAAATAGTCGAGGATGCAAAGAGCAGCTGATTATAGATAGCGCGATTATGGGACAAACCAGAAAAGAACACAGAAACCTTCACATCTGTTACATAGATTATAAAAAAGCCTTCGACTCCATACCTCACAGCTGGTTAATCAGGGCCCTAAAAATCTGTAAAATCAACCAACACCTCAGGCAGTTTCCTGCGCAAATTATGAAAACATGGAAAACCAAAAAACGCCTAGAAACACAAACCGAACGCATCCAAACTCTATGGGGTTTTGCCTCTGTCCTCAATCCACTCTCAAATATACTAAACCGAACAGAGCATTTCTTCAATATCAGACACCAACAAGTGAATCAACATAAAATAAACCACCTCCTATATATGGACGACATAAAACTCTACGCTGCCACACAAAACACAGCTGAAAGAACTCCTCAAAATCACAGAAATATTCACCTTAGATGTCAATATGGAATTTGGTATAAGTAAATGCAAAGTGCTCCACATCAACAAAGGCCAATGGAAGTGCCACCATGAGACAGAAACCATCAACAATGAAACACTCGAGAACATGTTCGACAAAGAAACATACAAATATCTAGGCTTCCAACAAAGCACCAAACTCAACCACACTCACATCAAAACAGAGCTCAGAACCGAATTCAAAAACAGACTGACGAAACTTTTGCAAACAAAACTCAACTCTAAGAATCTCACTAAAGCCATCAACACGTTCGCTATACCTATACTCACATATTCATTTGGTATCATCAAATGGTCACAAACAGACATAGAAAATATTCACATCCTTATACGATCTCAATTCACCAAATACAGGAAATTACACCCCAACGCATGCAAAGAAAGACTTACTATCGAGAGGAAGGCAGGGAGAAGAGGAATTATAGACATCAGATCATTACACACAAAACAAATACAAACACTTAGGAAATTCTTTCACAGCAAGCAAACCAGCCTCCACACAGCGACAGTGAAAGCAGACAAAAACTACACACCTCTCGACTTAGCCCGGGCAGACCACTCAGCAGACACACACAGTCACACCCAATTACAACAGGAAAAGATGAAAACGTGGTCAGAGAAAAACACTCCACGGAAAACACAGATACCACATAGAACAAGACCATGTAAATAAAAAACAATCATACACCGGGTTACAGGATGGGCAGCTATTCCCTGAGACTGAAGGCTTTTTACTTGCCATCCAGGATAAAGTCATATTAACCAGAAACTACCAAAAGCATGTCATCAAAGACCCGACTATTGCAGAGGACAGATGTAGGAAATGCCACCAGCAGAAAGAAACGATCGAACACATAACGAGCGGATGTAAAATATTGGCCGGAACAGGTACACAGCCAGGCATGATTCAGCTGCCAAAGTAGTTCACCAAGCACTAGCCACAACATACTAACTCATAGAAAACACAGATCCCTACTACAAATACACGCCAACATCCATACTTGAAAATGAAGATTACAAGCTCTACTGGGACATCGGCATCCATACAGTCTCCGCCAATAGACCCGATATTACTTTTTAGTGCAAAAAAGGAAAAGTCACCTATCTAATTGACATAGCTGTCCCCAACGACACAAACATCCAAACGAAATACACAGAAAAAATTTCCAAATACACAGACCTTGCAACGGAAATAAAAAGGCTATGGAGACAAGAAAAACTCATTGTCCCCCTCATTATATCAGCCACAGGCCTTACACCAACAACATTCACACCACACTTAGTACAGTTAGGACTCAACACAAACATACACAAAAACATTCAGAAGTCAGTGATTTTGAAAACATGTAACATTGTCAGGTCATTCCTTAATATACAATGGTAATGCGTTTGTGCTGACTTGGTTTGCGCCCGTCAGCCAAACATGGAACCATATTGACCAAATGTGAGAAAGAAAAACAAAAATAATGATAATAATAATATATATTACCATTAAATACAACAAAGTGTACATTGGTTTGTCAAATGTAGTATAATAATTATAATTATAAATATAATAAAAATAAAAATAGTGTAGGATTACCATAAATCATACACACCATAAATATACGGACATACAAAGAAATTGTACAAAGTCGGACAAAACAATGTTAAGCTTAATATTTAAAAGCAGTAAAAATACAAAAATAATTAAAATTTTAATTTAGGTATACCTTGGTTTAAGACAAGATAATGTAGATAGGTTCAGGTTCATGACAGCAATACCTAGAAAGAAATCTCACCAGCACTCTCTTAGAGATCATCAGGCCCCGTAGAAATCCCCTATCGAGTAGAAGGCATTTTCCAATAAGAAGGACTTTAGTCGAGATATAAATCTTGGACCATGCATACTTCGCAGTTCTGCAGGCATTCCATTATGAAGGCTGATGCAACTATAGAGGGGAGAGCCTTTGAAGAAAGTTGATCTATGAATGGGGACCTTCAATACACTATTACTCCTGGTGTTATGTGTATTTGTTGTTCCCAGCATCTCAAAAAGGTGTCTATTATTGTTTACAAGATTTAAGCACCTTAATATGTAAAAACATGGAAAAGTTAGGATTCGTTGTATCTCTGCAGCTTTCACGAAAATTTAGATTAAAAATCAAACGGATTATTTTCTTTTGGTTCACAAATATACGTTTACTTTTCACACCAGCAGCACTCCAGGATACAACATTGTTAGACATGTGACTAAAAGCTAATGAATAATATACAGCCAAGAGACCGTCACTATCAAGGGTACTTTTTAAGCTTAAAATTGCAAAGTAAGTTGAGTTTAATTTAGCACATATGTGATCTATATGGTGCCTAAAAGAAATCCTATGATCCACAAATGTACCGAGGAACTTGACTTTCTCCTCAAAGTTTACACCAAGGGAATTGGCAAACATCGACGCTAATGGTTTTTTATTAAATATATTCATATAGATAGTTTTCTCAACATTCAGTACAAGGCCATTTCTTCTGCACCATGCTTCCATATCCCTGCACACACATGAAACATCATCATAAAGACCATCTACAGTGTCCGAGGCTGTCACAATGGTGGTATCGTCTGCATACATAATCACTTGCCCTGTTCTAATATTTAATGGCAGGTCATTTACATATAGTATAAATAACAAGGGTCCCAAGACAGATCCCTTTGGGACGCGAAGATCGACCGCTTTTTTTTCAGAAACAATGCCATCATATTTCACCACCATCTCCCTGTCGGTCATATATGACCCTATCCGGTCTAGCAGGCTGCCTCGAATGCCAATATTGTATAGTTAACATACATGGTGTGCATTGTACTTACGCTATACAAGGTAATGTAAGACGATGTCTCTTATTTTGTGTGCGGTTGTGTCTGCGTATGTATGTGTGTTAGTTAAACGATGTAAGTCGTATTGCCATTTTTGGCCTCAACTAATTACCTATATTTATTGGCCCCTTCTTATTCCAATATCTACACCATCTGGCTGAGTTGAACAGGTCAAGAAAAGCCTAGATGAATTCATCACGCTCAAACAACTATTATTTTACAATCTGGAACCCGACAATTGCCCGAAAAATAGCCAAAATGATTTCATTCTATTCTACAGGTATTTTCATGGAAAATGTTCGATGGATGTAGCCCGCTTGATTCCTTCCAGAACGGTGCATACTAGGAATTCAAATTGCCATAATTCTTCTCATCCGTATAAGATCCAGCTTGTTATTCCTCGTATAACCCTTTTCAAGCTGTATTTTATATGAAGAATCTCATCCCTTTGAAATGATTTGCCCAACACTGTGTTTTCTACCGAATACAATTTACTGAAATTCAAGTGCTATGTCCATAAAAAACTGTATTTACTTGATACCTTGTAACTTTTCACTACTCCCAAAAAATACGATGAAGATGAAGAAAATAAAAACTTCTACGTATGTTTTGCAGGTAATTCCAAAAAATGAGCTAGAAAATTCATCTGAATTACTGGTAAAAAATAATTGCATTTAAAAAACAAATGTTTAAAGCAGTAACGTACTAAAAAATATATAAGTATATTACTGATTGCACCGAATACGTTTTGATATTTCGTAGCTCTTAGTCCTATTAAAATTTACAACTTTCACAAAAACCTCCACCATATTATCAAAAAAAGTCTTCGCGAGATTTACATCATATATATTTTTGAACTCGTATTTTCATAAGCTTTTATTTGACACTCTATTCGATGACTTTAGAATTTTTTTTTTATTTTCCCCCACTAGCTAATCTCTTAAGTCAAAATTTAACTCTCAAATCCACAGGGCTCTGGTCGGGTCATCAATTCCTATATTTGTGCCAAATTTCAACTTTTTTATGTCAAATAGTTTCGGAGAAGATGGGGTGTGACAGATAGACAGTGATCCCCTAAGTGTTCCGTACGGAATACTAAAAAGACAACTTAGAACATTTATTTCATTTAGTTTTTAAATCACCAAATTAATTCTCGCACTGTGTATGTAGTTTCGTGCTTCTACTAACTTTTCAGACTTCGAGAATATTATTTAGCAGATATAATTGGAGTACATGTATTTGTCTTTTTCCGCGGGGTGGGGGTAGCTACAATGTTAACATATAAAATTTGCAAGTATGCACAACATTTTACTTTTAGGCGTTTTTTTTTCCTTTGTGGCGATCGTGTGGATGATTTACTTTATTACTTAGCATATATCCATTATCATTGTGTTTAATTAGTCTCGTTTCTTAAGTGATTTTATATTCTATATATTTTTTTACGATTTTAAAAAAAATTTTCTACTTTATTAAATTGTTGATAGAAAGTATCTAATTATTATTAGTGATTTTTATTATTTATTTATGGTTTCCTTTACACAAATATACATGTTATTAGTAACCGGATTCGATTCTAAAGAAGGTGACCTTAAATTATAATTTAGAGATTTTAAGTTTACGAAAAATAAAACCTTTACCTTTTAATTTACTAAGAATATTTAAAACTGATTGATTTCACAATTAATTATAATATAATTTGATAAAATAAACAATAAT
Organism: Pachyrhynchus sulphureomaculatus; assembly: GCA_019049505.1. NCBI lineage: Eukaryota > Metazoa > Arthropoda > Insecta > Coleoptera > Curculionidae > Pachyrhynchus > Pachyrhynchus sulphureomaculatus. The sequence goes on along the minus strand of CM032447.1, from coordinate 121,437,725 downwards.
GAGAAGTTTTAATTATTACGACTAATAAAATTAATAGGTTAGTGTTAAATTATCTTCTTTCTTATGTGTAAACTCGGGGGTTAATTTGTATCCTCTAATTAAAAACTAATTTTTACCTGGATAATATTTTTTCTTATTATAAGCATACATACCAGGCTACTGTTGTCCTGTCTTTTTATCTATGTTGGTACGATGATTCATTTATATCTTAAACAAGTTTTGAAATAACTTTAACGGCTTACATTTTCAAAAACTGGACTTCAAATTTTTTTTTTTTAATTACATTCCATTACAAAGTTACAGCATTAAATGTAACCTGACCGCTACCTGTTTTCAGACACTAGCTGCAATATTACTCAGTTTTTAATATTTTTTTAACTTTTTTTTTTAATCTCAGTAATTACTTTTTCTACAAAATGTCGAAAGGTATTTTTTTAAATTTTTAAAGAATTAAACACAAATTTTTTAGTCGAAAGTTACATTCTAAAGTGTGAAACACCGTAAATTTTTTGTTTAAAAAAAAAACCCTTTGATAATTTTTAACTACTACATTATTTTACAAGATTATTTTTTATTTTTGCACATTGGATTATTTTTTGTGAAGTTATCCTACAGATAAAGAGGCGTCATAATTTTCATCAGTGGTCCATTTAACTCCATAAAAAATAACGTAACATTTAAAACATGTTTAAAAAAAATGTTTTCTTATAATTTAAAGTACAGTAAAAATATATAATCACCTTTTTTTTTGTATTATTCACTTCATAACCTTCAAAATATTTGTTTTAAATATACATACTTTTTGTAGCGCCCATGTTTATGTAACCTCTTAAGTGTACACTAGGGTGGTCACAAAAAATCAATGTTCGAATTTTTTTGGGGGACCCTCCTAAAAGTTGCCAATTGACTAAAAAATGAGATTAGTAAAGTTTCAGCTAATTTGGATAACGTTAACCCGTGCCTCATCAAGGTTGAAGTTTTGACTGTTTATGAAAATTTATTTTTTATGAAAATGTCTAAAAACATTGCAAGATTCAATTACATCTCTCTAGATTTTACTTTATTTATTTTTTCAATATGTACATAAAAAAGGGTTTAGTTAAAACTGTTTTCAAAAGTAAATCCAAATTGAAAATGGAGGATTTAGGAGAGGAGAAAACTAAAAAGGTATAAAAATGGGAAAAAATAATGTTGAAATGCATTTTATTATTTAAAATTTTGTTATAAAAAGGAAGCAGTATAAAGAAAAGAAATTATTATTATTTACATTTATAATTTATTATCAGATCAAGGTTGTAATGGCTTAGATAAGGTGGCCTTTGAATAGTCAGGAAAAATTTTCCTACATTCAGATACAGTTTGTAATAGAAACTGCCGTCGTTCTGCATCTTTCGTCAAACAGGAATTGAAGTCTTGAATTAATTTTACACCTCTTTCAGCTGTGTCATTGACAACCTTAAAACTGTTTACTATTTTGTTAGCTTTTAAATAGTGTGAGTTGTTACACCACTCATCGGGATCAGTATTTAAAAAGTTTATATAAGTTTCAAATCTCTTGAAAAAACTTAGAGTTTGATGAGAAACAAAATAATCGTTTTTTTTTGTTCAATAAATCATCCACCTGTTCGGGATTGAGCCTTACTTTTACATTCCTATCATCGTAACTTTTTTCTTCAACGGAAATTAATGTTAGACATTTTGCAGCCATGCTTGTTTTGACATTTGTTTCTAAAGTTTCATCAAAAAATGAAAATGCAACTAGCTCCGAATTGAGATACCACAGATGATTTATCATTTTAGACAGTGCCTTGTCTGCAAGTTCTTTATCAATTTATCTGTATTTCACAAAAGATTTTAACAATTGTACGTCTTGATTGGGGGGCCAAAGTGGGTTTGGGGGCGTTGAACCACGCTTTTACATAAATATTGATTATAAATAAACAATTATCTGTGACTTGAATGACTTGAAAGCTTCTATTTTTTTATTTTGCGCTGTGCTTTTAGATCTTTTAGCGTTTTTTTTTTTTTTTTTTTTTTTGCAATTTTATCCGCTCTTCGTACAGTTTTTCTAATTTTGCAACAAAATCTTTCAAATGTGTAGTTGGTATCTAGCTTTTTCCCAAAAAATTAAAACTTCCCGTATTGTAAGTCTTGCAACTTCTCTGGTGTTTAGTTTCACTTGCCGTATATTATATAAACTGCGTAAAACTTGACAATTAGATGGTAATTTACTGCCACTGATTTGATGAGACTTGTGGCCGATTACCCCATTTCTTTCAGCCTTGAACTCGAACCCGAACAAGCAAGACTCGTTGCTGTAGAAGACATTGTCCCGCAAACCTCACAGAAAAGTCAAACGTAAACTAAAACGCCCTGACTTTTCCCCGGGCATCCCAGACAAGGAACAAAAAAGAAGGGGTGTGGTTTATGACACTCCAGGTAGAATTCTCGATAAAAGGGTCCTTAGCAATAGCTGTTTTGTAACAAAAACAAACCTTCTAAAGAATAGAACTAAATATCAGGTAGCTACCTACTACCTTGCAATTCGTAAAATTATTTATAAAGTTAAAACAATTGACAATTATATATATTATTATATATATGTATAATAATGTATTTGTATAATTGTATATAATACAACAAAAAATGGTCAAAAGTATTTAAGTTAGGTATTTTTGTTGCCATTTTTCCCTTTGATTTTCTAAATAGGTCGAAGGTCGAATTTAAGGATTCGAATTATGTCAGGTCCTGGATGATGAATATCTTCAAACATAAAAGTTTTAACAAAAAAGTGGTTAGGAGTAAAACTTTAAGGCAACAACATTTCTTATGAAATGAAACAAGAGTCAGTTTCAAATGGTTTTCATTTTATGAGGGAAAAACCACGATTTTTTTGCAATAAATAGAATTTTACAGCTTTAACCTCGATGAGGCACTGGTTAACGTTATCTAATTGAGCTAAAACTGTGCAAATCTTATTTTTTAGATAAATGGCAAATTTCAGGGGGATCCCACCGGCATTACGATGAAAATATTTTTCTCCCTATACCTTGTGACCACCCTAGTGTACACCTATCATAATTTCAGGACACTATCCATATTATAGTTATTTTTAACAAGGTTTATAACTCATATGTGATTATAAATGACACAGTTTTTGTTTATATGTTAAAATCTCTTAATAATGTGTATCATTTAAGATATTATTAAGTATTATGGCGAAAATGTTGCTGAGGTTTTTCTTTTTTTATTCTGCCTTCATTTGAGCTGAGAAAAATTATTCTATTTTCTTTAATAAAACGTGTACTGCATTTTTCAAGTTTTAATTAAAATGAAAATAGAGAAAAATAATGCACTCGTTCACTGTTTTAAACAAAAATGCATCCTGCATTCATCTCAATATACAACCAACTAAAATTGCGTCTAGAATTTAAACAAAATAAATGGAGTTTGTTGTAAAGCTCCTTTATTAGGATACCGCGTCTGGTAAATTAAAACCGTTCAAGTTTAATTTATTTAATTTATCCTTGACTATATAGTACATGATGAGTACGTCCGAATGTCGGTATTGGTCGGTGAATTATATGTGCCAGCTTTAATTTAAAATGGGGAATGGCTACAGTCATTGTTTATGGGATTCTTCTACAGGGCGCGTCACTTAAGTTAGTTTTCGATTGCGTAAAGACTGTAAAAGGAATGATAACAAAATTTTATAAAAATAAACGTATATACATTTTACTTTTTTAAAGTACTACTTATCTATATTTATAAATGTTTGGAGTCTCCTGTCAATTCTAGACACAATAAATTGTAGAGATATTGTATTGCTTACATTAATGGAGGAGGCCTGTGTAAAAAGAATGTCCTCACCAAGTTTTAAATCGAAATTCGAACTGTAAATGCACCTATCGTGTCATGAAAGAGGCCGTCTCTGATCGGTTCTGTGGCTTCACGTGTTGGGCTTTTCATTTGTTTATAATGTTAACTCTAAAAATTGATAAAAATGAACCTAATTATCGCCCAAGTCGCCCTCGCCCACGGCATTACTCAAGTAATAAGGATATACAATATACTGAACAAGAAGAAGTTGGACCAAGTGCGTCGGCTAAAAAATTGAAAGTATGGAAACTTTAAACTCGTTTTTCTCAAAACGTAAAATTTCGCACTCCCGGCCATGCAATGTTGCTGTACAGATATTCATTAACCAATTGACCATTGAATGAATGTACAAAAATTATAAAAAGTCAATTATAAACATTATTTTTTGACAATTGTTTATAAAAAAATGGTTAATTTTTTCAAAATGGTCCCAAATTCGCAATTTGGTATTTATTTTGGTAAATTTAAAAAAAACATATAAAAAATCAATGATTTTTGTATATGTTGTTTTTTAATGCACTATAGCGACCTGAGCATTGCACGGCGCAAATTCAAGGAATCAACTTTGAGCAGCTGCTACTTCGCCATTTTGAGTTGTTTTAAAAAGTTGAGGCTCTATTTTTGAAGCCAAAAAGTTGTTCTTTCTTTTTCTTTTTTGTATAAATATTATAGTTTCTCAATAATTGATTTAGTCATTTATACAGACCTCCCCCTTAAGTAGTTTTCGAGATATGGATCATAATAAAATCTTTTGCTTTTCTGACAATGGTAACCAATTAGTCTTTTCTTTAAATTAAACGGTCTTCAAACCTAATTTAAATGAAAAATCAGGGCTTACATAAACCTAAAGATCACTTTGACTGCTGATTTCTGTCAAATTTATTTTTCTTGTAGCTCTCGAGCTATATCAACAACGTTGAACTTATAAGTTACGGCTATTTTTATTATGTCAGTCTACACACGAATATACAGCCTTCAGCAGTCTCTCCATTTCCCTATTTTTACTTTTTAAGAATGTGTATTGAACTGCCCCATATATAATGTGTTTTTAATTATAACTTCCTGTATAATAGTTAAAAAATCTTTATTTTTGAAGTTGTTATGCGTGAATATACTATAAGCCTTAAAGAACGACGGAGACACTTTTTTGTAAATTCGGTAGTAATATGGCTATTTTTAGTGTTCCACTAAACCTATCTGTCCTTGTGTTACTCGAGAAAGTTCAATAAATATAGGAATTGTTGGCTCAATCAGAGCCGTGTAGTTTTGAAAGTTAAGTTTTGACTTAAGGGGTGGGTTTGGGGGATGAAATCGGAAAAAAAAAAAAAAATACAATGATAGCTTGTGAAAACACGAGTACATATATGATGTAATACTTGCGCACACTTTTCTTTGTATTACTTTTTAAAGGTAACAAAAGAACTCTCCCCTTACTCTGTCTGGAAAAGTACTCATCCAAAAAATTTTGGAAAAATTCTGGAATAGTCTAAATCTACACTTTAGATTGAGCGAATATTATCACGAGTACATTACGTTTAATAATTTATCTTGTATATGGCGGGTTAAATCGGAAGTAAAAAAAAAATTACCAGGTCATCGAGTGGAGTGTCAAATGAAAGCTTGTGAAAAGACATCAGGAGAGTTTAAGAAGGCTGCAAATACTGCAAAATAAATGTATGGCAGTATTGTTGAGTTGTAACATATATACTCGAATTTAAAGTATGTTGCGGCATCTTAATTGAGTGTCTGTTGAGGAGAGCATTAAAATAAGTACTTTAATATTCATGTATAAAATAGTTTACAGGCAATTACCAGGCTATCTGAACAAATTTCTAATTCAGCGTTACGAGCTTCACCAGCCCAATATAAGATCCAGAGATAATTTTCACGAACATACGGTAAAATTGTTTTTGATGATGTCGATGTTCCACAAAGGTGTCCGACTTTTTAATGCTCTCCCCAATGAGGCAAAAAATGCAAAAAAATTGTCAGAGTTTCGAAAACTGATTAGTGGTTCAATTAGACAAGAAATTGCATAATATGTTGTAAAGTATAAATTTAAATATTGTTATGTATTAGCTAGTAGCTAAATAAAGTTTCCTTTCATTCATTCCTTCATTCACGAGTTCAAAAAGATACATGATGTAATAGTTGCGCACGCTTTTTTTTGTATAAAAAACGATATCTCTCCCTTATCTTGAAAGTACTGATCGAAAAATTTTGAAAAAATTCAGAAATATTTTCCATAAAGTGTAGAGAGCGAGAATTATCACGAATGCATTATTACGTTTAATAATTCTTCTGCTATAAAAAAACCTATATCGCATGACAGAATGATGAAGGTTTGGTAAGTTGGGAATTCAACCGGGACTAAGAGCTACGAAATATCAATACGTATTCGGTGCAGTCAGGAGTATCAAGATGACTGGTGATTAACGGATAGACACCGAGGACAAAATAATTTAATTTTATTTGTTTATAATTAAACAAATATTTAGGTAGTAAATATTTATTTTAAACTTTTATCACTAGATTGTAGATAGAGCTAGATTCATTTATTGGCTGTTAGGTAGCTAATTTTTATTTTAAAGGTAATCACGGTAGGTAACACTAAATTGCGCAAGTCTAGCTTGTACTTAACCGGTTTTGTTATTACTAAATGTACATTATAACAATTAACAGAATATTTTACAACAAAAGAATTTTTTCCCTTTTAAGCTAGTCCAGCTCTATTTAATAATATTTCCGCCGGTTTTTGACAATAAAATACATAATTTGGTTATAAATATTTTTTTTTATTATTATTTAGTAATTTTGCGGGAATACCCGGTAAACTGTCGGAAATTGTAAATAAACCGGTCAAGTGCAAGTTGGACCTGCGCAATCAGTGTTACGGAAGTATAAAATGATCAGTGACTTCATAAAACACATCCCAAATGAATTTTCAACAAAGTTTTTTCTTCCGTTCTTTAGTGAAAACTGATGACCTTGAAATTTTTGTTTTTTATATATACCAGGTGTACAAGTATGAAATGCTGATTTCAGACAACAGATGGTGCACCAATGCAGTTTGTGCTATAAAGATTTGACACTGCGCCATTTTGTTGTGTCATCGAGTGATAAATTGGAAAAGTGTGCGTAGTGATGTGTTGTTGTGTTCAATATGTTGAAATTTATACCGAATAAAGAGCATTCACGGACAGCATAAATTTTTTGTTTTCATTTGAAGAAAACTGCTGTTGAATCATACCGATTACTTCGAGAAGCTTATGGTGAACATGCTCCATCGCAAGATACGTGTGAACGATGGTTTCGGCGTTTCAAAAGTGGTGACTTCGATGTTGCAGACAAGGAACGTGGAAAACCGCCAAAAAATACGAAGATGTGGAATTGCAAGCATTGTTGGACGAAGATGATTCGCAAACACAAAAACAACTCGGCGAGCAATTGGGCGTTAGTCAACAAGCTGTTTCCAATCGGCTACGAGAGATGGGAAAGATTCAGAAGACCGGTAGATGGGTACCACATGAGTTGAACGACAGGCAAATGGAAAAGCGCAAGAACACGTGTGACATTTTGCTCGCTCGGTATAAAAGGAAGTCGTTTTTGCATCATATAGTTACAGGGGATGAAAAGTGGATTTATTTTGAGAATCTCAAGCGCAAAAAATCATGGGTAGACCCAGGCGCACCATCCACATCGACCGCAAGACCGAATGGCTTTGGCAGAAAGAGGATGCTCTGTGTTTGGTGGGACCAGAGGGGCGTGGTCTATTATGAGCTGTTAAAACCTGGGGAAACGGTTAAATACTAAACGTTACCAACAACAATTGACCGATTTGAACCGTTCGTTGCTTGAAAAAAGGCCAGAATACCGAAAGAGGCAACACAAAGTCATTTGTCTTCATGACAATGCTCCATTATATACGGCAAAACCAGTTCGCGACACGTTGAAAGCACTCAGCTGGGAAGTTCTACCCCATGCGGCTTACTCACCAGACTTGGCTCCTTCCGATTACCACTTATTTGCATCGATGGGTCAGGCACTTGCTGAGTTGCGCTGTGGTTCGTACGAAGATGTCAAAAAATGGCTCGATGAATGGTCCGCAGCAAAAGGGGAAGATTTTTACTGGCGTGGTATTCACAAATTGCCCGAAAGATGGGAAAAATGTATAACGATGGAGCATACTTTGAATAAAGCACTTTTTTCATAGAAAAAAAACATGTTTTTTTAGAAAAAAAATCCGCATTTCATACTTTTTACACATGGTAAATATTACACCTATATAAATATATATATATATATATATATATATATATATATATATATATATATATATCAATAAATATTAATGGTAATGCCTGATGTGATAATTTTCGTTCAATCTACACCCTGTAGAGAATATTCTAGAATTTTTCCAAAATTTTTTGATTAGTATTTTTCGATATAAGGGGGGGACAGCGATTTATATATAGTTTTGATCTCGTCTTTTTTACAAGCTTTCATTTGACACCTCACTCGTTGACTTGATAAAAAAATTTTTTTCAGTTCCGATTTCACCCCCCAAAACCCCTTATTTAACTTTCAAAACTACACGGCTCTGATGAGGCCGTCAACTCCTATATTAGTACCAAATTTCAACTTTCTATGTCAAATAGTTTCGGAGAAAATCGGGTTTGGCAGACAGAGAGACAAACGGACACCGAAGTGATCTTATAAGTATTCCGTACGGAACACTAAAAATTATTATAATTGAATAGAAAATTACGATTGATGCTCGTTTTTTGACAAGATTTATAATTTAAAACAAAAAACGAGGTTTATAGTTACTGCAAATAACTATTTATGTCATGGATAAGTCTTAGAACTCCTAAAATCTTCAAGCACTCTTTTACTTGAAGAATCACGCTAACGGGAATCGTTACATTTACTCTTGTAGCGATTTAGAGATTTCCTTACAGCGAGCACACGCGCTATACAGAAAAAAATAACCGGTCAAGTGCAAGTTGAACTTGCGCAATTAGTGTTCCGTACGTAGATTGCTATTAAAATAAAAAATTTTGTTACGGAGCCGGAGGTATAAAATGATCAGTGACTTCACAAAATACACCCTAAATGAGTTTTCAACAAAGTTTGTTTCCGATCTTTACTGAAAACTAATGAGCTTGAAATTTTTGTTTTTTTATATACCAGATAAATTATTAAAGGTAATGCGCTCGTGATAATTTTCGTTCAATCTACACCCCGTGGAGACTATTCCAGAATTTTTTCAAAATTTTTTGATCGGTACTTTTCGAGATAAGGGGGGACAGCGATTTTTCGCGATTTTTTAGAAATAATATAAAGAAAAGTGTGCGCAAGTATTACATTACATTATATATATATATATATATATATATATATATATATATATATATATATATATATATATATATATATATATATATATATATATATATATATATATATATATATATATATATATATATATATAATATATATATATATATATATATATATATATTCGTGTTTTCACAAGTTTTCATTTGACACAACATTCGATGACCTAGTAATTTTTTTGTTTTCATTTCTGATTTCACTCCCAAAAATAACCCCTTAAGTAAAAATTTAACTTTCAAAACTACATTGCTTTGATGAGGCCATCAATTCCTATATTATTACGAAATTTCAATGTCAAGTAGTTTCGGAGAAAATCGGGTGTGGCAGACAAACAGACATACACCGAAGTCATCTTATAAGTGTTCCGTATGGAACACTAAAAAGCTTTAAATTTTAATTTTACTCTCAATATCATCAAAAACGTTATTAAAGTTTTGAGACATTCATCAACCAAACATTTTTTCTTGGATAATTTTAAGCGTGTGCTAATCATTCAAAAACATTTTTAAGATTGTCACAAAAAGTAGTGATTATGACGTTTTGCTAAAATAAAACCGAGGGTCGAGTAACGATAAATATGTTTACAAATTATGCATACTTTATTGAAACTATATTTATATTACTTGTCGGTTCGATTACTAATTAAAGCGATCGATGCGACTATTAAACTTATTTACATTCTCCGCTCATAGTTACGTCGCCTGTGGAATGCAGAAAGCGCTATATTCATACAGAATTCTAATTAAAGCATTCTAGCGGAAAAGTCTTTTATCCGCAAAACAACGGTTGAATTAATACATTTCTCTTTGTAGATAACCAAAGACTGTTCCAGTTGGATTTTTTTTTACTGTAATGGCGCTCAAGTTTTAAGGGCATTTGGTTCATTTATTGTAAAATCTAAAAAAGATAATCCATCACTGCGACACATTCTATTGAGGCGCTCTGCCACATTGAAATTCTAAGGCGCCCTCCGATTTCCTTTGTGGGCCTTTTTGTGCCTGCCTTGGCAATTTCAGTGGAAAAAATACCTCTAATGTAAAAGTAATGTAAGATATAAATACCTGTTCGCTATCATAGTTCCGATAGAAGCTGTAACAGGTTTCATTATCACTTTATCTGGAAAATATAAATTGTATTTAGATAAAATTTTAGTGTTTTTTAAATTTAGTCGTATTTAAGAAGGGAATGTGTAATTATAAAAATAAAGGTTTTTCTTATATTTTAGGGTAACAATATTTGGCATGTGAAAAATAATTCACAACGCCCAAATTTACTAAATATCATTATTATTTAACTAATGCTAAACCTATTTTTACTAAGTTTTTATTGATAGTTAACAATTAAAAAGCAACACTAACGAGGTTTTGTAGTAAAAATCTCTAAATAACATGCGTTTGCCATGTAGTAAAGTACTAGTACCGAACATATGAGTGCAATAATTATTTTTAAAAAATTTCTTAAAACAAGGAAAATACATGGTTATAAAGCTACTTTTAGTGTTCCGTACGAAACACTTATGTGTCTGCCCGCCCGCCCGTCCGTCCGTCCGTCCGTCCGTCTGTCTATCTGTCCTGTTCGTCCGTCCGTCTGTCGTCTGTCTGTTCGTCCGTCCGTCCGTCCGTCCGTCAGTCCGCCTGTCAGTCCGCCTGTCATCTGTGTCTCCGAAATTATTTGAGTTCACAAATATATATGGCTCGATGGGATGTGTAGTTTTGAAAGTTAAATTTTGACTTAGGGGCGCAGACTTTGAAAAAAAATTTTTTACCAGGTTGGGGTGTCAAATGAGTAAAAAATTTAATACTTGCGCAAAAGGCCAAAAACCCCTTGTCCACCCAGGCAATCTCGAAAATTGCTGATCAAAAAATTTTGAAAAAATTCTGGATTAGTCTCCATAAAGTGTAGATTGAGCGAAAATGATCACGAGTGCATTACGTTTGACAATTTATCTGGTATAAAAAAAAACTATTTGCCGGACAAAATGGTGAAGGTTCATTTCGTCGAAAGTTGTAAATTGAACCGGGACTAACACCTAATGCTTTAAGCATTAGGTACCGAGACAAAATAATTTTAAATATTTGTTTTAAACTTTTAACACTTGATTCTAAATTGAATTAGATTGATTTATTGGCTGTTAGGTAGCTAAGATGCTATAACTATTATACGTTATTGACCAAGAAAAAACATGAAGACACATATTGGATTTTAAGGTATATACAGGTCAGGAACTTTTTTCTTATTCTGATTTGTCTGATTAGCCTGGGCTGACTTTTGTAAAGTCGCTGATCATTTTATACCTCCGTAACAAAAAATTTTATTTTAAGGACAATCACAGTACGCAACACTAATTGCGCAAGTCCAACTTGCACTTGACCGGCTTTTTTTAATAAAACTTTGAATAGTTTCAAAAACTGTAATTTGATATCAGTCTTTAAAAAATCGTCAATACTTCCCTTGCAATTACGTAGTTCTAAAATAACTTTTAACGTTAAGATAAAGAGTAACTTTATCCAAGCACGATATTTTATAGTAAGATGTTAATCCCAGAAAAAAAGTAACGCAGAAGAAGGGTTTTCGAGAAATTTACAGCTGAAATCTTCTATTTCTCTTTACATACTGTTTCTGTTAAAATTGAAAATAATAAAAATAACTCAATTTTCAGAATCCCTGGCTGCTTGAAAGGACGTGTAATACGATATATACGAAGCAACTCCCTTCTCAACCTTATTAGCCTCTAAATGTTCGACTACAAATAATTGAAAAATAAAGGATTTCTCAATTTTTCAGATTTGCACTTCGTAAAATTTGTTCTTTATCTCAATTAAAAAGAAAAAATATTTCATAATGTTACTGAAAATAAACAAAATTTATCGACGCCTTTCCCTTTAAGGGGCTATACCGGTGTAACTACTTAAAATAAGGATATTTTTCTAGAATTTTTTTAAAGAAAACTACTGCATAAAATGTTTTAAAATGTTGGGTACATATTTATTACACACACAAATTTTTTCCGACCAAAATATTGAAATTTACGGGACTTAGGTCCCAGTAACGGCACAGGTGAAAAAATAAAGTAGGTCCACTGTTGCCGTGATTGGCGCCTCCGCATTGCCATAAAAAAAAAGACAAAATGATTAAAATAGATATAATTTCCCTTACCGTTAATCATGGATTTTAAGAAATATTGAAAATTATAAGAATGGCGGCGTTTAGAAAAAAAAGTATAAAATTTTCGCCAAAAAAGTGTCCGTTTTTGCATGCCAAATTGACATTTTTGGTCCAATCAAAAAATCCATGGTTCATGGTACGACAAAAATGCAATTTTGAAAAAAAAACACATTTAAAGAATGACTAAATTATACCCACGTGTAACACATAAATAATGATCTCTTGCTACATACTTACCTTTATGACTATTTTGAGTTCACTGAAGTATTAAATGTTTAACTTTCACTTACGTGATGACGTCACGGCAATGGAATTTTAATACCTGCTCCGGTTCGCGTTACGCTTCAAAAAACTAGCCGCCGAGCAACTGTGCCTGGCCGTAGTTGTGTTTTCAAAAATAAACAGAGGCCGACTTTGATACTTCGACCTCTTATTCTACGCATATAGAAGTATCGAAATACGTAAAAAAATCAATTTTTTGAAATTATCACACTGGTATGGCTTCTTAAGGGGTATCGCCAAAAAACTATAGGTTTCATTCAAATATTATATGTCTAGCAAATTTGCACTTGATTTCATATTTCGTTCGATACTGATAGACAAACTGACCTACAGAAAGACCGATATGCGGGACTATGCTTTTCGTGAGGAAATGCAAAAAACTCGTAGGGTGTATTTTTTCACTTATACAATACTCCCTTTTAACAAGGGAAGTGAACATGGATCTGAAGTCATTATGATTCTGAGCTTTAATAAATATTTAAATAAGTTTTTACCATAACAACTGTCAATATAAAAAAAGATGAATTTAACATATACTATTCCAATTGAATCGATATTAGTCTATAAATAAAGGAGATATTAGCATTTCAATTTTGACAGATGTTAAGATTAAAAAACTTACTTTACTTCTATCATCCGTAAATAAATAAAGCAAATATAAGCACTTTTGTCAAACCCATTCAGTAAAAAGAATAGTCCATAATTGTGATACACCCTATATATAAAACATATAAATAGTAGTTGTATTACCTATATTGTCTTATATGATTGAAGTAATTTTTTAAATCTGTTAAGTAAAAATAATTCTCTATTCTTGTGATACACTCTATAGATCCAAATATAGCCAATAGCCTGCTTTATCTTCATGAAAAATTTCATCAAGATTGTTCACCTGTTTTTGTGTGTTGCCGGACAGGCAAGCCGATAGACAGACCAACAATGAAAAATTATACAAATGGATATTTTGGCTTCAAAACTTTAAACATTCATTTAGCCATTTGTTCAATTAAAGTACATAAAATTATTTATTAACACGTTAAAATTTAACAAAAATAGGATAAAATAAAACAACCGTACAGAGTACTGTTTGAAACTCTTGTCAAATGCAGTTAATTGTATGTTTCCTTCTTGGTCTAGGAGTACAACCATTTATTGATCAGTGTTGTTCTGACTCGGTAGTTTCAGACGTTTCACCAGTCTCATTTGACAGTATTGATGCTTACTGGGTCGGTGGTTACCTGTAAACTTTTTACGATATCAGTTTACGGTCAACTACCAACCAGTAAGCATCAATATTGCCAAATGAGACAACGAAACGTGTGCGACTACCAAGTCAGGACAACACTTATCAACGAATGTACTATATTTCCGGACCAACAAGAAAACATACAATTAACTACGTCTGACAAGTGTTGTAAAGAGTACTCTGTACTTGATTTTTATTGTTATTCTATCTGAGTATATAAAGATTAATAAAAAAAAACTGTAGCCAAACTGTAAATCCTAATAATTAAAATGGATAAATTTAAAATTTAAGTTTTTGCAGTATACATATGTTTTCCATTATTCCATGAATTCACTGATAAAACGAGTGTGCATTTTGTATTAAAGGGTGTTTAAGTGTTTTTGAATTATAATTCCCTGAAGCTTTTAATATCTGTTGGTAGTATATTATATAATACCTACTATAGCATTATAGTCTGGTGAGGTTTTAAAAATTGTAGTTCCGTGTCTCGGGATCATTAGGACATTCCGGTTTGAAGTTTGATAATTATAATGTAAAGTTAAAACGCTATAATTCCTAATACATTTTATGTAAAATGGACAATTCAATTGTTATATAATAATTGGCACACGCTTTTACATGCTTCAGTCACACATAGGGTAAAGATCAGCCCTAATATTCTTTTTTGCAGAATAAAAATTCCAACAGTCTCCATACATTTCCCTCAAAGTAGGATGCTGTGAGAAATGTGGCAGTATACAAAAACATAAATCTTTAACAAGACATCCAAATCAAGCACTTTTTTCAATTATAGGATGGCATAGTGAGCACTATTAATCTTTTTTGGAAAGAAATTCGGTATTGGCTTCCTATAAAACATTATTGTTAATATAAGTACCTAGAAATTTTGCACTAGTAGATAAGTTATCGATGTACAAGGTCTTCGATGGTTGAAATTGAAATACACATTATTTTCTTCATTAAATTATTTCCCTCACATCGGCTAACCATCCTGTCCTTTGCAATGCATACCTTTTCATTGACTTCTTGTGTTGTTTCAGTAGCTACCGTTATTGAGGTGTCGCCCACCTACATCTAAACGACATTGTCTCATATAAACTGGTAAATCATTAAGAATAATAGGGATCCTAAAATAGAGCTCTGTGGAACTCTAGATAAAATTTCTGTCTGTTTTTCGTTATATATCTCACAAGAAATGAACCGTTTGTCATAAAAGATTCTAGACACATTGGAAATTTTTTTTTAATTGCCGCATTTTCCTGTTTATCCATAAGGATTTTTTTATTGGCTAAGTGAAAAGGCTTAGTAAAATCAAACAGTGATTTCCACGTAAGTCCTTTTGTAGGTGTATTTATAAAAACTTGCAGTTTGTGCAGAATGTCCTTAACGAAAACCATGCTGTAAAATAAAAAGAATATTGAATTAAACAAAAGCACTTCATGTAGTATTTTCTTAAACATTTTAGAATAAGACACTAACCACAGTCAATGGTCTGTAATTTTCTACATTTTTCCTGTCTCTATTTTTATAAATGGGCGTAACTGCTTACGTTTTTAGTGAGTGTGTAAAAGTGGCACTTTGGTATTAAGATATTACATCAATACCAAGAATTTTCATATTTAAGGTCTTTAATAACAGAAACCTGTAAAATCAGTACAAAATATCGAATTCCCACGGCTCCGTGAGGTCGTAAAAAACATTTTTTACATTTTTTTAGATCTGTAGTAGAGAAATAGTAACAAAGCTCATTTGCTAATGATAACAATTTTTACATTTATATTTTAATTTAGAAAAAGGATACGGAAGAGAAGACTAATAAAAGAAATATAAATAAGAAGATAATCAAAGAAATGGATAGGAACCGAGTTATCAGTTGGGAACACGAAATATTAGGGGTATAAATAGAAAAGAGTTTAGATTGAGAACATGGAATATTAGGGGTATAAACGGAAAAGAGAATGAACTGACAGAAGAACTAGAAAAAATACAAATGCACTATGTAGGAATCACAGAAACAAAAAAGCAATGGGTGCAAAAGATTACCTAATGGATATTGGATGTACTGGTTAGAAGTGAAAGAGGAAGAAAATGCAAGAGCAGGAGTGGTAATGTTGGTCAAAGAAGAGAAGACGAGAAGACGAGAAATATAAAAAAGGAAAGGTTTGTAAATGAAAAAATACTCTCGATAGCAGTAAAATAAGACGGAGTAAACGAATACTACACTTTAATGGTGTACTATGGACCAAATGACAATGCAAGAATTGAGGAAAAGGACAAATTTTTCAATGATTGACAGAAAGAGATAGACAATACAAACAATAAGATAATAATAATGGGAAATATGAACGGAAGGGTGGGAAAAGAGAATGAGAGAATAGAATGGTGCCTAGGAAAACAAGGAGAGACAGTGAGAAACAATAACGGCAAACGAATAATACAGATAAGTTTGGAAAATGAATTAAAGATTGGTAATTCACATTTCAAGAAAAAGGAAATTCACAAAATAACCAGACAAGTGATTTCGAGAAATGAAAAATCGATTATAGACTACTTTTTAATACATACGGAAATTTGGGATAGAGTAAAGGATATTGAGGTAAAGAGAGGCCCGGAGATAGCAAGCGATCACTTCCTATTAAAAATGGTACTAAAATTAGGAAAAGACAGTGTAAAGAAAATAAACGCAAGATAATAAATTCAAAAATTAAATGTTATAAGTTAAGATATAGTGAAATAAGAATTATATAAGAACAAGACAAAGAGTGTGTGAAGAAAAAGTGAACACAAATAAGAGAGGAATGGGGGTGGCGGAGAGGTGAAGAGAATTTTAGCAGCAGAGAGTACCTGTGGCTCATCAAAAATAGTAAATAGAAATTAGAAGCTATTTTTCGGTATGATTAAGAATATGAGAAGGAAAAAGGTAGAAACAATAACAAATATAAAAGACAAAGAAGGGAAGGTCATAAAAGAAGAAGACAAAATTATGGAAAGATGGAGGGAATATTATAAAGAATTATTGGATGGGAATGACATAGCATATAAAAATCAATATAGAGACATTATACCAAAACAAGATATAGAACTCACACTAACAGAAGAGGTTAATACAGGAGAAGTAAAAGAGGCAATCGGCAAATTAAAATTAGGAAAGGCACCCGGACATGATAAAATCACAGCAGATATGATGAAAGCGCTCCCTGAGGTAGCAATAGAAGAACTTAAAAATATAATGAACAACGTAATGAAGAACAATGCACCTGTGGACTGGACAACCGGCATCATAACCCCAATATATAAGAAAGGAGACACTCTCAAGTTTGTAATAACTACAGAGGGATAACCCTAACTAGCACTGTGTCAAAAGTATACACCAGGATACTAGAAAAAAGGCTAAGAAAGAAACTTGAGCATACATTAGAAGAAACGCAGTTTGGTTTTCGGCCAGGTAGAGGGGTGAATGCTGCAATATTTATAATGAGGCAGTTATGTGAAAAAGCAACATGAGAAGATAGAGAAATTCACTTGGGTTTTATAGACCTACAAAAGGCTTTCGACAAGATTAAAAGAGAAGACATATGGGAAACACCGAGAAAAAGAGAAATACCAGAAATAATAATAAAGGGCGTACAGAGTTTATACAAAGAATCAACAAATTATATAAGAACAAGACAGATCTGATATATTTGAAACAACTATGGGCCTTAGACAGGGATGCATCCTGAGCCCCATGCTTTTCTGAATAATTCTGGATGAAGCAATAAAAGAGGCAAAGAAGAAAGGGATAAGACCATACCAGATAGGCTATTGGAAAATGAAAAAGATAGAAATATCAAAACTATGCTATGCAGATGATATGGTTATTTAGCAAAAGACGAGGAAACGCTTAATAAAAACATACGGATATATAAAGAAGCATTGAAAAAGGTAAACATGAAAATTAATAAAGAGAAGACAAAGACTATGCTAATAGGAAAACAAAAACGACAACATGAAATAAAGATAGGAGAAGAAAGGCTGCAGTGTTTGAAGCCAAAGTGAGCAAGAAAAGAACAAGAGGTCGACTCAGAAGGGCAGGTTGGGGGATGTTAGAGAGGCAGTGGCCAGAAGAGGAATAGAGTGGGAACACGCAAGACGAGCCACACAGGTTAAAAAGAGGTGGAAGGAAATATGGAAAAGACAAATATAGAATAATTCAACTCCACGGGCCTTACACCCCTAAAGGGGTAGAAAAGCATAAGGATTAAGTAAGTTTTAATTTAGAATGTCATGTTTATTCGGTTTTTTTTCTATTGATAGTATTCCTATATACCAGTTTTTTATAGTTTATTTTTAGCATCTTATAACGTGTTTTTCCAGATTACTTGACTTTTTTTGCATCATATTTACATTAAATAATAATTATCAGTCACTTTTCGACAAAGTTTTAACAGATTCTGTTACGATTTTGTTATATGTATAGATCATCGACCTCTCAAACCAAAACAGAAAAATAAATTTAAAACTGCGTTTATGGAATTCTTACACTTAAAAGCAAAGATTGAAATAGGTTACTTTTAAATACGAGGGGTAGTAAAATTCAAATTCAAATTTGGTGCCAAATGTAAGAGACAGATGAGAAAGTTGTATACACTAAACGATGGACGGTACTAAGTGTCAACTTAGTTTAGCAGTTGAGTGAAACGAAAATACATTCAAGCATCGAACAGCGCATTATTATAAAACTTCTTACAAACGACTCATGCAACCATTAGAAATTTGTAAAAGATTTAAAAACTAGTTTGGTAAGGCAACATTCCCAGATATCAACATCCATAAATAGTGCAAGGCGTTTAAACATAGCCGAAAACATATGGAGAACGACGCACATTCTGGGCGCCCGCCCTAGAATGTCAACTACAGAACCGATTGTTGTTAGAGTATTGCTTAACGGACAAACACAAGGAGACTGACTTAAACATCGCTCATTCACTAGTGCAGGGATATGAAAACGCTGGGGATGACTTTCTATGGTATGCTGCTTGCTGTAATCTAGGCACACTATTTTATGTTTGAAACTAAAAGAGCATTGATGCAGTAGTAACATTCTTCGTCTCCAAAATCAGATTCCATTGTTTCACCAGGGAATATTATGACTACATTTTTCTGAGATAAGAAGGGCGTTTTTACATATAGATTTTGTTACAGAACAACGGACGATAAATGTAGGGTACTACTCATACTTACTAGAAGACTTAGTGTCGCTGCTCGTACGATGACTACAATTCAGAAAATTATATTGGTATATTCTTCCTCATCCACCCTACATCCTGGACCTTCATGAATGGCACTAACGTTTTGAAATTGTTTATTTTGTTTATGCATTGTCACCATAACCTTAATATTCAAACAGCTTTGAAACGTTTTCAATATTAAAATACGTATATACATATTATGTTAAATAGTACGCATTCTCGCTAACACCTATAATGCCAGAAATTTAATTTAAAGTTGCGTTACTATTGTCAAACATTGTAAGTTTCAACTGTTGATAGTACGAATGGTTGCTTGAGTTTGCGATACTAAATTGATTTTAATTACATGTTTGTAGTGCAGTGGTCGACAGCCTCTCTGCTTTCGTGCATTGCTTAGTTTCAAAATGACTTTTCGGCGAATGCATACATAATATCTCGGATGTTTATACAAATTCCAGATTCTGTAACCCGAATTAATATTGAGTCTGGTTTAGATTTACGTTATAAACAAAATAATGTTTTAGAGAAAATGTGTTTTATTGGCGTACCATTAGACCATAATTATACAAGTAAAATTTAGTAAAGAAGCTACTGTGTAAAAGTATTTAAATGTTGAATTTAAGGTGGGGTAAACGCGTAAATGTTTTCTAAAACGGAAGTACAATGGTATTTACACAATTGTTAAAAGCAAGTAACTTTCAGTACGTAACTTTGAAGTTAGAGATAATAATCATGAGGGCTTGTCGATATTTTAAATGGCTGACTCTTGATCCGTCACTATCATTTGCCAACCCAGCCGCACATATGCCGCCCCTGGAGCGCTTTAGGGACTTCCCTGCAGCACGTGTGCTAGACCCATAAAAAAAACCTTGCAATCAAACCCGTTTCAATCCACGGCCTTGTACAATCACAGGATCGTGTAGCAGATATTTGATTGTATGAATTCGTTATTCAGTTTTGTCGGTTTTGTAAGCTTTTTTTTTTAAACCTTGCTGCTGCTTGAATTGAGATCAGTTAGAAATATTTTTTGATTCTTTTACAAGCAAGACCACAAACTTTCAGAAATCAACTAATTCACTATGTCGGGAATGTGGGCTCTTTGGCACAATGTCTTTCTCTCAATCCTTTCATCCCAATAGGAGTATCGATGACACTATGCAGTTGCTGCCTGAAGAGTCAATCTCCAGGCATCTCGATCCTGCGCGACTTGACTTGACTCGTGCATACCCATCCCAACAAGAGATCTTACTTGGTCGGACCATCTTGTGGCAGACCGTCCCATTGATTTTTTAGCTTCCCCGTTACTAGAAGCTTTTCCATGGCATCCACTTTCCTCATAATGTGATCAACATATTTCAAGTACTGTCTATTAATTCTATTTGAAAGTCAGTCATCTTACTTCTTACATTGTTAGTAATGAGGGAACTCAAATATTGAAATGGTCTACAACAGTGAAACCAGCAATTTATGTGTTACAGATCTTCATTACGACTAACAATCATTACTTTGGTCTTCGCTCTATTAATTGTCATTCCATAGTTTTTGCTAATGATTTCCGGCGCTCCATAATTGATTCTAGGTCTTGTATTGAAGTTGCAAGTATAACAGTATCATCCGCATATCTAAGGTTACTTACCTTTTTTCCACCCCATTCTAGCACTAGTCAATCATCGCTCCTGATGAAGCTAACATGATTAGCGAAAGGCCCGTCAAGTGCAAAAATAAAGTGTTTGGTGTAATGGGGATATATACTGAGTAATGAACTAATCACTATTCAAAAAAATTTTCAAACTCAGCCAAGCGCTAAATTTAATGGAATTGTGAAATTTCTTGAACTTGTCATGTTAACCAGATGCTATGGAATAATAATAGTATTTAATTTAATTTTTCAGTAATCCATGTATATATATATATATATATATATATATATATATATATATATATATATATATATATATATATATATATTTATATATATATATATATATATATATTTATATATATTTATATATATATTTATATATATATTTATATATATATATATATATATATATATATATATATATATATATATATATATATATATATATATATATAAAGGGTGATTCATTTAGAGGTACTTTTTTTTAAAATAAAAAAAAATGAATAAAAACAATTTTATTTTATAATCTTTATTATCATATAAAAGAACCATTCTTTACAATTATTTCTTAAAGATAATTTCTTTCAAATGTTGTCCGCGACTACGGTTAACAACGTCCATTCTGAAGTTCCAATTTTCAATGACGCGTGTGAGTATTTCGAGTGGTATTTGGCCAATGACTCGAGTAATATTGGCCTCCAATGCCTCAATTGTAGCTGACTTATCCATGTAGACTTTGGACTTTACATAGCCCCAAAGGAAAAAGTCAAGTCAATTTTTCTCGAAAACAGTGCTTCTGCAAGCTTGTCAAGAGCCCAACGACTAAAACGGAAACGATTCGGAAGGTCGGTCGGCTTCAGTTGTTGCACTAGTTGAATTTTGTATGCTTTTAAAGAAAGATCCTTACGTAAAATACGCCAAGTTGTTGAATATGACAGGCCAAGCTGTTGAGAACGGCGACGAATCGACACTTCACGGTCTTCGCGTACACTCTCCGCTACCGCCCCTATATTTTCTTCACTACGTGCTGGATGTGGTCTATTCGGTCGAGCATTATCCAATAATGAAAATTGGGTCTCAAACTTATTGATGGTAGAGCGAATTGTGCGTTCGGTAGGCCGATTATGTGGACCATAAGTTGCTCTAAGCGCCCGATACACATTCCTCGTAGAACGCCCATTTTCGTAATAAAGTTGAACAATTTGTAGACGCTGTGCCGGGCTAAGTCTTTCCATTATGAATTGTCAAACACTACTGAACAGGAATGCCACTTCAGTTGACACGACGCATGCGCAATCTGCAATTAAATCCCCATCACAAAAAGTACCTCTAAATGAATCACCCTTTATATATATATATATATATATATATATATATATATATATATATATATATATATATATATATATATATATATATATATATATGTTACAATAGAAGTTTTCACGGATGGTGGAATGTAATACATTAAAATTCCAGGTTTCAATCTGTTCGTCTAACAATGAATTTGCACAACGTTTCGCCAAAGTCTCATTTGGCATTTTCAAGTGCTCTTGCTGCTGCTGCTGCTACTCGATACTTTACCCAAAAATTTTACCAAAAATTGTTCATAAAAACGGAAGTTTATAACTTATCGCAAGATCCGTACATTATCCATTAGTTTTTGACATATATTAAGGAAAACTTTAGGTTTTTGGTATTCCGTACGGAACACTTATAAGATCACTTCGGTGTCCGTCTATCTTCTGTCACACCCGATTTTCTCCGAAACTACTTGACATAGAAAGTTGAAATTTGGCACTAATACAGGAATTGATGGCCTCATCAGAGCCGTGTAGTTTTGAAAGTTAAACCTTGACTTAAGGGGTTAGTTTTGGGGGGTGAAATCGGAAGTGAAAAAAATTTTTTTTTACCAGGTCGTTGAGTGGGGTGTCAAATGAAAATTTGTAAAAAGACGCTTTAAAAAATATATATAATGTAATACTTGTCCACACTTCTCTTTGTAATATTTTTTAAAAAGTGCGAAAAATCGCTGTTCCCCCCTTTTCTCGAAAAGTACTGATCAAAAAATATTGAAAAAATTCTGGAATATTCTCTACGGGATGTAGATTGAACGAAAATTATCACGAGTGCATTACCTTTAATAATTTATCTGGTATTTAAAAAAAAAAAAAATTCAATCTCATCAGTTTTCAATAAAGATCGAAAAAGATTTTGTTGAAAACTCATTTTAGATATGTTTTGTGAAGTCACTGAACATTTTATACTTCCGGAACAAAAATTTTTATTTCAAAAGCAATCAACGTACGGAACACTAATTGTGCAAGTCCAACTTGCCCTTGACCGGTTATTTTGTTCTAGGTTGAAATTTACGGGAGCAACCGTTTCGTCCGTGTCAGTCGTCGCATAAACGATGCCTTGTCGTCTTGGATTCTGAAGCGGCCATTTTGAATTAAAAAGATAAAAAAATATTTTTGTTCAGTTAAATATGTTTAATAAAGTACTTCAAATAAATTTTCGACCGCTTTTATTATACTCTTGAAAAGATTTCCCGAAATTAACCTTTTTTCCAGAGACCTGGAATGGCCTTTAGCCCTTAATATAAATTTTTACCACCTAGCTACTAGCCGACATTTTTTATCGCAGGACTAATTTATTGAAGTGTTTTGAATATTTCTGTTTGTAATTGAGAGGAGTCCATTTTACAACACTGTAAACAAGAGAATGCAAAAAAGATGTTCATAGCAACCAGATTTGGCGGAATTAATTGTGTGTTATAAAATGGTACTTCTTTTAATTGCAAACCAGAATAGAAAATTATAATATACATTTCTAACGTTCATTTGTAGTACAGGTGATACACCTACTATAAATTCAACGGCTCGTATATTTTAAACTCCTCTGCTAAATATAGTACGTAAGGTTTCATGCTTAGAGAGCTAGACCAAGCCTATTGGACTATTTATTAAATTACTCATTACTCGATATGGTTGATGGAAAATACATTTAAGAAGAAACGGTTAATTTTATTGGCTTTTGTATTCTGATGTATCCGTTTTAAGGTTTCGTGCAATAGACGATAATTTATACTCTCCCGCTCCCGTTGCTGTTGTTGGTTCAATTAAATATCCATTAAAAAATCAAAACCTTTGGGTTTTTTAACATGGCTTGTTATCTTGATTAGAAAATTTAAATAATTATACGTAGATCAGGTTTGCAAAAAGCCTGATATTTTTTGGCGTTGAATTTAAATATTTCCATATTTATCAAGTAATTAAATATTGTATTGCTCTTACGAGTTAAGATTATATTTTGTTTGGGTTAGTTCTTGTTGCCTTTACACCCTGTTGATTTTTTTTTTAAGAGAAAACAAATTTTTTAGTGATTTGTAAAAATATCCCAAAAAGCAACCTTTAGGAATTAAGTGAGTCTTATTAGAGAGATTTTACAACGCTAATTTTTCACATGCCTTTGTCCGTATCGTTAAGCATGCTCAGTATTAACGTGAAGGAATTGGGAGGTAAGGTTAGTAATCATCTTCTATAAACTTAGGGGATTTTTTTTCATTCATTTCATGGTTAGGCACAGCGGTTATTAGTATTAGATGGGTCAACACAAATTTCTAAATTAAAGCTGGGTCTAACAGTTTCTATCACTTCCTTTAGTATTTCGAAGGTAATACGAATGTGCGATAAATAAAATTTCTTTTGAAATTAGCACTACACACACTGTAATGCTATTTTGACAGAGATTGAAAAATCTCAGTATATTCTAAACACTAATTACCAGGTGTACAAGTAGGAAATGCCGATTTTTTTTTCTAAAAAAAACATGTTAAATTCGAAAGAATGATAAAAAGTGCTTTATTCAAAGTATACTCCATCGCTTGTTATACATTTTTTTCCCATCTTTCGGGAAATTTGTGAATACCACGCCAGTAAAAATCTTCCCCTTTTGCTGCGAACCATTTATCGAGCCATTTTTTCACATCTTCGTACGAACCAAAGCGCTGCTCAACAAGTACGTGACCCATCGATGCAAACAAGTGGTAATCGGAAGGAGTTAAGTCTGGTGAGTAAGCCGCATGGGGTAGAACTTCCCAGCTGAGTGCTTCCAACGTGTCGTGAACTGGTTTTGCCGTATGTGATGGATCATTGTCATGAAGAAAAATGACTTTGTGTTGCCTCTTTTGGTATTCTGGCCTTTTTTCAAGCAGCAAACGGTTCAAATCGGTCAATTGTTGTTGGTAACATTTAGTATTAACCGTTTCCCCAGGTTTTAACAGGCCATAATAGACCACGCCCCTCTTATCCCACCAAACACAGAGCATCGTCTTTCTGCCAAAGCGATTCGGTCTTGCGGCCGATGTGGATGGTGCGCCTGGGTCTACCCATAACTTTTTGCGCTTGGGATTCTCAAAATAAATCCACTTTTCATCCCCTGTAACTATACGATGCAAAAACGATTTCCTTTTGTACCGAACGAGCAAAATGTCACACGTGTTTTTGCACTTTTCCATTTTCCTGTCGTTCAACTCATGTGGTACCCATCTACCAGCTTCTGAATCTTTCCCATCTCTCGTAGCCGATTGGAAACAGCTTGTTGACTACGCCCAATTGCTCGGCGAGTTGTTTTTGTGTTTGCAAATCATCTTCGTCCAACAATGCTTGCAATTCCACATCTTCGTATTTTTTTGGCGGTTTTCCAAGTTCCTTGACTGCAACATCGAAGTCACCAATTTTGAAACGCCGAAACCATCGTTCACACGTATCTTGGGATGGAGCATATTCACCTGTTCACCATAAGCTTCTCGAAGTAATCGGTATGATTCAACAGCAGTTTTCTTCAAATGAAAACAAAAAATTAATGCTGTCCGCGAATGCTCTTTGTTGGGTATAAATTTCGACATATTGAACACAACAACACAACGCTATGCACACACTTTTTCAATTTATCACTAGTGCGCGTCTGACACACAACAAAATGGCGCAGTGTCAAATCTTTATAGCACAAACTGCATTGGTGCACCATCTGTTGTCTGAAATCCGCATTTCATACTTGTACACCTGGTAACTGTTGCCAGTGTTGTTGCAATAAAGATTATCATTTAGATTTTACTTATATATATTTATTTTCTTAGTGGTTTGTATACCTAAGTAGAAGAAAAACAGGCCCTATCATAATAGCGATAAGAATAACGAACTTCAAAATAACCTCTCTTACGAGTATAAGTTCCTAAAAAGGGGAACGATTATCCTTAATAAAAGTTTCTCTTATTTTGTTTGATTACTGCGCAAGCTCCAAATAGTGGGCGCATGTTTCAAATAACGATAACAGCTGAGTCCGTACATTTAATTGTTTTCGTTTACTACTGCGCAAGCTCCAAATGGTGGGCGCATACTTCAAATAAAGATAAAAACAGTGGCCTACCAAAATAAGCGTTACAAAATCTCTCTATTTTTAACTCTACTTTATTTTAAACTGTTATTAATTATTTCTTTTTTTGTTACAGGTAAGTTAATTGCGTTGGGATTTTGGAATCTTTTGCATAACAGTTACCATCACTGTATTTAAAATACTTTATTGTTGCACTTAATGGTCGTTTCGCTGACTATAGTAGCAACTTATCGCTCCTAACGATGCTGCTAAGGTGGTTAGCGAAAAGCAATGTCGAGTACAAAAATAAAATGTTTGGTATAGTAGTGATAACTGTTGTACAGGTAAGTTAAGAAATAATGCTAATATATGGGCTTAAGTTTGATGAATTGACAACGCTGAATTTTATGGTAAATCCCAAAATATAAAATTCTGCCTATTTGCTTTTTCAATGGGGCAATAAACGATCCTATACGGTTTTCTGCATAGTTGCTAGGTATTACGATAAACGTATTTTTATTTTACCTGCTTTGTATACCGCCCTCACTTGCACCTGCTGTCATATTGGATCTATTTTTACCTATATTTTTACTACCTGGCAACCCGGTTTGAAGCCCTTTAAGTATTTGATAATATAGGCCTAATGACCACAGGTCCCCATTAGGATTCGAAAGATACTTTTATTTTTATTTTTAGTTCTACTTACAACTTACAACGTAACGGTTCTATTTTAATTATGTGGCGTCCGTGGGAAAATTGCAATAGTGGCTATCGCAAGAGAAAACATTTATCACTTGACGCTAAACAAATAGTGAAAAATGTTTACGGCAGTTTGGTAAAAATAAATTTGAATAAACAAAGTGCTTTGCAAGAAACCAATGAACTAACAAAAACCCCAATTTCTACAATTAAGGGTATTGTAGGAAAACCATCATGAAGACGATTGTGAAAAAGACGTCATCAGGAGAAAAATATATTCTATGTATGAAGAGCAGTTGGTGCCGACACTAGACAAAATAAAATTAAAATTGTTGCAGGACGTGACCAATATACATTGTGGCCGATCAACTCTTCACAGAATTCTCTTAAGAATGGGATTCACGTTCCGAAAAATCAACAAAAGGCAAGTAGTAATGGAGTCACAAAGATTACGAATCTTGCGACATACTTATTTACAAGAAATTACAAAGTATCGATCAGAGAATTGGTCAATAATTTACCTTGACGAAAGATGGTTCGATACCCATGACACTGTGCAAAAAGGGTGGGTTGACAGCAGTATAAAATGTCAGACTAACGCACCTTTAAATGAAGGTAAACAAATAACCATTTTGCATGCTAGATCTGAAAAGGGCTGGGTTTCAAACATAAAAGATTCTAGGACTATCACGAAGACACGATCGGAGAACTTTTTGAAAATTGGTTTCAAAATTCCCTTTCGCCAAATGTTCCCGAACAGTGTGTTATAGTTATGGACAATGCAAGTTACCATAGTCGCCTACTAAATAAGGTTCCTAATGCAGTCAACACCAAATCGGAAATACAGGAATATATGTTAGAAAATGACATTTATTTTGACTTTAGTTATAAAAAATGATCTTTTGGAAGTTTTGAAAGACTATAAATTGAAAAAGAAATATGTTTGTGATAGTATGGCTGAGAAAATGGGACACACTGTTTTGCGGATTTCTCCGTATTAGTGTGTGTTTAATCCAATTAAACATATTTGGCATCAAGTTAAATCAAAAATAAGGGCACAAAATGTTTCTCCTACTTTAAGCGTGTCAGTGGTTGAAATAGGAAAAAAGTTATAAATGATATACCTTGTGAAAGCTGGAAGAATTCCATTCAGCAGGTTGTTAAAGTTGAAGATTCATATACGAGGCTGGTTTGAAAAGTCCGTGCAAAAATAAAAACTACTTATGTGTTTGGGGTAAACCTTTTTTATTTTTGGACATAGTCTCCTTTTAGGCTTATACACTTCGTCCAACGATGTTCTAGTTTGTTGATCCCTTCCGAATAATAGGATTTGTCCAAGTCTGCAAAATATCCATTAGTGTCTGCAATCACCTCCTCGTTTGAATAAAATCTTTGTCCCGCCAGCCATTTCTTCAAATTGGGGAACACATAGTAGTCCAAGGGAGCCAAGTCTGGAGAATAGGGGGGATGTGAAACGAGTTGGAATCCTATTTCCATTAATTTTGCGACCACAACTGCTGAGGTGTGTGCTGGTGCGTTGTCGTGATGGAAAAGGACTTTCTTGTGGGCCAATCGCGGGCGTTTTTCTTGCAGCTCGGTTTTCAAACGGTCCAATAACGATGAATAATATTCACCTGTAATAGTTTTACCCTTTTCCAGATAGTCAATGAGGATTATCCCTTGCGAATCCCAAAAGTCGCCATAACCTTTCCGGCCGAAGGAACGGTCTTCGCCTTTTTTAGTGCAGATTCCCCCTTGGTAACCCATTGTTTAGATTGTTGTTTGGTCTCAGGAGTATAGTAATGTATCCATGTTTCATCCACAGTGACGAAACGACGCTTAAAGTCCTCCGGATTCTTCTGGAACAGCTGCAAACCATCCTTGCAACACTTCACACGATTCCGTTTTTGGTCAAGCGTGAGCAAACGCGGCACCCATCTTGCGGATAGCTTTCTCATGTCCAAATGTTTATGCAAAATATTATGTACCCGTTCAGTCGAGATGCCCACAGCACTAGCAATCTCACGCACCTTAACTCTTATGTCATCCATCACCATATCATGGATTTGATCAATGATTTCTGGAGTCGTAACCTCCACAGGCCGTCCAGAACGTTCAGCGTCACTTGTGCCCATATGGCCAGTCCGAAAATTTTGAAACCACTTATAAACTGTTCTAATCGAAGGTGCAGAGTCACCATAATGTTTATCAAGCTTCTCTTTAGTCTCCTGAGGCGTTTTGCCTTTCATAAAGTAATGTTTAATCACCACACGAAATTCTTTTTCGTCCATTTCTTGAAAATCACTCGACTTCCTTGATTCACACGAATGCCAAACACAAAGAAATAGACCAATATGGCTGAAACTTGGTGTGCGTTCATTCAAGAGATGCTACTAATTAAACATGACCTCGATACGCGCCGGTGGTGCCATCTCTCGGACTTTGCACGGACTTTTCAAACCAGCCTCGTATTTATGTACTGATGTAAAACACTGATAATTACCTCAGCTGATGACAGTGATAGTGAAACCGAATTAGGCTTAAGTTAAAATATATTTTTATTTATGCAATATGTCCCCTCTTGTAAACCCCATTCATTCAAACTCTATATTTGTACTTCTTATCCATTTGTTTTTCCATGCATCTATAAATAAACATCTCCAAAAACACTTATAATTTTATTTATTTGCTTTAATGAATAAAATTCTTAAGTTCATCTCTGCAACCTATCGTAAACAAAAGGTCAGAATTTTTTATATTGCCCACTTAAAACGGCAAAAATCAAGATCTTATATTTTGGGACAGGCTATACTTTCCTATTAGAAACTGCTTCTATTACGAGGCAATAAAATATTCAGCAGTTGGTTTACTACTAAAATACGGTTTGAATCATGCATAAACTAAAACCTAATTATCGGCATTTCTCCCACCGTTTCGTTAACAAAGATAGAATACTATGGATTTCACGCGACATAAATTTCTCCAGTAAACCCTAAAATATCTGCTAGTAACAGTTTGATAGTCCTATAATTGGCTCAGGATACTTTTTCACGAAACTGCTGCCAATAAAGACGTAATATACTTTAAAGCCTTATTTAAAAAATTAGAAATCCATATTGGCTGTCACTTCTAAATTTAGCTTTTTTGTATAACGTCATTAATGTCAATCATTTTCAAATGTTGGGAGGTTTGTGTAACAGCCGAGCCGCGTTGTTTACATTATATACACTCAATTTAAACCTTGTGGGGATATGAAGCAAATATGTACAAATTATTTATAAAGTACTTCAGTGTGTCACTTAATCTGATAATCTGGTAATATTCATTACTGTTATTTACTTTCAAACATATAACACAGTGCAACACATAAAATGTAAACTAAATTCTGACTTCAGTTTCTGGAAGTGCCCACCCAAACTAGCAAAACCCTATTTGGGTTTTCATAGTTTAGTTCGATTTTTTTTTTCGCCATCATCAATTTTTTTGCTCGAGCTTTGGTTTTGCACGGCTATATCTCGTAAATTATTGGGAAATTTCTCATGCAATCTTCAACGAAATGTTCTTTACACCAAAATACACAATTTTTGTGAACATGTCGAGGCCAGATTTTCACTCTTTCGAGGTGTTTTTAGTGCAGAAAGCCCGAAAAAATGCAATTTTTTCGCATTTTCGACCATAACTCACAAACCGTGCATATCTTAGCATAACTATCTTCGACAAAAATGTTCTCTGCATCAACACGAGTAACTTTGCTGAACATTGCAGTAACCTACAATCGATCTTTATAGTTCTTTTGATCGTTGTAAGGAATTTCGCCACCAAATAGTACATTTCACACCAAAATTTCAGCTTTCATCAGTAAATATATCTTTTTTGTGTTAAAGTTTATTTCGCAAATTTTTATCCATTTTATAGAGCTTGAAAATTCAAAATTTAAAAAAAAGGCAAAAAAACATATAATTAATTTTAAACACACGTATACACACACGAAAAATTGACAACGTTTAAGTAATAAGTTCCTACTGTGCAACAATCCATACCAACACTGGTATGGAATTGGCTCGTGTGATAGTATTGATACAGTGCCATATACTTAATTAACTGCGCACGTGTTAGATATATGGTACTGTACCAATACTAGCACAGTGCGCGTCAATTCCATACTACACACTAGCGATTCCCCGTTCAAATGTGTGTGCATTTATTCCAGCGTGTGTGTGTGTGTACATAGCAGTTTACAAACAAAATTTTTTTTTCAATATCTTTTCCAAAAATAGATGCTATTGGTTAGTAAACATTCAAAAGTGAGCTAAAAACCAGTTTCTTGAACGTAAAACCTGAAAAAAGCTGAAATTTTGGTGTGAAATTCCTTACAACGGCCAAAAGAACTATAAAGGATCGTTTGTAGGTTATTGCAATGTTCAGCAAAGTTACTCGTGTTTATGCAGAGAACATTTTTGTTGAAGACAGTTATGCTAAAATATGCACGGTTTGTGAGTTATGGTCGAAAATGTGAAAAAAATGGCATTTTTTTTCGGGCTTCCTGCACTAAAAACACCCCGGAAAGAGTGAAAATCTGGCCTCGATATGTTCACAAAAATTGTATATTTTAGTGTGAAGAACATTTCGTCGAAGATTGCATTGAGAAATTCCTAATAATTTACGAGATATAGCCGTGCAAAACCAAAGCTCGAGCAAAAAACTTGATGGCAAAAAAAAAAAAAATCGAACTAAACTATCAAAATCCAAATAGGGTTTTGCTAGTTTGGGTGGGCACTTCCAGAAACTGAAGTCAGAATTTAGTTTACATTCGATGATTTCGAAAATGTTGCTCAGTGTAATGACACAGACTTCAATAGAGATATTAAGAAAAGTCTTCTATTTTCTCCAGAAAAAATATTTATTTTCTCAATTTCTGTTATGTTTTTTAGTGTTCCGTAGGGATGTCTGTCTGTCTGTCCGTCTGTCACATCCGATTTTCTTCGAAACTATTTGACATAGAAAGTTGAAATTTGAATATAGGAATTGATTGCCCCATCAGAGCCGTGTAGTTTTGAAAGTTCAATTTTGACTTAAGGGATTAGTTTTGGGGGGTGAAATCGGAAGTGAAAAAGAATTACCAGGTCATCGAGTGGGGTGTCAAATGAAAGCTTATAAAAACACACAATAATGAAAATATATATAATGTAATACTTTCACATATTTTTTTTGTTGTCAGTTGCCAAAAATCGCTGTCTCTCCTTTTATCTCAAAAAGTACTGATCAAAAAATTTTGAAAAAACTCTGGAATATTCTCCACAAGATGTAGATTGAGACGAAAATATCACGAGTGTATTACCTTTTATAATATATCTGGTACATAAAAAAAAAAATCAAGGTCATAAGTTTTCAACAAAGATCGGAAACAAACTTTGTTGAAAACTCATTTAAGGTAAAAAAAAAAACATTTTAAAAGCAATCACCGTACGGAACATTAATTGCGCAAGTCCGACTTGCACTTGGCCGGTTTATTTTTTTTAGATAGATCCGACATTAGGCTTTATGAATGATTTTTTTCTAGTTTCAAGGTGCGTGCCTGAAAACTTTTTAGTCTTGTACCGCACAGCAATTCATAACATTTGATTAGAAATTATAACTACAAAGCCAGCATTAACTGTAGGTATAAAAATAACTCTTACTGTTTCTTTTCTTCAGATTAAAATTTGTTATAGGCATCCCTTTTCAAACTTAAACATATGCCTCTAGTTTATCTTATATGTATACATTGGTCAAATGTGTACTCGATATGCATGTATCCCCAGTAATTTTAAAAGTTTACTTCTATCAACTTATTATATTTTCTTCCTCATCACGTACTTCGGGCTCTTTAAGGTAGGTCAACCCCTTCTATACTGCATACTTACGTCAACGGACATAATCTCCAAAGTACAACCATGTGCAGCAAAAGAATGAAAATGAACGAACAGGAATTTTCGACATCTTCGTTTACTGTCCTGGGACTCAGTAGAACGTTTCCTTAAGACCTAGTGGAATTTCACTTTCACCACCCAACCCTCGAGTCTTAGGGTGACAAAGACTAAAGCAAACCTGTAAAAATACCAGTTCTATATAGGTTATTTTCCTATGATTAAGTTGAGTGTAAAATTCGTCATAAGCACCTTACATTTAAACTGTAACACGATAAATAACAAGGAGACCCACGCAACTAGCCGTCACCAATAATAATGAAATTTAATATTATACTGGCGAATTATCCCGAAATGTCGCACATCTGTTTTTTAGCTGTTAAGATTCGTTTTAAGAGGGTTAAAATTGTCCTTTTAGATTTAGCTAAAAAACATTTCTACAATATATCCCCGAAAGAAGTTAACAACCTAATGCTTAGTCATAAGCCTTCACCAGAATTCATTACGTTAATAGATTAAAACTATTATATTTACAGTCGGTCTGAATTCCCGTATGTCGTTTTAAGATTTAAAATAATTTTTTACAGTTCACATTAAAGAGATTTAAAACCATGTTGACTCTTCGCTAAGGTCATTACCTTTGCGATTGCTTGTTTGGTTGCTGGTAGTAACAATATAATGTATTTTTTAACTGGCACGCTTTGTTTATTTATTGATTTGATTCTAAGAAAAATAGTTACCAAAGATAATGACATTTTAAAAAAGTGACATTTTCTATGCTTTGCTAAGCAGTAACGTCTAGATTATGTATTGTCAGCCCAACAACTTGTTTATATCGTAATTTCTACGTTCTGTTAATATCAATTTTCGGTTTAACTAGAAAGACTAATTATTTTAATTTGGAGACCAAAGCTAGCTAAATTGTCGAAAATCGTACTTTATTTATTTCAACGAGATAAGTTATTTACAATAAAATCATCAGCAATATTAATAGAGAATACATAATATATAGATGTTACAAGGCATGAAGAATCAAATAGTAACAATTAAAATAAAAATAACATATTAGTAAGTTATATTTTAAATTTATTAACACTGCAACTGAAGGAATCTAACTTATATGTATTAAACAGTCAACTTATAATAATGGTCATACTTAACATTACAAAATGGAACGTCCAATAGTACACTACTACGAGTATTGAAACAGTTTTGTAAAAGTGGTGGATAGGAAATAATACCATTAAAAAACTTATAAAAAAGAATAAAGCACCAGCCAATTGTCTAGGCTTTTCTAAAATAGTCACATAAATCAATTAGTCGTAATCAATAAGAAATTTCTTATTATTTGTAGTATTTGCTAAAGTTCGCAGGAATCTACACTGTACCGCCTCAATCTCAGTAATATAATATTAACTAGCCATGCCCGCGGCTCTGCCCGCGTGGACTTGATTTACTATTATCGTCACTGCTTATTCCTTATGTTGCCTAACGTAATAAAATATATCCTAGCCTAGCCTAATACCTAGCCAGAGAACATATGTATTTTATAAAAAAAACACCTAAGCGCACTAACGGAGAGACAGACAGAGAGAAGTTGCGCTTTATATATTATAGATTTTTTTGATAATGATAATTATTAAGTTAAGAATTAAAAAAAACACGTAAGTATATATTATACAGATCATTATTATTATTATATATAACCTGGCCAGAGAACATATGTATTAATTAAAAAAAAAACACGTAAATCGGATAAGTAGTTCTCGAGTGATAAGTGCACTAACGGACAAATAGACAGAGAGACGTTGCATTATATATATATATATATATATATATATATATATATATATATATATATATATATATATATATATATATATATAATAGAAGATTTTAGATAACCTGACAACAGAGAACAAATGTATGAATTAAAAAAAAAAAAACATGTAAGTCGGATAAGTGGTTCTCAAGTCATAAGCGCACTAACGGACAGACAGACAAACTTTGCTACATGATATTGTTCCATATTTAATGGTTTAGGCAGTGTATTGCAAGAGGACGCGCTAGCGGCAGACTTTTTTCCGACTTGATTCACTATTATCGACACTGCTTATTCCTTATGTTACCTAACGTAATAAAATATATCCTATAACTTAACTAGAGAACATATGTATGTTTTAAAAAAAGCATGTAAATCGGATAAGTGGTTCTCGAGTGATCAGCACACTAACGGACACATAGGTAGAGAGACGTTGCATTTTATATATCTATAATATATGTAAAATGCAACGTCTTTCTGTCTGTCTGTCTGTCCGTTAGTGACCTTATCACTGGAGAACCACTTATCCGATTTACGTACTTTTTTTTTAAAACATACTTATGTTCTCTGGCCAGGTTATAGGCTATATTTTATTACGATAGGTAGCATAAGGAATGAGCAGTGACAATAATAGTGAGTAAAGTCGGAAAAAAGTTTGCTGCTAGCGCGTTCCCTTGCAATATACAGCCTAAACCATTAAATATGGAACAATATTATGTAGCAGAGAATATCTTTAATCTATAATCTATAATATATATAAAATGCAATGTCTCTCTGTCTGTCTGTCTGTCCATTAGTGCGTTTATCACGCGAGAACCACTTATCCAATTTATGTGTCTTTTTTAAATTCATACATAAATTCTTTGGCCAGGTTATATAATAATAATAATAATCTATATCTATAATATATATAAAATGCAGCGTCTCTCTGTCTGTCTGTCTGTCCGTTAGTGCGCTTATCATTGGAGAACCACTTATCTGATTTACGTGCTTTTTTTTAAAACATCCATATGTTCTCTGGCCAGGTTATCTATATATAATATATATAAAATGCAACGTCTCTCTGTCTGTCTGTCTGTCCGTTAGTGCGTTACGTACTTTTTTTTTTAAATATACATATGTTCTCTGGCCAGGTTATATGATATATTTTATTGCGTTAGGTAACATAAAGAATAAGCAGTGACGATAATAGTGAATCAAGTCGGAAGAAAGGCTACCGTTAGCGTGTTCTCTTACAATATACTGCCTAAACCATTAAATATGGAACAATATCATGTTGCAAAGAATACAATATATATATATATATATATATATATATATATATATATATATATATATATATATATATATATATATATATATATATATATATATATATATATATATATATATATATATATATATATATATATATATATATATATATATATATATATATATATATATATATATATATATATATATATATTTATATATATTATATATATATATATATATATATATATATAATATATATATATAATATATATATATATATATATATATATATATATATATATATATATATATAATTCAACGTTTGTCTGTCTGTCCGTTAGTGCGCTTATCATTTGAGAACCACTTATTCGATTTACGTGTTTTTATAAATTTATACATATGATATGTTCTATATAATTCGATATAAGCCTAGATAATGGGAGATAAGGTGAGATAATGGGAGATAAGTATAAATAATGGGAGGTAAGCAGAGATAAGTCTAGGTAATTTAAGTTATGGTGAGATAATGGGAGATAAGGAGAAATAATGGGAGATGAGCAGAGATAAGCCTAGATAATGGAAATTATGTAGAGATAATGGGAGATAAGGAGAAATAATGAGAGATAAGCAGAGATAAGTCTAAGTAATGGGAGTTATGGTGAGATAATGGGAGATAAGGAGAAATAATGGGTGATAAGGAAAAATATTGCGAGATAAGTCGAGATAAGCCTAGATAATGGGAGATAAGGTGAGATAATTGGGGATAAGTATAAATAATGGGAGATGAGGAGAAATAATGGGAAATAAGCAGAGATAAGTCTAGGTAATGGGAGTTATGGTGAGATAATGGGAGATAAGGAGAAATAATGGGAGATAAGGAAAAAAATGAGAGATAAGGATAAATATTGCGAGGTAAGTCGAGATAAACCTAGATAATGGTAGATAAGGTGAGATAATGGGAGATAAGG
The DNA here is from genome assembly GCA_019049505.1 of Pachyrhynchus sulphureomaculatus. NCBI lineage: Eukaryota > Metazoa > Arthropoda > Insecta > Coleoptera > Curculionidae > Pachyrhynchus > Pachyrhynchus sulphureomaculatus. The sequence continues at coordinate 121,400,852 of CM032447.1, read as the reverse complement.
AGAAATAATGGGAGATGGCAGAGATAAGCTTAGATAATGGAAATTATGTAGAGATAATGGGAGATAAGGAGAAATAATAGGAGATAAGGGGAAATAAGGGCAGATATTTTATTACGTTAGGTAACATAAGGACGGAGCAGTGGCGATAGTAGTGAATCAAGTCCACGCGAGCGGAGCCGCGGGCACGGCTAGTATTATAGATAATATGGTGTCAATGCCTCAAAAGCACAGTCTAAACCTCAGCGAACCATTGAACAGAATATTAATTTAAAAGGGCTAGGTGAGAATTACTTATCATATCTTGTTACAAATCCCAGATTTTTAGGGTTCCGTACGGAACACATATAAGATGACTTCGGTGTCTGTCTGTCTGCCCGTCTGTCTCTCTCTTGTCACACCCGATTTTCTCCGAAACTATTTGTCATAGAAAGTTGAAATGTGGTAATAATATAGGAATTGATGGCCTCATCAGAGCCGTGTAGTTTTGAAAGTTAAATTTTGACTTAAGGGGTTAGTTTTGGGGGCTGAAATCGGAAATGAAAAAAAAAATTTTACTCGAGTGTGGTGTCAAATGAAAGCTTGTGAAAACAGGAGTAAAAAATATATATAATGTGATACTTGCGCACACTTTTCTTTGTATTATTTTTAAAAAATAGCGAAAAATCGCTGTCCCCCCACCTTATCTCGAAAAGTACTGATCAAAAAATTTTGAAAAAAAAAATTCTGGAATATTCTCCACGGGGCGTAGATGGAACGAAAATTATTATATTGTATATACCTTTAATAATTTATCTGGTATATATATATATATAAAAAAAAATCAAGGTCATCAGTAGAGACCGGATTATCTGCAACATAAAAATCTTGAAATATATATGCAAATATGCTTGAAAAATGCTTAAAATATGCATGAAAAGGGTCAAAATATGCAATATTAAATAATAATAAAAGTAGTAATTTTTAGTTTTTTATTTCAAAATCAGTAAAATTAACAAGTTATCGACGATGTTTAAATTTAATTAACAATTATTTAAAATTTTTTAAAATTATTTAACATTTGTATTTTTGTACACGTTAACAATAAGGTATTGTTCCAAATGTTGGGTAGTAAGATTGTGTCTTCTTAAAATATTTTTATAAATGGAAAAAGACCGTTCTACATCCACTGAGGTAACTGGGCAGTATTTGAATTTGGGTGTTATGTTTCTGGCAAAAGTTCACCCGTCCCATTAATAAAACTATCAATTTGACACAAAAGTTCAAAGCCTGGGTTATTGCACAAGATGTTTTCAAACTTTTCTTTAACTCTACACGGGAATACATCTGGCAATGTGGAGTTTATTTGACGGATTTTATTCATTAACTAAATTGATTCGGTCCACGCCAAACTTCGAGTTTCAAGCTTTTTAATACCCGCAGGTATGTGGGAAAAGTGAGTGCTAATCAAAGCTATGTTTTTTTTTAATATCAGAATCGTTAAATGCTTCCTTGGATTGACGAACTGCCATAGCCTCTGCACTATCGAAGTCATTTACTACACCTTTGATGACCTCGAAATGTTCATTGTAAAATAGTACAGCTTCAATCCATGTTCCCCATCGAGTTACCACTGGTTCGGGAGGTAAAGGCACATTTGGCAGTTATTGCGAGCGAGGTGCCTTAAGAAACACTTTCTTTGCTGATGAAATCAGTTTATTTACATTTCCAAACGTGGATTGTACTTCTTCAGCGAGTCGATGGACTCCGGGAGCAAAGCACGTCACATGAATTAAATTTGGATAAAATACTTGGAGGACTTTGGCTGCTTTGATCATATCGGGAGCACCATCTGAGAGAAATATAAACACTCTTTCATCTGCAGAAGATTCAGGAAATATTTTTTTAATACCCTCATTCACAAAACTGGCGATCGTAGAATGATTTGTCTTGTCAAGTTCTTTGCAGGCCACCAAATAGGAAGAAGAAGGCTCTAATCTTAATGCACCCTCAATTAAATTCGCAATATAGCGACCACAACTGTCGGTAGTTTCATCAGCTGAAATCCAAATAATGTCATCCTTAAGTTTGTTACGTATTTCTTCCAGAACATGTTGGTAAATTGTTGGTATGTAATTTTTACGCAGTGTTGATTCGACTGGTATTTTTTGATTCAAGCAATATTTTCGCAGAAAATCTTTGAATGTAGGATTTGTAAGTTTGTGGAGAGGAATATTACTTGCAAGCAATGCTTCACATAAATCCATGCTAAAGTGGTTTTTTTGTTTGCCTATAGAAGTGGAATCACTGCTACTTGCTGCTGTTATAAGTTGTTATCGTGGGCCTTTTTTTGCAATCCTGCGATATGAAAATTTGTCTTGACATGCTGGTCAATTTGAAACTTTTTTGTGCTGGAAACATTTTTCTCGCAAACTCGACAATATAAAACATTTCCGTCGTATGTAAATGTTCCGGGATAATCAGCTACCCACGAAGAGACACTTTTTTTTGCGGGTGGCATGGTACACGTTAAACTTTAACACAACACGTTAAAAATTGCAAGAAGACTACACTGATGCAAGCGCGTCAACAATAATGTTAAAACTGATATCTTGTTTTAAAATAAAAATTCGTTTTCGAGAAAATTGTTTATTTGATCCACGCTCAAACAAATATTCTTAGAAACTAACTACTTATCACTTAATATCCCGACCAAGAATCAAAGGAATAAAATAGCGTCGTAATTTTGGGTATTCCCTTGGCACTATAACCTAATCGATGTTTAGACTATTGCAGGTAATGTCCCGGCGATAAGATCGGTTCCAGACGGCGACATTAACAATACCCTGAGCAATTCAATTGCCTAGTAATACCGAGAAATATTGTAAATATAGGGAAAATATGCATCATTACTAGATTTTGGGAAACATATGCAATAATCGGTGAGAATGGTCTAAATATGCAAATGCATATGAAAATATGCAAATGCATATAATCCGGTCTCTAGTCATCAGTTTTCAGTAAAGATTGGAAGCAAACTTCGTTGAAAACTCATTTGGGGTGTGTTTTGTGAAGTCACTGATCATTTTACACCACCCTAACAAAATTTTTTTATTTTAAAAGCAATCAACGTACGGAACACTAATTGTGCAAGTTCAACTTACACTTGACCGGTTATTTTAACCGAGTTGCAGCACACTAATAATATGATTACAGAAAGTGAGCGATTACGGTCAATGTTACACTTTCTACCAAAAGATATACAGAAACTCTTTTTAACATTAAAATTCAAGCCATTTACTTCTGACCAACGACACAGTCCATGCAAATCTTCCTGCAGACGCTCGACATCGCCGGTATCGGATGTACCGTACATCTTTAGGTCGTCCGCAAACAAAAGTGATGATAAATGATTAATTATATCTCCAACATCATTAATGAATAAACCACAAACAAGAGATCCACAGTGAGAATTCTCTGGGAATCCCGAATGTATCTGTATGTCCTTGGAAATGACACACTTGCTACGACCAGTCACAAACTCTTTATCCAGTGGTAAATCTCAAAATCCCAAGCTTATAAGCAGCTTATGATTAACTCCGTCTAATGCCCTTGAAAAATAAACCTGCACATTCACCTAGAAATAGCTCTTGTTAATTAGTAAGTTGGTGATCGTGAATTTTCCGCGAGAAAAACCATGCTGTTCATTGATTACAACGTTCTTGCATAGCAATTTAAGTAGCTGAGTGACCAGTTTATTGAAAAGTTTCTGTATAGTTGACTGAGTACAAATATCCCTGTTATTGGTTAATGATGATCCGATTTATAAATGCGTGCGAAATACTTAATTTTCTAATGGAAAAATGCAGGCTTTTTAAACTATAAACTCTTTAATTTAGGTACAGTTAGTACCTAATATGATTAAAATTTAGAGAGTTCAAATAGTTATACAGACGTGAATTAAAAAAAAATCTTTATGCATATATGAGGGCAGTTTCTCCTTTTTGTCTATACATTTTGCCCAACGATTTTCCAACTTTTTTAAGCCTTCCAAAAAATATGATTTTTCAAAGTCATCACAGTACGCATTTGTTTCATCTCCTCGTTTGATGCGAACCTTTTTCCACCGAGCCAATTCTTCAGATTTGGAAAGAGGAAAAAGTCACAGGGGGCCAAATCTGAAGAATAAGATGGATGAGGAAGCAGTTCGTACTTCAATTCCACAATTTTGGCCATGGCAATTGCAGCCGTATGAGCTGGTGCGTTATCATGATGGAAAAAAATTTTTTTTTGCTAAATGGGGTAACTTTTTCGTCAACGTAACGTGAAACCGATCCAATAATGAAGCATAATATTGTCCTGTGATAGTTTTTCCTTTTTCCGTGTAGTCGATGAAGATTATACCACGCGAACCCCAGAAAACTGTGGCCATGACCTTTCCAGCCGACCGAACCGGTTTTTTTCAACTTTTTTCAACGTATTTTTAGTGTTCCGTACGGAACACTTGTAAGATCACTTCGGTGTCTATCTGTCTGTCTTACTCATCAACAAATTTTTGAAAAAATTCTGGAATATTCTCCATAGGGGGAAGATTGAACACAAATGATCATTTATCTGGTATATAAAAAAACAAAATTTCAAGGTCATATATATAATGTAATACTTGTGCACACTTTTCTTTGTATCATTTTTAAAAAATTGCGAAAAATCGCTATCTCCCCCCTTATCTCGAAAAGTACTGATCAAAAAATTCTGAAAATATTCTGGAATATTTTCCACAGGGTGTAGATTGAACGAAAATTATCACGAATTATTGATAATTTATTTATTAAAAAAAACAAAAGTTTCAGAAGTCATCAGTTTTCAGTAAAGATCGGAAAAAAACTTTATTGAAAACTCATTTGAAGTGTGTTTTGTGAAGTCACTGATCATTTTATACCTCCGTAACAAAAATTTTTATTTCAAAAGCGAACAACCGATAAACGTACGGAAAACTAATTGCGCAAGTCCAAGTGGCACTTGGCTGGTTTTTATTATTTCAGATTAATTCTATAACGCGTACATTTCAGAAAAACACTTACGTGGTACACTTCACAGCACAGAATTATAATTGATTAAAACTGTACTGCACACCTCGTCCGCTTTGTGACTTCGTATGCGTAAATAAATTACAAACTACAAACTATATCCATTAACACCACCGTGTGGCAATTTAATAAGCTTGTTACTGTGACGGTCCCTCGAAGGTGTGGTAGTTCAGAGTAGTTTGTCAAATTTTGGTTTATTTAGAATACGGTATAGTTGAATAGTTAATACAATGGATACGGCAACGTCACGAATCTAATTAAGTTAAAATTAATTACGCAAGGCCCGCAGTAATTTTAATCATAGTATTAAATAATCTGGGATAAGTTTGACAATAATCCATGAATGGTCTGCTAAAAGCTTTGTTCTTGTGATTAAAATGCATATAACAAAACTCCTTCAAACGGTTATGAAATAGTTTATTATTAGCTAAAATTTTGTATCTTATTTAAAGCAATGATAGTACACCATCTTACTTTGTTAGGATAGTTATTTTTGATTACAAAAAAGAAATAAAAAAAAAACTTAAAAAAAACTAATTAAAACGACATCAAAAAAGTTATAAAAACTCGAAATAATATCTTCTCTTATATAATCTTAATACGAGGGGGGACCCCAAAAGTAACGGAAATTGTGTTGTGGTTAGGTTGGGACTTGTAGTATACGGTTCGCCCGCTAGGGTGATGTAGTTACACTCCTCCCAAATCAGTCTGCCAAGCGGGATCGGTATAGGAGGTTGTGAGAGGCTCCTGATTTTTTTTTTTGTAAAAGTTTGAGAATTAATTTTTGAAGATCGATGTCGGACTATTGGTGAACTAGTGCAGTTATCTCAGTTGATGTGGAGCTCGATTCAGTGAATTTTATCAAAACATTTGGAAATGAGAAGAGTAGCTGCCAAATTTGTGACTCGGTTGCTGACAGCAGAGCAAAAAGAGCGAAGGCCTGTCGTGATCTGAAGGAGCAGTTCGAAACGGACCCCGATTTTTTTTTCCAAAATCAACACAGAAGATGAATCATGGTGCCACAGTTACAATCCTGAGACAAAAGAACAGTCCAGTCAATGAAAGATTGTCAATTCTCCTCGGAATTTGTTTCATCAGGTCAAACAGTGAACCAAGCATTCTACTTTGCAGTATTAAAAAGGTTGTTAACAGTGTGCGAAGGGAACGCTCTGATTTGTGTCAGTTGGACGATTGGTTATTCCATTACAACAACGCGCCAGCCCACACGGCACTCTCTGTGCGCCAATTTTTCACAAAAAACGGCATGACTCCTTTGCCCCACTCACCCTACTCGCCGGCTTTGGCTCCATGCGACTTCTTTTTGTTTTCCAGGTAGAAAAGGGACCTAAAAGGAGGACTTTTTGCTTATATAGAAGGGTGAAACAAAAAACGACACCGGCTCTGAAGGACGTTGGATTAAACGAATTTAAAAAATGCTTTGAACGAAGGAATATAAGATTGGATAAGGGGATTTTGAAGGAGGCTAATGGTTGTTTGTAGAAAAATTTAATAAAACTTTTTTTAAAAATAAGTTCCCGTTACTTTGGGTCCCCCTCGTATAGTACGTAAACACATAAAATTAAGCAAAATGTTGAAATCTACTTTTTTAAACAACTAACCTATATGCCGGCAAGTGTAATAATCTTGCGTGTTTATATAATTACGAGTATATATATATATATATATATATATATATATATATATATATATATATATATATATATATATATAT
>CM032447.1:121306557-121389057 GCA_019049505.1 Pachyrhynchus sulphureomaculatus | reverse complement strand
ATCGCAAAATCCGTACGTTATCAACTAGTTTTTGATATATGTATTAATGAAGCAATCGTTTCGAGCGTTTCAGGCCTCGCAGGTGCCTTGTCGTTTTGAATTTTGAAGCGGCCATTTTGAATTAAAAAGATAAAAAAAAAAATTGTACACTTAAATATTTGTTTAATAAAGTACTATAAATTTTCGACTGCTTTAATTGTAGTTTTCAAAAAAAATTCCAGAAATTGGCCTTTTTTCCTGAGACCTGGGTGGCCTTACCCCTTAACGGCACTATATGTATATCAATTATGATCCTTTGTAGTAACTTGCGCAATTTTATGGATTATAGTATCGGAAATCAAAATGCCTCATATTATTTAACTCTAGTCCTAAAATCGTAAAACCACTTTACAAATTACGTACAGGTTCAGGACAGTTTCAAGATTTTGGCGTATTATTTTGTTAACGTGGCATAAAAACTAATACTAAAATTATATCAGCGTTTGAAACAAATAAATAAATAAAATATTCAGCACTTTTTGTAAAATTAATGGCTCGTTAATCATACTGGATGAACTTAATTTTAATTCAAACAACTAAACGTTTTTTGCAGATGTTGTCATGAGAACTTTTAATTTAATAAAGGGTACTTTAAACCATACTGCGAATGCCGTCATCAAATTAAGAGTAGTTGACGGAATGAGATACAACGAAACGATAAATTATACAATTAGAGTTTTAAATGAAGATATAGTTATGTCTCTGGATATTGACTTCATGTGAAAAATAGTTTTATTGGATAATTTAGAACGGTAATAATTTGTGTAGCTTTATTTCTATCAATCGTTTAAATTACAAAAATAATTTTATTGGTTTTTTTTGTCTGCCAAGGTTATCAACCAGATTATTTCATAATTTCGTTTGTTAATTTAAATGTATCATACATAGTGTAGTAAAAAAAGGTCAAAATAATGGTGAGATAGGCATAGTTTAGATACAGAAATATTATGATTTTATCCTCTCTGGGGTATCACCAGGAGTATTGTCCTGAGTTTTGGATCTCGAAAAACTTGTGCTCTTTTGTTTATAAACAATTGAAGTTTTCAAAACGCGTTTTGTGAGCTTAAAATATCAATAACTCCGGTTATATCAGTCGGATCGAGACAAACAAAAAACTAAACTCTTTGTAATGAAATTTTCAACAAATCTTCGTTGGTTTTAAATCGCTCAAATGCGTAGATTACCTACAAAATTGAAAAAACAGGCAAAAAAATCTGTTTTTTTTTCATTTTATTGTACAGGTCGATTAAGTGAACCGATCGGCTTGAAACTTTCAGAAAATATTCCTTTGTTATAGCAAAAATGCCCTGAAATTTTGGTACAAAAATATTGAACCCAGGGGACCAGTGTCCGCCTTTTTATGCCATTTAGTCCAAAATGGATCTTTTTTTTCAAAATTTTGGTCTCGACGTCAGCTTTCCAGGGCCATTAAAAAAAATTTTTGAGTCACTTTAACCGTTTTTTTACATTTGTTTATTAATCAAATAACAATTGACATTTTGAGAAAAAAATTGTTAACGAAATTGAAATTTTTCTTTAACTAAAGGTCTACCAGATGTGATAAAAAAAATTTCGTTTTTTTTTCAAAACGACCGAAAAAACGCATTTGTTTTTATTTGATTAGTAAACGAATGTAAAAAAACGGTTAAAATGACTCCATAATTTATTTTTTTTTAATGGCATCGGAAAGCTGGCGTGAAAACTTAAATTTAAAAAAAAAGATCTATTGACAAATGACATAAAATGGCGGGCAATTCGAATTTTAAATAACAAATTCAATTATGCCCACTGGGTTCAATATTTTTGAACCAAAATTTCATGGTATTTTTGCTACAACAAAAGGCATATTTTTTGAAAGTTTCAAGACAGTTTTTTGTAGGTTTTTTCAATTTTACAGGCTATGTGCCGTACACATTTGGTCGACTTAAAACTAACGAAAATTTGTTGTAAATTTCATTACGAAGAGTTTGGTTTTTTTTTGCCTCGATCCGACATATATAACCGGAGTTATTCGCATTTTAAGCTCAAGAAACGAGTTTTGAAAATCTCTTGTTTGTTGTTTATACACAAAAGAGCACAAGTTTTTCGATGTCCAAAACTCATGACAATACTCCTGTTGATACCCCAGAGAGAATACAATCATAATATTGCTGTATCTAAACTGTGCAAGTTGAAATGCTTTTTTTACTGCACTAACAACGATCTTACGTTCCAAATTCCACGTATTTTAGTTTTTAAATATTTCTAAGAAAACATCTATAAACAAATTCGACTAAAAGATAGATTGGAATTTTGGAATTTAACAAAAAAATCGTTTTTACTTTTACAAAATTATTGTGTCAGCCTTGATATTAAGAGCAAGTGACGTTTTTTAGTGTTCCGTACGGAACACTTATAAGATCACTTCGGTGTCTGTCTGTCTGTCTGTCTGTCTGTCTGTCTGTCTGTCTGTCTGTCTGTCTGTCTGTCTGTCTGTCTGTCTGTCACACACCCGATTTTCTCCGAAACTATTTGACATAGAAAGGTGAAATTTGGTAATAATATAGGAATTGATGGCCTCATCAGAGCCATGTAGTTTTGAGAAGTAAATTTTGACTTAAGGGGTTAGTTTTGGGGTGTGAAGTCGGAAGTGAAAAACATTTTTTTTTACTAGGTCATCGAGTGTGGTGTCCAAATGAAAGCTTGTGAAAACACGAGTAAAAAATATATATATAATATTTTACTTGCGCGCACTTTTCTTTGTATTATTTTTAAAAATTCGCGAAAAATCGCTGTCCCGGGCCTTATCTAGAAAAGTACTTATCAAAAAATTTCGAAAAAATTATGGAATATTCTCCACGGGGTGTAGATTGAACGAAAATTATCACGAGTGCATTACCTTTAATAACTTATAGAGTACATAAAAAAAAACAAAAATTTCAAGGTCATTAGATTTCAGTAAAGATTGGAAACAAACTTTGTTGAGAACTCATTTGGGGTGTGTTTTGTGAAGTCACTGATCATTTTATACCACCGTAACATAAATTTTGACTTAAGGGGTTCGTTTTGAGGGGTGAAATCGGAAGTGAAAAAATTTTTTTTTTACTAGGTCATCGAGAGTGTGGCAAATGAAAGCTTGTAAAATATATATATATATATATATATATATATATATATAATGTAATACTTGAGCACACTTTTCTTCGTATTACTTTTAAAAAATCGCTGTCCCCTACCTTATCTCGAGAAGTACTGATCAAAAAATTTTGAAAAAATTCTAGAATATTCTCCACGGGTATAGATTGAACGAAAATTATCACGAGTGCATTACCCTTTAATAATTTATTTTGTATATATAAAAAAAAAAACAAAATTTCAAGGTCACCAGTTTTCAGTACTTTGTTGAAAACTCATTTGGGTGTGTTTTGTGAAGTCACTGATCATTTTATACCACCCTAACAAAAATTTTATTTTAAAAACAATCTACGTACGGAACACTAATTGTGCAAGTTCAACTTGCACTTGACCGGTTTTTTAAATGTACCATGACCTGGCAACAGACGGTAATTGTTTTATTATCCTCCCTATTGTCAGGGTACACAGTTAGTCTTGTTTTTTTTTTTTACTTTTCTAGCTTGACAATTAAACAGGTTTCATTACATTATTTGTAGAACATAAACTTTGGCACAACCTCATAAGTTTTGGTATTTTAATAGTTTGCTTAATACAGCAGCTTAGAGTCTTTAATTCGTATTTAACCTGCTTGCATATTTGATCAGCCTTTATTAGATAATCTGTTACATCCTGTCTGGTATTATTTATTTATGTTGTTGATTTAGACCCAATATAACGACAAGCATGATACTATGGTTAAGAGTAAGATGAATATCTTTATCTCGAAAAAATCATGTTAAACAATTCCTTTTGAAAAATTGAGGTTGACACTCCGTGATTCTTAATTACCTTTATTTAAAAAGGTATGATACTTATAAAGATCAAAAAAGAATAAATAATAAATCTATATTAAAAAATTGGTCATGTGGAATTGACATTTTGAAATCCTATAAAGCCGACATATATCTTTGGGGCCATTTGTCCATACATAGTTGGACCAGGTATTTATATGAAAAGTATTTGTAAAACCAAAATTAGTAAAAAAATCAGTCGGGAGTAGTTAAGTTTGAAACCCTGTGTACCATATCATATAAATACAAATTAATATTTAACTAACGTTGGCTTACCGGAAGAGCACTATATTGCATACAAAATACGAGAACGGCGGATGTCGGAGTAATGTTCGAAACGATACTTTATTATTAAAAAGGTATTCTATTCACTTGTTTCATGTACGGTTTGGATTAATTTACCTAGAAAAAAAGACACTTGTTTCAAATTGACTCGACTAAAAGAATATTGTACTTTAGTCATTTCCATCCACAGTCTGTCAAGTAAAAATGTGACCGCCCGTATTCTTGAAAAAATGTGTTTAGAGAACATTTCTTTCCATCAATGTATTCTTTAGTGTACTAGCAACAATGCAATTACCTTAGTAAGTTGTCCAATCGCCTCCTCCATCAATAATCGCCAGACATCTTCGAGGCATTCTGTCGACGAAATTTTCTACATACTACCGCAATGATCTCCAAATTTTTCAAATCTCGCGAGACAACTGAGCCAAAGTGCTCAGAGTCTTTTCTCTGAGCTTTCTCTCGTGCAAGGGACCAAACGTTAGGGTAGGCGAACCGGCGATTGTGAGGACACTCTAGTGATCTTGTCGTGGGCCCAAGCGATCCGCTTCGCAACGTGATTTTCTCCAAGCAAAGGTTTCTGCAACGTGCTCCAGAATTTGACATCATGAGCACATTCAAACCTTAATTTTGCCACTTCTTGATGCAGCGTCAATTTCGGGTTCCATGAAAACAAAGACACGATTCGTTTTTCGACTTTTGGAGTGACTTTGCCTACCAAGCCACGTTATGGCAAGTCGTCGACATTTTTCGTCTCGTTTAAACGATTTACCCACTTCTTCACAAACGATACCGACTTTTTAATGTATTTAGCGGTCGCGGAATGTGTCATTTTAGGCCCCTTTGGGTGGGAACAAAGAAAGACTGCCTCGAACCGACGCGCATACTAGTGACTTATTTTGGATTTTACGTAATTTTGACGAAAGTTAGGAATCGACTGATACTTTCACTAAAAAGCGCTAGAATCGCATCTACCAAAAATGAATTATCGCTGACTCGTTCTTATTTGATGGACTGTAGATTCAGATTAGCTCTAGTAGCCGCGGAAGTTAAAACTTACAGTTGTCGAACTGACTTTAGCTGACTGAGATTGCGTATTGTAAAGGTTGCCAAAAAAAACCTTTTCATAAGAAAATGTAAAATAAAAACTGCGATTTAAAACACTTTAAAACAAGTTTGAATGTTAGCAGTTTTAAACATTTTATCACAATATTTTATTTTATCCATTTTACCATCAATAAAAACGAATGTTATGTTATTTTACTATACAACCTAATAGCTTTAGGTAAATTACTGTTACTCTTGCCAATTTTAACCCTTCATATTAAATGAGATCAATTGTAAAGTTAAACAGTTTTAATAAAAGATGCAGTGCTTATTCACTAAAAAGGTTTAACTTTTAAGCTGGCTTAATTTGGCAATTAGGGACTTACTCGAGAATCAACTAAAGGTATGATGTTGGGCAGTACAAGATCAAAAACTTAATTTTTATTTATAATTACACAGTTAAAAATGAAAAATTATGTTGAAATTCTAAAAAAAGTTAATTTTCTTACCTGTTCCAAGGTCTTATTTCCTGATTTGTAGTTTAAATTTTCTTATGGAGACATTTTTTTTGTGACCTTTACCATATAAAATATAACGGTGTTAAGAATAAGCACCATCTGAATAACTAGGTATTTTCAATTCCATCACTACTACCTCGGGTCTTCAGCCCTAAGTGTTTTTAGTGAATCTGGCAGTAAATATTCTCCCCTAAAAATTTTATGAAGGGCAGAATTAAACAGTACTAAATAAGATTGCAAGCGTTGAACTTTGCCAGTTGTAAAACTGTTAAAAATTCTATTTTTAATGATGGGTTGAGTTTCTTAATACGAGGCTGGTTTGAAAAGTCCGTGCAAAGTCCGAGAGATGGCACCACCGGCGCGTATCGAGGTCATGTTTTGTTAGTAGCATCTCTTGAATGAACGCACACCAAGTTTCAGCCATATTGGTCTATTTCTTTGTGTTTGGCATTCGTGTGAATCAAGGAAGTCGAGTGATTTTCAAGAAATGGGCGAAAAAGAATTTCGTGTGGTGATTAAATATTACTTTATGAAAGGCAAAACGCCTCAGCGGAGCAGGAGACTAAAGAGAAGCTTGATAAACATTATGGTGACTCTGCACCTTCGATGATTAGAACAGTTTATAAGTGGTTTCAAAATTTTCGGACTGGCCATATGGGCACAAGTGACGCTGAACGTTCTGGACGGCCTGTGGAGGTTACGACTCCAGAAATCATTGCTCAAATCCATGATATGGTGATGGATGACAGAAGAGTTAAGGTGCGTGAGATTGCGAGTGCTGTGGGCATCTCGACTGAACGGGTACATAATATTTTGCATAAACATTTGGACAGCTATCCGCAAGATGGGTGCCGCGATTGCTCACGTTTAACCAAAAACGGAATCGTGTGAAGTGTTGCAAGGATGGTTTGCAGCTGTTCCAGAAGAATCCGGAGGACTTTAAGCGTCGTTTCGTCACTGTGGATGAAACATGGATACATTACTATACTCCTGAGACCAAACAACAATCTAAACAATGGGTTACCAAGGGGGAATCTGCACCAAAAAAGGCGAAGACCGTTCCTTCGGCCGGAAAGGTTATGGCGACTGTCTTTTGGGATTCGCAAGGGATAATCCTCATCGACTATCTGGAAAAGGCTAAAACTATTACAGGTGAATATTATTCATCGTTATTGGACCGTTTGAAAACCGAGCTGCAAGAAAAACGCCCGCGATTGGCCCACAAGAAAGTCCTTTTCCATCACGACAACGCACCAGCACACACCTCAGCAGTTGTGGTCGCAAAATTAATGGAAATAGGATTCCAACTCGTTTCACATCCCCCCTATTCTCCAGACTTGGCTCCCTCGGACTATATTTGTTCCCCAATTTGAAGAAATGGCTGGCGGGACAAAGATTTTATTCAAACGAGGAGATGATTGCAGACACTAATGGATATTTTGTAGACTTGGACAAATCCTATTCGGAAGGAATCAACAAACTAAAACATCGTTGGACGAAGTGTATAAGCCTAAAAGGAGACTATGTCGAAAAATAAAAAAGGTTTACCCCAAACACATAAGTAGTTTTTATTTTTGCACGGACTTTTCAAACCAGTCTCGTATAGTTATTATTTTTTCTTCATTGCACTTTAGGATAGTGCATCAATTATTTTCATTAATAACCTTATGTAGTATAAAATTTTGCCGTACAGGGGGATATTTGCCCATTATAGCTTAAAATGAAGCAGTTCAAAAAATCAAGGAAATATTTCCCTTAATACTAAATTTAAAAAGCAATTAAGCAAGTAGCACCCTGGCCACTCGTAAATTAAGCACTTTAAGGTATACAATTTTAGCATACACTTGATATTAAAATAAAAATAAGAAAAAAGTATTATTCGTAAACCTTTTTTACATAATGAACGCCTAAGCAATTTGGCAACGTTGCCTATAATGTGCTTGTAAGTCGTCCTTTTCGTTTGACTTTGAACAGTCATATAAAAAAAATTAGGTTATCTATCGAACGGAAGAGCAAAAAAAATTATAGTTAAAAATCTTCATATTAAGGGGACCGCTTGCGGGTTCTGAGGGTTGAAAAATTATATTCTTTTAGAATATTTCCTAAGCGTAAGAAAAGCTCAAAATTTCGCTCCTATCAATTTGTGGAGCTAATAGTGTACTAAGGTTGAAACTATAAATATATTTTTTCGCTAAAAACTATGAATGAAAAATGGGTCCAAAAAAACATTAAAAAAATTCCTATAAATTTCCTTTTATTTTCAACAAGAAAAGTTATGATTTATAGTTTTAACTTTATTAGACTATAAGCTCTACAAATTAATGGGAGTGAAATTTTGCTTAGGAAACATTCTATAAAAATATTATTTTTATACCCTCAGGGCATGCAACCGGTAAAATGAACAGTGGTTTACAAAATTTTATACTCCAAAATAGTTTCCGTATATATGCCACCTTTCAGTTACAGCAGGTTAAAAGAAATTATTAAAAAAATAAAACCGGTCAAGTGCAAGTTGAACTTGCACAATTAGTGTTCCGTTTGTTAGGGTGGTATAAAATGATCAGTGACTTCACAAAACACACCCGAAATGAGTGTTCTACAAAGTTTGTTTCCAATCTTTACCGAAAACTGGTGACCTTGAAATTTTGTTTCTTTTTTATATACCAAATAAATTATTAAAGGTAATTAATGCACTCGCGATAATTTTCGTTCAATCTATACCCCGTGGAGAATATTCCAGAATTTTTTCAAAATTTTTTGATCAGTACTTTTCGAGATAAGGTAGGGGACAGCGATATTTTAAAAGTAATACGAAGAAAAGTGTGCGCAAGTATTACATTATATATATATATATTTTTTACTCGTGTTTTCACAAGCTTTCATTTGACACCACACTCGATGACCTAGTGAAAAAAAATTTTTTTTTTTCACTTCCGATTTCACACCCCTCAAAACGAACCTCTTAAGTCAAAATTTATGTTACGGTGGTATAAAATGATCAGTGACTTCACAAAACACACCCCAAATGAGTTTTCAACAAAGTTTGTTTCTAATCTTCACTGAAATCTGATGACCTTGAAATTTTTGTTTTTTTTTATATACCATATATATTATTAAAGGTAATGCACTCGTGATAAGTTTCGTTCAATCTACACCCCGTGGAGAATATTCAAGAATTTTTTCGAAATTTTTTGATAAGTACTTTTCGAGATAAGGCCCGGGACAGGGATTTTTCGCGAATTTTTAAAAATAATACAAAGAAAAGTGCGCGCAAGTATAATATTATATATATATTTTTTACTCGTGTTTTCACAAGCTTTCATTTGACACCACACTCGATGACCTAGTAAAAAATTTTTTTTTTCACTTCCGACTTCACCCCCCCAAAACTAATCCCTTAAGTCAAAATTTAATTCTCAAAACTACATGGCTCTGATGAGGCCATCAATTCCTATATTATTACCAAATTTCACCTTTCTATGTCAAATAGTTTCGGAGAAAATCGGGTGTGACAGACAGACAGACAGACACCGAAGTGATCTTATAAGTGTTCCGTACGGAACACTAAAAAAGAGCGAAATAGCGCGGGGATATTGTTAAATAAATACAATCTGTCTGTACCGAACATAAATTTTGTAGATTGTCGTAATACCTATATATCATAAAAGACGCAAAAAAAATCCCCTTATGTCAGGTAAAATAGGGTTACTGAAATTTAAATTCCCAGCAACAGCTTTAAAAAATCTCGAATTAATGTTTTTACGAAAATTACGCAGAAACATAAATTTGAAACTTTTCCTCGTAAAGTTCTTAATATTCTTAAATTTGTTCCATGTTTAAGAGTTCAACCTGATCTAATTGTCGTCTTGTCATAATGCCTTGGCACCTTTATTTTTTAAATATTGTTAAACTTGATGTTTTAAATGTCGCAAAAGCAATATTTTTAATGTAGGAAAGTTTTAAATAAAAATCGACATTTTGTGCCCTTATTTTTGATTTTGATGTCAAATATGTTCAATTGGATTAAACACATAATAATACGGAGGAAACCGCAAAACAGTGTGTCCCATTTTCTCAGCCATACTATCACAAACATATTTCTTTTTCAATTTATAGCCTTTCAAAACTTCCAAAAATCACTTTTTTTATAACTAAAGTAAAAATAAATGTCATTTTCTAACATATATTCCTGTATTTCCCATTTGGTGTTGACTGCATTAGGAACCTTATTTAGTAGGCGACTATGGTAACTTGCATTGTCCATAACTATAACACTCTATTCGGGAACATTTGGCAAAAGGGAATTTTGAAACCAATTTTCAAAAAGTTCTGCGGTCGTGTGTAGACAATTTGAAACCCAGCCCTTTTCAGATCCAGCATGCAAAATGGTTATTCGTTTACCTTTATTCGAAGGTGCGTTAGTCTAACATTTTGTACTGCTGTAACCCAACCTTTTTGCACAGTATCAGGGGTATCGAACCATGTTTCGTTAAGGTAAATTATTGGCCAATTCTCTGATCGACACTTTTTAATTTCTTGTAACTAAGAATGTCGCAAGATTGGTAATCTTTGTCACTCCATCACTACTTGCCTTTTGTTGATTTTTCGGAACGTGATTCCTATTCTTAAGAGAATTCTGTGAAGGGTTGATCGGCCACAATGTATATTGGTCCCGTCCTGCACTAGTCTTAATTTTATTTTGTCCTGTGTCGGCACCAACTGCTCTTCATACATAGAATATATTTTTCTGCTGATGACGTCTTTTTTACAATCGTCTACATGATGCATTTGAAAATCTTTCCGTTTTTTCCTGTTCCTGAGTGATGGTTTTCCTACAATACCCTTAATCGTAGAAATTGGGGTTTTTATTAGTTCACTGGTTTCTTGCAAAGCACTTTGTTTATTCAAATTTCTTTTTACCTAAACATTTTTCACTATTTGTTTAGCGTCAAGTGATAAATGTTTTCTCTTGCAATAGCCACTATTGCTGTTTTCCCACGGACGCCACATAATTAAAATAGAACCGTTACGTTGTAAGTAAAACTAAAAATAAAAATAATAAAAAGTATTTCTCGAATCATAATGGGGACCTGTGGTCATTATCATCCTATATTATCAAACACTTAAAGGGCTCCAAACCGGGTTGCCAGGTAGTAAATATATAGGTAAAAATAGATCCAATATGATGATACAAAGCAGGTAAAATAAAAATACGTTTATTGTAATACCTGGCAACTATGCACAAAACCTTAATAGGGTCGTTTATTGCCCCATTGAAAAAGCAAAAAGGCAATATCTTATATCTTGGGATTTACTTTACGTTCATGATGGTGCTTTGTTTACATCAGCTTTTTGATACTCTTCGATTTTTAGTATGGAAGAAATTACTGTACCACGTATTTGTGTTAAATTCTGTTTCAAAAATGAAATTAACCATTCTGATACACTGAAAATATTATAAACGTGTTATGGTGGCCATACTTTATTAAAAAACAAGGACAAATGAGTGGTATTTGCGCTTTAAAAGTAGTTGTGTATCAGTAACAGATGAACCGTGACCTGGAACACCATCAACATCCAAAACTGATGAATGCGTAGACCAAATCAAAACAACGATCAAAAAAAAAAAGAAATTGACTATTTATGAGGTAGCAGAACGGATCCAAATATCATTTGGATCCGTTCAGAGTATTTTACGTGAAGGTTTAAAACATGTTGCTGCTAGACTTGTTCCAATAGAGCTGAATTCGTTACAAAAGTCAATTTATTGAATTTGCTAAAGAGAGAAGCATAATTACTGGTGACGAGACGTGCTTGTATGAGCATAACGCAAGCAAGACATCACTCAAATGGATGGCATTCTCCAGATGAGCTAAAACCAAAAAAAAGCACGTCCATCGATTTCAGTCAAAACCGAAAGTTATGCTCACTATTTTCATCGATTGCAAGGGTGTTGTCCATCATAAATTTCTTCCGGCAGGTCAGACAATCTATAAAAAATATTATGTTGGTGCTAGGACACGTTTACGTGAAGTTGTGAGTTTGCAGAGACCAAATTTCTAAAAAAAAAAAAATAAAAAAATATGTGGATCTTTGTTATTTCTGTAGTAACTCATGAATCAAGTTGGAAAAAAAGAGAATATTAAAAATGCACTTACATAGTTTAATCTAATGATTAACAAATCAGATGTCGATACTCCGAAAAACAATGAAATTGAATTTCCATTTATGTCCAGAATTTCAACTTGCAAAAATATTTTTTGTTATAACTGACAAAATGTAATCTTTAGCACTAACCTTTGCCTTCTCAGTAGTGCTCCTATGAACTACAGTATTTGCAGTTACCTGATGTTTTACCTTATTATTTTACTTACCTTCCAAATATTATTACTTCTAAATAAGTATATTACGTTTTTATGAATTTTTTTTTTTATAGAATATGTTATAGTCGAGGTTATACAAGTATAACTATATCAGTTTTATTAATTTTATTAAAGTTTAAAAACATAACCCACAATTTTTATTCATATATTATTCTACCCCTACATCCTAGAAAATTTTTCATTCTGCAACTTTCTCAATAATTCATTCTTGTTTCTTGAAGTTCTTACTTTTCAATTAAATTTTAAGAACTTTCGACTTCCAGAGATATTTCTCGAAAACAATAAATAACTGAAACATTCCACCCTTTAGATTACTTTAAAATTCATTGTTCGTTCGTTTCACCAAAAATGCTTTTCTTTATAGAACATAAAGTGGATAGAAGTAGATTTGTGTTTAAAAAAACATGTTTTGTTACTGTCGATGAACAAACCAGCAATTATTAGATGTACCTGCAATTATTGGATATACTAGCAAATGATTGAAAAACAACTCCATTTATACCCTATTAAAACTAATCATAGAACTAAGCGAACTGTTTTCTAAATTTTAGAGCTGACTAAAATTACCTAATTTCTAAACGAATATCTTTAGAATAGATACTAATATTTCAGTAACTTAAAAAAAAACATATTTTACTAAGTAAAATTCAATTCCATTTTTTGTAACTCTTCCGTTCGATGTAGCTTCTTATCTATGTTGAAGTTGAACTCTTCTTCCTTCCCTTTCAGTTCACTCATAGTGGGTCGGATTTTTCTTTCCACCAGATGCCTTCTCTCGAATCGAGTATTTATGTGGATCCAGGCTCTGACCAGCCGGTGGTCACTGCCTGTATTGAAGTGATCCAGGACTGATACATCTGAGCACATTCGGTTGTTCAATGTGAGTATGTAGTCTATTTCGTTCTTGAGTGTGTCATCTGGGCTTTTTCGGGTCTATTTTCTTTCGGGGCTTTTCTTGTAGAAGGTGTTCATGCAGTAGAGACGTTCTTTGTTGAGGAAGTTTATCGTCGTTTGTCCTCTACGGTTTCGCGTACCAAGTCCGATATTTCCGATGTATTAAGAATCTGTAGGGGACTTAGCTCCTATTTTGGCATTAAAGTAGCCGCGTATTATGGAGAAGTTGGTGCATTCTGCATTTTTGGTTGTTGTCAAATCTTCGTAGAACTATTCTACTTCTTCTTCGGTCGAGGAGGAGGTAGGTACACAAGCTTTGATAATCTGGATACGGAGCATAGTGTTAAGTGTGAGTATCACCTAGATCACCCTGTCTGACAGGAACTTGGTTTTTATGACGAGGTGCTTCTTTCGATTGTGGATTAGCGGGGCCACGCCGCCAATGTGTGATTTAACGTAAGAGTTATTTTGGAATAGGTGTCCGGACCTGAGGACGGTAACCTCTTCGCCTTGTAGCCTCGCCTCACTAATACCGAGCACGTCCCATTTGATGTTCTGTAACTCGTGCTCTAAGCAAGCAAGATGTTCTTCAAGTCTCATTGTGCGAATGTTGTATGTCGCGATATAGAGAGTTTTATTTTTTTGAGTAGTCGAAATTTTGCGTCCCCCCCCCCCCAAAATTCCATTGTTCTGATGTCCAATTTTCATGTTCTCGGGCCCATTCTAATCGTTCACGTTTATTCACTTGCCTAAGAAGTGGTTTCTTCACTGCAACTCTCCCGTGTAGTCCACATTCTGCTAACGTGTTCTTCACGGTTGTCACGCTGATGGGGATGGGCCGCTCCAGGTTTACTTGAGCCGTATTTTCTAGTGCGGTTAGGCGGCGATTACGTCTGCTGGACATTGTTATAGCTCTGTCTTCAGCGGGAGTCGTTTTTCGAGGCCTTCCTGAACGTTTGCGGTTGAGAATTCCATGTCCCACAAAAAAAATTTTACGATGTAGTCCACCGTTCTCCTTGGCATCCGCATATCACTCTCGATTTATCGACTCGAGTGACCATTTTGATGTCTGGCAATTATCAGAGCCCGATTTTCAACAGAAACTTCTTTCGTTTTTGGCATTTTTACAAAACAATTGAGCCTGTATCAATGACAAACTATTGTTTGCGAATGGTTAATTTCCAAAAGGGCAATGGTATTTATAGCATAGTTTTTATCATAAAATGTCAGTAGGAATTTCCATAAACCCTAGAAATTTGAAATGAGTTATTACTTCAACTGGAATTCTCAGAAATCGCCTCAAAACGATTATCATGCAAAACTTTTTTATGATGGACATTTGTTAAAAACAATTAAATTACTTTCTGATGATACTGAAATATATATATATATATATATATATATATATATATATATATATATATATATATATATATATATATAGGGTAGCGGATGATTCCTATTCACGATCCCGGTGTGGACAGGATCATTTCAGGGCGGCGACCCTGCCCTATGCGAGCACTTGTTCTTTCCTCACCTCTCTATCCCTAGGAGAACATGTCCTTAAACCTTCTATCCATCTAAATTCTCAAATAATACACTCCAAATCCCCCGCCCCTTCTCAACCCGCATCGGACCAGCGTGAGAAGTATGATCCAAACCGTCTTTAAATGGAACTGTCGAACTTTAAAACTTACATACCCCAGGCAAGTAGAGCTATAAACCCAGAGTCTTGCAGTAACGTGCCAGTCTGCCTCAAGAGGGGGGGGGGGGCAAAATTTCGGCTACCAAAAAGATAAAACTCCCTATATCGCGACATACAACATTCGCACAATGAGACTGGAAGAACATCTGGCTTGCTTAGAGCACGAGTTACAGGACATCAAATGGGACGTGTTCGGTATTAGTGAGACGAGGCTACAGGATGAAGCGGTTACCGTCCTCAGGTCCAGACACCTTCTATTCCAAAATAACTCTTACGTTAAATCACACATTGGCGGTGTGGCCCCGCTAATCCACGATCGAAAGAAGCACCTCGTCATAAAAACTAAGATCCTGTCAGACAGGGTGATCTAGGTGATACTCAAACTTAACACTATGCTCCATATCCAGATTATCAAAGCTTATGTATCTACCTCCTCCTCGACCGAAGAAGAAGTAGACTAGTTCTACGAGGATTTGACAACAGCCAAAAATGCAAAATGTACCAACTTCTCCATAATACTCGGCTACTTTAATGCCAAAATAGGAGCTAAGTCCCCTACAGACTCCCAATACATCGGAAATTTCGGACTTGGTACGCGAAACTGTAGAGGACAAACGATGATAAACTTCCTCAACAAAGAAAGTCTCTACTGCTTGAACACCTTTTACAAGAAAAGCCCCGAAAGAAAATGGACCCGAAAAAGCCCAGATGGCGCACTCAAGAACGAAATAGACTACATACTCACATCGAACAACCGAATGTGCTCGGATGTATCAGTCCTGGATCACTTCAATACAGGCAGCGACCACCGGCTGGTCAGAGCCAGGATCCACATAAACACTCGATTCGAGAGAAGACGTCTGGTGGAAAGAAAAATCCGACCCACTATAAGTGAACTGAAAGGTAAGGAAGAAGAGTTCAACTTCAACATAGATAAGAAGCTACATCCAAGGGAAGAGTTGCAAAAAATGGAATTGAACGAGTTCTCGACTAAAATTACTAGCAGTGTTCGAACGGCCATAAAATAGGTGTGTGCACTCCAGAATCGGAAGAAATCGAAATTCACCCCAGAAACAGAACAACTCATTGAGGAACGAAGAATCACCTACAAGGACTCACCAAAATACAATCACCTCAACAAGAACGTGAAGAAAGCCATACGAAAAGAGCAGTGGATGAAAACACAAAACTGATCTAAGAGATAATCACAAACAATAATAACATGAGAGTCCTTCGTTCTGGTCGATTAAGAGGAAGGTTAGTCATCCATAAAATGGAAAATGACTAAGAAGAAGTGAAAGAGATAAAATCGCAGAAACTGTCGAAAACTTGTATTGAAAGCTTTATAGTCCATCAGTAACAAAGCTAGACCCACAAGCATCACAACTATCAGTCTTAAATGTGGGGTCAGAAGAACTGGAACCCATTGATAACAGTGAATTAGAGACAGCTTTGAATCATTTCAAGAACTATAAAGTTCCGGGAGAGGATCAAATCACGAGCGAGATGCTTAAAATTGGAGGAAAAACACTTAAAGAAGAACTACTGATTTTATTAAATAAATGCCTCGAGGAAGAAAGAATTTCAGAATCCTGGAAAAATGCAGAAGTCATCCTCCTCTTTAAAAAGGGATGATAACAGTCTACTATCTGTTTTCTGTAAGCTGCTAACAAAAATTCGACTTTTGCCAGCCAATCGAACAAGCTGGTTTCAGGAAATAGTTTAGCACACTGGTAGAGAAATGTACGGAATACAACGTCCCAGATCACATGGCTTTCGTGGATTACCAGAAAGCTTTCGACTCGATCGAGACCTGAGGAATACTAAGAGCGATAAACAGAGCCCGCATTGACTCCAGGTACACCAACCTGTTCGGGTTCGCTACATTTATGAGAGCGGCACTCTGCATGTGAGGATTGAGGATCAAGCTGGAACACTGGGATGGTTCAGGCAGGGGACTCTAAGATACGATCTCATCGAAGTTATTCACCTTGGCTTTATGAAGGACGGGTTCAAGTGTTTACCCTAGGAGCAGAAGGACGACTTGGAACATATGACGGAAAGAGGTTCGATCTCAATCAAGTAAGAGTCCTCGCTTACTGCTACTCGGTATATATCACCACTACACCAAACACTTTATTTTTGCACTCGACGCGCGTTTCGCTAACCATGTTAACTTCATCAGGAGCGGTGATTGACTAAAGCTAAACTACAAATCTACCCTATTTATACTTAGTCTAACCCTTGAATTACTCAAGCGGAAGTAATGGCATGGCCATCAGTTGCGGTCAAGTAACTAGTAGAGGAGACTATAAGGAATAGGCCCTCTGTCTTTATTTAAACTACTTTTACATTTCATAATTTTCATACTTTCGTATGCGTTCAACAATCCCCTATCAGATACATTTTTAGTTAATCTTAGATTATCTAATGTTACAATATGATCAGCTTCAAGGGCATGTTCGGCAATGCTAGACTTTTCTGTTCTACTGATTTTAAGTGTGCTAAATGTTCTTTAAATCGAGTTTTAATTAACCTTTTAGTTTGCCCAACTACTTTTTGTCACAATCATTACAACTAATTTCATAAATTCCACTTTTCTCAAAATTAGAAATCTTATCTTTGGGATTTCCTAAGATATTCCTCAGATTGTCTGATGACTTATAGACTAAGGTGAGGCCTACCTTATTAAATACCTTATTAAGCCACCTGCTATATTTCGGATTATATGATATAGAGACATACTTGGTGTTATTTCTTTCGCGTGTAAAAAAGGTGGAGTTCTGAATATTTAACCTGAACTTATGTCTATTCATTAGCTTGTTCACTATGTTGTAACATTGGAACTTGCCCGCACGTTGTGGTGTCATTTTGTAACCTGCTAAACTGTCCTCAGTTTGAGGCATCTTTTTTTGTACCCTGTGAGAAGTTGTTTGTCCCACGCTTGAGCGCAATTTTGTTGCCTATGAAAAAGTGTTTAATTGCGCCCCACGTACACTGCGTCATTTTGTACCGTTTGAATAGCTTCGCGGATGATATTGTACTCTTCAGTAGCGATGCAGAAGAATTAATGATAATGCTCCAAGAACTCAAGGATGCCTCCCAAGCTGTGGGTCTCAAAATGAACCTTAAAAAGACTAAAATAATGAGCCCAGATAATCTAAACGTCACCATCGAGAATCACACTTTGGAAGTAGTCAACGAATACAACTATCTAGGATATAATATCAAGCTTCAACAGCGGAGATCACGCGGCAAATTGGCCTCACCTCGATGATGTTCGAGAGACTCAGCTGTATCCTCCAGTGCTCTACGATCTCTGTAAATCTCAAAAGGCACTCATGTATCCTACCAGTGGCGACATACGGACTCGAGACAGTTACACTCACCGCAATCGCCCCTGAGTTTGTCAGAGGACAATAGAGCGGGCGATGCTCGGGGTAAGCCTGAGAGAGAATCCGGAATGATGAGATAAGAAGAAGAACGGGAGTCTGTGACGTTGTCGAAGGTGTGGCCACACTGAAATGGCGCTGGCCGGACACGTGGCCAGAAGTGGACCAAAGCCCGAATGCAGTGGAGACCAAGAGAGACAAAGAGAAGTGTTAGACGGCAGGCGCGATGTAGAGACGACATCCAACGACATGCGGGAAAGAATTGGATTTAAACCGCCCAACAAAGATCGGCATGGAAATCTCTGGAAGAGGCCTATGTCCAGGAGTGGACTTCTACGAGCTAAAGGAGAAGAAGAAGTTATATTTAGTTAAAGTACTTTATTAAACAAATATTTAAGTGTACAAAAATATTTTTTTATCATTTTAATTCAAAATAGCCGCTTCAAAATCCAAGACGACAAGGTACCTTTTATGCGAAGCCTGAAACGGGTGAAATGATCGCTCCCTTAGATTTCAACCCAGAACAAAAAAACTAAAATTTTCATTAATATATGTCAAAAACTAGTGGGTAACGTACGGAAATTTGAAAATATCGTCTTTTCCAAAAATGATGTACACACAAAAAAATGTTCATTTTTCATCCAAAAATTTCACGAAAAATTGTTTATAAAAAAGGAAGTTTATGACTTATTACAAAATACATTCGTTATCCACTAGTTTTTGACATATATTAATGAGATTTTTTTTTTGCTCTACGTTGGTATCTACGGGAGCAGTCGTTTCGTCCGTTTCAGGCCTCACATAAAAGGTGCTTTGTCGTCTTGGATTCTGAAGCGGCTATTTTGAATTAAAAAGATAAAAAAAATATATTTTTGTACATTTAAATATTTGTTTAATAAAGTACATAATTTTCGACTGCTTTTATTATACTCTTGAAAAATATTCCCGAAATTAGCCTTTTTCCTGACACCTGGAGTGGCCTTACTCCTGAAGTGCAATTAATATTTATTCAATTTTTAGCTTTTTTAGCTAACCGGAACTAACCTGTAAACTAGCAAGAATACAATGGGTTAGTGTATATAGAGATAAAAAAATTTAGTTTAGTGTAGTACAATTTAGTTACTGTAATTAATTTCAGCAAGTTGTAGGATATATGGTTTGCAGAGTTACGAATAGAAATTGCCCTTTTGCTGCAAATGTGATTTTTAAAACCATTCTTTTTTTTAATTTGGTTTTTAAAATCATTCCATTTTTTTTTCAATGCTCGAGCGCAAAATAATAAATACCTAGTTTAAAATTTATTGTTTTCCAGATCAGTTATAAATATTTATTTAATATTATTTTTTAAATTTGGTTTACTCAAGTTTATTCCTCTTTGCATTATGGTTTTAATTAGTTTTTAAATTACAGTTTATGATTACTGTTACCTTAAAAATCATGTTGTAGAACCATTTAATCTGTTAGTTGCCTATCATAGACTTATTGAACATTACATGATGTATTTCGTGTTTAAAAATATTCAGTGTAAAAATATTTACACAACAGCAAATCGAAAAACGTTTATCATAAAAAAAATTTAAAAAATTCTCATAAATCACTGAAATATTTCATTCATGCTGTAAGTAAATTTGGCAGACGTCGCAAGTTTTCGCTTTCAGATCTGACTAATTTTATCGGATAATACAGGAATATTAAAGCTTAGGAAGCATTTTCCAGGCAAAATTACATTTTGTTGCGTATTTTGCGTTTTATCTTTCAAACTCGGCAGTTTTTAAGCAAACAAAATTTTGTAATTTTGTTTATATTTTTATTTTGTTGTATTTTATTTTTTAATTTATAGTTTTAAAAAATATCATATATTAAATATTATACATGATATTTTTTAAAACTAACATAACACTTAAATGTCTTTAAAAATCTTTAGTAAATTCTCAAATTGCTTTTAACTTCTAATTTGATTAGTACTCTCCATAATGTTTTTCCAAGTTTCGTTCAGAAATATTATGTTTTGCGTTACTATAAAATTCGAAAAAGTAAGTTTTTGTTCGTTGTAAAGAAATTAAGTTACCTTAATTGGAAAGGCTATAGCAACTTATGAACATATAACAGCCTTATTAAATCCGTATGGCTAAATGTTATTACAGTGCGGGTAAGAATAGAATATATATATGTAGTTCTATAATATTGGATTTTTTTTGATCGAGAAGTGATATCACACTAGTAAATCGACAAACTACATTTAAAGATTTTTATGTGCTGGGAACGTATAAACTTGAAAATTTGTAGACCGAAGTTTTTTTTAATATGTGTTTTTAGTGTTTCGTACGGAACACTATGGGATCACTCCGGTGTCCGTCTGTCTGTCTATCACATCCGATTTTCATCGAAAATATTTGACATAGAAAGTTAAAATTTGGCATAAATATAAGAATTGATGGCCCAACCAGAGCCGTGTAGTTCTCATAGCTAAATTTGGACTTACGGGGTTGGCTTATTTGTGAAAGTGAAATTTTTTTTTCTAAGGTCATCGAGTAGGGTGTCAAATGAACGCTTGGGGAATTCAAATATATATATGATAATACTTGCGCACACTATTCTTTGTGTTATTTAAAAAAAAAAAATGTCAAAAATCGATGTCCGCTCCTTATCTCGAAAAGTACTGATCACAAAGTTTTGAAAAAAATTCTAGAATATTCTCCATAGAGTGTAGATTCAGCGAGTGCATTACGTTTGCTAATTTATCTGGTATAAAAAAACTTTGAAACTGATTAACTTAGCCTAGGTAAGGATTTCATTTTATTTTAAAAGCAATAACGATACGAAACACGAATTGTGCAGGTCCAACTTGCACTGGACCGGTTTTTTTTTAATAAAAACAATAACATTATTTGACCTAGCGGAAACCGGAACGTCTTTTTTATTGTTCGGTACGGAGAACTTATAAGATCACTTTGGTGTCTGCTTGTCCGTCTGTCACACCCGATTTTCTCCGAAACTATTTGACATAAAAAGTTGAAATTTGGCACTAATATACGAATTAATCGCCTCATCAGAACCGTGTAGTTTTGAAAGTTAAATTTTGACTTAAGGGGCTAGTTTTACGGGGTGAGTCGCTAGTGAGTGTCAAATGAAAGCTTGTGAAAATACTAGTTCAAAAATATATATGATGTATTACTCGTGCACACTTTTCTTTGTCTTATTTTATAAAAATGACCAAAAATCGTTGTATACCCACCGTATCTCGAAAAGTACTGATCATAAATTTTGAAAAAATCATTGGAATAGTCTAAATAAAGTATTCGAGTTCAAAAATATATATAATGTAGACTTTTCTTTGTATCATTTTCAAAACATTGCGAAAAATCGCCTTCTCTCCTCCCCTTATCTCGAAAAATACTGATTAAAAAATTTGGAATAAATCCGGAATGTTCTCCACAGGGTGTAGATTGAACGAAAATTATCACGAGAGTATCACTTTAACAATTTATCTGGTATGAAAACAAAAAAATTCAAAGTCATCAGTTTTCAGTAAAGATCGGAAAAAAACTTTGTTGAAAATTCATTTGGGGTGTGCTTTGTGAAGTCATTGATCATTTTTTATCTACGTCACAAAATTTTTTATTTTAAAAGCAGTGAACTTACGGAACACTAGTTGCGCTAGTCTGACTTGCACTTGGCTGGTTATTTTTTAATTCTGTACATTATTACATTTTTCTAGTTATATGGGAAATTTTGATACTAATGTAGCATGTAAGAGTCCTAGATATTGGCATATAAAAATTTACAATTTTTGAAAGGTAGCATTCTACAGTATCTAAATGATGCCACAAGTGCATATTTCTATCTAAATTTTTGATTCTCTACCAAAAAAGTAAACTTTTAGTTTAACCATCAAACTATTTTGTATTAGTTCTGCCCGCACAGATTTTAGCTAAAAAACTTCGTAAAAAAAACATATAATAAATTGAAAAATATGGTCGTATTTTGCCAAACGCTAGGCGGTGGTAAATATATATACATAAAAAAAAAACATCAATAATTCAAACAGGTAGAACATAAAAAGCATTCTTAAAGACAACTTGCAGATAGAAACAGAAATTTTTACTAAAATATGAAACTTTTTTATAAATTATATAGGCCAGATCTTTTAAGTTAATAATCTTGTAATTTTCCTTTTAAGCTCGCTTGCATTTTTAAAGAAAGTCGAAGATAACAAGTAACTGTATAATAATATAAATCAATATATTTTCTGCTCGATATTATGTGTTCTCTAAACGAATATGCCGAGTAACGCATTAAAAAGCTATTTGTAGCCACATTAGTATCTATTGTATTATTATTGCGTGAATATTTTCTTGAGAATATATTTCAAATGGAGATTCAGCAAGAAGCGTCATAATATTATCATCTATCATCCATTAAAAGAGCCATGCATTCATACGTCACCATCATGAAAAGGAGTGATGGTGATGAATTGCTGCTACATTCTTTGTCAGCGATAACCGATATTCATTTTTACGTTAAGATGCTTTTGTTTGTGAAATAAAAAAAAATTAACTCAAATAATATCAAGTTATATACCGTTCTAAAATTAAAACTGATTTTTTTACACTAAAAAAAACTTAACCGAAGCCTTAAAACTCATTATCATAGGTACTTCAGAGTAAGATAATATTACAATAAAACCAGTCAAGTGCGAGTTGGACTTGCGTAATTAATGTTCAGTACCGTGATTGCTTTTAAAATGAAATAAAAGCCTTACCTATGCTAAGTTAATTAGGTCCCTTACATCTTAAGGTCCAATATGTCTTTTCACGTTTTTTCTTAGTCAATAATGTATAATAGTTATAGCATTTTAGCTACCTAATAGCCAATAAATCAGGGTAGCACAATCTAGAATCTAGTTACAAAAGTATAAAACAAATAGTGACTACCTAAATATTTGTTTAATTATAAACAAATAAAATAAAATTGTCTCGTTACAGAAGCGGCGCGCGACAGTAATGTAGTGAAAAGTATATTAAAAGAACCTCCACCATATTATCAGATCATATTGTTTTTATATTTTTTTTTTATACAAGATAAATTATAGCGATTTTTAATAAGTTTTTAAAAATAATATAAAGAAAAGTATGTGCAAGTATTACATCATCTATATTTTTGAACTCGTGTTTTCTCAAGCTTTCATTTGACACTGCACTCGATGAACTAGTAAAAAAAATCCCTTCCGTTTTCACCCCCAAAACTAACCGCTTAAGTCAGAATTTAATTTTCAAAACTACACGACTTTGATTGGGCCATCAATTTCTAAAGTCAAATTTTAACTTTCTATAGTTTCGGAGAAAATCGGGTGTGACAGACGGACACCGAAAATGGTTGAAAAGCTTCGACAATATTGGCAACTGAAACTTGACTCTACATACTATTTCTATTGGAAATAATGAAAAAATAACGTAATTTTCAGATTTCTCGAAACCCCACTCGGACATACTATATAACACAATATATACTAAGCAATTCCTCCGTCCCCACCCCATTAACTTGTTATTTATTTGACTATAAGTAATTATATTTAAAATATGATTTTCTAGCGAAACTATGTTTTTCGTGTTCTTGGGGCCCTAAAACCTGAAGGAATGCAAATATCTCAGAGGGTGATTTTTTCACAAATACGAGGGACAAAGAAAACTACCAATTGTGAAAAATAAAGATTATGATATAATTCTACAAATCTTCAAAAAAAATCTATTATGTATGTATGTACATGTATATATATAAATGTATATATATGTATATAACTATATATATATATATATATATATATATATATATATATATATATATATATATATCCACTTATTTTAAAGCTGGTAAAGGTAGGCATTCTGGGAATGAATGATTCTTTCAAGAATTGACATCGATCAGTTTAAAGTATCCGAAGTACATATACGACGAATCATAATATTTTCTTTTATCATGAAAATTGGCCACACCTACACTCACTTTGGTAAGATCTTTATATTTGTTTATTTTATCGCCACAATGACTTTGGCTTCATCTCCAAGTTTAACATAATCCTTTTGCTGCGTTACAGATTCATTGATGAGACTGACCTAATGTAAATGCGTGCGCAGCCACGTTTACCGAAAATACAGGTCCGTTATCAGACTTAACAAGCTTTGTATATATTTTTTTGTAAACTATCTTTGGTAAATTTAAACTAATTCATATATTAATATCATATGCTAAAATTGAACACAGTCTATATTTCAGCAGTTTTCCCATCTGCCGAACCACCTCGTAAGGAATTTCGTCGTATCAAGACTCGTCAGCCGAGTTGAGATCAATAGAGAAAAGAAAAAAAAATCAAAATACTTATAATAATAATAATAATAATCTTTATTGTCTAACAGATAGAATATCCATTTACAAGACAAATGTGTAAATTACAAAGAAAAGAAAAAAAGAAAATTACAATAATTGCTTAAATAAATGTAACAATATATATAACCCGTAAATACCGTTCAAAAATGTGAATACGTCCACCGAGCATCAAGAACCTTCGTCTTCATCAATTTAGTAAACTGAGCATGAGTTAAGTTATGCATATCGAAATCGCTACAAACCACATTGAAAATATTCATGGATTGATACAAAGGAGTCTTCATTAAAATATTAGTTCTTGGTGTACTCAAGCACAAAACAAGAGGAAATCTGGTAAGTCGAGACGGTATATGAAAGTTAATTTGAGAAAGCAGGTCAGGGCAATCAATAAACGATTTACATATCTTGAACAAAAATTGAACCAACAAGTAAATCCTGCGATTCATCAACGACGGCATGTTGAAACGCGCTAACAAGATCTTGCTTTCTATACCTCTAGGAGGGTAAATACCGCCATCTCTGAAGCACAGGAACTTAAGGAACTTTCTCTGTATGTTCTCTATTCTATCAATGTATTTGTGATAGATTGAGTGCCAAATCACTGCGCTATATTCCAACTTAGATCGCACATAGCAAAAGTAGAGCATTTGAGGGACCCTATATCTACCAACCCCCTTGAATTGCGAAAAATAAATCCAATCATCTTCAACGCTTCTCCACAAACACGATCAATGTGATCGGCAAATGACAATCGGGTATCAAACACCACTCCCAGGTCCCTGAAAGTATAGCAACGATTTATAATTGCTTTATCCAAGACATACTCATAATGAGTGGGGTTCAGTTGGTTGGAGAACGACATAACAAAACATTTCCCGAGATTCAAGGTCAACTTGTTGATAGCACACCAATTTTCGATAGTATGTATGTCTTTCTGAAGTATAATACAATCGTTAATGTCATGAATTACCCGAAACAGTTTAAGCTCATCAGCAAATAAGAGTGTGCTACTAGCAATGGACTCCACAATATCATTTATAAAAATTGAAAACAACAATGGTGAGAGGTTACTACCTTGTGGAGCCCCGCTAGTAGCTACGAATTGAAATGAATGATGTCCTCGGATATCAACATATTGAATACGATTATGTAGATATGACCGAAGGAATGATATCAAATCATTGTGGAACCCCATACTAGCCAGTTTACGTGCTAGAATCGAATGATCAATACGATCAAATGCCCTCGTGAAGTCTGTGTAGATAGCGTCGACCTGCTGACGATCTTCAAGGGCTTTCCCCGTGAATTGCGCAAAGGAAGCCAAATTGCTGACCGTGCTGCGGCTGCCAAAGAAACCATGTTGAGCCTGCGTCAAACGTCCCTTAATCTGCTTAAACAATGAGTCATATATTGCCATTTCAAAAACTTTAGCAAATGGTGACAATATTGACACAGGCCTGTAGTTGGAAATGATACTAGTATCGCCCTTCTTGAATACAGGTGTAATTCTTGCTGTTTTCCAGATTTCAGGAAGTGTTAGATTTCAGGGATAAGTTATAGATGAAAGACAAGGGCCTCAACAAGGCTTGCGCGCAATCCTTAATAATAAAATAAGGGACCTTATCAGGGCCCTGAGTGAACTTATTCTTTGACTTCGATAGAGCAGCCAAGATCATATCATCAGTAAGGCAGGGAAGAGAGACAAGAGGAATCAAATCGGCACCTCCGTGGAGACAATTATGCCCTGTAGGTGTAGGGGCACAATACATGCCACAAAAAAAGTGTGCAAAAGCATCTCCGATCTTTTTCGGGTCTGTATAAGAGCATTGGAAGTCATCGTCCGTGAAAGACTCTGGCAGCGAGGTCGTCGACCCTTTAAGTTTAATAAATGACCAGAAAGATCGAGGGTCCTCACGTAGGGGAGCCTCAGCCTTCCTCAAATAATTATTGTAAGCAAGATGGATTCTCCCCTTGATTTCCCTTCTCAGTTCATTGTATTCGTTACGGTGCCAATTCGAGTCAGATCCCTTGGACCTCCTAAACACTCTCTGTTTACGTTTCACCAACTTAATTATATCTGAAGTAAACCACACGGGAAAGGTTATTTTACGCAGCACGGATCTCGGTACACACTCATCAAATATTTTATATATAGTGCCATAGAAATTTCTGCATGCATCATTAGCATCCTGAGCTGTATACAAACTAGACCAATCACCCCTTAAAATCATATCGTAGAGAACAGGATAATTTGCTTTCCTGAAATTATATCTGAGTTCAGATGCGTTTGCACGGAGACCCCGTCTTCTTTCCCGAACCTCTGAGAGTGTAATGTTCAGGGATGGATGATAGGCGTCCTCAGCTGTTAAGGGGATCTGCAAGAGCATATCGCAAAAATTAGCTAGAATTCGAAATCGAAAATATTATTTTGATAATTGGGCATGTTGAAATCACCTAAAATAATTAAATTACTGCTATAATATAGGTGACGAAGTGATTCCAAGTACTCGATGAACGTGAGAAATTCACCGATAGATACGTTAGGGCAGGGGTGCTCAAACTTGAACTGCTGGCGATCTACCTCAATATTGTTAGATTACGATCGATCGACTCTGAGAGGCTGCAAGTAAGTGTGATGCAGGATTGTCGTCTAGGGTGTATCGTGGCATAGATATTAGTTTTCCGCACAATATGCATTTTTTTAGTCAAGGTAAGTGTAGGTCTGCTCTAAAATGTCAATGAAAAAACTCATAATTATTCAAAATTGCGAGTTTATTGGTTCTTAAAAAAAAACAAACGAGTTCTAGTGTCTAAACTTACCTAAAGAGTGACTTTGGATGTTGAAGCGTGGCACTGTATGTCCTCAGTATACTTTTCATAAGATGGTACGTAATTACCGAGTGCTAATCGCAAGCATGACTTAATTATCTTCATTTCAGAAAATGCAGACTCGCACAAGTAAGTTGACCCAAACATTGCCGTCAGTTGAAGGGCGATTTGCCTTAGATTCGGATATTTATCTTCAGATATAAAACACCAGAATTTTGTATCAGATGTTGTGGCTTTGAGATGTATATCTGATATAATCTGCACTAACTCATTTTCAACAGAACATGAGTCCATGTTAAACTGACTTGCTATTTCAGTAGCTAATTCCTCAATGTTTTTACACGAAAAAGGATAACTCATAAATGATGTGATATTTGCCAATTTACTGAAATCATAAAAACGTATCTCGAATTGGCCCAAAATATTTGATAATTCTGCCTCATAAATATCATAATTCAACTGACGAATCCTTGCTTTCAAAGACGGAAGATTTTTCAGATCCATTCTTTTCAGTTGATCTATCATAAGTTACAATTTACTTTTGAATGCGTTTATTGCGCTAATCATCTCAATAATAGTTTTTCCTTTACCTTGAAGCTCTAAATTAATGATGTTTAAATGCATTGTGATGTCTGTCAAAAATGCCAAATCAGTCAGCCATTTTCCGTTTTTCAGCATCTGAGTGTCATCACCTCTTTGGTCCAGAAAAGCTGTTATTTCGGGCAATAATTCTTGAAACCTTTCTAGGAATTTTCCGCGACTCAACCACCTGACGTCCGTGTGAAGAACTAAATCAGTGTGTTCAGCTGACTCACTATCTTCCAACTGCAATTTAACGAGCCGTCGTTGCAAGCTACGTGCACGGAGAGCATTCACAATTTTTATTGCAATGCCCATAATCTCCTCCATATTTAGAACTTTTGAACACAAAACTTGTTGATGTATAATGCAATGGAAGGAGAAAAATGAAGGGAAATCATCATTAGCTCGACACAATGCCACAAAACCGTTTTCGTTTCCGGTCATTGCTGGTGCTCCATCGGTTGTAATGCACCATATATTGGTAGCTTGTAGTTTGTTACAAAATTGAGGAAAACGTCATATATATCTTCGCCACGGGTCTTTCCTTTCAGAGGAATCATTCTCAAAAACTCTTCCTTAGCCGTCATTGAATACCATTCGAATAAAAATACACAGCTGGGCAGTGTCTGTCATATCGGTGGATTTGTCGAACTGTAAAGAAAAATATGTACATTGCATGATATCATGTTTTAGTTTATCTGCCATGTACTGACTCGTAACTTCAACACGCCTTGTGACAGTCGGACGAGATAACTGAAGTTCTCTAATAGCAGACATAATCTCTGTTTTATTTTTAAAATCTCCAAATAAAGTCTCACCCGCTTCAATAAATGCTTCCTTCACAACCAATCCATCATCAAATGGTTTCTTGTGTTTCGCCAATATATGAGATAGTTTAAATGACGCGATCGTTGCAGCTTTTGATTGTTTGGCTGGTCTTGTAAACATGGTTTGTTCTTTTTTCAAACAAGTTATCAAATCACGTACTTTTCGTTTTCTTAATTCACTCTGTGACGGAAAATCCTTTTCATAGTTTTTATGAACCGTTTTATGATGCCTCTCTAAGTTCCCACGCTTAGGTATTGCAACTGACGCACGGCAAATGAGACAAATGCACTTATCCTTTACCATACAAAAGAAAAATTCTTCCTCCCAATCGTTATTAAAATGATAAGTTTTACTTTTTTTCGCCGCACTTATTTTGGACTATTTATTAATAAACTTTGTATCGATGTATCGCCTTCAAGTTACAACTCAGACTGACTCCTATTCCTGCAGGCGCAACATTTATATCGGCGCGAACGAAGTCTCGAATGTTCCCGTCAAACACGCCGTCCGAAGTTTCTAGAAAAATCGGCGGGAATCAAAAACGCGGCTTTTCTTTGACAAGTACCGCGCGTTCCTTTGATAAAGCCGCCTTTTGCCGCTAGCAGGGGGTTATTACGATAAAAGAAAGTGATGAGGGGGTTATTCTGGCCTAATTGTGGATCGAATAAATTTTAGTAGTTTATTCATTACATTTTGTTTTAGTTACCTAAAACAAAATCTGTGAATAGTTCTATATCGGAATTTTTTTCTCGAGATCGACTCAAAAAGCACTTGCGATCGACTTGTCGATCGCGATCGACCGTTTGAGCACCCTGCGTTAGGGGGTACATAGACCACAAATGGATACAATTTTTGGTGAATAAAATTAAGTTTACATCCCACTATATCGATTTTAGTAACACTACTTCGAAATGTTTGTAGATCCAACTGTGCGGGTAACAGTTCCTTCCTTACTGCCAGAGCCACGCCACCCCCTCTTGATACTTCCATACCAACAAAGTCTCTGTCACATCTAAACACCGTATACCGTTCATCAAATAGTTCACTCGATAAAATATTGTCATTGATCCAAGTTTAAGTGATTCAGTTATCACAGAACTAGCTGAAATATGGACTTTCTTGAATTTTAGTAGTCGATATTGACCTTTATGTATATGTATGGATAGAACCCTAATAACCTGGTAAGGTGTCCTTTATCGGTCTGTGGCCTTAAACCGCCTCCAACAAAGAGCTGGTATGCGTTAAAAATTAGAAATACATCAGCCTAAGCTGTCAATTATTGAATCTGGCTGATTATTTTGCGTTATCAGAATTAAAATAATTGCCCTAGGATTATATTTATGGAAACCTCTAAAATTAACTCTTGAACTACATAAGCGGGGAAGAAGAAAGAATATATTTACAGAAACCCAACAAAACCATGATCTACGCTATTTACTGAAGCTATAAACAGAACTGCAGAAAATAGCATTGAATACATTAACCCAGGAGGGTGCATATTTGCAGGAGACTAAAGTTAAAAGTTATTTATGGATTCGAAATTCTTTCGCTACAAAGAACTCTCCTAAAATACATCGGCGACACTTTTGTACTTTTCTTTTTTGTGTTGTAACTTTTGAAATAACAGAAGTGTTAATTTATTAGCTTACTAGGATTGTTCACATAAAATAAATTGTTCAAAATGTTGGTTATACATATTTTGCTTTTCACAAATATTATTTAATAAATAGTTTATCGCTTTAACCAAATATATTCTAAATAATTCAACAATTGAGATTAATTGCAGTTTGCTATTTTTCTAAAGAATTGTAAATTGGCATCTTTTTTCAAATTTAGTACCAAACACCACATTATAGAACGTTTTACGTATTTATAACTGCTAAAACATAAATTATGAAGTTGTACAAGAGTAATATAAAACTAGGTCTGTTGATCTTTGTTCTTGGTTTGAACCTATCCTGATAAAATAGTGATTTCGTCTAAAATTGTAATAATTTTTTTGTATTCTGTTTTACAATGACCACTTGGTTAGTGGTCATTATTATATTGACAATTAACAATACAATAATTTTCAAAAGTAATTTGGTAAAATCTTTCATATCAATATTTATTGAAATCATGGGATTTAATTAATTAATAGTCCCTTGTGCTATTTTAATGATTTTGTTAGAACAATTTTAACGATATGATAGATTTTTATTTTTAAAGGTTTAATTTTTTACAATAATGTTATATTTGAAGGGTACAGGGGAAAAAACGATATATGTCCACTTTTTTTCGATTTTGAGATTTTGATACCATCTGATAGATCTCTGGAGGTACTATAACGTGTATAGACCTGTTTATTGAAAAAAAAATCGTAGGCTGTATAAATCAATGGAAAAAAATTCTCATACAAGGGAAAAAAACGATACAAGTCCAGATTGGTGTGCGAAGAAATTGAGAATTTTTTTAAAAACTGGTCTCAACATTTAAATTATGGACTAATCAAGAGTCCCTTAAAAACGCGTCCAATTAGAATTCTGTCTATAATAAAAGAAAAACTGCCAAAACTTTTTTACAAAAATTCGTACTACGGTTCTTTTACAAAAAATAAGCCCCTGAGAAAAAACAAAAAAAGTAATACCAAAGATCCTCGACCTATGCTGAAGGGACTGTATTCGGAGAAGCTTTGTATAAACGCAGCAAAACATAAAGATTTACAACATTTATGCCAATTTCTAATAAGGGAGGAATCCCGCCAATTTTATAAGAGGCTCAAGCCATCAACTGATGGCTTGGTCAATGATGACGAATTCATCGATGACCCTCCGATAGACGAAGAAGACTAATATTGGTTTAAATACGATGAATTTTAAATTTTTAACTTCTGAATTTTTTTCTTTTCTTTAATAAAATTTAAATAAATATTTTAATCTTTATCTAATAAAAAAGAATATAATAATATTATTATTGTTTATTTATTGTACCTTAATGTGACTCTGTAAAAACGAATGGATTTTTTATATTTCATGCCCTTCATACAGGGGAAAAAACGGTATATGTCCAAGAATTTTAGGAACATGTTTGCGCATTTTCAAAATTTTCTCCATTTTTTTTAAGCAATTTGTAAATTTTATTTAAGAGATCCAAACTAAAATTTTATTTAATAAAATTCTGCACCTTTTGCTATAAACAAAATTCAAAAATTTAATAATATGGGGAACGTACCGAGTCCGTAAACCTTATTTTTGCTCTCCTGAAAAATTTACTCCCATGGACATATATCGTTTTT
Organism: Pachyrhynchus sulphureomaculatus; assembly: GCA_019049505.1. Lineage (NCBI taxonomy): Eukaryota > Metazoa > Arthropoda > Insecta > Coleoptera > Curculionidae > Pachyrhynchus > Pachyrhynchus sulphureomaculatus. Next base: position 121,356,956 of record CM032447.1, on the reverse strand, counting down.
TTTCCCCTGTACCCTTCATTTGTTAGGTCCGAAGTAGACACTTGGGATCATCATATAAAAAACTATACTTAGAGCTTTCGTTTCACAACAAAATACGATAGTTTAAATGGGTGATTTTTTTATTATTTATTTTTATTTTATTTATATATTTTATATTATATTTATATGTTCTATTCTCAATAGGCCTATTTTTTATTAGCAAATTTATGAAAATGTTTTAAATATTCTATAAGAGAGTTTAAATTGTACAGCAAGTAAAGCGACAAAATCGATGTCTTAGAGCTGTATAATTCGAATGTGTCTTTTCTTTTGTAAATCAAATTATTTTTGGTTTTTTGTTGCCTTAAACTACTATTGGCATAATCAGAATATAATTTCGCACTGCAGCCATTATAAAATATTTAAAAAATATTAAATAACACGCTAGGGCACTTTTTAAGAACCTTTTGTAAATAAAATAATTCTGATATATTTTATAATATGCTAATGTTATTTTTCATAGAATATTTTTTTCCTACACATTTTATAAAATAGCTTCCTAGTATAATTTATAAATTCCATTAAAAAATATGCATTTAAAATTTTAAAAAGTTTTAATTTTAAGCTGTATACGGTAGTTTTCAAAGAAAACATCTGTTAAATTTCATAGCATAAGATATGTACAGGGTGAGTCAATGATAGAGTAAAGTTCATTATCTCATTTGTTTCGGAAATGACGAAAAAATGTTAAATACAATAGTTTAAAATTATTTTCGAGTTTACAGGGTACTTCAAAAAAGTGTGGCCGATATAACATATGTTTTTTTAAACGGAACATCCTATTTTTTAATTTATTTTTAAATTCTGCGTAAAATTTTATAACTTTTTTATTAATCATGTTATATACCTATACCTAGTAGTTTTTCTAATACTTCAATTTTTTTAAAAAAAATACTAGTTTTCAGTTTTGTAAACAATTGCCAGTAGCGCCATTGTTTCTAAAGGTGAAATACTCATAATTGATACGAGCGTTCCATAGAGATTAAAAAAATATATGTAAAGAAATTTGAGTTAGATGCTACAAAGTGTTCAAAATAAATTTATACATTTCGACTATTTTTTAAATTGACACACCCTGTATATTATGATTTTTCTGATAGATTTTACAAAACCCTCCAACTTTTATTAAATATGTCATATACCTATTTCTAATATTTTTCGATTTATTTTGAATTTTTCAATTTTTACCCTTGTTTCTAAAACACTTACGCTATTGTGAAAACATAAACAAATAGTTAATAATAATTTTAATATTATAATTAACTTATTTAATGATTGATTATTATGACGTAATAAATGTTCAGGCCAATATGCCCGTCTGCTTGAATACACATGTTTAATCGTTTTACTATATTTTCCTTCACTTTCCTTAGCATAAAGTGCGTTACTGTCCTACGCGCATCCCGAATCTTGTTTTCCATATGTACTGATGTTGTAGGAGGATTCACATAAACACGATCTTTAATGTAGCCCCACAAAAAGAAGTCTAAAGGTGTTAAGTCACATGATCGAGGGGGCCACTGAATGAATCCATCCCTACCGATCCATTTTTGTGGGTAACGATCGTTTAAAAATTCCCGAACTTCCCGGTGGTAATGAGCAAGAGCTCCGTCTTGTTGAATCCACATTTGTCCTCTTTCAAAGTTATCAACTTCTTCAAGAAGCTGGGGCAATTCGTTTTGCAAAAAATTTAGATATCTAGGTCCGTTAAGTGGTTAGCGGAAAGAATATGGACCAATAATTCGAAAATTTAATATTCCACACCATACATTAAGCGACCAATGGTTTGGGTTTTGAAATTCCTGGACCCAAAATGGGTCAACTGTTGAATAATAATGCTTGTTTTGGCTGTTAACTGCTCCATTACGGCGAAATGTAACTTCATCAGAAAATATTATTTTGGCCTCTATTGCTCCATTCATGGTGGTACAAAAGTTTACTTGTCGTTCAAAATGACGGCTTTGAATTCTTGGTGTAGTTCCATATGAAAGGGATGATACTTATATTTTCTCGTGGTGCGATTAGCCGTAGATGGGGATGTGTCAGATAAGTCAGCTAGTTGACGGCTGTTGACCTGACATGAAGTAAAAATCTCCATATCTGGTAGCATTCTGGTTTACTACTTTCTATTTCGTATACTCAACGCTACCGCTATCATCAAACCGTTCCATTAAGCACTGAAAAGATTTTCTAGATGGTATACATCTATTAGGGTACTTCGCTCCGTAAACCCTTACTGCCAAAAGACAATTTTTTTCCCGCCTCGCCCAGTATATAAACCATATTAATTAATTTATTTTTAGGAAAAACCATAACTATTACTTTTATACGTCACTTACTACAACAAATTAAACTATTTTTACTTACTTTTTTGCTTTGTCTTGGCAACTATGATGTTATAGCGTAAGTGTATTATTAAAAACAAGGGTAAAAATTGAAAAAATTCAAAATAAATCGAAAACTATTAGAAATAGGTATATGATATACTTAATAAAAGTTGAAGGGTTTTGTAAAATCTAAAAAAAATAATAATATACAGGGTGTGCCATTTAAAAAATTTGAGATTTTTCAACTCAAAATAGTCAAAATACATAAATTTATTTTGAACACCCTGTAGCATCTGATTCAAGTTTCTTTACATATATCTTTTTTTCATCTCTATAGAATGCTCGTACCAATTATGAGTATTCCACCTTCAGAAAGAATGGCGCTACTGTATATTTAATTCAATTTAAAAATAAATTAGAAAATAGGATGTTCCATTTAAAAAAACATATGTTATATCGGCCACCCTTTTTTGAAGTACCCTGTATACTCAAGAATAATTTTAAACTGTGCACCTTAACATTCCCTAAAACTATTGTATTCAACATTTTTTCGTCGTTCCTGAAACAAATGAGATAATGAACTTTACTCTATCGTTGACTCACCCTCTACACAAATTCATATTTAGAAGACACGTTTTATATTGAAAATATTTTGTAGCAAGTAAAGTTTAAGACGTCAAAATATTGTGTGATCGTCTTTTACTAGGCACGATTTTGTACAATATTATATTGACCAGCTGCATCTAGTTCTGAAGCACTTTAGAATTTTACTTAAATGTTTTCGATCATTTTTGTGGCTTTTAAACACGAAAAACAAACATTTAAATAATAAATTTACCTCTCTTATCCATATTTAAATCTTCAAGATTAATAAATTGATGTTTAGATGAAATATTGTTTCTATTATTTAAAAAAAAAATCAAGTTTTATTTGAAATACCAAAGAAATCCTTGTTATGGAAATTGTTTTCCAAAAATAAACAAAATTTTTTTATAGTTCGCGTAAAAATGAAACTGGCGTTGGCAGCAGTTCAAATTATTTTACGCATATTTCCATTACTCATACTGCGTATTTACTATACGATTTTAAAAATTAAATTTGTTTATTTTTTGTTCCAGCACATGGTCCAGACAGGAATGACGGGACCATTTGGGACGGCAACTCCAACTGCTGCGGGATACCCCACCCAAAATGGAGAGGTTAAAACCGCCGACGATAAAGTAGCAGTCCCATTGTTGCCACCTCCTTCAGGAGCAGCGGCAGCCGGAGCAGGTCCACCTTTTAGCCCGCCGCCTCCTCAGGGAGCTCCTGCACCAGCTGAACCACATGCAGGATTGGTTGGCAGCCCTGCGGCAGCTGCTGCCGCAGCTGCAGCTGTTATAGCACAGCAGCAACAACAGAATCATACGCAACAAACATATAAATGTGAATCATTGACACAGGTAATATATAAATAGAGTAATAGGAGTATAAAACAATAACAAAATTAATTGGTCATTTAAATGCTTATTTATTTTTTTGTTTTAGAATTTCACTACTCAATAAAAAAAAATGTTTTTAATGGCGATTTCACCAAAGTAACAAATCACAAATAACAAAGCCACAAAAGTGGCATTGAAATTATCTTGGTAGTTAACCTAACTCCATTTGATAATTTCAACCCTATTTACAAAGATACTGCCATAGGAGGAACTTTTAAAAGTCCACGTTTATAAGTTGATTGATTTTTTTACGTTATGTTTCACTTCTCTTCGGGAGGTTTTCCTTTTTGTGAAAATATAATTGATTAAAGTTTCATAAATTTCATCTGTAGTATAAAAGTGTAGAACCAAGATCATTTGATCTGTTATATCTTAAGAACGATCAGCCGTAAATAGAAATATTACATTTGAAAAGGAAGGAGACATTTTAACATGTTGGAGCCCGAAATCGTTTTAAATGTGTTTCTGCTGATGCAGTTATTAACTTGACGTGATCGAAACCATACTTTTTAATCTTTTATACTAAATTTTCTAAAAATTTAAGTCAATTTGTCAGTAAAGTCAAATTCGTAATTCGTAATTAGCATTAACGAATAATTTTTCCTCTTAAATACTTCCTATACCTCATTGCTGGATATCTGTCTTGTTAAATGTTTTGCTGGCAATCAACGTAGTGTTGCTCTTATTCCAATGTTATTCACTATTTTATATTTCCGTTTTAAGGGTACTTTTTAAATTATTTAATTTCTTTTACTTTATGATATATTAGGAAATAATCCTACAAATGACAGATTAGAATCGGCAGAAATAGACAAAAAAATTAAAAAAAAATATCAGAGAAGACGTCAGACAATACAGGAACTCGAAAATAGAAGAAACTCTGAAAAAGGGGAAAAGTTTAAAACACTTAAACAAATGAATGAAGGGAGACATCAAATAATAAAATTTGTAAATAACGATAACCAAGAGATCGCACAGATCAAAGAGATAAAGGAAACTACAGAGAAATATCATCAAACTATATAACACGAAAATATCGTCACCGCCCGAAAAAGAAGAAGGAAATAGAGTGGTAGTAAGAAATATTGGATCTGATGAAATTCCCGATGTAACAATGGATGAAATAATGAACGCCTTACAACATATGTACAACAACAAAGAACCAGGGGACGATGAAATAATTATAGAAGTGATAAGGTATGGAAGGGCATCGATAATACAATCTCTTCAAGCTCTATTTCACAGGTGCCTTATAGAAAGTAAAATATCAACACCTTGGGTAAACGCCTTGATTGTGCTTATTTTTAAAAAGGGGTACAATTTAAATTGGAAAATTACAGACCCATCAGCCTGTTATCGGTACTATACAAAATACTCGCTAGAATTATAACATATAGATTAACGAACAAATTAGACAGTTATCAGCTACGTGAAAAAGCGAAATTTAGACGGGGATACAGCACTTTGGACCATCTTCAAACAATTAGATTACTAGTGGAAAAAGCAAATGAATACCACCAGGTCACCTTTTGGATAGCAATGGTTGACTACGAAAAAGCATTTGATTCGGGGCATGGGCAGTCCTTAACACCTTAAGTAACAGCAAAGTCGACGAAAGATACACAACTCTTCTTGAATACATATACAAAAATGCCACTTCACAACTAATGCTTGAAGAAAAAACAAATAAAACCAAAATTAAAAGAGGAATTAGACAAGGCGACTCCCCCAAAGCTGTTCACGTTGACTTTAGAAAACATTTTCAAATTGTTAAAGTGGGGAAATAAAGGAATACTAATGGACGGTGAACGATTAAATCACTTAAGGTTCGCAGATGATGTCACTTTGATCGCCAACACAAAACAAGAATTACAAGAAATGCTGATGGAATTAAATAACAAGTCTCGAGAAATAAGTCAAAAAATAAACTTCACCACGACCAAATATTTGAACAACGAAAGTGAAGAACTATTAATAGAAGGTGAAAGAATAGGAAAGGTACAAAATTCATATATTTAGGACAAAAAATCGAAATATCAGAAAATAATTTAAAGGTTGACTTCGATTGACTTCGATAGAAGAGTCTCGTTAGCTTGGTCTGCGTTCGGAAGGTTACAATCTACATTTAAATTGGACATCCCAAATACAATAAAAGCCAGAGTATTCGATCCATATGTACTGCCTGTATTAACATATGGCACTGAAGCATGGGCTTTAAATAAAAGTATAATAAATAAACTCCAGGTAACCCAAAAAGCATTGGAGAGGAGAATGCTGAATATTAGACTCCAAGATTGTATTCCTAACATCGATATTCGAAGAAGTGACAGATGGGGGCATATCGCAAGAATGAATGATAACAGATGGACACGCCATATAATTGAATGGAGGCCTAAAGAACACAAAAGATGCAGAGGTAGATCACAAACAAGATGGACGGACGACCTAAAAAGATCAGCAGGACACGATTGGATGCAAAAAGCAAACAACAAAGCTCATTGGAGACAAGTTGGGGAGGCTTACATCCGACTATGAATGGAATAAGCTAATGATGATGATGATGATAATGCTATATATATCGAATTAACAAAATAATAGAATTCCTACACCTGTACAAACAAGAATGAAAACATATTTTTTGCGAAGTTTTCAAAAAATATCTTTTGTTAATATAGAATGATATATGAAAGTACAAATTTATGACCTGTAACTATTTCAGAGTTGGTGAATTTACAGCTCTATACAAGTTTACCATAATTTTATAATAAAATACACAAAAATGGCATCAATTTGTTTGTGGATGATATAATCCTGTTTTTTATGGGCATGACACCGTGCTGCAGGAAAATCGCAAGAGCTCTCCGGGAGAAACACCAGAAAGTTATTCACATTGGTTTTGAATTGCTGCAAATTGTACTCGGTGGGAAACACAGCTATTGGCAATTTTTTCCAAAGCGATAAGGTTCTCCATATAAAAGAATTTTTGAAAGCGGTGGTACGAGGAATGACAAACTGAGTCTCATAGGGATGTGATGTATTAGCACCAAAAATGGTCTAAAGGAAATGAACCTTGTGGTTTGTTAATTCGTTATTCTTAACCACATAACATTAAAGTTTCGGGGTCTAGAGCCGCGTTTCGTTGAGAGATCGCTTCTAACAAAAAGAATGATTCCATAGTTACGCCTAAATCGGGAATAGAAGTCGTATCTAGGACAGGGAAAGTTGAATATGCTGGTTGATGAAGGGTTCTTAGCTTCGCAGAAAGCAGATTCGAGTTTAAACTCGTATATTGCAAAAATCTATTTTAAAATTTCAGTCTCGGCATGTTGACGCCCCAAATTTTTCAGATGATTTTCTATTGGTAAAAGCAGTACGCACTTAAAATAAGATAACATGCAAATACACTTAATCCACAATAGTTTTTTCGGTGGAAAATGTATGTTTGGAATTGTGGGTACTTCTTAATTTTTTTTTAGTAGAATATAATATTTCGTAATAAATACAGAGTAAATATATACATTTGATAGAATACAAGGAAATATTTTGTAATATTAACATTGAACTAAACTAAAAATACTATTTTTTGGCTAAAACATTTTAACGTAAGGTTTACGACGTTATAATACTCCCACTGATTCTTGGAGTCAGTTATACAAAGTTATGATTTAAGTATTTAAGATGAAATATTAGAGCAGCTTGATTATTTTCTTACAGTAAGGACTAGAAATAAGGTTTAGTTCCATGGTTTGCTAATTTTTTGTATTTAACATAACGACTACGATTTGTCTGTAAATATTTCAGTGATTTATGGTCGTCAAACTTTTATAGTTTCTCTTCGAATTGAGTATTTTATTTTCTTCTTTTTTGACTAACAACTAGTAATGCTTCGTTTACTTGAATTTTTTACTATTGAATGATCTTACTCTTTTATTATTTGAATATCAGCAGCCTCGTCGTTGGGCTAAGATTATTTTTTATATTATCAATTAATTATTTTCATAAAAAGGCAGAATCTGAAAACAATAATTACTAATCTAAAATACAAATAATATTTGAATCAACTATTTCGTTCAAAAGAAGATATCAGTTATTAAATTAGGGATATAAAAGTTTGTTGGTAAAAGCAAAATTTAATTATAAAGCGAAAGAAATCAGTTCCAACTTTGTATTTTCTGGTAACTTTCTTTTCGCGAATCGTAAGGCGGAGGAAAAACGACTAATTCAACCTTATAGCAGAAAAGCATATTAAGAAAAGAAATACGAGAAGTAAAGAAGCCGACGCACAGTGGGGAAAAACGAAAAATCGTGTTCCAAAATTGTCTAGAGCCTTCAATTTTGGTTCGATTTGGACAATTTTTTTTTTAAATTGAAGCTTATTAAATTCCGAACAAAGTTGTCGGAGCCGATTTTTCAATTAAACTTTTGTTTCAAAATGGCGGACGTTGGTTTCTGATTATATAGCGACTGAGACACAGAAAACGCTTACAGTTTCAAACCAAGTTGAGCCACTGTTTAGCAATAGCAGCCACTTTTTTGCTACAACAGCAAACAATGTGGCTAGTGCAGCAAAATATTTAGCTGTCCCTATTTTAACAAAACGTTTTAGCTGTTGTAGCCATTTTCTAGCTGTGTGAGGTGTCCTTTTCTGTGTGTATCGCTGTTTTTTGTATCTGCTAAAAATTGTCTACGATACTTAAAATTTACAGCAGCAATATTCTAGCAATAACTGCATGAAAATTTAAATCCCGCAACTAAACTTGAATAACTTGAATGATCTGACTGCCACAGTCTAAACTTTCTTGCTCGATTCAATTTTGGCATCCGCTATACTTGATTTGTCATTTTAAGTCAATTGTTGAAACATATTTATAATTAACAACCTTAAAGAAATTATTTATGCAAATGTTATGGATATAAAATAATAATGGTACGTTTATTCATATTTATAATACTTTTATTGTTCATGGCAGCCATTTTGGGTTCATTATTATTAATCTTGTAACTGTGATATTAGATATATTATCTGCGACATAAAAAAACATACATACACGCATTTTAGCACAACTTGGTTTGAAACTGTAAGCGTTTTCTGTGTCTCAGTCGCTATATAACCAGAGACCGCCATTTTTAAAGACGTCCGTCATTTTGAAACAAAAGTTTAATTGCAAAATCGGCTCCGACAACTTTGTTCGGAATTTAATAAGCTTCAATTTAAAAAAAAAATCGTCCAAATTGAACCAAAATTGAAGGCTCTAGACAATTTTGAAACACGATTTTTCGTTTTTTCCCACTGTGCGACGGTACACATTTAGTTTTTGACCAAATAATAAAACAAAGATGCGTTTCCATAAACCCTCTTTCTGACATTTCTTTTCCTTATCTCTTTCAAGAGAATGATAAACTTATGACATTTAACAGAAGAAACACAAACAAAAGATCCCTATTTTGATAGTCCCTTTCTTTATTTTTGTACAGAATTTCAGTCCAGGTCGAGATTTTACTTACGATTTTGTCAAACACAAAGTAAACAAAAATGAATACAATACTAGCCCTTTTGGATTTACTAAATTGTATATTTGCATTGGTAATTTGTATAGTCAAGGATACATAATTCAGCTACTTTGCAAGCATGTTATAATGACAAAAAGTACTTGTTTAAAAATTATTTCTTACTCGCGTGTTGTTTGCTTTATAATCATTGTTTTTGAGATGAATTAAAAAAAAAACTTTCAAAACCTGCAAACTGGTTATAACAACTAAGTAGAGCATGTTGAACAATTAATTATTCTGAAAATACATAACGATGTGAGTATACCAAACTAGTAGTAATTGTCAATCTTATTCAGTGGACATAGTTAATGTGTAAGTACCTACATTCTCCTGATATGCTGATGTTACCTTGTTTGCGTTAAAATATACTCTATGTGGTAGAGTTACCAGATTTATTTATTTCGAGAGTATTATACCTATTTTTTTAACAGCTTTATTACTGATGAAAAAAACACCCCCCCCCCCCCCCCCCCCCCCCCGAGATTTTTTACATTTTTTTCCTATTTCGCGAAACACATAGTTTCCCATTTCCGTCGATAATGAATGAAATGAGATGTCGATTTTAAATTTGGTACCGGGTGAAAGAGATGTGTATCGATAAATTGTGTATGGTTTTAATAGTGTTATGAGCATGTTTCCTGGTTTTTTGTTGAGATAATAAATAAATTTTATGCATAATTATTTGTACTAAGATACATAAGGAGTTAAAGTGGTGGGGAAGGGGGATATATTCGTGTTATTTGTCTTTTCAGGGTTCTTGGAGTTGAGGTATCTGCAAATTAAGTTACTTTTTCAGAACTCTCAATTCTAAAAGGGTTAGCGTTTTTAAATATTAGCTAGCTCAATCGAGTTACGGGAATTTTTTCACGTTTTTTTTTATAAAACGAATATTAAACATAATCAGTTATAGTAAAACATATAAGAGGTTAAAGGGGTAGGGAATGGAGTTAGAAGAGTGACTTCGTATTTATCATGTTATAGAGTTATATATATATATATATATATATATATATATATATATATATATATATATATATATATATATATATATATATATATATATTATATAATCTCTAGGAAGCGTGGCCATTTTTATAGCCTCATGTCGGAGCGCTATTTTGTAACGTCTCATTGCGGCGTTATTTTGTATAGCCCCAACTTTCTTTATTTTTAATAAATATTTTATTTATTAAATAGTAGCCGTTATTTGCCCCCTATGTATATCTTAATTTTGAGAACTGATTGAGTGGATATTAATACTGATAGAGGATAGATCAGCTAGCTCGTTTTGTTTGGAGAGAACACGGAGATCGAGGTAATTTTTGTACGCCTTTTGAAATAGTCTCTATCGTTGTTCAAAATTTGGTTGTACTATTTTTGGGGACCATTCATTTTAGAATAAAAAGAAAGTTCAGCTCTAAAAATGAAAAAATACTGAAGAGTTATTTAGTTGTTGAAATAAAATTAATTTACGTACAACCGTTGTGTCCTGAAAAAAGAGCAGGAGTTTAGTGAAACACAACACATTTAAATAAAGAAGGGTATATTAACAAAATAAAAATTCCTACTTTTATTACACTCTTAAAATTATATCTACTAAATAAAAACCCCTTATGTCATGAGAGTGTATTGCATAGAGTCTTTAAGTTAGGATTATTAAGTTTTTATTAAAAGTCTTGATAAAACACGATTTTAAAAGTTTGTGAAATTAACTCCGTGAATTACACGTGTTGATTAGTCGTTGGAAACGCACTTGTAGACAGGAAGTGAGCTATTTAGACTGGTGTGCTTAGGACTTACTGATTGGTTTCTCCTCGTGAGTTTTCCATAAGTTACTGGGCCTCTCCTGGTGAGATTCTCATAAAAATATTGTCTCATCCATTACCAGCCTAGTTTCATTTGGGTTGCTAAACACACTCCAAAATGCCTGAGGAAGGGCAGGATATTTCAAGAAATGAAAAAGGCCTTAAACTTGAGAGCTAGAAACCGTTACTGCAGTTCTACATCATTGAGAAAAAAACACTCTGGCGTGCTGGAGAAGAAAGCCATTACGGCTTACTGGCGGAACAAAGCCGTTATTGCTTCATGGTGGAAAAAGCCCTTAAAACTTCCATCAGGCCATTTATATATCCTTTTTCCTTCTTCAAAGTGAAATCTTTAAAATGGTTTACTGCTGAGATGCAAAATTCGACGCATTCAATGCGAACTAAATAAGTCAGGTCGGCAAGACGCGTTACACACTGCCGGTTTAAATTAAACTGTTAAAAAATTTAAAACACTGTTTTAAGCTACACTGCTCAAAAATTGAAATCACTACAATAAATATAAAAATGTAATAAAATATAAATTACAGGAAGAAAAATAGTGTCGTAACATGATCTTAACATCTAGGAAAAAATTAATGTTACAATATGTTACAATATATATATATATATATATATATATATATATATATATATATATATATATATATATATATATATATATATATAGCCTTGGCCAAAAGTATAAGGCACCCTACAATTTACTTCATTTCTTTTGTTTCAGGGTAAAAAATTAAATTCGTATGTTTTGTAAAATCGTATATTGAGGTAAAATTATGAAATAAATTAATATTTGGTGTGTAATTACGGCAGCAATTCTTTGGGGCATGCTGCGTACAAGCCTAGTACATTCAATTGTACTTATGGCATCCCACTCATCCATCAAAGGGCTTTTTCGCGCTGCTTTTGATGTTATGCTATGCCCCCGTATCTTGCGCTTCAGAATACCCCAACGATGCTCGATAGGGTTTAGATCTGGAGATTGCGCCGGCCAATCCAACAAGAGTTATTGTCTCAAAATCAGCGCATCTTAGCCGCTGATTTATGACGAGGTGCATTATCTTGCTGGAAGTTGATGTCGTCTAAATGAGTGTCGCCAAAAATGCGCGTTAACGAAGGCATCAGTACAGTTTCTAGTACATTTATGTACTTTTGGCTGTTCATGCGTCCTTCACAAACGAACATTTCGCCGACACCTTTAGAAGCCATGCAGCCCCAGATCATATTGCTGCCTCCTCCATATTTTACAGTAGGTACCACGCATTCTGGATGGTATTCCTCGCCGACACGCCGCCTCACGAATGTCACACCTGACGTTCCGAATAGCTGTAAGAACAGAAAAAATATCCAATTAAAAAATTAGTTATTATTTTGACTAAAACAGATTAAATCAAGAGTAATTGTATGTAGTTATTTGTTAAAATAAATCGTATAAAAACTTACCTCAAAGTTGGATTCGTCGGACCATACAACATTAGACCAATCCTCTTCGCTAAAATGTTGGTGCTTCAGAGCCCACTCTAAGCGTTTCTTCCTATTGGTTTCTGAAAGCCAAGGCTTCTTTCTAGCTTTGCACCCTCTTAATCCAGCTTCTGTCAGTCTTCTCCTTGCCGTTCGAGAACTAATCGGCATCCCAATCTCTTCCGACAGAGTTGCAGCGAGCTCAGATGATGTTTTTTTTTTTTCGATTTTTAATAGACTCGCGGATGAGTTTTCTGTCCTGTCGCTCATTAGTCTTACGTTTTCTGCCCGTTCTCATTTTTTTGGCATGGGAGCCAGTCTTCACAAACCTTTTAATAGCACATTGCACTGCGCACTGAGAACATTTCACTAACTTGGCTATTTCTACTTGGGACTTACCTTGTTCATGTAGGGTTTGTTTAATTCGTTTTTCGATACCAAGCTCACTTTTCTTAGGCATTTCTCAAATATGAGAATGTCCAGTTCACAAATAAAACACGCACGGAAGCTTCCTGACACTACAAGTAGTAAAAAGAGACTGATAACACATTAAAAATATTTTTCAAAAAACCTCGTTATCGCAATTTTGTGGGCTAGGTGCTTTATGGACCTGTAAAAGAGATTGTCTATTGTTTAAGTTAGCTTTTGACAGCGCCGCCTATAGTATTGTTTAATATTTTATGAGTTTAACGTGTTCATTAGGGGTGCCAAGACTGTATGTATATTTATATATATATATATATATATATATATATATATATATATATATATATATATATATATATATATATATTTGTATTTGTATATGTATATATATACTCGTATGTATATGTATGTATGTATATACGAGGCTGGTTTGAAAAGTCCGTGCAAAGTCCGAGAAATGGCACCACCGGCGCGTATCGAGGTCATGTTTAGTTAGTAGCATCTCTTGAATAAACGCACACCAAGTTTCAGCCATATTGGTCTATTTCTTTGTGTTTGGCATTCGTGTGAATCAAGGAAGTCGAGTGATTTTCAAGAAATGGACGAAAAAGAATTTCGTGTGGTGATTAAACATTACTTTATGAAAGGCAAAACGCCTCAGGAGACTAAAGAGAAGCTTGATAAACATTATGGTGACTCTGCACCTTCGATTAGAACAGCTTATAAGTGGTTTCAAAATTTTCGGACTGGCCATGTGGGCACAAGTGACTCTGAACGTTCTGGACGGCCTGTGGAGGTTACAACTCCAGAAATCATTGATCAAATCCATAATATGGTGATGGATGACAGAAGAGTTAAGGTGCGTGAGATTGCTAGTGTGGCATCTCGACTGAACGGGTACATAATATTTTGCATAAACATTTGGAGATGAGAAAGCTATCCGCAAGATGGGTGCCGCGATTGCTCACCCAGATACATTACTATACTCCTGAGACCAAACAACAATCTAAACAATGGGTTACCAAGGGGGAATCTGCACCAAAAAAGGCGAAGACCGTTCCTTCGGCCGGAAAGGTTATGGCGACTATCTGGAAAAGGGTAAAAACTATTACAGGTGAATATTATTCATCGTTATTGCACTGTTTGAAAACCGAGCTGCAAGAAAAACGCCCGCGATTGGCCCACAAGAAAGTCCTTTTCCATCACGACAACGCACCAGCACACACCTCAGCAGTTGTGGTCGCAAAATTAATGGAAATACGATTCCAACTCGTTTCACATCCCCCCCTATTCTCCAGACTTGGCTCCCTCGGACTACTATTTGTTCCCCAATTTGAAGAAATGGCTGGCGGGACAAAGATTTTATTCAAACGAGGAGGTGATTGCAGACACTAATGCATATTTTGCAGACTTGGACAAATCCTATTATTCGGAAGGGATCGTTGGACGAAGTGTATAAGCCTAAAAGGAGACTATGCCGAAAAATAAAAAAAGGTTTACCCCAAACACATAAGTAATTTTTATTTTTGCACGGACTTTTCAAACCAGCCTCGTGTATATATATATATATATATATATATATATATATATATATATATATATATATATATATATATATATATATATATATATATCTAAACATTTATTTATTGTATCTTGGAATTTTTGGTTCGTTTGTTTAAAAGAAACACCTCCTTGACGTTTCGCCCTTGTGTTTAGGGCATTTTCAAAATAATTTTTTATATTACTTTCAATTCCTCAAAAACACAATAACACACATGTTAAAATTTTTTTACTTAAATTTTAAAACTTAATAACTATTTAGAGTTATAACATAACATACATTTATAATTTTAAAACTTTAAAAATTAATTTCATAAGCACCTTAAACTATTACTTATTTGATGCATTGAAACTGAGTTGCTATCAATATTTTTTTAGATTTTTTACTGATTTTTATTTTGTACGGAATTATCTTTTCCTTTATTTTAGATACATGTTAGCTTAAAATTAATTTAATAAGTTAGTGTAAATGTTGCTAATGTGTGCTATGTCTGTTTTATCTTTCACAGCGTGCTGTTTGTTTTTAATTTCGATCATTTCTTTGATGGTTAACTTTTCATAATTGTGGTCTTTGTTTATAATTTTGGTCTCGTTAAAATTGAAGTTATGTTTTGTTCTTTCATGTGTTTGTGTAAGGCAGTTGGGGCGTTTTTAGTGTATTTGTGTCCATTTAGTCGGTTCTTTAACCATTGACAGGTCATCCCTATGTATTTCTTTGGGCAGTCAGCACATGGTATTGAATATACTACGTTTGATTGGTACATAATTGATATGTTGCTTTTTAGGTTGTTGTATAAATACACCGACAGTGTGTACAGTAGTTGTTGTTATAAAAAAATTGTTTTGTTTTAGGAATTGAAAGTAAAATAAAAAATTCTTTTGAAAATGCCCTAAACACAAGGGTCAAACGTCAAGGAGGTGTTTCTTTTAAACATCTCATCACATCAGCCTTATTCTTCGGTCCATTTCTGGACATAGGCATCCCTCATTCCTTGCCATTTGCTTCGATCTTACGCCTCTCGGATCTACATCAGTCCAGCAGATCTTTTTAGATCGTCGGTCCATCGCATTGGAGGCGTCCCCTAGATATCTTTCGCAAGTAGGGCCTCCATTTCAAAATTATGTTGGTCCTTCTTCCATCCTTACATCTTGCCACATGGCCTGCGGAATTCCACTTCAGTTTCGCTACTGCTTCGGCGACGTCTTTTATTTTTGTTATGCCTCTTATCCAGCAGTTTGTTCTGCGGTCTTTAAGTATTATGCTCAACATTTTGCGCTGCATTGTTCTCTGTGTCACTCTTAATTTGTTCATTGATTGTTTTGTGAGAGTCCACGTCTGAGCTCCGTATGTCAAAACCAGTAAGACACAGTGGTCAAATAGTCTAGAACGCAGATGCATCGTTATATTCTTATTCTTTAGCGTCTTACCTAATTTCCCAAAGGCAGCCCAGGCCAATCTTCTTCTGTAAATTGCTGTTTTTTGATTTTCCCTTCCAACTTTTAACGTATGTCCTAAATAAACATAATTGTCCACTTCTTCTAGTTCTTGGTTTTTAATTTTTATTTTCTGTTCTAGGGATCTACTACACATAACTTTTGTTTTTGTTAGATTCATGTTTAGACCGATTTCACTTGTTACTTTCCCAGCTCCATTAACATAATCTGTAGTTGTTCAGGGGTTTCTGCGATAAGAACGATATCGTCAGCAAATCTGAGATTTATTAGGATGCCCTTATGCCCAATTTAATTGTTTGAAAACATCTTCTAGAGCATTCGTAAATAATTTTGGCGTGAGAGTATCTCCTTGTCTTATATCTCTTTTTATACTAATTGGTTTGGTGTTTTCATGCAGATGTATAGTGGATGCAGCGTTCTTATATATGTTTTCAATTAGCCTTATATAACGATGGTCTATTCTGGAGTTTTTTAAAGACTTCGTAATTGCCCAGTGTTCTACTGTGCCGAAGGCTTTTTGAAAGTCGCAAATGTTAGGTTTACTTCAAAGTTGTACTCAACTGATTTTTCGATTAGCATTCTCATTGTTATTAGGTGTTCACTCGTACTATAGTCTCTTCTGAAACCGGCTTGTTCGATTGGTTGGTATTCTTCAAGTTATTTAGTTACGCGATTTGTAATAACTGTAGTGAATATTTTATATAATTGTGATAAAAGGCTTATCGGTCTATAATTCTCGAGGTTGGTCTGATCACCTTTCTTTTGTAATAATATCACGCTTGCGTTATTTCAGTTCTTGGGAATTTCTCCTTTTGCTAGGCATATGTTGAAAAGGTCACGTATTTTTATTAAAATTTCTTCTTTTCCTTCTTTTATCATTTCAATCACTATTCCATTTTCTCCTGGCACTCTATTGTTCTTGTTTCAATGCATATCTTAGTTCTTCCGTTGTTATATCCGGAATTTCTTCTGAACCTACGTTGATCTTTCTCTCATTGGTTGTACTATTGTATTGTTGAGTTTTTTTGTTGTATAGGTTGTTTAAACAAACGAACCAAAAAACAAAAAATAAATATTATAGAAAAATGGTTCAGAAAAATTAAACTATATATATATATATATATATATATATATATATATATATATATATATATATATATATATATATATATATATATAATGTTAAATATTATATAGTTTTAATAGTATTCTGGTTTTTAGTTAGTAGTGCCACTATGTTATATTTTCTTTTTAGTGTTTTTGGGATCGAGGAATCCGGAAATTTTATTAATTTTTCGTTATTTTCAATTCTGACAAGGGCGGGGGATCGTTATGAGAATTTTCCCAAGGTTTTGGTTGAGTTATTAGAGAAAAATTACCATTATTATTTATAGTGATTAAAGAGGTGGCGGATGACTAGAGGGGTGGTCGCGTACCATATATAACGTAATATCAGGATTTTTTGAGGCAGAACTTCTTCCTCTGCTTAACTTTTCAGTGTTCCGTACGGAACCCTTATAAGATCAATTCGGTGCCCGTCTGCCTGTCTGTCTGTCCGTCTGTCTGTCATACCCGATTTTCTCTGAAACTATTTCACATAGAAAGTAGAAATTTGGCACTATTATAGGAATTAATTTAAATAAACTACATTATGTATATTTTTATAGGAGACTGAACACCAGCAGAACGGTACAGCACAACCGCCTACCTCAGAGGCTTCAGACAGTACAAAACAGGCCCAAGGCACGCAAGCAGCTACAGAATTAGCAAATCAACCAAAAAGATTACACGTCTCGAACATTCCATTTAGGTTTAGAGACCCAGACCTTAGGGCCATGTTTGGTGTAAGTACTGATTAAAATTACGTTTACATATTACATTAATACGGCAACCCTGATCTGTCAATCATTGTTGTGTAATTGTTTACACTTTTAAATAATTTAAACTCCAAGTTTGGAAAACATTCCTTTTTTTAATAGTTTGTAAAGTTCTTTATTTTTATTTTCAGCAATTTGGACCAATTTTAGATGTAGAAATTATTTTTAATGAACGAGGATCAAAGGTATGTTTAACAAAATCTCAATATATTTTTCATTAAAATAGATTTTGAGCCAGCTATGTTGCTATTAAATTTTCAAATTTATTAAAACTTCTGTAGAAAAATACTCGAAAAAACTTTTTTGCTCAACATTTAAGGAAAATAGCTCTAAACGTTATTATCACACTTATTCTATCCAAATATTATAAGCAAAAACGTATTATTTTTTAGAATTAAATCTTAATATTAAACTTAAATAATGGAAACGCCAATAGATTTTTTTTACATATTTCGTTTTGAAATTCTGAAGTACATCTTATCAGAAACTTCAATATCTTATTAAATTGAAACTTCATTTCCTAATCATTTTAAGAACTATTGAAATTCAGTGACAGCGTTGGAAATTAATCAAAAAATTAAACAAATTACAAAAGGGAGCTAACTTCCAATAAATGTTTAGCCAAACTCAGCGAGAGTTGGTCTGGGTGCCAATATTAATTAAAGCCATAAATATTAAAAAATATAACAAGCTTACCAGTTTCAATTGATATACATTACGTCGTATAATTTTTTATGTTATCTTCTGCCAATTGTCCAAAAATCTAATATTGAACAAATATTAATGTCAAAATTTGCACTAATAATTTTGTATTGATCCACCTCTGTGGATGTGTCAAAAATCTTAAACTCAGAACTTAGATATATCTATGAACATGTTAATTAATTTTCAGTTAATAATGTTAGCCATTCCCTGTCAGTGTAGGTGTAGGTGTTTATACACTGAGATGTATTTATCTGCTACCCTGCGTTGGTTCAGGTTTGGTTATACAATGTAAAAACTGTAACTTTCTAATTTTGATAAATAACTGAAAACAAAAAAAAAATAAGCAAGTTTTAATTGTATCCCATTCATTTAATTTCTTGATTAAATTTTAACTTTCTGTGAATCTTAAAAAGTAGATTCTGTTTCAATAGATAAACATTTTAGGCGAGTTATCTTGCCTGTCTCATATATATTTTAACAGTAACAATGTTAAAAACTGTATAGTTAAATTTTAAACAATAATGAACAGTAAAAACAATAATAAATTGAGTTAAATATTTTTATTTCAAGAATTTTCAGACTGTTGGCACCTAGACTTGTAAAATACTAAATTGTAAACTAATACAACTTATTTTCGAGTGTTGTTTTATAAACATATTTTAGTTGTTATTTTTTACCAAATGACACTTGAGTCTGTGCTATTACTTTATTATACTTTATCTAAATTGCACTAAACTCAGTTCATTTTGGAACTCCTTAAAATTTGGAAAATTAATAATTTATGCCTGGCTGTAATATGATTTTTAACTAATATAACAATACTGGCATTCCTAAGTTCGTTGTTTGGCTATACTGTTTCAGAATTTTGGTAGCTAACGTTTTACGGTGTTTTGACATGTTTTAGGGTAACATTCCTTTAAAAGCCTGTAGATTAGTGCATTGAAAATATAATTAACGACCATGTGACAATAATTTGCAATAACAAATAAAAAATCTATATATAAAGGATCTTGGTTTTTTAAAAACGTGTATAACAAACATTTAAAATTTTATTTTTAGCTGTCTTATTTTATCATTTTTTTTTTAGATTGATCATTTTAAATAATTACAATCTTTTAGACAATTATATTGGTATCTTATGCGTCAATTAGTAATCACTTTTAAAAATTCTACCACTACAACTGCCGGATTACAGAATGGGTTTGATCTTTACATTTCGTCCAAGGAGGGTCCTTTTCTGAAAACGTAACTTTTATGAAACTGAAAATTGACGTCATAAACGTTATAACATAAAATTAGCCGAAACATAGCGACGTTTTATTAGCTGGTTTATATATGTTACTGTAAATTTGGTTTATTTTCGAAAAACTAAAAATTTAATATAAAGGTATCATTTCTAAATGTCACATGAATAATACAACATTTAGTTAAAATCAGTAAATTCTTAGTGTTCCGTACGGAAAACTTATAAGATCCCTTCGGTGTCTGCCTGTCTGTCTGTCCGTCTGTCACACTCCGAAACCATTAGACATACAAAGTTTAAATTTGGGACTAATATATAAATTGATGGCTTCATCAGAGCCTTGTAGTTTTGAAAGTTAAATTTTGACTTAAGGGGTTAATTTTGGGTGGTGATATCTGAAGTGAAAAAAAAATTACCAAGTCATCGAGTGGGATGTCAAATGAAAGCTTGTAAAAACACGAGTTCAAAAATATATATGTCATGTAATACTTACTGACACTTCTCTTTGTATTATTTTTAAAAAATTGCGAAAAATCGCTGTCTCCCCCCGTATTTCAAAAAGTACTGATCAAAAAATTTTGAAAAAATTCTAGAATATTCTCCACAGGGTGTAGATTGAACGAAAATTCTCACGGGTACAGTACCTTTAATAAATTAATTAAAAACAAAAATGTTTATTTCAAAAGCAATCAACGTACGGAACACTAATTTCGCAAGTTCAACTTGCACTTGGCCGGTTATTATTTAATACTTATGAAAATATTCATGCGTATCCGTGATTTTTTCAAATATGTGTGTCAATAGAATTGGTTTGTAAATATGCATCTGATTTTGGATAAAAATTTTCACTGATTGTTGTTGATATTCTGTAGATGTGTAGTTACGATTTATTGTTTAAAAATACAAATAAAAAAAAGTGTAAAATATTACAATACTTAGACTTAGGCATATGTTAGGCATGCCCTCTAACTTAAAATTATCCATAAATGTAATTTCTACATAAAAAACTAACACTAATTCATAGTAAATATTACTCCTCACATCTGCGTCCTATGCATATTCAAATTCAATATAATTTCGCGGAACGATTCATACGTTCTACGACTTGCCTTAAAAACGGATATAACATCATATTTCTGACGTAAGTTCGAACCTCCATCGAACGAATGTATTTTTTTTGCATTGTAAACATTTTTTTATTTATGTCTATTTTAATTACTGGTTCCCTCTCCATTCTTCTAAAATCATTTTAATGAATTTGGCGACCATTTTTTAAAACATGTTGGCAAATATTAGATTATTGGAAATACCTTTTATAAATTGAGTACATTTAAACCGGTGGATACAATTAAAAAAAATCTCTATAGATCATACTTAAACCGCATAAGTTTTTAAATACAGATTTTATATATATATATATATATATATATATATATATATATATATATATATATATATATATATATATATATATATATATATATATACATATATATTTAGAAAACCAAGATCCTTAGTATTGTATTAAAAAGCTGTTTAGTCCTGATACATATTATTTATAACTTAAACCTAATTGAAATTTTTCACGCTGCATTAAGAAAATGTTATTTTGGTTGTGTATTTAGTTTACAGCGACACATTTTTAGTAAAAATTAAAATATTTTTTCTGATATTTGAATTAGACCTCTCAGATTTTATCAGTTATGTAATAAGTTCTTATTTGTAGTATGAAAGTGTCTAAACGAACAAAAATAATAAAATAGGACAGAAAGTAGATATAACGCAAAGATATAAATATTTTCTAATGGTCTTTTCAACGGCTTTATTCAGCTGCCTCGTGCAATTCTTTTAATACTATCGAGGCAGTCGTTTCACAAAAGATATTCAAAACAGTTTAGTAACGATTTGGATCGGTGCTTCCTGTATATTTTTATTAATATTAGAAATGGTTAACTAGCCTCATATCCAGCGCTACACTCTTTGTTCAGGTATTCAGTGCTTTTTGACAACAAAGTCACATTTGGACGTTTTTGAAACTATTGCAATGACTTACCATCCCTTATTTGTTTTCAAAATTTTTCAAAAAGTGAAATGTTTTCACTTCTAAACTTTACACATGAGCACATTGCCTTCTAAATTTTTCCTTCCCAGTGAAAATTTTTACGTCTAAATTGTTGTAAAATAATCTTTCAAGGAAAAGATTAATATTTCGGCATTTTATGCCCTTAAATTAGACACTGTCATATTAAGAACAAATTTTAGACATATTATTTCTCATATTAAAACGTAATATTAAGAAATTGTAATATTTCTTAAAATATAGAAATGTAGTTATAGCATGGCTTTTCAGAAAAATGTGGTTTTATTGCATTATTAAACTTAAAACACAGCTTTTTGTGCTTAACTTAGATCAACAACTTTACGTGTTCACGGAATTTTGTTATGCTACAGTTAAAGTAATGAATTTTGTCAAATTCAATTTTTTTCAGAATGCTAATTCAGTTTTAGTTCTAGGTGTTAGCAAGGCATATTAAGTTAATTGGATTACATCTGAGTACCTAACGAACAACAGTATGTAGCTTGAAAATTTATATCTAAAAAAGTGTATGATTATAGCATTTTAAAAATTAATTAACATGTCTCACTGGTTATGATATGTTAACTAAATGCTTTGTCGAGTTTGAAAATAAAAATAAAAAACCTTAGATCATTCTGTAAAAAATAAGTAATCGCTTTTATTAAAAAACTCGATTTTGCAAATAATAAAACGGTATATTAGCTTACTTCAGTTTAGGAAGATAAATTTTTGTCCAAATTAATATGCTATAGATTAAAAAAATAATAATCTAAAAGATAGTCGAAGAGAAACGTTATTTATTAGAAAAAGTTAGTCAAAAATAATATGCAAATAACAAGCTTCTTGGATTCTTAAATCATATTAGGTCCTTGAAAGCATTTTAACATTTATTACGTTTTATATACACGTGTTATCTAAAGCGTTTTTACGGTTTGTAAAGAATTTTACCTTAAAGCAATTTAGCTCGTTAACGCAGTACTTATTATTTCTTTGTTGATTATTATCATCGCCATAATTTTATACTACTTTAAGGAAATCAGCAATCCTTTTTTAGCTCTTACAGTATTCTTAATTTGGATGCTTTATTCTGGGTAACTTTTAATATCAGAAAACCTCGTTACCGTATTTTTTTTTTTTTTTTAAATACATTCTGGTAGAAAAAGTACACTTGTTATTGTAAAACATGAATCAAATATCACTAAAGAAAAATCCGACTGTAGAAACAAAACTCTGCATTTATTTTAGAAAAATGAGTAGAACAATTTTTCATACAGAACTTAACTTTCCTTTCGTATGCATTTGGCCAATTCGTTCGCATACTATCCATTCAGCCAGTTTTCAGGTCAGGTTAGATATGCGGTCGGTCGCGTTTTAATGTATTTTTAGTGTTCCGTACGGAACCCTGTGGGATCACTTCGGTGTTGTGTCTATCTCTCCGTCCGTCCGTCTGTCACACCCGATTTTCTACGGAACTATTTGACACAGAAAGTAGAAATTTGGCACAAATATAGGAATTGACGACCCAATCAGAGCCGTGTAGTTTTGAAAGTTAAATTTTGACTTAAGGGTTTAGTTTTGAGAGGTAAAAAAAAAATTACCGGGTCATCGAGTGAAAGCTTGTGAAAATACTAGTTCAAAAATATATATGATGTATTACTCGTGCACACTTTTCTTTGTATTATTTTAGAAAAATGACCAAAAATCGTTGGCCACCCACCGTCTCTCGAAAAGTACTGATCATAAATTTTGGAAAAATTTTTGGAATAGTCTAAATAAAGTATAGATTGTGCGAAAATTATCACAAGTGCATTATGTTTGATACATTTTGACTTAAGGGATTAGTTTTGGGGGGTGAAATCGGAAGTAAAAAAAAAAAACCAAGTCATCGAGTGGAGTGTCAAATGAAAGCTTGTGAAAATACTAGTTCAAAAATATATACGATGTAATATTTGCGCACATTTTTTTTTTGTATTTTTAAAAATGAACAAAAAACGTTCTCGACCCACCCTAACTCTAAAAGTACTGATCAGAAATTTTGAAAAAATTCTAGAATAGTCTAAATAAAGTATAGATTGAACGAAAATTATCACGAGTGCATTATATTTGATAAATTTTGACTTAAGGGGTTAGTTTTGGGTGGTGAAATCGGAAGTGAAAAAAAAATTTTACCAAGTCATCGAGTGGGGTGAATGAAAGCTTGTGAAAAATAAATATGATGTAATACTCGTGCACACTTTTCTTTGTATTGTTTTAGAAAAATGGCCAAAAATCGTTGTCCACTCACCCTCGAAAAATACTGATCAAAAATTTTGAAAAAATTCTGGAATAGTCTAAATAAAGCTAGCTAAAATTATCACGAGTGCATTACGTTTGATAATTTTTCCGGTAAAAAAAAACATGTAAACTCTGTTCCTCGACACATTGGTGGAGGTTTTGTTAATATACTTTCAAGTACATTATTGGTCTCTCGTCGCTACCGTATCAAGACAAAATTTTTTTATTTTATTTGTTTATAATTAAACAAATATTTAGGTAGTAAATATTTGTTTTACCGTTTTATTACTGGATTCTAGATTGAGTTAGATTGATTTATTGGCTATTAGGTAGCTAAGATGCTATATTTGTTATAAATTATTGACGAAGAAAAAACGTGAAAATACATATTAGCCTAGGTAAGGATTTTATTTTATTTTAAAAGCAATCACGGTACGGAACACTAACCGCGCAAGTCCAACTTGCACTTGATCTATTTTATTTAGTAAACAGTTACGGACACTTTAGCATTTTTGAATAATTATTTCAATATAGATTTTAGCAAAATATATTAATTTACCCTTGTCAATTACTTTTACCCTGTTTACGATTTTAGTTTAAAACAAAAAAATCTGGTAGTTATGAAATAAAGTAAACTTGGTAACATAAACAACTTTTTTACTTATTTAGGATACTTTATAATGGTAAGACGAGGCGTATATCTATGACTTATCAAGGTTTTTTATTTTTAAAATTTCTTAATTTTATTGTTAATTTTTTAAGATTACAAAATTCGTAATAATATAATAGAAATTTCCCTACAGAAGTTGTACAAGCAAAGACTTTAAATATCGCTGTTTTCTATTACTATTAAAGTGGAGTTTGTCAGGTGAATTGTTATATCTTTTTTTTATTGATTAAATTAGTAAAGGGTAAACTGATTCACCAGACATTCGCCGCTGCAAAATGTTGAATTTTGAAACCAGTGGATACTTGTAAACAATAGAATTTCAATATTCTTGAATAATACTTAAAACAGTCTAAGTGATTCCGTTTTTTAAACATTAATTCTTAGTAAATGTTTTATAATCAGTGAGTGCGGATTGTGATTAAAATTTTAGTTGTAAAATGCATGGAAGTTTTTTTATTCGATTTTTGAGCTGTAAGTGTTCAATTCAACAAGTTCAATTTAATGTTTTACTACAAGCACCAAAATAAAACATCATTTGGCAGTTTTTCTCGCTCAATTAAATTATCGGACTTTCCTCCATTGAAATACACTTTACTTTCATTTCAAAATAAAGTTTACCTTATTAGTTGTTTAAACGTGAGTCAAAAAATTACTCGTTGAAGGAAAGTTCGCTTCCAGAAAATTGCATCGCTGTAAAAGAAATGATGCAATTTATAATTTCGTATCAAGCTAAAACTGTCTACTGTTGCACTACTTTTCTATGGGCTTTTTTAGCGATTAACACCCTAGATGGTATAAATATCACCTTAGATTTGATAGCAGCAAAGCTGAGTAGGCTCCGTCACTACATTTATTGATTACTATATACAGTGTAATTATATAATGCATGTATTTACTATTTTTGATTTTTTTTTTTATTTTTTTGGTATCGATGGAATCTTTCAAAGAAATGATATTATTCTACCTATTATTATGTTCGGTTACTGGATTATTGTTGCAATTCACCTTAGTGTTTATGTTCAGTTTGGGATTTTTACTAGTATTATTAATTTTTATAACAGTTACTATTATTTCACAGCTCTATTGTTTTTGAGTTAGTGTACAGCCTGTAAGTCAACATTTTAGGTATGTTTTATTGGTTTTAAGTCTAAGAGCACAATATTTTCGTCGAATATACCTGAATCGTGTTAAGAAATAGGTGTATAGTATAATTTCTTTGAATAATACTATGACACCAAAAAAAAGCTACCAATTCCTCAGGAAAAATTTTGATGACAGACATTTAAGGTTTTTTAAAATTATTTAGGTCTCAAAATCCGTCAACAAAACTATTTCTGTGGAATTTTTAGCCAACATTTTATATATATCTTTACCATTCAATTGTGCAATTTGACAATGACTTTAATTATATACTAAACATGACATATGATGGCGTAGTGAGATTTTGGTTTTTCATATAATGATTGTGCTGTAGCAGCTGTCAGATCGTCTTTATAATTTTTGTTTTTAATTGACATGTTCCGTCAACTTCATAGTCATTTTTACTATCGCACTAATTCAACCAAGAAAAATACATTTTATGTTATTTTGTATATATTTTTTCTATTGTTTGTAACTATAAGTCCATTCTATCTTAAATGGTTACGTATATGAGCATATACACACACACACACATATATATATATATATATATATATATATATATATATATATATATATATATATATATATATATATATATATATATATATATATATATATATATATATTCTTAATATTGGAAAACACTACTGTCGTATGTAGTTGAATTTAAATTTTAAAGGCTTAAGTTATTAACCAATATAATTTTTGCCTTTTTTGGGTAAATGAATCACAAAATGACATTTTTTTAAGGGCCCCGCAGTATCCTTATGGAAAATGGCTCTCGGTCAAATTTGTTCAAACTTTGAGAAAATATGGTTTTTGAGTAGAGCAAAAGTTCTCGTGAACACGAAGCTCAAAGGTCCATAGTTTTTTAGATATCTTACCTCGAAGTTGGCATTTTTAATAGGATTTTTATCTCTAAGCAACAGTCGGACAATTAGGAGTTTCACTATTTAGACATATGTGCCTTTTGACATAAGATGAACTCGTGCATGAATCTAACATGTCTATGAGTATGTCTGAATATATATATATATATATATATATATATATATATATATATATATATATATATATATATATACATATATATATATATATATATATATAATATATATATATATATATATATACATATATATATATATATATATATATATATATATATACATATATATATATATATACATATATATACATATATATACATATATATACATATATATACATATATATATACATATATACATATATACATATATACATATATACATATATATATATACATATATATATATATATATATACATATATATATATATATATATATATATATATATATATATATATATATATATATATATATATATATATATATATATATATATATATATATATATATATATATATATATATATATATATATATATATATATATATATATATATATATATATATATATATATATATATATATTATATATATATATATATATATATATATATATATATATATATATATATATATATATATATATATATATATATATATATATATATATATATATATATATATATATATATATATATATATATATATATATATATATATATATATATATATATATATATATATATATATATATATATATATATATATATATATATATATATATATATATATATATATATATATATATATATATATATATATATATATATATATATATATATATATATATATATATATATATATATATATATATATATATATATATATATATATATATATATATATATATGCCGGGTGACACATTTAACTTAAAAATACGAATAATTCAAAAAATAAGCTTCTTCGAAAAAATGTTTCGAACAAAAGTTACAGGGTTCAAAGGGGGTCATGCAACGGTAGTAAGAAATTTGACCTTGAGTGGCGTTTTCAAGGAGAAATCAAGGTCAACTCAATTTTTTTTAAATAGAAACCAATATACTTTTTGCAGATTCGTATTCTAAATGAAAAAAATAAGAAACATTTGTTGGAAACACTTTTTTAAAAAAATGTCAATTTTTTATGGTACTAGACAATTTCTAATCTTTAAAAATTTTTAACACAGTTGATGGTTCAACTTTTAAGAAAAAATGCAAAAAGCAAAATATGCTTAAATGCATTTTTTTATTATGGAAAAAAAAACAATTTTTGTTTTTGGAAATTCTAAAAGATTCTCTTCTTGAATTTAAGCATATTTTGCCTCTTTCATTTTTTCTTAAAAGTTGATGATTTCTGTGTTAAAAAATCTTAAAGCTTAAAAATTGTTTTTTTTTTGCTGAATACCATAAAAAATTGACATTTTTAAAAAAAAAGTGTTTCCAACAAAAGTTTCTTATTTTTTCATGTACGAATACGAATCTACAAAAAAATATATTAGTTTTTATTTAAAAATACTGAGTTGACCTTGATTGGACCTCGAAAATGCCACTCAAGGTCAAATTTCTTACCATTGTATGTCCCCCTTTGAACGCTGCAATTTTTGTGCTTCTTCCTCTTCGACTTATTTTTAGGTCTAAGACCTGTTTTTTGGTATCGTCTATTATTCAACTGTTGCCTTGTGAGGTTGACTGCCAGCTATCTCTCCAGCGTTTTGGTGGTCTACCTGGTGGTCTTCTGGTCTCCGGTTTTCCATTCCGTGCGATCTTGACTAGTCTATCATCTGTCATTCGGTTTATGTGTTCGTTCCACTTCCTGCGTCTTTTCCTTGTCCATCTTACAATATCTTCTGTTTCGCACTCCGTTCTTATTGTTTCATTCCGTATCCTGTCGAGTAGTGTTTTTCCACATATAGTTCTTAAAATTCTCGGTCCACTGGTTCGTAGTGCCCTTTTTGTCTTTGTGGTGTCGGGTCTAGTTTCGGCTGTGTAAGTGAGTATAGGTCTGATGCAGGTTTTATAAATGCGTAATTTACTTTTTGTTGTCATGTTTTCTCGTAGGCATCTGGATATTTGATTTGCTTTTGTTCCTTGATCTCTTACTTCTGTTGTTAGATTTCCAAAGCTTGAGATCGTCGCTCCTAAGTAATTAAACAGCATTACTTGTTCTATAACTATTTTTTTTTTTCGACAAAGCTTATTTTTCGAGTTATTCGTATTTTTCAAGTTAAATATAAATACATATGTCAGAGCCACGCACGAGTTCATCATATATGACAAAACGCATATATATCTAACTAGTGATACTCCTAATTATCCGACTGTTGCTTACGTGTAGAGATAAAAATCCTCTTAAAAATGCCAACTTCAAGGTGAACTAGGTAAAAAACTGTGGACTTTTGAGCTTCGTGCCCACGAGAACTTTTGTTCTATTCCTCAAAAACTATATTTTCCCAAAGTTTGAACAAACTTGACCGAGAGCCATTTTCCATAAGGATACTGCGGGGTAATGAAACTATTCTGGTTAATAACCTTGTAAATAAAGGCAAAAACAAAGCAAAATTGTATTTTTATTTTACAAAAATGTCTTTTTTATGTCCTTTTGTCACTGTAACTTTAAAGAATAAAAATTACCCAATTGATTTTTCCTAAATTCATTCTGAATATAAAAGGATTTTATATTGTTTATTTTTTAGTTCTATTATAATAAACCTTCATTATGAAGGTTATTGTTAAGACCTAAAGTAAGCCAAAATAAAGAAAATCATCTGTCTAAAAATGTTTAATTTCTTAAATGGAATATGTCAGTAAAAATTTAGGCATTTTACTAATTATACTAAAATTTTATAAAATGAAATCTAAGTTCAGTTTATGGTGCTCAACGAGTTGCTGGTTTACCTAATGACCGCATCATTAAAAACTGTATGTGCTCTTATCCGTAACAACCACCTCATGCCTTACAATTAAAGATTAGTGCAGAATATTGTTAACGTTATAGCGTAATGTGTATAAGAATACGATCGGTTTTAAGGTTCATAAATATGCACAACTGCAACAAGAATACTGTTTTAAGGGGTGAAATTTAGCATCTTAAAGTTTTATTGACAAATACAAAATGCATCTTGTTGGCAACGTTTAAATCGTAATATGTTAAAAATAATTATTTTTTGTGAGTGATATATAGCTAAGAATTAGGATCTGAATAATTTCTTATGAAAGCACTATTGTATTTCAAATTGTCATTAACATGTTTACGCGTGTTGCATTCATATATACTTGCTTCTCATTTTCTAAGAAAGTGTAAAACCGTTTTAATTAGCGCTTTTAACAGTTCCTTATCTTAATTGCGTCCAAAATTAACAGCCGTCATCCTACATTATGTGCCTTAATTATTAGGCAACAATACGCAAAAAGAACTTTAAGAATTATTTAAAATAAAGTCTATCGACTGCTGTTTTAAACAGGTTCATGTCTTGTAACTTTTATGAAAATTTTTTTATCTAACCTAAGAGTGTAGTAATAAAGTAAATAAAAATATACTGCAACACCGGATTCATCAACTAAACCTTGCCTTTTTAACTCATTTTTCAATAAAATCATTAACAAACGAGAACAGTATCTGATAGGACAACATTAAAACTAGTCGGGTAACTATTCATTCATTCATTCATGTGGGGCGTTGTGTTTTTTAATAAACTTTTATTGAAGTCACTTAGGGGACAAAGATAATACTAGATTGGACGACATTAGCTGAACGTTGTATTTTTTACTGATTTTGCTATACACAAATGTTTTTATCAGCCTGTATGTCCATATATTATAACTATTGATAGGGATGGACTTAAAGTGCAACATGAGTAATATATGTAATCAAAGACAAACTGTAATTCAAAAATAAGTTTCAAATAATCCAAAATAAATCCGAGCTGTTTTAATTTAAAAAACAAATTTAGTTTAACAAAGCGGTTTTTCTTGGTCACTAAAGCTGGACACTGGGTTTTGTAAATATACTTTTTCTTTAAATTTATTTCAAAGTTTATCAAGGAAAACACATATAAAGTGATATGCTTCTATCTCCTTTTTTTAACATAACTGTTATGGTAATATATAAATTTGTTGGCTTTTAAATTATGAAAACAAGAGCTTCTATCTTCTTTTTTTATCATAACTGTTATGGTAATATATAAATTTGTTGGCTTTTAAATTATGAAAACAAGAAAACAGGAATTTTAAATTGATATTTTACATTTATTTCTCTCTCATAATATATAAAAAATATTATATAACATAACATACCGGCCAAAAGCTTGAGGCCACTGGTAAACTAAACACAAATAAAAACGTTATTTACTTTTGATAAAGTACACTTCAAAATATTTGATTTTCTACTTTAGTTCTAGCTTAGCTGAGATTCTGTCTCTTGCGGAATCAACTCATCAAAATTAAAATCGCCTAGAAAAAGATAAAACGCATGATCATGCTATCTATTAGAATTAAAATTAAGCTTATTGCTGTAGTTCCAATTACGTTATCAAAAACTTAGTTTCGTGCTATTCCTTCATTAAAACATGCACTTGTCAAACGTTACTTCGTCTCAGAAGTTTTATAATTATATATTCTAGTAAAAAATGAGTCAAACGTACAGTGGCTACCACCGACGTCAGAAAACTCCATACGGTTAAAAGACGACCGTCAGCACTTCATCGTCAAGATGAGAAGACAGTTAAAATGTACCATGAATCGTATAGATGCTAAAATGTTAATGAACTGTCTTGGATAAACCAATCAGAATTAAAATTTACGTTCTTAAAAACACCATATAAACGTAGTTCCACAAACGAATCTTTAGTAACCTTTCTCATTGTGTAAGAATTTATGATGATGCAAGTTATCATTTCGCTTGCAGGTGATTTCTTTTTCACTATTATTCGTTACTTTGAGACTTCTCGAGCGGAGTAGATTTTGATGTGTGTCTGTTTTAATAGAAAGAACACAAATCCTTGATAACGTCAATTGAACGGCGGCAACTCACAAAACAAATTATTAGTTGCTAATTTAGTTTAATGAAGTTTTTTTTTCTTATGAGGTTCTTACAATTAATTACCTTGCACCGTTTACTTGGAAATCAAGAAAGTCTCAGTTAAACTGATTAAATTAAAGCAAAAATAACACATTTTTCGAAGTATTATTTACTAAAAAGAAAACTATGCTTTTCATTTGTGTTTATCACATAAAGGTTTTGAAAATAGACAAATAACGATTATGTAAAGAACAACATACGAAATTCTACGATGATTTTCCATTTTCTTGCATATTAGTTATATTTACCAAGTTTAACAAGAACAATCATTACCATATATTTAATTGTAACACTAATTTATTTACTTAATCACGGAGAGAAACACTTTTAAGGAATATCGACTTTATGAGGGAACATATAAGTGATTCAAAATTTTGACCGCAAGTATCATATATCCGTCGCTTTATGTTAATGTAAATTAATAATATAAAATTGTTTACAAAAAATCTTCGCAAACCGTCGTTAACTTTTAAATATATATCTTTTCCTACGTTATTGCGCATTAACATTAAAATTTTCTTCAAAAATAGAGATTTTTAAAAATCTTTTATAATAAATATATCTTGGGCTCTCCATTTTATAAAGTGTCCAGCTTTTATACAAGTGCGATTTCCTTATTAGATATCTTCTGCCTTGTGAATTTCCTTTTTTTTATACTGTCTGTTAATTTGTTTTTGTGTGGTTTTAAACGGTGGTTTGGGATGTGTGCTCTAGATTTAGAAAGCTTCTACCTAATTTATCATACACCAGCTAAATTACACAAATAATAAGTTCACCAGTAGTTAGTGTTGTAACCTAATTTTAATGCTGTTAACTTATTCCATTTCATAACAAAACAACGATGTCTAACATGGCTGTTGCCACTTCTAGACAGGGCTTCAAAATTTAAATACAAACTTTGTTGTTTAGAATGAACTTGTAGTGGAATCTTTCAGAAAAAGGAAAAACTCAAGATTATAAAAATAGTATTTGGTCGCGTCGGTCTACTTTTGAAATGTCGTAAATTTGTCTTGGCCAAGTGGAGAAGCAAAAAACTAACTACAGTTTAAATAAATTATTTTCATTCTATGTAAAGTCTATTAGTTTTCCGTACGGAACACTTATAAGATTACTTCGGTGTCTGTCTGTCTGTCACACCACCCGATTTTCTCCGAAACTATTTGTCATAGAAAGTTGAAATTTGGTAATAATATAGGAATTGATGGCCTCATCAAAGCCGTGTAGTTTTGAAAGTCAAATTTTGACATAAGGGGTTAGTTTTGAGAGGTGAAATCGGAAGTGAAAAAAAAAATTTTTTAGTAGGTCATCGAGTGTGGTGTCAAATGAAAGCTTGTGAAAACACGAGTAAAATATATATATATATATATATATATATATATATATATATATATAATACTTGCGCACACTTTTCTTTGTATTATTTTTAAAAAATCGCGAAAAATCGCTGTCCCCCCACCTTATCTCGAAAAGTACTGATCAAAAAATTTTGAAAAAATTCTGGAATATTCTCCATGGGTTGTAGATTGAACGAAAATTATCACAAGTGCATTACCTTTAATAATTTATCTGGTATATAAAAAAAAAAAAAAAATCAAGGTTATCAGTTTTCAGTAAAGACTGGAAACAAACTTTGTTGAAAACTCATTTGGGGTGTGTTTTGTGAAGTCACTGATCGATCATTTTATACCACCATAACAACATTTTTTAATTTTAAAAGCAATCAACGTACGGAACACTAATTGTGCAAGTTCAACTTGCACTTGACCGGTTATTTTTGTTATATTTCTAATCAAGGTAAAATTTTGGGGAAAATGGATTGCTAGCTTGTCAAGCCTATCAAGATTACCCAAAAAGTTAATTTTGGTACATATTGACATTTGATTTTATCAGTCAATGTTATGTCAAAGCTATTTCAAAAAGCTACTTTAAAACAGTTTAAATTTCAAAAAAGTTTGGAAAGAAAGGGAATCATTATTATAAATTTAAAACAAGAATATAACATAGGCAGGCTTTTGTGAGGCTAGAAAAGATTTAAAATCAAAATTTTATTTTATTTTTTTTATTATCAATAGAAACCAAATAATTTTTGTAAATAAAAACATAAATATTTGTAAGAAATCTACTTCAAAGGGAGAACATGAGTAAAATATAGTTTTATTAATACTTTTTCAAAGTCTCCTTATTGATTAATGCTTATTTTTATTACCCTTTTATATATTTTTTTTATTTGACATAATTTTTAAGTTTACCCCTAAATATTAAAAATTTGGCAAAGACTATAAAAAACTATAAGTAACTTACCTTAAAATATATTTAATTTTCCAATTTATGATTCTAATAAAAAACAAGTTTATAAAATTATTCTGAGTATACCATTTTTGAGTTTAGAGAAGGGTATATCTATATTTTCTGCATGAATATCTTAAATTCATTGCGATATAAACTTACGACATTTGATCAGGCGACTTACGGTATGTCAAGTTTTAAACTTCGATAATTTACGTAAACATCTAAAATCCAATAAAAATATAATTAGAGGTGAATAAGAAGTGCGGCAAAACACTGACGGTCTTCTATGACAGATTCAACGAATTAAAATGTTCGTGAAATCGCTACTGCTTTGAATCTGCTGGAAAAACCCGGTGGTAAGATATATTCTCAGTTTTTTCTCTATTTTTAGTGTTCCGTACGGAACACTGATGGGATCACGTCGGTGTCCATCTGTCCTGTCTACCTCACACCCGATTTTCTCCGAAACTATTTGTCATATAAAGTTGAAATTTGGTACAAATGTAGGAATTGATGGCTCAATCAGAGCCGTGTAGTTTTGAAAGTTAACTTTTTACTTCAGGAGCTAGTTTTGGGGGGTGAAATCGAAAAAATTTACCAGGTCATCGAGTGGGGTGTCAAATGAAAACACGACTTTAAAAATATATATATGATATATAATATTTGCGTATACTTTTCTTTGTAATATTTTTAGAAAATGCCCAAAAATCGCTGTCCCCCCCATCCTTCCTGAAAAGTATTTATCAAAAAAAAAAAATTCTGGAATATTCTTCGTAAAGTGTGGGTTGAGCGTAAATTATCACGAGTGCATTACGTTTGATAATTTATCTGGTATAAAAAAAAATCTAAGTGGCTTGACAATCTGGTGGACGTTTTCAAATATAATTTTCAGTACATTACGCGCATCGCTCCAGTACCGAAATAACCGAGACGATAATTTTATTTTATTTGTTTTAGTGCAATGCTGAGCGAATTAAATAAATATTTAGGTAGTAATTATTGTTTTACACTTTTTTTTATTAGATTTATTGGTTATAAGGTAGCTAAGATGCTATAAATATTATACATTATTGACTAAGAAAAAACGTGAAAAATATATATATATATATATATATATATATATATATATATATATATATATATATATATATATATATATATATATATATATATATATCGGATATTGAGGTATATACATGTTACGGGCCTAAGTAACTTAGCCTAGGTAAAGATTTTATTTTATTTTAAAAGCAATCACCGAACGGAACACTAATTGTGTAAGTCCGACTTGCACTTGGCCGGTTATATTTTTTTTATTATAAATTGAAATATTTGATTACAGTAATCCTTAAGCGTCCGATCAAGAATAAATTTAGTACTGGTTACATTACGGTGCCCGTTAAAGTTCGACAAAAAAACTGAAATATGTATGACGCAACAACTCACTGAAAGACCGCTTTTTGAACTATATGTTAAAACGAAAATGTTACCTTTAAATAACTATTCTGCATATAGTAAAATATTTTTGCATATTTAAACGTTTTATTAAGCATGCAACAACTATGCAAATTTTAGTATGCTCTTATATGTATGCTGTATAAATATGTGTAAATCCTAAATATTTCTTTATTTGTATTTTATTTATAATCTACAATTAAATGGAGTATAATTTACCAACATTTTGTTAAATATTATAATAATATAATCAATAAAATGGGTGATTACAACTTTTAAGTACCCTCTCGGGCAAACTAATAAACAGTTTGAGCATATCAGTTCCTAGGAAAGTTCGGCTATTAATCTACGAAGTAACTTCATCTCGTATTATACATATTTGCTCCGTTCCGTTGGGTTTAAAATTCAGCGCAGTTTTACCATAACTAATATAGTTAGTTAAACCTTAATTGTTTTTAACAAAGGGAGATATATATTTGACTTGAATTTTGAATTGTTCAGAATTTTTTAGCTACACGCGACAGAAATTTAAAGGAACGTTTATATTTGTTAAAAAGTTGTGGGGATTATGGTCTAGATACATTTTGAGTTATACAAATCCAACTCTTTCTAAAATGCCAAATAGAAGTTAAATGTGTATATGAAGCTATTCCATTGTAATAAAATAAAAAATAAATAAACTTTCACCATGATTTTAAATCAAAAGCAACGAAAAAATAAATATAAAACGTTCTCTACTTTTGAGTTAAACCTAGGTTAAGTTTTCGTGAAAAAGAAGAAATTAGTTTCTTCAGTTATTATTTGTAATTTCAATTCGGTTCCGCATCTATCTATCCATATCTTGTACAGGGTGGTCCAAATTGGACACTTTTAAAGGAGATAGACGAAAACTGATGTCGGTGTCTGAGGCTCAATGTTTGTTTATAATAAACTCAATGGTGAAAACCGCATATCGATATCTAGTACCGTCTCAGGAGTTATTAACGCAAAAATATATTTTTTAAATGGGATACCCTGTATATTTTTCCTTATCCGAATTGAGGTTTAAATTACCATTCTAAAAATATAGCACACTTTATATTTTACTTAAATCTACTTCAAAATATAAAGATTTTCAATTTTTATCCGAGTTTTAAATGCACATTTTGTGAAGTAGACTTTGGACGGAGCGGCAATATCAATTGTTTACCGATAGCAGTCAAATCATAAAAAATAAAACAATTTATTCTGAGTAGAGCAAACTGAAACAAAACAGTTTTCTATAAGAGATGTTCGAAATGTCGACCAGTTTCATTTACTCATAGGCGGCAAAAATATATTTTTGTGTTAATAATTATTAAAATATTAGTTGTAAAAAAATGTAACTTACACTGTTGAAATCCACGTGAAAAAGTGCTTTGAGAATATTTTTACAGAAATCAAAAATTTTCAATAGGAAAAGAATTACAAACATTTTTCCAAAATGCAGATTTTTGAAAAACACCCTGTTTATCTGAAACGGTAGTAGATATCGATATGTGGTTTTCACCATCGACTTTATCACAAAAATTGAGCCTCAGACACCGACTGTATATTTTTGAATTATAAAAAAGCTATAAAAATCTCAAAAATTGAATGCAGAGTTTGTGATCTTTAACCTGATAAAGTGGACGTAAAGGGGCAAAATTCTTCCTAAAAATGTAATTTTTAAATGTGTAACTTCCGACATACCACCTATGGCATAGACAGGTTCTAGGGACGGGGTTGCAGATCAGTCGAAAAGGTTTTTGTAGGCTATTATAATTGAGGTTCAATTTAAAAAAAACAGGCAATGTTACTGTCCATAATTAGTTTTTTTTATATTAGAAAGAACATTATCTCAGAAACTGTTGACATTTGGTTTAGGAAATGTTACCTGAAAGTTGTAACATTTTACGTAGAATTCAGGTATTGTAGACGACCGTTTTCTATGAATCTACAATTTGTTGAGAAACTATAATATTTATACAAAAATGACAAAGTACATAAAAAAGAACTTTTTGGCTTCAAAAATAGAGCCCCAACTTTTAAAAAAATTCAAAATGGCGGAGCAGCAGCTGCTCAAAGTTGACTCCTTGAATTTGCGCCGTTCAATGCTCAAGTCGCTATGGTGCATTAAAAAAAATTTAAAAAAAATCATTATACGCTTTGAATGAATTGGGTAAATTTAACCGAAGAAAAAGTCAACAGTTGTGAATTTGGGACCATTTTGAAAGAGTCAACCCTTTTTTTTATAAACAATTGTCAAAAAATAATGTTTATATTTAACTGTTTATAATTTTTGTACATTCATTCAGTGGTCAATAGGTTAATGAATATCTGTATAAAATTTTAAGTGAATCCGTGGATTACTTTTTTGAGCCATATTGCACGGCGTGCGAAATTTTACGTTTTGAAAAAAACGCGTTTAAAGTATTTGCTAAAGTCTCCGTCGCTTTCAATTTGTTAGCCGATGCACTTGGTCCAACTTCTTCTTGCTCAGTATATTGCATATCCTTGAACTTATTACCTGAGTAATGCCGATGGCAAGGGCGGTTCATTTTTATCAATTTTTTGAGTCAACATGATAAACAAATGAAAAGCCCAAACCGTGAAGCGACTGAACTGGTCAGAGGCGTCTCTTTCACACGATAGGTGCATTTAGAATTTCGATTTATAACTTGGTGAGGACATTCTTCAGATGTTAAACTAACTTTTTATGAAATAAAAAAAAATCGTCAAAAAATTTTCTTTTACACAGGCCTCTCCCCTTAAAAAAATATATATGTCACGTTTCCGATGTAACCGGAAGTGAATGTGAAATCTTTTTCTATTTAGAATGGATATGTCCTTCGCCTATACTGGTGTACCAACTTTCATTTTGCTGCTCATCGTTCAATTGTATTACGGTGTATGGTAACTTATAGCCGTTCATTAAACGTTATACGTTCACAGGAGATATAATGGATATTTTCTAGCTTCAACTTTTTTCTTTAAGTTAAAATGTTGGTAAAAAGTTTAGCTATAACTTTTCTTTCTTTATCGATTAGTTTTGAGTTATTGGAATTTTGTAGGTTTTTTTTCTAAGTAAAGGCTTACACTGCTAATAAGGACAGTAGTTTAGCCATGTTCTAAGGACAGGCAGGCTGATGGGAAGGGTGTTTTCCAGAAACTATTTAATAAGGCTGAGTGAATTATAGGCGAGCGCCGTTTACTCGACCCATAGAGGCGGGAGAGATATACCGTCATCTTACACCCCTCCCTTCCCCCGGCTACACCACTGCTAATGCATACATAGATTTAAAAATCAGTCGTAGATGCACTTTTCTAATGTGGTTCAAGTGGTTCTCTCTTTTTTAGATGTTTTTTTAGATTTAGGTGAGATAAAGAGTAGATGTAAGAAGTAGGTATTTATTTCGGAGCTTTTACTCTTATTTTTAATTTGACCCACTTTTGTCATGGATATAATAGATTTCACCTGGAGTAGAACTTTTAAAATATATAGTACTTAAAGCTTTAGCATGTACTAATTTTATGCATACGACATGGTTATTGTTCCTGCAAACTTTATTATTCGTTGAGTAAAGAAGGAAAAGCTACGTTGATGAACGGCTACAATATCTTAGTTGTCTCTGGGAACCAGCGTCTCTTTAACATAACCTGGAAATGTTCCAAGTGGATGTTCGGTAGTATGCTTTGTCAACCGATATAATGTTTACCTTATGCCATGAACTCATGAAATGGGTATTTATTGTAATATTTCTTCTAGCAATATATGACAAAATTAAATAATAAGATGCCTATATCGCTACACACACTTTTTAACTAATAATTTTGATCTATATTTATGGTACATAATGATTCAGTTATGAAATAATTATTGACAAACTATACATGACATTATTATGCTGTAATATTTTATTCACATTGATTTACATTTTATTTGTAAAAATAATATTTAAAAAGGTTAGGAGTTAATATTAAAAATTAAACGTATATCGAAATTCTTTCGCAGTAGTATTTGAAATACCTTAAACCTTATTAAAGCTCGGGATCACATCTTTAAAACAGATTTCAATCCCTTGTTAGATTTCACAACCCTTTTATCCGTCTGATTTAGATAAAATTGCTTCAAACAAACATTTAACTGGAATGCTCGATCCCTTCAAAAACTCACAACATTCGATATCGTAAATTCCAGCTGTATTAGTTTCATCCAACCGTGTTTTAATATTAAAAATATTGTTTACGTGTTCCAAAATTTTCATGTAATACATAAAAGGCAAAGCTAGAATTTAATATTTTACAGAAAGACAACAAAAATAATTGAAAGAAGACCTAAAATATAATTTTATACTTGATATAGATCAAGTTATTTAATATGAAAAAAAAGTTTTTTGTATAATGTTCCGGCCTTATTCATACCAGTAGCACCACAGGTATTTGTGCAGTAAAGTATACTGGTTCGTAAAATCTGAATATAACATATAATGATAGTAAGAAATAGAAAATACGACTTACAATTAGTCAGCTATATCTCTTTTTCATTAAATATTACGGAGTTCAATTAATCGTTGTCTCGTATCGGCAACAGTGTATGCTTCCCAAAATAATTATGAACTACCTCTATAACAATTAGTTTATTAGAATATAATAGAAAACTATTATGAAAAGAAAAAATATTTCTGCCCTTGCACGGAACGGAACATGTCTTCTATTATAAAATAACAAAGTAAGGCATATTTCTTAGAAATTAGAGATACTATTGGATAAATTGGCAGGCGTGTCTTACAAGGTTGTTAAGTATAGTAAAAATACTTTTACATATCGTCGGTTTGGAAATACCCAAAAGTGTGTGAAAATTTTCCTTTTTTATAATATTTCGTTGTTTATGACTGCTATTAAATATTATTTTCTGTTTCTTAACGCACATCTCAAACCGTTTAAAACCAGGTTAGGCTTTCCTTGCTGAAACATACCTAAACTACAAAAAATATTTTCCTTTATTAATGTAAATGCCTTGTTAATAGCAATATTTGACTAACGATTATATTCTATAGATTAAAACAGTATTTTGTGGAAGAATGATTTTAACGGTTAACTTAGTTTTATCTTGAAAACTGTTTTTATTTTTTTATTATCTTACACAGCTCTGTAAAATTTTCAGTTGATTTTTTTTTGGTTAGATAGTGACAAATGTTTCTGTTTAGGTTAGGTTTTAAATTTTGTGGTTGAAAGGTGAGGTAATACGCCCAATTTTACAATTCATTATAATTTTATATATCTGTTAACTGATAAATGAACCAAATAGAGCCTAATACCTATGCCTTCTACAACCAGAATAACTACATTTTATTTTGACAAAAGAAAGCCCCTAGAAGTCTAGTATGCGAGTCTCTGATTTACTTTATCAATATGACGATGAAATAAATGGGTGTAGACTAGGTTATGTTGGTGTAAGGGAGGCTTAACGCCGCTACTTCAATTCTCCAATTTCATGCTTATCTCTAAACCGATATTTTTGGTGAGAAATATTTTTGCTCAAAAGGTTCAAGTCAAAGATATACGCATGAAATCGGATGATTGAATTTCAGTAAATGGACATGATCGGCAGAGGCGGCGATGAGTAGTGTAAATTGTATAAACTTGTAATAAAATTTTAAAATGCTATAGACTTATTACTTAAGATTGTAATAATCTATTTAACTTATAATCGTGTGTCAACGAGCTTCTATTTCTTTAATTTGTACTATTATTTAACAGTAAAATATATATAAATTAAATTTAATTTCTATACGAGAACAATATATTTGAGAAGTGTCTGAAACAAATTGAAAGATAATTTTTTTATTACCCTTTTCGATATTTAAAGCTTTGACAGTATTAGATGTTATGAAATTATATTTGTTTCAAATAAATTTTAAAATTACCAGAACGTCTGCGCTGACACACTGCGTAAACTTGAAAAAAGATTTAACACATCAGAACAAAATTTAACTAAAACAATATTTTGTTATTATCTTAAGTGATGCCCGTCTGTAGCTTAAAGCGTTCTTCCAATATTTTAATAGAGTATGCCTAAAGGCTGCACTAATATTAAATATTAAATTTTTGCTTTCTTGATCACTAAATGCTATTTTGTCGTATTTTTTATTGTTTTATAGATAAAACGTTACTCATATCGTTATTTAACCTAAACTAAAATATATTACGATAAAGTCGCTATATATTTTTAATTTGAAACAATTTTTAAATTTTTATTCCATTGATAAATAAAAATGTCAAAATTTAAAATATCACTCATCGTATACGTCGCCATAATAAAGCTTAACAGTGTAACGTAGTCTAACCCTAAATGCTGAGATATTGAGCGAGTGTGGAATGAGGCTTCTAGACAGAGGCATGTCTAATGTCTAACGTCATCATGTCATTGCACGAGTTTGAAGAGCTGTTTATAATGCATGTCTTGTCTGTCTCTGCATGCAGGGGTTCGGTTTTGTAACATTCGCAAATAGTGCTGATGCGGAGCGCGCACGAGACCGACTACATGGCACCGTGGTTGAGGGAAGAAAAATAGAGGTGTGCATGACTATAGCTCTACGTGTAGCACTGGCCTGTCCCGTCCCTCCCCGGTAAAACAAGGTCAAAACCCCCGTGTGGCTGGCTTGCTGGCTTTAGTGACTAACCGGTAGCACCTCCCTGCTTCACACGTGTTGTTTTGACGTTCTTTTGCCGCACACACTGTCAATTATTATTATCAATATCAAACTGTAAGTCACTTACATAATATCGGTTCTCCAATATCTGTACGTTATCTTTAGACCGTGTCAGCCATTTAATGGCTTGCGCTGATGACGCGACAGTTGTAGTTCCGATCCCCCTCCCTCCCGTTCACGGGCCGCCGAGGAGGTAAGTGGATACGGCCAGGGGAACGCCGCTACGGTCTCCGAATCGGGCGGGGGCCTTGGCAGCGTTCCATGCCACAAATACCCACTTGAAAATCAAAGTTCTTTTAAGTGTTACAGTTGTTATATGATTAGACTGAATTATTAAAATTTATACCTTATTTATATTACTTATAATAGTAACATATAATAACTCACAAGGTTTTAGGATTTTTTTTAATGTTTTTCTATTTTTTTAAGTTTAATTTTGTATTTCCTGACGATTTTTAGTTTGGTAATACGTTTATCGGATTTTGGAAAAGAATGATACTATAGCCTTTTATACTAGTAGTTTAAAAGTGGCTCTTCAATAAAATAGGGCTCAAAATTGATTAAGTATAACACTAAGCAGTTTTAAACTAACATATGAATCACTAACGTGATACCAGTTCAAAAAAGAGAAAGCGCTGTGTGAAAAGCTGATTGAGAACATGCCAAAACATCATTCTAAAGTTCTGATCGTTTAGTA
The DNA here is from genome assembly GCA_019049505.1 of Pachyrhynchus sulphureomaculatus. NCBI lineage: Eukaryota > Metazoa > Arthropoda > Insecta > Coleoptera > Curculionidae > Pachyrhynchus > Pachyrhynchus sulphureomaculatus. Next base: position 121,313,685 of record CM032447.1, on the reverse strand, counting down.
TTTTCTGATTGAATATTTCTTGATTTGATCACAATATTACAACGCAGGCTCAGATTATTAATATAATATTTTCTGTGCATTGGTATGATATGGCAACAAGATTTCATGGTTTTTGCGCTCTTGTCCCAAAACTTATATATTGGGCCTTGGGCTGACATAATAACAGTTATCAACATTTCGCGTTATTTTCTGCCACTTCAAAAACCACACAGAAGTCATTCCACAAAAAAATGTTATTTTCGTACTTGCATACTAATAGGGTTTAGTATACACAACCAATAAGCATGAAGCTACTCCTCTGATACACCAATTAATTTCATACACTGCCAGATGCCTTATATGCTATTAATGCGAGGATGTGAGCCTGTGTTATATTAAGGTGATGTACTTTGTCGTTATTTCAATATAATACAAAGTATTTTCACTGGTTATATAGATATTTGACAACAGACAGTTAACTTCGACTAGCTAGACCCATTGTATTATGTATAGTTTCGTGATATAATTTCCAAGGCTAATTGTTTTGCGATGTCATGTAGCTTCTTATAGAAAAGGCGCTGGCATAAGTAATTAGACGAGACCAGAAGCAGCTGATTGGTGTCAATAGAGTGTTGTTAAAGTAATGTCTGAATAACTAATAAAAATCAAACATATATTTTTTTTTCTATTTAAATCCTTCTACTTGAGAAATATGTACGTATCTAATTTATTAGATAGCTACAACATAAGAACAAAAAAAAACATTAGTTTTTTTTATAAGTTGGTCGGAATATATTCAGAAAAAACCTTAATTAGATTTTTGTTAATTTTTACATATATGGCCTTTATCACATAACAACTGTTGCAATTTAAAAACTATAGGTTTTCATTAGATATAGATATAGTTATAAGTTAGAAAATAAGTTTAATATGTCAAGTTTAGTAAACGACATTTTTAATATATTTTTTTTTACATGACAACTTAACAATCACATTGAAAAAAAAGTCCATTATTTAGAGGACTTCCTACTATTCATTAATTAAACAGGGTTTAACCGATGAAATTTCACATAACACCAACGAAATTTCATATGAAAACTAGTAACAGGATAAAATGAAAACGTTTATTTAGCATATGTATGATTTCTTTTTTAGATTTTATATTTCGTTCAATTTTGATACAGAATACTAAATATTATGTTTGACTTTAATTTTAGTAAGTGCATGTCAACATTTTTAAATTATATTGAGACTAATAGTTAACATTACGATAAATTTATATTTTATCTGGCAACATAAATTATGGGAGATAAGATTCTGTATTTAAGTGAAATTTTATGAACTCATTAATAAACTGACGTTTTATTGCGATTTTTTTCTGTTCGTTCAATATTACAAATTATTCGAAGCGGAATAGAGTTATGGGAATAAAAACTAACAGAATAGCTTATTGTGAAATAATGAAAAGACACAAGAGTTTTACTCTTGACAAACTAGGCTTTGCAGTTTCTAAATAATGTCTAAAATCCACAATTTATGCCTTTTTTGATATAACTTATATAGAGTTTTACTTGCCTTGTGCGAGGGAAGTAAAAAACGCCATCCGAGAATATTACATTTCCTCACCTTTCATGGTCTTTAGGTGACAAAAACATTTCATTGGTCCGTCGATCCCTCTATCGGTTGGTACAACTCTGGAATGAGACAAGACATCGACTTGAAATCTCATAGTTTTTGAGCGATATCGCTTAAGGAGAAGGGGTGAGAGGAGCGAGGGTCGATAATTTATTTTTATCATTATATTTACATCATTATGAGAATTTTTCTTGGTTTTTGGTTGAATATTGAATAAATTTTAAATATAATTTTTTATAGTCAAACATATAAAGGGCTAAAGATAGCGATGAGCTTAACAGTGACATTTAGGTCACAGGTATAGCTGCGACAATGATTTATAAGTCACAGCTTCTTTTAACAGCGACTTAGGTCACTGCTTCACTCCGTCCGAAATCTCCGGAAAATCGTACTGCTGCTTAATGACGACTTAATGCTACATCACGATTCGGCTTTACCATTATCTCTAAAATTTCAGTCCAGAAAGTCTCCATACACCACCTGCTTTCTATGCTATTTTTCTGTTATTTTTAACTAATCAATTGAAAACTATGAGAAAACATGTTTAAATTAATATTTGAATCTTAACCAACGAGGATTAATATTAAAAACAGCTACGGTACATTTTATTTAGTTTTAAAAATTTGTTATAAAATTTTTTTTTGTTATAAAAATATAAACAAAATTAAAGTAAAAAAAAATCTCCATACACTTAACAATTACTAATAATAGTTTAATGGAGTTTAACGGAAAATAACAACTTCGTTTAAACTGATATTTAGTGGGACCGCCTTTGGCCTTGATAATCTCCTGTAACCTTTTTGCCATGCTTGTAACCAGCTTTCTACTAACTTCTGCTGGCGTGTTCTCCCATTCGTTCAATATTCTGTTTTTTAATTCTTCTCTATTTGAAACATTATATTAGCGCTCCCATAAATGCTCGATGGAGTTAACATCGGGTGATTGCGGAGGTGTACGAAGCTGCTATCGCACATTATAGATCATCGACTCTCGCACCAAATTTGCGGTATGTTTCGGATAATTGTCGTGCTTTTTTTGAGTGCTAATTTTTGTACACTTTCTCTTAAATTGTCTCTCAAAATGTTCAGATAAACATGCTGATCCATGGTACCATTAATAAAATGTAAATTTCCAACCCAGAACACTGCCACCCCCTTGTCTCACCGTGGAACAAATGTTTTTAATATCGAATGCGGTTTCTTTTCTCCAAACTTTAGTTCTGCCATCAGACCCAAAAAGGTTAATTTTAGTTTCATCACTAAAGATTACCAATTCCCAAAATTCAGAAGCTTTAGTATCGTATTCCCTAGGAAAAGCTAACCGCTTTTTGTGATTAGCTTCCGAAATTAACGGCTTCTTCCTGGCTGCACACCCCTTATAGTCTGCCCTGTGTAAACAATTTCTCACTCTTTGTGAACAAACATTTTTCGAAAATAGTTCCCGTACTTCTTTTAATTTTGGTGCACTTTTCTTGGGACCTATAATTATTTGTCTAACAGTACTGGCCTCTTGGGACGACCAGAGTGTGGTCGAATTTTATAGGAACCCGTTGATTTATACTCGTTTACAATATACTGAACAGTAACATGCGACTTTTTAACAATTTTTTCTATATTTCTGTACGATTTTCCATCTTTCCACAAATCAGTTATGATCTTTCGAACTTGAAATGGAATTTCACAATTTCTCTCGCTCATCTATAATATATATAAAATGCAACGTCTCTCTGTCTGTCTGTCTGTCTGTCCGTCCGTTAGTGCGCTTATCACTGAAGAACATACATATGTTCTCTGGCCAGGTTATAGGCTATATTTTATTACGATAGGTAGCATAAGGAATGAGCAGTGACGTAAAATAGTGAATGAAGTCGGAAAAAAAGTTTGCCGCACGCCCGTTCGTTTGCAATACACAGCCTAAACCATTAAATATGGAACAATATTATGTAGCAGAGAATATCTATAATATATATGAAATGCAATGTCTCTCTGTCTGTCCATTAGGGCGTTTATCACGCGAGAACCATTTATCCGATTTACCTGTCTTTTCTTAAATTCATACATATATTCTTTGGCCAGGTTATATAATAATAATAATAATAATAATCTATATCGATAATATATAAAATGCAACGTGTCTGTCTGTCTGTCTGTCCGTTAGTGCGCTTATCCCTCGAGAACCACTTATTCGCTTTACGTGATTTTTTAAATTCATACATATGTTCACTGACCAGGTTATAGATATATATTTTATTACATCTATAATATATATAAAATGCAACGTATCTCTGTCTGTCTGTCTGTCTGTCTGCCTGTCTGTCTGTTCGTTAGTGCGTTTATCACTGGAGAACCACTTATCCGATTTTCGTACTTTTTTTTTTTTAAAACATTCATACTCGTATGTTCTCCGGCCAGATTATAGGCTATATTTTATTACGATAGGTAGCATAAGGAATAAGCAGTGACGATAATAGTGAATGAAATCGGAAAAAAGTTTGCCGCTAGCGCGTTCTCTTGCAATACACTGCCTAAACCACTAAATATGGAACAATATCATGTAGCAAAGGATATCTATAATATATATAAAATGCAACGTCTCTCTGTCTGTCCGTTTTGTGCGCTTATCACTGGAGAACCACTAATCCGATTTACGTGCTTTTTTTTTAAAACATGCTAAACCATTAAATATGGAACAATATCATGGAGCAAAGAATATCTATAATATATATAAAATGCAACGTCTCTCCGTATGTCTGTCTGTCCGTTAGTGCGCTTATCACTACGTATGTTCTCTGGCCAGGTTATAGGATATATTTTATTGTATTAGGTGACATAAGGAATAAGCAGTGACGATAATAGTGAATCAAGTCGGAGAAAAAATGTTTGCCGCTAGCGCGTTCTCTTGCAATACACTGCCTAAAGCATTAAATATGGAACAATATCATGTAGCAAAGAATATAACATATATAAAATATAAGGTCTCTCTGTCTGTCGGTCTGTCCGTTAGTGCGCTTATCACTCGAGAACCACTTATTTGATTTACGTGTTTTTATAAATTTATACATATATATAATTTGATATAAGCCTAGATAATGGGAGATAAAGTGGGATAATGGGAGATAAGGAGAAATAATGGGAAATAAGTCGAAATAAGCCTTGATAATGGGATATAAGGTGAGACAATGGGAAATAAGTATAATGGGAGATAAGGAGAAATAATGGGAGATAAGCAGAGATCAGTCTAGATAATGGGAGTTATGGTGAGATAATGGGAAATAAGGAGAAATAGTGGGAGATAAGGAGAAATATTGCGAGATAAGTCGAGATAAGCCTAGATAATGGGAAATAACGTGAGATAAGGAGAAATAATGGGAGATAAGGAGAAATAATGGGAGATGAGCAGAGATAAGCCTAGATAATGGAAATTATGTACAGATAATGGGAGATAAGGAGAAATATTGGGAGATAAGGGGAAATAATGGGAGATATTTTATTACGTTAGGTAACATAAGGAATAAGCAGTGACGATAGTAGTGAACCAAGTCCACGCGAGCGGAGCCGCGGGCCCGGCTAGTATTTAATACTACTTTGAAAACCCACTGCAAAATTACTAGCAACAAGTGACAGATTATAAAGTTCTAAATAAAATGTTCCGTAGTTGTTTTTAATACTAATCCTCGTTGCTTAAGTTTCAAATATTAATTTAAACATGTTTTCTCATAGTTCAAATTAATTAGTTAAACATAACAGAAAAATAGTATAGAAAGCAGGTGGTGTATGGAGACATTTTGGACTGACTGTAAAAATGTATACAATAAAATTTTACTTTGTAGTTATTTGAGCTAACAGCGTTTTGCCTTCCAACGGCGACGCGACAGTCCAACCGGTGAATCGTCGGTCGTCGGCCGACTGCGACCGTTGTCTGTAACGAGACAATAGGCGCCTTCGCCGATCATTAAGTTCAGGTCGAGCTGATCTGCGATATCTACGTATGCAGCGAGATTTTAAAACAGCTGTTTGCTAAGAATTGTGTTGCAGTTATTACCTGTGACTATCTAACTCACAGGTAAAAGTCACAGATATGATAATATCGCTCATCTCTAGCTAAAGAGGTGGGAAAAGGTGTTAAAAAGGTTTGTTGGTAAATGTCGTGTTATACGTCCTTTTTGGGATTCTTGGAGTCGAGAATCCTAACGTGTTATTTTTTCATTATTTTCAGTTATTTATGATCAAACATATAAGGGATTAATGAGATATAAGGGAGGGTTGAGAGATCATATTATATGGGTTTTTAGGGATCTTAGACTCGAGGTATCTGAATTTTTTATTATTTTCAATTTTATCAGCAATAGTATGTAGAAATATTTTTCTATACAACCTTAAGGAACAATCTAGAATAAATTATATATTTTCATTTCTAAAGACACTTATTTGAATTTGACGAGCCGTAAAAATATTATTAAAAATGTATGACTTGTTATATTAAGCTATAAAATTTCATAAAAGTATTGCATAGCGCAAAAATGGGTATAACCAATTTTTCACGGAAATATAGTTTTGCGAAATAAGGTTTTAAAGCTTTAAAAGACCGTTAAAACATATTTTCTTGGTTTATAAATTACACTTAAAAGCGCACAAGGCAAAGTTAAAATAGGTTTGGGGTAGTAAGATTATCTTGAAACATAAAATCAACGGCTTGTCATGGTAGATGAAATTTCCATAAAAGAAGACAGAAACAACAATGTGATTATGGAATTACGACGTATTTGATATCCTTGTAACTAAATAAATTTAAAGGAAGGTATAACTCATTTTTAACAAAAAACACTATGGCATTATCTCACAGTATTTTACCACTTTTCAAGGTAAAAATAATCAATATTTAACAAATAATATATACGACGAAATAAAATTAACGCAATAAAAATTAAATTTTTAAAAAAATCAAAGTAAAAGGTAAGAAAGGAGGTATTTAATCACTTATCTCAAACAATTTACCCTTAATTTGTTTTTTAATTTGTTTTTTTTACATTATTTGGTTGTGATTTATATTTTACATTATATATATATATATATATATAGTGATCTATATATATATATATAATACTATATATATATATATATATATATATATATATATATATATATATATATATATATATATACAGTCGACACTGTTTATAGTGAAACTCTATATAGTGAAAAACTTTCTATAGTGAAATTTATATTATATCAACATTTTGGTCTTTCACTATATAGAGTGTCGACTGTGTATATATATATATATATATATATATATATATATATATATATATATATATATATATATATATATATATATATATATATATATATTATATATGTATGTATGTATGTATGTATGTATGTATGTATGTATGTACTATAAAGGTTTTTCACGGACGGTCGAATGTAATACATTAAAATTCCGGGTTTCAATCCTTTCGTCTAACAATGAATTTGCACGACGTTTCGCCAAAACCTCATTTGGCATGTTCAA
>CM032447.1:120864057-121301557 GCA_019049505.1 Pachyrhynchus sulphureomaculatus | reverse complement strand
CATCGATCCTATGGTCCTAATTTAACCTCGTGCTACTTTTTTTTTGTTCAAACATCTGAAGATAGATCACAGGGGCCGAAAGTTTTCCTCAGATAAAGAATAAAAAGCCACAGTAGTTTTCTATTTTCAGGCGCATGCTAATTTTTTTTTTGGATGAAATTAAGCTACTTAGGAAACACAGGTAGAGAGAGAAGGTAGATATATAAAATATCGTTTTACGCTTTGCGAATTTTCCTTCATCGCTATGTAGGTAACTTTAAAAAAACACCGTCGTAAATTTCAGTGGCGTATAAGCATATATAAGACTTAAAGTCACTAGTAATAATGCAACATTTATAATTTATCATAATTTTTTAAACAACTGCCCCTCAGTGAACTTTGATGTATTCTTCAGAATGTTATCAAAGAATAATATTTTTTAATCTAATAACCATGTTACTTGATATCTTTTTTTATATTATTACAATATTATAAATAATTAATTATTCTCATTTCGTAGTTATTTGTTAGCAGACGGTCAATATGCTGTATTTATGTTAAAAAAATATATTATTTGCTTCAGATAATAGTAACTAAGATAATTGTAATTTAAAATCAGGCAACCATGTTTTGTTCTGCTTAACAAGAAATATAATAGCTTTATTTTGTTGGATATGTAAATACTAATACAGTCCCAAAGCCAACTGGCAGCGTTTCAAGTTGCACTTCAGGTTCATTTGAAATAAATTTGTTTCTTACTTAACTCTCCTGCAATTATTTTGACAAAATGTTTCCTCTGATAAGTGTACGAGTATCGTTTATGAAATAATTACTTGTTAAATTACAGCAATTTATTACGTTGCCCGATTTTAAAGCAATTAAAATCACCTGTGTAATAGAATGTTTTTAAAAAATGACGAGAGCTGCTCCTAAAAAGTAGACTCTTGTCTTCTAATAGAATTACTTCTTTTGGCATATTAAATTCGACAGCTAAAAAACCTGATATAAAATTTATGTTATTAAATGCCGACAAAACAAGTGGTTCTATTAGATAACCAATAGAAATTTACTAATCATGTTCCTTTTCGTAATTTAGGTAAATAATGCGACGGCTAGAGTACAAACCAAAAAACCACCAACACTTCCAACAGGTTAGTGTGTATTAGTTTATAGCATTTTTACTTTTTTTGTGTATGTGATAATTTGTTTCATATATTAGGATAGAAAATAATTATTAATTATTTTATTTGGAATTTTATGTTTCCAATAATAGTGTCGTAACGCGGGTTATAACACCTATTACACTGGTCAACACAAGTCTTGTTTCCTTTATTTTTTTTTCTGTTATTGGGTATTTCTATGGCCCTGACTATGAAAAAAATACTGGGAGATTGCTAACAGCTTTACCTTTTGAAATATACAGTTTTATTATTTTGCTAAAAAAATACAAAAAAAATAATACATTATGTTAACAAAATTTCTATTGAACACTAGCAAATGATCTTTTATAAGATTTCCTTGAATGAACTACTTTAGGTAGATCTCGTTGCAAACTCCAGCAGTAGTCTGCCATCATATGTGAGTCCCACCGCCCCTGATAACGCTCTTCCATTGTCCGAAGATCTCGAAATCTTTCACCCTGCTCCTCACTAAAATCACCCAGATTTTGTCGAAATCGGTCTAAATGCGAGTGCAGGAAGTGGATTTTTATGCTCATGTTGCACCCTAGCTCTTGCAAGTTCGATAGCATGCACTCAACAAGCTCGACATGGTCGTCAGATTTCTTTTTGCCTAGGAAGCTACTCATAACCAAAACAAATGAATTCCAAGCTTTGGATTCGACTTCAGTCATTGATTTGATAAAATTAGGATCTTTCACGAGTTGCCTAATCTGTAGCCCATCAAAAATACCAGCTTTTAATTTTTCTGAACTTAATCCTGAAAACTTGCGTGAAAGAAATTTAAAACATTCGCCACTTTTGTCAAGCGCCTTCACAAACTGTTTCATTGTGCCGAGTTTAATATGAAGTGGTGGAAATATGATGCGGTCTCGGCTAAGTAAAGGCACGTTTATAACATTTTTTGCACCAACTTTTAGCTCTTCCCGCACTGGCCAAACATTTTGTGACCAATGGTGTTGTTTGTCATGACTATCCCAGAGACACATGAAACAAGGGAACTTTGTGTAGCCCCCTTGTTGACCTAAAAGAAAGTTAACCATTTTCAGATCAACACAAATGACCCATTTGTGGTCTTGATAATTAATTTTTTCCATAACCTTAGAAACATTTACGTATTCTTCTTTTAAAGTCGTCGAATGTGCAATAGGTATAGATCCGTACTTGTTACCGTTATGAAGCAAAACACACTTTAAAAACTTCTTTTGCTGCTGTCTATGAAAAGACGCCAATCACTGGGTTGGTACTGTTTTAATCCCATCTGCTGCAAAATACCACCAACATCGTCAAAAAAACTAAATCCTTCTCTTGAGAAAAATACGGTAACAGATTTTTTTCTCGGGTACGATAAAATGTAATGTTGGTTTCCGGAGTAAGCAAATTTTTTTCTTTTAAACGAGATGCTAAAATTTCAGAAGCTTCTTTTGGTAAGTTCAAATCTCCTACTAAGTCATTTAGTTCTTTCTGATTAAATGGTTGAGGTTTTGAAAGGCTACATTTGTAGTCTGAATTACGGTCTTCACTTGATGCATTTCGTTCGGGTTCACAGAGATTTGGATCATCAGAAGATTTAGATGTGCTGGGTTGTACCTCTTGTGATTTTAATTGAGGTCGTTGAGCAGAAGATAAGTTAGGATATGACCACTTACTTCGATTTCCAGGGTTAATTCCGTTTATTTTCACAACGCAGAAGTAGCAATCGTCATGATGGTTTCTAGGTTCTCGCCAAATCATGGGTGTTACGAACATTATTGCATCTCTTTTTCCACTGGACCATAACCGTAGACATACCACAGATTTCTGGCATATAATATGAGGAACCCATGGCTTGTCCTGATTACACAATTTTATTTTAAAGTATTGATGATACGCAGTTTTCACAAAGTCCGGTTTTCGATATTTTGCAAATATATATTCACCACAAATATAGCAAAAACAATCGGGATTAAGCACACATCATCTTCTTGACGAAGCCATATCTAAAACAACAACAAAATATATTTTAGTGTCCAACAAAAAATGAAAATCTAAGTAAAAATAGTAAATGAGGGTAGTTAGCTATAACTCAAAAACAAAAGCTGTTAGAGAAAAATTGTTGCCATATTTAAAAAATACGCGTCAATTTGAGATAGAAACAAAAAAAAAATCACAGGAAACAAGCAATTTTCTTTTTTTTGTTGACCAGTGTTATCAGTAAAAAAGATGACAATAGACATTCTGAAGTATTACGGTGCATAAGCTAGAGTCAAATCAAACGATGTGGTCGCCTCTCTTGCAATATAATGTAAAGCCACGTGTGGCAGCTTCTTCAAGAGCCATAAAAATGGCACGTTTATATGTGAACATCTAGCTAGGAAGAACAACCTCCTCACTTCTGTTATGCGAGGAGCAAGATGCATAAGAAAAAGTATCAACAAAAAACACAAACAAATGCCTACAAACAGATTGAGATAATTGGTAGTCACCAATGATAATGAAATTTGTTGTAAAAGTCTTAAGATCAAAGATAAAAAGAAATATGTTCTTCATTTGCTGAAAATTTACCAAGAAATTTCACAATATTAACACTTTTTGATGTTTCTTCTTTTTTAGTTAAGTAGCCCCAATCACATAGACCTACGTCCTTTTTATTAGTGTTCCGTACGGAACACTTATAAGATCATTCGGTGTCTGTCCGTCTGTCACACCCGATTTTCTCCAAAACTATTTGACATAGAAAGTTGAAATTTGGTACTAATTGATGGCCTCATTAGAGCCGTGTAGTTTTGAAAGTTAAATTTTGACTTAAGGGGTTAGTTTTGGGGGGTGATATCGGAAGTGAAAAAAAATATTTTTTAGTAGGTCATCGAGTGGGGTGTCAAATGAAACTTTGTAAAAACACGAATAAAATATATATATATATATATATATATATATATATATATATATATATATATATATATATTATATATAATGTAATACTTGTGCACACTTTCCTTTGTATTCTTTTTAAAAAATAGCAAAAATCGCTGTCCACCTCCCCTTATCTCGAAAAGTGATGATCAAAAAATTTTGAAAAAATTCTAGAATATTCTCTACGGGGTGTAGATTGAACGAAAATTATCATCTTTAATAATTTATCTGGTATATAAAAAAAAACAAAAATTTCAGTTCTAGTTCATCAGTTTTCAATAAAGATTGGAAACAAACTTTGTTGAAAACTCATTTGGGATGTGTTTTGTGAAGTCACTGATCATTTTATACCTCCGTAACAAAATTTTTTATTTTAAAAGCAGTCAACGTACGGAACACTAATTGCGCAAGTTCAACTTGCACTTGACCGGTTATTTATTTTTGGTATGGTTTTAGAGACACTGGTTAAATTTTTATTTTAGGAGGGATATTTAAAAAAAAACTACAAAATTTAAAATTTACCTACCCCTAGTTTATCATGTAGTTTGTCGACCAGTAAAAAATAATTGAATTTTTGCATATTGTAGCTCGGGAAGTAATATATATGAGGTTAGGTACGGAACAATGAGTTTAGAGGTTAGGTTTTTAAGTAAAAAGAGTAAGAAACAGTAAAACAGTTTATTCTAACAGTTTCCTCGTGTGTAGTAGTTACTAAAGCATAAATTTAGGGTATTATTACTTTTGGTATAACAGTTATGTTGATACGTATTGAGTCGATTCTATCAGTATTGATACTTGTTGAGTTTTGTATAACTTTGAAAACAAATGAAATTAATAAGTCAGTTGTCAAAATGTTCTAGAATTTAATGAATCTTATTTAGGATATGTTAGGATAGTTGAAATGAAAACGGGATGCCTTCCAATAAACTACCACGTGTCCCTTATTTCTTGTTAGTCTACCTATATACCAAATGACGAATTAAAGATTATTACAAGAGGTAATAATAAAAAAAGATAGTGCCATGTTTACTAAATGGTCTGAGCACATGTTTTTTAGTCAACTGTTGACAAGGTTTAATGTTTTGCTTGTATTTTGGGCCGACTTTGTATTATGAAGTAAAGTAAAGTAAGTAAAATATAACTAAAAGTATATATATACATACAAGGTGCCCCATATGTATGGAATAATGATCCCACAGCATTTATTAATCAGTTTATCAAAAAAATGTTTAAGTAAAAGTTATAGGATCTTACACGGTGCACATGCTGACGTTCACAATAAAATGTTTTGAACTCTCAGTTCGAAGAAATTACGCCATCTTGATTTTTTTTAAATGGATTATATTATTTTATTTTTGAGTTCTACTAAAAACTGTTTTGGAATTATTGTCATTTGAAATTTAAAATAAAAAAAGACAAAAAACTATATAAATACTCTAGGTTTATTTTTAAGGTAACAATTGCTCAAAATGTCTACGCGCTAACATTTTGGTACCATCTTCCTCCGCTATTTCAAAACAAACCTAAGATTAACAAAGTTGTGACGTATTCAACCTCATATACGATTTTCTAGATTTTTTTTATGGGAGTTTCAGTAAAAAACAATTAATTTGGAAATGTAGAGGCACTCAAACATCATCAGAAATATTGAAGTTAAGAACAAGAACTACATCCTTATTTTCTCGTATAATTTCATTTCGTTGTCTCCAAAAGTCTGGCCGCATTCACGTCGAATTTCTCAATCAATGCGACAATTTTTTAACTGATGTCTTTCTTCCTACCAATTTTTGTAAAATAAATTCAAGGTGTATACTAACTACTCCAGTATCAAAACTCTGAAGATGTACTGAATAAATATTTGACACTGAAGCATAGTTAATTACTATTTAATATTCCTGTAGATATTCAAATCATGTTAAATCTACTTTTATTGGTAAACCATACTTACCTATTACATTTTCTTGTAAGTTCCTGTAATCCAGTGGCCAGCAGATGCAGCAATTCGTGCAGGTGTGGCTGCCATTCAGAGAGGTCGTGCAAGAGCAGCTTATCCGGCAGCAGTGCGGCTGCAGCAGCTGCATTTGCTAGACATCCAACGCCGTTAGCAGGTAAGCCATTTTAGTTGTAACCAATTTAAAAGAAAAATATATAAACTTGTTGAGAGAAATTTTATCTAAAAATCAGTACTACCATAAGCTAAAAAATTGTGTTATATAGAGGATTCATTCAAATGACGGATACGTAACAGGAAAGAAAAATCCCTAGAAAGCGAAAGAACTTCAAAAAATTAATAGCACATGGTCTGGTAAATTCCACATGCTGTACATCGTGTTCCGGCCGGTTGACTAAAATTTACTGTATGTTGGGTGGCATAGTCTTGTAGGAAATAATAACATAATTCTTTAGTCTGTGCTAAAACTACGAAATTTAAAACTACAAATAAAAGTCTGAAGAGCTTGTTACGTGCAATTAAATCTTTTAGAATACTATGAATCTGCATTACACTGCAATTTTTATCATCGGTTTCAATGAAGGATATTTGACGTATAAATTGTTTTTTGCCCCTAATTTTTTTTGTGTCAATTCATATTCTTAACTGCTGTGTCGGTATTTAAAAAATAAACTTTTTGACAAATAAAATAGTAAAAAAACCATTATTGACAATGAATTAATCGTTCTCATCGTAATATTTCTTGTTACATAACTTAGCGGCAAAGTTTTCTTTTTTTTTAATTTTGGATGAATATGTATATCATAACTTACCGGAGAAGCAAAGCTGAATGTGGTATCATTTTAAAACATGATGCAAACGTCCCAACATATTAAGTACTAACATCAAACATGCTGGTTATATTTTTTTTTATTTCCATTTATGAAAAAGTGGAGATAATAACATCCAAATATGTTTGATTCTAATATCTAATAATAATATTCAAGTGGAATTATTTTCTTGGAAAATATTTATGTCTGTAAATAATACTTTGAAGCTCAAAACCTATAAGCATGCATAAGCATAAGCATTGTAAGAGCTAACTTTCTCGATATCATTACTAACGACTTAAACTAGATTTGTAAACTAATTTATTTTTTTATTAATGAATTTAGTTTACTGTATTCACTCTATCAATCAAATTTATATCTCTCTCTCTCTCTCTCTATATATATATATATATATATATATATATATATATATATATATATATATATATATATATATATATATATATATGTATTCAAAAGTTAAAATTTGTTTTAATTTGCACGTGTCATACCTAAAAATAAGGAACTTTAGTAAATCTGAGAATAGATTTAAGAGAAAGAGCTTAAAGGAAAGAAAATATCAGTAAAAGTTCTAGTACGGTTTTTAAATTGTAATAATAAACCATATAAGGGTTTCAAGTTAAACCCTTTACCGTAAATAGAAATGTGGAAGTAAATAATTTGAATTTTTAACTGTTGCAAAGGCGTTTAATTTGCTCATTTATGATTTTTTTAGGTGCGCTTGGATACACACCAGTACTTAACACACTCCCAGTGGACGGTGCAGGCGGAATTTACTATGACCCGTTCTTGGCTGCGGCGCATGCGGATCCCAACTATACACAAAGACTGCAGGTAAGATAACCGTGCATATTTTTCTCTACTTATTCCGTTGTAACAAGAGGGAAGCAATATGGTATTTGACTCTCAATCGGTTAAAATGAAAATAGTGTCTTTATTACAAATAATATAAGAATGCTGTCGGATATCTTTCATGTATAAAATTTGTTATTGTATCAATCCTTATTGCTTTGTAATTAAAAATTACTTTACATGTACAGATTAAAATAATGTCGGTACAGGTTTTACCAAAAATAGTGGTTCTGAACTGGACCTGAATAACACAAAAGTTTTTTTTATTATTATTGTTTTAGACACAATATAGTGCTAATCCATGTTCAGATTGAAGCATAATTTTAACAATTTTTTAAAAAATTTAAATGACAACCATTTTCAATGTAACGCAATTTGCCTCATTTGTGGCACATTCAAGATGTGTACTGAAAGTATACGTGTGTCAAGTCTCAATCTAAACGTTAATAAAAATGCCCTCCAATTTATTGGTGGGTTCGGTATGTCCCCTGTGTAGGTACACTTTTGTTTAAATTAAGGCTGTCCAGGCGGAGACCTTTACGGGCAGATACAAATTACGACATGTACTAGCGGGCCGTAGAAACTAAATATTATCAGTCTTCAATTAAAGTCAAATAAAAAAATACAGGGGCTATTATTCATACAGTTTTTTATTGTTTTTTTTTTATTAATTTCTCTTTTACAATATTTACTTCAATATCACTTGTAAGGACTTTCACATAGGTAAGTACGCCCCATCATCGAACCCATTTTTAAGCCAAAATTAGTAAGTTTGGGAAAACCATGATTGAGGAGCTTAAAAAATCTAACTTTATTTCAGTTCTGCCCTTGTAAAAGCAGTCGGATTCTAGATCACACAGCTCCAATTGAGAGTCAATCTTTACGCTTTCAATAGCAATCGATAATGGATGAGTGAAAAGTGACAGATCGTTCTCAAATTCTTTGAAATCTACAAATCGCTGCTCAAACTCAAAAATGACCTCGTCGATGCACTTAATGTGGTCGGAAAAGCTGGTTGTTTTAAAATTACCCATCTCAATATAATGTTCTTTGCAACTTGGAAAAAAGGAAAAATCTTTCTTTTCTAGTGACATTTTGAATAATTTCAGTTTACTTTTAAACCCATTCACATTTTCATATACAGTCAGTTCAAAAGTCTCCATACACCACCTGCTTTCTATTCTATTTTTATGGTATGTTTAACTAATTAACTGGAACTATGAGAGAACATGTTTAAATTAATATTCGATACTTAATCAACGAGGATTAGTATTAAAAACAACTACGGAACATTATTACAAAAATGTAAACAAAATTAATGTCAAAAAAAGTCTCCATACACTCAAGAACTGCATTGAAAAAAACACGTTATAATCAGCCGCATTTTATCAAGCTAACTGTTACTCGCTAAACTGAAAACAAATGAATAATTTTCGGCCATACTTTATAATCTGTCACTTGTTGCTAGTAATTTTGCAGTGGGTTTTCAAAGTGGTATTAAAAATGAGCGAGAGAAATTGTGAAATTCCATTTCAAGTTCGAAAGATCATAATTGATTTGTAGAAAATCGTACAGAAATATAGGAAAAATTGTTAAAAAGTCGCATGCTACTGTTCAGTACACCTTAAACCAGTATAAATCGATGGGTTGCTATAAAATTCGACCACGCTCCGGTCGTCCCAAGAAACTGACTCTATGTGAAGAGGCCAGTATTGTTAGATAAATAATTATATATCCCAAGAAAAGTGCACCAAAATTAAAAGAAGTACGGGAACTATTTTCGAAAAATGTTTGTTCAGAAACAGTGAGAAATTGTTTACATAGGTCAGGCTATAAGGGGTGTGCAACCAGGAAGAAGCCGTTAATTTCGGAAGCTAATCGCAAAAAGCGGTTAGCTTTTGCTAGGGAATACGTTACTAAACCTTCTGAATTTTTGGAATCTGTAATCTTTAGTGATGAAACTAAAATTAACCTTTTTGGGTCTAATGGCAGAACTAAAGTTTGGAGAAAGAAGAATACCGTATTCGATTTTAAAAACATTTGTTCCACGGTGAGACAAGAGGGTAGCAGTGGTCTGATTTGGGGATGCATGTCCGCTGGAGGGGTTGAAAATTTACATATTATTAATGGTACCATGGATCAGCATGTTTATCTGAACATTTTGAGAGACAGTTTAAGAGAAAGTGTCCAAAAATTAGCACTCGAAAAAAGATACATTTTCCAACAGGACAATGATCCGAACCATACCGCAAACTTGGTGTGAGAATGGATGATCCATAATGTGCGACAGCATACACCTCCGCAATTACCCGATGTTAACCCTATCGAGCATTTATGGGAGGAACTTAAACGGCGCGTTCGCACACATAATATTTCAAATAGAGAAGAATTAAAAAACAGAATATTGAACGAATGGGAGAACATGCTAGTAGAAGTTACTAGAAAGCTGGTGGCAAGCATGACAAAAAGGTTACAGGCCATTATCAAGGCCAACGGCGCCGGCGGTCCCACTAAATATTAATTTAAAGGAAGTTGTTATTTTCCGTTAAACTGTGATAAACTATTATTGGTAATTGTTAAGTGTATGGAGACTTTTTTAACATTAATTTTTTTACATTTTTATAACAATGATGTAACTTCTAAATAAAATGTTCCGTAGTTGTTTTTAATACTAATCCTCGTTGGTTAAGTTTCAAATATTAATTTAAACATGTTTTCTCGTAGTTCCAATTAATTAGTTATACATAACAGAAAAATATCGGGTGGCGCATAAGTAACGCTATGATTTATTTAATGAATAACTTTTTTCTTTCTGATTTTATTTAACTTTGGCGTTTACTAAAATTTAGAATATAGTTTGGAAATATGTTCACATTATGTTTTGAAGATAATATCTTTCAAATGGTGCCCATTGTTTGCTTCGACCTGACGTGCTCTTTCCAGAGCATTTCCCATAACTTTTCTTAGAATTTCAGGTCCCAGCGCCCTCACTTCTTCTCGGATATTCGCCTTAAGCTGTTGGATGGTTCTTGGCTTATTGGCATATACCTTACTCTTTAGGTAACCCCAAAGAAAAAAATCGGGAGCCGTTAAATCGGGCGAACGCGGTGGCCAGTTAAAATCAGAAAAACGCTATATTATTCGATCGGCAAAAATTTCGCGCAGGAGAGCCATAGTTGGACGAGCTGTGTGAGCTGTGGCTCCATCTTGTTGGAACCACAATTCTGGATTGTTCTCTACCTCGGGCCTTAAAAAATTTTCAATCATTGCCCGGTATTGAATGCCATTCACATTAACCGCAACTTGTTCGTCGTTTTAGAAAAAATGATCTTTTCTGAAGTTATTCCACACCATACTGTGCATTCAAGTGGGTGCATTTGATGTTCAACAATTATTCTTGGATTTTGGGTGCCCCATATTCTGCAATTTTATTTATTCACGTGACCATTGAGGTGGAAATGGGCCTCATCGCTCATTATGAGTTTGTGAATAAACTCGTTGTTTTCTAGGCACAATTCTTGCAAACGGCGACTATATTGAATGCGTCTTTGTGCATCATTTGGTTTTAACTCATGAACCAATTGAATCTTATATGGGAAAAGGTGTAAATTATGTAAAATTCTTTGCAAAGACCGCCTAGACATCACCAACTGCTGAGAACGTCGCCTGGTGGAAGTTTCGGGGTTTTCCTCAATACTTGCTTGCACCCGAGCAATGTTCACATCATTTCGAACTGCACGAGGTCTTCCAGCACGCGGAAGATCACAGACAGCTCCTTGTTGCCGAAAACGCTGAACCAATCGGTAAATTGTTGGAGCGCTAGGTGCATTTCGAACATGAAAGAAATTTCGATATGATCTTTGTGTCTGAATAATCGAATGCTGACTTTCATAATAAAATTGAACAACTTTCGTTCTTTGTTCTGTGCTGAGTCTTTCCATCATAAATTTCCCAAGATTTACAAAGTTAATTCTGAAAAAAAAAATAAAAAAAAGACGTTAACAAAAAATTTATTCACTTATTAAATCATAACGTTACTTATGCGCCACCCTATAGTATAGAAAGCAGGTGGTGTATGGATACTTTTTGAACTGACTGTAAGTTCGCTATGTTATGTTTGCCTTGTAACTTCAAATTCATTTCTTTCAATTGTTGTGTCATGTCGGTTAAAAACGCGAGATTAGCGGGATTAAGGAATTCAGAATCTTACATTTTGTTTTTTAGTTCGGTCTATTAGATATAATTTCATTTTGCAGGAATATAGGTATTTCTTTTCGTAAAGTAAAAAGACGCTCCGAGCACTGATCAACACTTAACCATCTGATTTCTGAGCATAAAAGCAAATCTCCATATGTTGCGTCAATTTCCGTTAAAGTATCGCGAAACTTACGGTGTCAAAGCTTTATTTCCGCCTCTAATAAGATTTGTTATTTTAACAGCCACCTTTTTTTTTTATCGCTCACCTCCCCGCATGAGTAAGGATCTTTATCCTTTTTCATATCCTAAGGATATCGGCGTGGATGTCGTAATACCCGTCAACGTTGTCCAAGTGCTGAAACATACATTTTTGTGTTACACGCACCAACGCGGTAGTGCTGCCACGGACGTTATCGCATTTCTGCGAACAACTACTAGCTATGTACGTGGCCAGGCCCAATATACTTAAACAAATTAATAAATAAGTATACCGACCTGCGGGATTGAACCCTCGACCTTCTGCACCGTAAGCAAGGAGCCACGGGCCACCACATGGCATATTTCTCGCCCTAGGATTTTCCGCATAAAGCTTCTTGGTATATTATCTAGTGGATTAATGGGCAACCAATACTATTTGGTTTAAGAAGTCCCACAAATCCTGTCACTGTCCCTCTCATACCTTTAGCTCCATCGGTCACAATGCAGGAACATTTGTGAAACCCTCTGTAATCCATAACAGTTTTCTTAACAGCTTCAAAGATATCACTGCCTTTGGTTAATCCATGTAATGGCACTAAATTTAACATTTCCTCCATAATAGTAAAATCTTATGAAATACAGCGAATAAAATTTAATAGTTGCCTTACGCTGTCTGGTCGGTTCTTTCATCCAAACATGCATCTGTCCTTATTCGCCTATACACTCACGCGTATTTGTAAACAAAATACACTTTTGTTCCCCTAACAATAAGAAAACTAAATATTAAAAATCGCTTCGCGGGCCGTACAAAGTTGGGTCACGGGGCCGTAGTTTGGACAGCCCTGATTTAAATAAAGAGTATTTAGTTTGGGGTTGAGGGACCTGGTAGTTCCGACATACTCTTTGTAATCAGTATTCGCATTATCTGTGTATACCACAAAAGAAGTCCTTTACAAGTAAATATATACTTTATTGAAAATTGTTACATAATACGTAGGCTGAAAAATTTTTGGTCTGACACAAAGATGTCGCCCTTTTCAAAAAAATCCATATGATTTTTAGAAAGTACCAACCTTCAAACGATACTGTCAAAATTTCATGACATTTAGACGACTAGTTTACAAGTGACAGTGGTTTTAGTGACGCTACTTTTGATATTTTCAAAATAATGAAAAGAATCAAAATTTCGTGTATTGATTATAGAAGTGTTAGAAAAGCGTTGGACTGATTGTATCGCTCTTGAAAGAGAATTTTGCAAAAAAAAATGTATTTTAAGTAGCTAGATCAAAAACTTTTCAGCCTACGTGTTAGGTTTATTTTGATTAAAACAGTATAGTTGCATACCCTGTGACTACTAAAAACTTTTCATACATACGTACTGTATCGTTATCTAATTAAACCAGTTAACGCTCTAGTTTTAAAATTTTGAACTATTTATAAAGGGACTAAAATGATGGTGGTGGTTAATCTCGACAAATGCATATTTTTAATCATTTTTATTAAATGCAGCTTGTTGCGAAAACTATTGTTATTATATTTTTTATATTAGGTTTAACTTTCGGAGAATTTAGACTAAACGGTTCAGATTCTGGTAAAGTAATAAATATATACATAATGTGTAACAAAATCATTGCGTCGTATAGCTATAATTTACGGGAACATTACACTTTCTCGGTCGAAAATTTTTAATAATTTTTATGAGACTGATAAATTTTTAAAAAAACATTTTTGGAGTCCGTAATTTTTCTGACATATATTTTGAGTTTTCAAATACAAGAAAAAAAATTTTACATAATTTTTTAAATGATTTTTTATAGGGTTTTTTTGCAGCCTCATGGAAGCCATTTTGAAAATTTTAATCTGCTGGCGCGCACAATTGCGGCTCACTGGAACGTCTGAAAAAAAAATCCTTAGAAAAAGTATGACTATGGCCCCAGTATAGACTACGATTAATTTGTTTGAGCAAAAATTTACAAAATGGTGGACCTCCAAAGTTTGTGGTCTCAAAAATAGCATTTTTTTCGTAAAAAAAAACATTAAAAATTGAGGAGAAAATTAACCAGTCTTTTTTATTCTAGTTTTTAATGGGGCTATTCTTGTGTAGAAGAACATATTAAAATTTCAGACCGATCGGTTATAAGTGGTTTTTAAGTTATCGTGCACGCCGATTACAAAAACTCTGTTTTAATAAAAACATGTTTAAAGGTTTGACAAACGAATTTTCACATATAAAATCTAATTACGTTCAATCAGCTATGCCTGCTGCATACAAAATTCCTTCCGATTCCTCATACGCCTCGCTCTCAAGTGTTCTTTCATCTCTCCGTGCGATTCAGAAATTTTTACAATTTTTTTTGCAGATATACTAACAAAATTAGAATTACTTTTATCCGAAAATCGATTATCATAAAACTGTTTTTTACGTGGTCTGCACTCTCGCTTCGAACTAAATTTCCCATATTTTTTTATCCATTTTGCACAATATTAGCCGAAACGTTTACTGAGTGAAGTTAGCCCTGCGAGCGATATTTTCGAGCAAGCTAGCGTACTGTTTGCTTTGCAGCGACAGTTTTGTCTCAAACTGAAAAGATATTATACTCATTAGAGTAAGCTCTCCTTTTACCTGCTTCTGTCTTTCTTGGAATCATAAAAGTAGCAGTAGATGTTCGACGCAGGTAGAGAAAAACCTTTGTAAACGACCAAAAGGTAAGTTGGCACGCCGCGCGGTCGATTTGGCATTTCTTACACTTGGCTCTATGATCGTCTATAACTTTGAAAGTATTTGAAATTTTCCTCTGAAATTTTCAGAGAATATTATTGAAATATAAAATTTTCCAATGGGATACTTTCTAAAAAGTCGATTTTTCCGACCCGAGAAAGTGTAATGTTCCCTTAACTAAAAAAATGTTCGTTGAATATATACTACTTCAACTCCACAGAATACTGATCCTGTTCATCTCTCCAAAGAGTTCAAGAATAAGCATAAAATCATTTTATTCCTATACAAAGTGTAGGTACGCTTAATGTTTTCTTCTGTAATACTGATATGTTAATTTTAGGCCTAATAGATATTTTTCTATTCTTTCTGAAAATAGTAGCATATTTATCCTGTTTCAAAAATAAAATTAAAGAAAAATAGTGAGCTGAGCCCTACTATATTGCATACTGTCACTGATTCTTTTGGAGGAGAAAATTGAAATGGATAAAAAGTTTTTTCAGTCTGGAAATCAAAAAACCTTTGCAGCTTTGAGAGACATAAGTAACCCTTGTGGATGTTTGTAATTAAGAAAAACACTACTTTACAACACTATAAACAAACATGGAGGATGTTTATTTATGGCAACCAGAATTTGGCGTGATCAAAAGTTCCTGTCAAAACAAAAAATTAATCCCTCTTTGTGCTTTTTGATTAAAATGTTGTAAAATGGTGATCCTTAATTACAAACGCGAATCATCATCCATCAGCCTACTGCTGGATATAGGCCTCCTTTAAAAACTTCAATTGATCTCTGTCCTGAGCGGTACCAACCTAATTTCCTGCCATTCTCTTGATGTCATCGCCCCATCTAGTAGGTGGTCTACTTTTATTCCTTTTATCTTCTCTAGGTCTCCATTCTATTAATCTTTACACAATCGATTGTCATCCTTTCGGGATATATGGCCTGCCCATCTCCATTTAATTTTTTCGATAATATCTATTACTTTTATTCGTTGTCTGATGATTATGTTTGTTATTCTATCTTTCCTGCTGATACTCAACATAGCTTTCTCCATAGCTCGTTATAATACTCTCAGTTTGTTTGCAGAGTGTTTTGTTAATGTGAGAGTCTCGGCACCATATGTGATTACCGGCAAAACTCATTGTTCATAAACTTTCTTTTTTAAGCACATTGGTAAATCACCTGTCAGCGTATCTCTTAGCTTCCCAAAAGCCGTCCACGACGGTATATCTCACGGGTTTGGTTATCTTTGCCAATTTGTAATTCATGACCAAAATACTTGCTCCACTTGTTGGTAACTAGATTAGTCTTAAACTTAATTTTCTGAAAAATAATATTTAGACCAATATTTGCTGATGTTACTTGCAATTCGGCAAGCATTTGTTGAGCATCATTTAGGTTGTCGGCTATTACGGCAATATCATCAGCGAAGCGCAAGTGGTTTAGATATTCGCCATCGATGTTTATGGTTTTTCCATCCCATTTAAGTTCTTTAAAGCATACTCTACAACCTCCGTAAAAAGCTTAAGAGAGATCTTATTACCTTATGGATTCGTGAAGTCTTACACTTGCTGTTGCGTTGTTATAAATGAATTTAATTAACTGAATATATCTGTAGTCGAATCTTATTTGCTGCAAGGCAGATAGTATTGCTGGCAGTATCACGGTGTCAAAAGCTTTTTTAAATCAACAAATAATAATACTTTTTTCAAGCAGAGGTTGAAAAGAGAAGCTATAACCTTCAACAATCCTATGCCATCAGTCTTTACAGCCTCAGTTATAATCTGGTCTATTCCGGGAGCATTATTATTTTTCATTTTTTTAAGAGAATGTTTTATTTCTGTCAGTGTTATCTCCGGTAATTCTTCTGAACCCTGGTTGATTACTTTATGTATTTGTTATTTTAAAGCTTCTCTTGTTCACTCTCTTTATTGGCTTGTGTATACTCCTCTGTAGGATTCTTCTGCAATTTCTGTTAGTCTTTCTTTATTTCTTATTTCATTTCGTTCACTATATTTAAGTCTATGTATTTCTCTTCTTCGACATTTCCCTCTGAGTATTTTCATGGTTTTGTTTTCTTCGTTTGTTTGTTGTATATTCTCTGTGTTGTTGTTCTTACGTCCTCCCGTATCTCTTTTGAGATTCTCTTACTTAAGTTTCTTAACTCCTCTGAATCTTCATTTTGTTCTCTGTTAGTGTCATCACTCCGTTTTTTTATCTTTTGAATTTGTTTTTTTACAGTGACGTTGTTGTGAGATTAGTGTTTCTGTAATTGTGTTGTTCAATGTTTCGTCGTCATTTAGAAGGTTATAACTCAGTGTCAGGTTTAAAGATTCTGCATATTTATCGATATGTTCTGGTTCGTTCCAGATTTTTTCTTGTACGCGATTTTTGTTCTTTCACTTTTCAAGTTTATTTTAACTGTAGCTCTAACTGCTCTGTGGCCACTTCCCACGCAAAATCTGAGACATCTGAGATA
This sequence comes from Pachyrhynchus sulphureomaculatus, assembly GCA_019049505.1. Taxonomy (NCBI): domain Eukaryota; kingdom Metazoa; phylum Arthropoda; class Insecta; order Coleoptera; family Curculionidae; genus Pachyrhynchus; species Pachyrhynchus sulphureomaculatus. The sequence goes on along the minus strand of CM032447.1, from coordinate 121,284,281 downwards.
GTTCTTTTCTCGCCTGTTATAAAGAAGTCAATCTCGATTTTTGTTTTTCCATTAGGACGCACCCACGTCTATCTTCGATGAATCTTCTTTTTGAAAAAGCTGTTCATTACATATAAACCATGGTGGTGTAAAAAATTTAGTAGCATTTGTCCTTTCTCGTTCTTACCTTCCGATCCGCACTTTCCTGCCGCTGCTTCAGATTAATCAATCTGGGTGTCAATTTTGGCATTAAAATCTCCTTGAGGAAGGTACAGTGACATTTTGATTCTTTTAATGCCATTTCGACATCTTCATAAAAGTGGTTAACCACCATCTTTGTAATTTATGGTAGGAGCTCAAACCTGTATTATTTTCATTTTGTAACGGTTGTTTAAAGTGAGTATCAACTATATTGCACGTTCTGATATTGTTTTTATAGTTGTTATATTTTGTACATATTGCCTGTAAAGAAGGAAGTCTATACCGCCGGCTGATGTTCCAGAATCACAATTTGTATGGTACAAACGTGTAAATAAAACTAGGATTATTGTGATGCTAGACATACCCTGTTATAAAGTAATTGATATATGAAAAGCTAGGTAATGGTTGTATATATGTAATAATAATATAACATTTTATGTTTATAATATATAAACAAGACAATAATATCAAGCAAGATATTGTTCATTCTACCTGGCAATACAAAGATCACATCCAAAAGGTTTAATTGAAATCATAATATAGCTTCTTTTTTAATTGAACTGGGCTGATACAAGATGAAAGAATCCCTGAAATCAATTGTGTACATGTTACCGTGTAGCATTTGGACTTTGCCACTATTTTTTAATTATTTCGTCATCATGTTCTTGCCGTAACAATAATTTAATGTGTCTAGTATGCACATGAGAGAGGTTTTGTTACACCGATGCAGCAGCATGTGGCCTTGCATTGTCGTGCATTAGCACGAATCTATCGCCAACAAACCCAGCGTAAGGAACGACGTATTCCTGCAGGATCTCCTCGATGTACCGGTGAACAGTTAATCCACCGCTATGAGTCTCATCAGTTACGAAAACCAAATTGGTTTTCGCATTCATTGAGATTCCTCCCCTCACCATGACAGAACCTTCTCTGTAGGCGACCGTTCTGTAATGCAGCACTGCGCATAGCGTTCCCCAGGCCTACTATACACTCGTCTTCCTCCATCATTGCCATATAGGCACATTCGGGACTCGTCGGAGGATAAAACGGAGCGCCATTGCTCTAAAGTCCAGTCGACATGTTCTCGGGCAAATCTAAGTCGCGCTTGTCGATGGGCTGCTGTTAATTTGGGTCCGTTAGCTTTTCTCTTCGGAATTAAGTTAGCCACGAACTTGTCGAAGCTCTAGCTGGACCTCAACACCAGTCACGTGACGATTTCTTAGAGTTGTGTTCACACTGAAGCGGTCGTCTCGCTCCGAGGTACACCTTCTTCTTTCTGATCCTGGTCTTCGTGTAAAGGCGCCAAGCTCTTGGTAACGTCTGTAGACTCTGGAGACAGGTGACTGGCTCAGGTGCAGTTGTGCAGCGACTACACGTTGGCTATGCCCTTCTTACAATAGGGCAGTGACTTGTGCCGTTTCTTCCGGGATGGTATCCATTTTCCGGTTCAAGTTCCGAAAATGCAGCTGCATGTGTTTTTATAAGTATGAATAGCGCGCAACGAGTACATTGCTGAGCGGGCAAAAACGGTTCTATTGAGTAAAACCGTCTTAATCAGTAAAACTTTTTGCAAATCCAAATATTTTTGCTATTATTGGAGCCTTCTAATGATACCAAAAATAGCACCTCTCTTTGAAAATAAAATCAAGGATCGGTGTTAAATGAAGCAAAGTCGTTTGAGTCGATTTTTTTGTTCACCAGTGATAAATGGTATATTTACAGTAATACCCGCTTTACGCGAGGGATACGTTCCGAAAAAAATCGCGTTAACTGAAATTCGCGTATATCGAGGTTTATGATTAAACATAGTCAAAATTTAATACAAAAAAAAATACAAATCATTTTAATCAATCACTTTAATTCTAAGAACACTTTATGCAATACATACTCTTATTTTTTACGGAAAAATACATCTATTGTCTTTTGGGTAACGTTTTGTTTACGTTCTTGTAAAATACGTTCATAACACCCAACACTGTTTTTAATTGTTTGACACACGGTCAAGACACGGTCATCATTATTGTCTATACTCTGCAATATGTCCAAACCTGAATAAATTTTTGAAAGTGCATTTTGTATTTCCCCTGAAGATAAAACTTTCTCTTCTACTTGTTCTTCCTCATCGTAGATAGGATTATTCTGTAACTCGATCAGATCTTCATTGCTAATAGGATCGTCGTGCGTTGCTACAAGTTCTACGAGATCTTCTACCGTGACATCTTCAAGTTCAGACCCCTCAATCATTGCAGCAATGTCTTCAAGCACTTGTCTCTGCATCTGGACAATTCTTCTAGGTGCTTCCACTACATCTGGCCAAAGATTACGCCACACCCCATTCATACAACTCATTTTAACTTCCTTCCAAGCCTCTTCTATGTTGTGAATAGACTTCATAATGTTGTATGACTTCCACCACTCTCGCATAGACTGTCTTCCTTCCCCGTCAGTTTCATGAATTAGTTGGCTAAAAGTGCGGCGATGGTAATAAGCTTTGAAGTTTGCTATTGCTCCCTGGTCCATAGGTTGTAATATTGACGTAGTGTTTGGTGGAAGGAACTTTACGTACACTTTTAAGTCTCTGGGCGTATCAAGTGAGGTTGGATGTCCTGGGGCATTGTCTAAGAGTAATATAACTTTAGGTTCAAGCCCATTTCTGTCACAGTATGATTTGACTGATGGGCAAAAACTATTAGAATACCATTCTTGAAAAATTTCCCGTGTAACCCACGCCTTTCTGTTTGATCGCCACACAACTGGTAGACTTGTCTTGTCTGTGCCTCGCATTGCACGGGGTGTTTTCTGAATGGTACACTAGTAAAGGTTTCAGTTTGAAATCACCAGTGGCATTACCACCCAGCAGAAGTGTTAGTCGATCTTTCGCAGCTTTGAAACCACTGGCTTGACGTTCTTCCTTAGAAATGAATGTTCGAGATGGCATTTTTTTCCAGTAAAGTGCGGTCTCATCAACATTGAAGATGAGACAAGCAGGAATTTTCTCTCGTCTAACGAAGTCTTGAAACTTGTCTGGAAACTCAGCTGCAGCTTGAATGTCCGCGCTGGCCGCCTCGCCTGTTATGTGGATATTGTGAAGATTAGAACGCTGCTTGAACCGATGGAACCAGCCTCTGCTGGCAGCAAAAGTCGGAGTGGCACTCCCTTCTCCTTCTTTTGTTTTCAGCATCTCATACAAAGATTTTGCTTTTGTGCATATGAGATCTTGACTTAGTGGTGTGTTCTTCTTATTCAAATCTTCGATCCAGACTGACAGTAATTTCTCCATTCTTTCTAAGATAGATGATCTCGAACGAGAAAGTTTTGTTGCACTTATAGGTGTTGAACCTTCGCTGGAGATTTTAATTTTTTCCCCGATTTTTATAAATCGTTCTCACAGTCGATTCTGAGAGTCCAAAATCTCTCCCAACAATTGTTGCTTTGCCTCCATTTTCCATTCTTCTTAACACTTTCATCTTCAATTCCAAAGTGACGCTTTTACGCTCTTTTTTCTTTACAGGCGGCATTTTTAACGTAGGGTTAAATTATGTATGTATGTATCTCCAATAAATATTAAAACAAAACTGCCAGCCGACCGAACTAACATTACGGAACAAATGAACACACGAAACGAACGAGGAAATCCCCATAGAACAAAGTCGAAGGACAGGGAATTCCCAATTCTTCAAAGAGAATATTCAGAGAAAGCGGGGATCCCCCCGCGACCATAGAGAAGTTAATGACTACATGAGCGCGAAATTTGAAATTCGCGTTATAGTGAAACCGCGCGTAACGGGGTCGCGCTAAGCGGGGTATTACTGTATTAGTATAATTTCACAGTCAATTTTTCAAAATGCCCACCGTCAATAAATAATCTCTATTTTAATTAAATAATGAAAAAATTTAAGTTATCACTCATGCTTGTATCATTAATGAACACGGGATTATATCGGACAATAGATTTTCAGAATTCCTAGTTCCAACGGAAAAATTCTATTTTTGTATTTAGTTAATAGACGGCCTGAACTAAAAGTTTTTAAATTCTTCTTTGCAAACTTTATTTTTTAAAATGTTCTACGCCTAATGTTAGATTTGGAGTTCGCTACATTAGGTTATGTTAGGTTTGTTCTTCGCTGTATTAGGTTAGGTTTGTTCTTCGCTGTATTAGGTTAGGAATTCCTCTCCACACGTAAAAAAGAGAAATAATATATACAAGTGCAGAAAATAGTTTTTTTTTATACAAATATGTTATACAAACGCGAGTGGTGCTTTTCATAAACGTTGTACGGTACATTGACAGCTACAGTTAATGTATATACAGATATCTAATTTAATATATCATCTATATGTTTGTCTAAACTGGCTGGCTACTTAACTTTATGTGCAGCCATATTGGATCTAGATAATTTTGCAGTATTTAAATTTTTTTTTAACAGCAGTCTTAGAAAAAAAAAAATTATATTATTTCTGCTTGCGATTTTCTAATAATAACTATAATTTTTAGCTCACAGCCGTGATTAAGTGGTGAAATAAATATTTATTATTTCGTCTTGTTGAGATTTTAAACGTTTAAAAGTAAAAATTACTCGTTTAAATCTAGTAAGTCACGTTTCAAGTGACTGTAGTTTAATTTTTCGGTGCTCCTTAATTTTATCATATTATACACAAAATATACCCACATAATTTTTAGGATTGACTCTACTTAGAGATTCTTATATTGTTTCCAGGAGTTTCTTTTAGACAATAATTAATACATGATTTTAAAATCTAGCCTACTTATGTTTTGATTTTCTGTTTCCCTGTTAAAATAAAATACATTCAAATTACATTATATTTTTTGAAATTGATTAGTAATTGAATTACTTTTTTCAAATTGATGGTAGTCTGTAAAATACATTTAAGCAGTTTCGAAAGTACGTAACTCAACTAATTGAATCTTGACCACGACGTTGATACTTTATATTTTTCAATATTTTCAATTAAATAGTTACACAGGATCATACATGACTCTTTGGAAATATTGAGGCGATTCTCCCTCTTTCGCAATTTTGAGTCACTCCCCATTAGCATTCATAGTCTATATGTGTTCTTAAAATTTTGTGTTATAACATGGAATAAATTTTAAAAATCGAAAATTTGCATGTTTTTTGGATATAGTTCAATAGTTTTTAATCTATTTTTAGTAAATAGATAATTAGATTAGTGTTAAATATATTTTATTAACTTTAGGCAATTATTAAAACTATCCCCGATGTTTCTGAAAATCGTGGAAAAATTCTAAGGGTGGTTTCGACAACTCAAAATGAAAAAAGTATTACGAACATACAGCATTTTCTCGAAATGGGTAATGGAGAGAATACATTATAGTAAATTCTTAAAGTTCGTTTGCGATTTGCTTTGCGATTTGTGCGATAATTTCATCTTGAAATTGTTAATTACAAAAATTTAATCAAAATTGGACGTCAGTATTTAAATGCATCAAATTATGGAGATCAGTGTCAGTTCGTCCAGTTTTACGACTCATAAATTGCCCCCCCCCCCCTTCCACTTGCCCTTTAAAATCCTTTTAATTTCAGACGGGAGTTCATAATAGCATTTAATAAAAATTTTAATTGCTAATTGATTTTTTTTTACAAAAAGCTTATTTAAAGTGCATAAATTTATGTTATCTGTTAAATTTTTGGCTTGACAAACCATTTTTTAAATATTAAATAAAAACTTGAGTGCTTTAAAAGATTTTTTTAAATTTGTAATATTAGAAATGGCCTTTGAAGCCTTATCACAACTTTCGGAAACACATACAGACTGAACAAACACTTCTATACTAATAATAGAACAAGAGTAGTAGAAGAGAGAGGGCACAGTTTTTTTCGGAGGGGTGAGATGATAAGTCACAATACTTTATTGGGTGATAGCAGCCCATATTCAAGAAAAATCACTAGCTTTTCAGGTCAATGTTATGTCATGAAGAGATCGGTATTTTTCTATATTTATATTGCAGATATTTACTCTTCTTCAACTTCTATTCGGTTTTTGTGTATATTTGTAAACACAAATTATTGGTCTAAAAATTACGAAATTTATTATAAAGCGTGTTTTTGCGAATACTAAATAACAGTATTGACACAACTAATTATCTTCTTAAAATTCAACGTACCATTCATTTTTAAACAAGAAATTTCGAATTATCGTAGTATAGTAAGATTAAATTTTTTCCTTTTTATATGGATATTTTAGATTTAGTGCAATGTTGCTTAACATATACATACCCGCAATAAAGTAGGTTGCATAGTTAGTTTTCTTTTTCTATTCATAACTTATATACAGTATGACAGTTTATATGAATTCACCCCGCGTCTATCCCGCTGGAATATTCTACTATTCATCCTGTTTCAGAGCAGTTGCGAAAATACATTGTCCGTCGTCAAGCAGATACTATCATCTTTTTCTTCCTTTGCTAATTTCCTGTTAAGAACTACTATACATCGTTTACCTATAAGAAATGTTCTCCTTAAGGCAATTTGAGCAAAGGGTTGATTAAAGATACAACAGCTTTTTATATCCTTGTAAAAGTATGTTTATTAAAATGACCAAAAAATAGTGAAGTTTAGAAACAAGTGAAGGGTAACATAGCAAGACGGTGGAACTTAAAGTTCGCAACAAATGAGCTTAAAGCAGAAAAAAAAACATTCCCGTCTTCTATTTTTTTTCTGTATCTTAGAATACCAGCGAAGCCCGATGGATTATTTAAAGGGTATGAGGAATTTTCTAAAAATTTGTAAATACGAAACATTTCCTTCTACTGATTTTGGAAATGGATATTAAAAAAAAGTGCAACATAATATATTCAAAACTAAACCTTCCTCCACCCCTGATACTTACAACGATAAATTTTCCTAGAAATTAACTAATTTTTAACAATAAACAACAAAACAATTCAGATGCCTAGTTCCAATAAAAAGTTACAAAATATAGTAATCTCTACCCCTCCATCCCCTTTTCGTAGAGCCATATAACCCAAAGATTATAGACTTATTTCTTACGTGTCAATAGAAAGACGATAGTCCGACGAAATAAAAACAAATGTGATTTCAGATGTATACAAAAATTAGTCGTGGAAAATTTACAAGTCATGAGTAGTCTAGAAGTCCCAAAAATTGATTAGTAAAAACTGATATGTCGAATTTTACAAGAATAGACAAAGGCTTTTAAAACTTCTACTACAGAAAAAATATGATGAGGTAGTTTCTTATGTCAAAATTTAAACGGTTATGTGTCACGGGTGTGAAGAATTGTAGTCTCAAGATTGGTTTTTAGATGTTTGTTCTACAACTATTTTTTTGGGTTACAGTATATCTTTTGTTTCTAATACAATATTTTTTTCTAAGGACATATTTAGTATGATTAGGTTTGTTTTAACTAATGAATTTATTTGATAACATAATACTACAATACATTATTTTAGTGAATACTTTTTAATATGTAAATAATCTTACACCTCATTTATTAATAAAAATATTTAAAAAATAATATTGTCTTGTAAGGGAAAAAATACGCAAGTTTATCATAACTAAGAATTTGTATAATAGTAAATACATTGAGATGAAACTAACCGCTCTTAATAATTTTTTAAAATCAAATGTTTTATGGAACGATTAGTGCTTTTTGACTACACAAAAAAAGCACTTATTAACCAAGTCTGGTGCACTACAGCTTTATCACGTCTCCAAATTTTTGTTAACTGGTATGGAGGTGTGAACATATGATCTTGGGTCGTTATAATTCAAAATACTTTTGAGAGTAGTCAAGTTTAACAAAACACTTCGCCATAAAGTGAATTAAAATGTTTTTTTTTCGAATTTTTAAATAAAAAATCGGTAAAGTGAAAATATAGTTCTAAAATAAGTACTGAATTTGATTAGAAGAATAACTTAATCTCAGTAGTACAAGTCGATATTTTAAATGATTTTATAGTAAGATAATAACCAGCGAAAAAAAGTTAAGCCAAGGACAGGTTACATAGAGATTTACAAGTAAAACCTGACAATTCCTACTGCGTAGTATTTCCCTAAAAATTGAAAGCAATAAAAAAATAATACAATTCTCAGTTTCCTGCATACCAAGAACTGGAAAAATGACATAAAACGAGACACATACGAAGCAAGCCTGCTAATAACGCCCCCTTAACCCCCTACATGTTTAACTACAAATAATTAGGCTTAAAATTTGTTCATTTTCGTAACCTCAAACCAGTTTTCATGTTATGGAAAATATCATAAATGTATCCGTGCCCCTTTAACTTTCTTTCCTTAAAGAAGGATATGGAATATCATCCATAATCCAATAAAAAAAAACTATATAATCTTCCTCACTATTAGTTTTCTTATATCTGCCAAAAATTAAAATATTTTAGTCTGACTTTGAAAAAATGTAAATCATTGAACAATATTATAAAAAACTAAAAAAATGTCAACATCTAGATTATTTTTATTTATTTTCTTAATAATATAAAACTGTCAATTAGCAGTATGACTTTATTTTAATAATTAACACTATAACAAAGCTCATAGGCTTAACTTTTAGTTAAGAAATTAATGAGATCTAGGCCACAGTTGTAGTTAGAGCCTCATATAAGCTATTATTTAAGATCCCACACTTCTAAGATCATATGTTGCCAAGTCTGTTAGCTGGCAGAGTACACTACCTGCCTAAAAACTAGAGTAAAAAAAAGCTGTTTTGACTGATTTATTCTCACCAAAGCAGACAATATGCGAGTTCCCTTCTTGCATTGTATACACATATCCTCACAATAGATAATTGAATGTACTTTTTTACAGAAGAAATTGATAGGCTGACTTGATACCAACTTTACAGTACGCTCAGAGAATCAATAGATCTTGGGCTGTTGTAACGAAAATAAGGAAAGAGACGGAGAAAGAGAATTTTTTAATATTTCATTTTATCATTTTATCATTTTAAAAATATCGGATATCAGTCATTAGGTAAACTAACCCGAATCTCGAGTCTATCGTCATTAGTTGTCATATTTTCTGGCCTTTTCGTTTACGGTTTGTTGTCTTCAGTACTATTTCCTATCACAAAGCAACGAAGATATGATGTAATTTTTCCCAAAAACAGCCCACTGACTATCCGTTGTTTTCAATCTTTTTGCTAACTGATCCCCGCCTTCTTCAATGTCATAATTTATTTTTGCTATAATTTTTTTAAATATAAAAATTAAACAGTAATACCAAAGAAAATAAATTGGCTAGATCACAAAACCTCGCAAAATTTTAAACGAGATTCAAACATAATTAGATTGAAGTTAGTTTTTCCTAGGATAAATAAAGAGTAAATTCTATGGCTGTGAATTTGCTGTTATTTATTGCCTATTTACATATTTACGGCTTAAATGTATACAACTAAAAAGCTCATTTCTCATTGGAAACCATCATTTTTAATAATAACATTACTAGTGCAATAACTGCAAACATCATTTATTAACTTAGGTCAGTAGTTTATGCTCTAGGTGGTAGCAAACAAACAAATAAATACACCATTTTTCTCAAACTTAATATTAATTGCTATTCCACAAAATTTGAAGGGAAGCTGGTATGGTAATGTAGTTTACCCAATGTAACATAGTAAACTACATTTTTATTTTTGGAAAGTCTTAAAAAAATAAATCAACAATAAAAACACACAACTAAACCTTAACTTGATCGCAAGAATAAATATTATCTCATTAATTGAACCCAAGACTGACACAGAAGTAAAAAAATCTGCGAAAAAAATTACAGTGTCAATTTAGCTTTAAGTGTTTATTATCAGTAAGACAGGCCTTTATTCACAATATTGTTATTACGTTAATGTTATTGCTTAAACGAAATAAAATTGACTTTTATGAGCACAAGCGGTTCAAAATAAAGTGACGATCTACTTGAGGTATTTTAGAATTTGGAACATTTTTTTGCTTTGAGAGGATATTAGGATAGTATTGCACGATATGATTGGAGAGTTTTGGAGAATGTAATTGTAATATTACAGAAATTGCTCTGTTAATTTTTTTGGTAACAATATCCCACGTTCTCAGTCAGATGATACAAAAATGGAATTTTTGAGTTGTGTCGAACATTTTCGGTGGGTAGCAATTTTTGTGCCTATTCTAACTAATTGAGCAACATTTTATTTTCTATGTATGTATCAATATTTTAGACAATTAGCATACAAACTTTAAGCGTAATTTAATGATTGGCTGAAAAGAACAGGTTATCCGTGATCCTTCATTCCCTACTTTGGGGCTAAAACATTATTCTTGTACGCACTGTACATATAGAGTTGACTTAGAGTATTTATATATATATATATATATATATATATATATATATATATATATATATATATATATATATATATATATAATAACTTTGGGACGAAGTAAGGTTAAGTTAAAAACTGGTCAAGTGCAAGTTGAACTTGCGCAATTAGTGTTCCGTACGTTGATTGCTTTTAAAGTAAAAAAAATTGTTACGGAGGTATAAAATGATCAGTGACTTCACAAAACACACCCCAAATAAGTTTTCGACAAAGTTTGTTTCAAATTGTTACTGAAAACTGATGACCTTGAAATTTTTTTTTTTATATACCAGATAAATTATTAAAGGTAATGCAGTCGTGATAATTTTCGTTTAATCTACACCCCGTGGAGAATATTCCAGAACTTTTTAAAAATTTTTTGATCACTACTTTTCGAGATAAGGTGGCAGCGATTTTTCGCCATTTTTTAAAAATAATACAAAGAAAAGTGTGCGCAAGTATTACATTATATATATATATATATATATATATATATATATATATATATATATATATATATATATATATATATATATATATATATATTACTCGTGTTTCCACAAGCTTTCATTTGACACCACACTCGATGACCTAGTAATTTTTTTTTTTCACTTCCGATTTCACCACCCCAGAACTAACCCCTTAAGTTAAACTTTAACTTTCAAAACTACACGGCTCTGATGATGCCATCAATTCCTATATTATTACCAAATTTCAACTTTCTATGACAAATAGTTTCAGAGAAAATCGGGTGCGACAGACAGACACCGAAGTCATCTTATAAGTGTTCCGTACGGAACACTTAATACTTCCTGCGCTTACTCATTTTTTGTTCTTTGTTAAAAATGTGGTTCTGTTCCGTTCTTATAGGACTCTTACAAGATAAAATTATGTACAAGGTTTGTTACTTCGTTCATCTATAAAAGTTTATTGGGAAAGATTAGAAAAATCTACCGCATATCATTCTTTATAAACTAAGCTTTAAATAAAACCTAGACGTGACAAACTCTATATTATATTTCCTTAAATAATCGACTCCTAATAATTACTATCTTTAGGATTAATCCCCATGTATTTTTGTAATGTCTATAAATGTTTATTATTTCAAAAGCCATTACACCCACTCACTTTCACCTAAACATAACCGCACAGCCTGGATGTCAAAAAATCTCTAGTTGCGCTTTAGATGTGCATGGCTGTGCATGGCCTGTATTGTTTTAGGCCGCGGCCGCAGCTGCAGCAGCAGCTCCTTTACTAAAAACGCCCCTGTCGACTGCCCAGCAGGCTAGTTACACGGCAGCAGCTACCTACACTGCAATGGCGGCACGATACAATGCAGCAGCGGCAGCCCAGCCTGTTGCAGGTTACGCGGCAGTAGGATACGGAAGAGAATATGCCGATCCCTATTTAGGACATGGTATAGGACCTATGGCTGGATATGGGGTATGTACTTGAAATATTTGTAGTATTTGAATGTTTTTTAGTTATTTTAATGTTTAATGTCTAGATGTTTTTTGGAAATACGATCGTAAAAAAGGTGCAAAGCTGGTAACTACATTTTTGCAAAGATAATTATTAATTCGCTCAAATCCATATATTAAAGTTACTTGCATTCCTAATATTCTATTGTAACATTAGCCACTAGTAGTTCAATACGTTTAACAGCAGAGGGAACCCCATTACAAAATTTTTTAATATAACGACAAAAATTACAAACGTATTAAAAAAAAGACAAATATTCTAATTACCAATGGAATAGAGCAGCCTTTATTTCTACTCTATCCAACCAACCACAAACATATTTTGCATTAGCAGTTCCATGGATAATAAAATCGGTTGAGTTTGTTAATAACACCCGGGTAATTACACAGGCCAACAAAAAAATATTTGTAAAAACTTTTTAATCCAATACATCTAAGTGTTATGTATTTTTGGGTGCTGAAACCGTATCTGGTATCAGTTTTTTTGTATCACCCACAATTCTCTCACAATATGACATCCATTAAATTTCAAAATAGGGAAAAAAAAAATCCTCTTACTGCTTGAAAAACTGAGCAAACTGGTGATCTCTTGTTCTGTAATGGTAAATAGATGTTCCAGATTCCAATAAATGTTTTTCTTTCAGCCTAGAACCAAGCAATTCTGCTTTTTCCTTAGTCAAACCCAAATCTCTCACTAAATCATTTAACTCAGCTTGTGTAAACAACTGTGGTTTTAAATTTTCTAGAGAATATTGACACTCATCATCATCCGGTCGAGTTTCATTAAATTCAGGACTGGACTGTAAAACTTCATCAATAGACTGAGGTGGCTCAGGGACAGGAAGTCCCGGTCCATGTCCTACCGGCCGATTAGCAGAAGTAAAGTTAGGATAGACAATTACTTTCTTATTTTTGGAGTTATATCCAGAAACATCAACGCTGCAAAAATAACAATCATTTGAATAATTTTCTTGCTCTCTCCATGCCATGGGTACTGCAAATCTAAAAGCTTTCTTTTCTTTCTTATACCATTTCCTAAGATCCTCGACACAAACATAACATACTTTATGAGGAACCCAACATTTTTCTTGATTACGGATTTCTATACCAAAATATGCAAAGTATACTTTTTTTACAAAGTTAGTAATGTTTTTTAACTACAAACTCACCTCATATTTAACAAGTGTTGGGAGAGTTTTGACAACCACGATTAGCCATACTTTGAGTGTGAATTAAAGCACATGGGTTAAACACTGCAATGGGAGGTTATATAACTGGAAGAAAACAAACAGCTGTGACATTTATCAGAACTGCCAACCTAATAACATTTGATTTTACTGCCAACCTTATAAAATTCTAATTTTATTGCCAACCTAATAACATTCGAATAATAAAAAATAAACTTTTCACATTTTGAATATTAAAATGTGAAAAAATTGGTGGGTGATACGACTTTTTTATTATTATTTTCGGACTCAGCACACCAAAAAAGATAGGAATCAGATAAAATTATTAAGTTTTTTCATCGTTGGCCTGTGTTATTAAAAAGCTAACTCACGTATGAATTTTGCTACATGCTATGAAAATTATGTAAGATAGGTTTCAAACATTCTTAAAATGTTACTATGCTCTATTTGAAATATATTTTTAAGCCAAAACACTTGCTGTGAATAATGATTCTTGTCATAGAAATCAAGCTGACGCTTTTGTATTCATTAACACGTAGGCTGAAAAGTTGGACGGAGACATAGATGTCGCCCCTTTCAAAAAACCAATATAATTTTTAGGAAGTACCAGCCTTCTAACGATTATCAAAATATCATGACATTTCGACGATTAGTTTACAAGTTACGGTGGTTTTAGTGACGCTACTTTTGATATTTTCAAAACAATGGAAAAAATCTAATTTTGTGTGTTGATTAAACACTGTTTTTTGATACACCGGAAAACATTTGAAAAATCCACAAAATTGTTTTGAATGACCGTAAAGTGAAATTGCGTGAAATAGCTGATACCCTAAAGTTATCAAAAGAACGTGTTGGTCATATTTTGCATGAAAATTTGAGCATGAAAAAGCTCTGTTCGAAATGGGTACCGCGTTTGCTCATAGTGAACTAAAAAAACAACAGCTTATTGATGATTCTGAGCGCTGTTTGGACCTGTTTAAGCGTAATAAAAACGGTTTTTTTCATGCGATATGTGACAGTGGATGAAACATGGTTCCACCACTACACACCGTAATCAAATGGGCAGTCAGCTGGGTGGACAGCAGCCAGTGAAAGCCGCCCGAAGCGACCAAAGAAATAACAGTCGTCTGGGAAGGTTTTGGCCTCTGTATTTTGGGATGCGCATGGAATAATATTCATCGACTATGCTGAGAAGGGAAAAATCATCAATAGCGAATACTATATAAAGTTATTGGTGTGTTTGAAGGCAGATTTCGCAAAGATACGGCCCCAAATTAACAAGAAAAAAGTGGTCTTTTATCAAAACAATGCCCCATGTCAGAGGTCAATGGTTACGATGGCAAAATTGCATGAATTGTAGTTCGAATTGCTTCCGCATCCACCGTATTCTCCAGATTTGGCCCCCAGCGACTACTATCTATTTACAGACCTCAAAAAATACTCGCGGGAAAGAGATTTGGCGCCAGTGAAGAAGTTACCTCCGAAACTGAGGCCTATTTTGAAGGCAAACACAAATCCTTCTACAAGAAAGGTATAGAAATGTTAGAAAAGTGTTGGACTGATTATATCGCTCTTGAAGGAGACTATGTTGATGAATAATAATGTGTTTTAAGTAGCTAGACCAAAGACTTTTCAGCCTACGTGTTAAATACAATAATATCTAAAAAATATACAAGATTATTTTAACAGTATGTGTAAATAAAGAAAGTACTTCTCGCAAAAACTAAAAATAATTTGTTGTTAACTTGTACCTATAACCATAAGACAAAAATTATGTTTATGCTTAATATTTTACACATGTCTAGCTAGTGATTTTTTTACAGCTTAGACTCTACAAAACCGGGTCAAGTGCAAGTCAGACTTGCGCAATTAGTGTTCCGTACGGTAATTGTTTTTACAATAAAAAAATCCTTATCTAGGCTAAGTTAATTAGGCTCCTGACATTTATATATATATATATATATATATATATATATATATATATATTATATATATATATATATATATATATATATTTGCACGTTTTTTCTTAGTCAATAATGTATAATAGCTATGCCATCTCAGCTACCTAATAACCAATAAATCAATCTAGCCTAATCTGGAATCTAGTAATAAAAGTGTAAAACAAATATATACTACCTAAGTATTTGTTTAATTATAAACAGTTAAAATAAAGTTCTTTTGTTTCGGTACAAAAGCGACGCGCGAGCAGTAATGTACTGAAAAGTATATTAACAAAACCTCCACCATATTGTAAAGGAATATAGTTTTCATAGTTTTTTTTATACCAGATAAATTATTAAACGTAATGTGATAATTTTAACTCAATCTACACTTTATGATAAATATTCCAGAATTTTTTCAAAATATTTAGATCAGTATTTTTCAAGATAGGCGGAGATAGCTATTGTTGGCCATTTTTTTAAAAAATAATACAAAGAAAACTGTGCGCAAACATTACATCATATATTTTTGAATTCGTGTTTTCACAAGCTTTCATTTGATACTCCATTCGATGATCCGGTAAAAAAAATTTTTTTGTACATTCAAAACTACACGGTTCTGATTGAGCCAGCAATTCCTATATTTGTGCCAAATTTCAACTTTCCTTGTCAAATACTTTCGGAGAAAATCGGGTGTGACAGACGGACACTGAGGTGATCTCATAAGTGTTCCGTGCGGAACACTAAAAATCATTTATTTTGTTATTATATCATAATTAATTTAAAATAATTATAAACTTATCCAATGTGTTTGATCAAAATTATAAATAAAAAATTTAAAAAATTCAGTTTGGAAATTGCCCTCTAGTAATAGAAAAGAATATTTTAGTAGCTATTAGTTTTTCTTTAAGTATCTTAGATTTGTATAGTTATTACCGATACCTTCTAACTTTATTTCAGGATTATAGGTGATTGTAGGTACGTACGGAAATATTTTGTACATGTTTACCATTTGATTCAATAAGATGATCCGGAACTAGTCTTCTTTGATTTTTAAATTGGTAAATGTAACAGTAAATCAACTAGTTTTGCACACTACAAGACTAAAAAGATCGACTCTGTGCTGGACCAACAAAAAAAAAGTTTAAATTCAGGAATCACTAATCTTAGATCCAAGGACTTATTGCTCCTTTTTAACTTCTACTTTACTAATATTAAGTTTGTTTGGGCTATATTGTAGCCGTCAAAAACTCTACACTACAGGAGAAAATTTTTATTGTTGACTTTTTTAAAAAGTTTTTTGGTGATAAAGAGTTAAATTTCGAGGAAATTATATATCATAATAAAAATGTAGAAAAATCTAAAATCTAAAAACGAAGAAAAAAGTTAAATTTTTTCTCTAAAATTTCATTAAAACTTGATATTTTCTATCTTTTTTATCTTAAGGGGTTACAGTGTTCGAATTTTTTTGGGGGGATCCTGCTAAAAGTATAGGCTGAGCTCAATTGCATAACGTTAACCCGTGCCTCATAAAGGTTGAAGTTTTTTATGAAAATTGATTTTTTATTAAAATGTCTAAAAACATTGCAAGAGTCCATTACATCGGCTCTCTAGATTTTACTTTATTTTTTCAATATGTACATAAAAAAAGGTTTAGTTAAAACTGTTTTCAAAAATAAGTAGAGTAAAATCCAAACTGAGAATGGAGAAATTAGCTGAAAGAAAAACAAAAAGGTATAAAAATGAGAAGAAATAATGTTTAAATGTATTTTATTATTTAAAGTTTAGTGATAAAAAAGGAAGCAATATAAAGGAAAGAAGTTATTATTATTTACATTTACAATTTAATGTAAGATCAAGGTGGTACTGGCTTAGATAAGGTAGCCTTTAAAGAGTTAGGAAAATTTTTCCAACGTTCAGATACAACTTGTAATAGAAATTGCCGTTGTTCTTCACCTTTGGTCAAACAGGAATTGAAGTCTTGAATTAATTTCACACCTCTTTCAGCTGTGTCATTGACAATCTTAAAACTGTTTACTATTTTATTAGCTTTTAAATAGTGTGAAATGTCACACCATTCATCGGGATCAGTATTTACAAAAAAATTAGAGTTTGATGAGAAACAAAATATTCAATTTTTTTGTCCAATAAATCATCATCAAATCATTGTTCGAGATTGAGCCTTGCTTTTATATCCCTATCGATGATTTTCTTCAACGGAAATTAATTTTAGACATTTTGCAAACATGCTTGTTTTGACCTTTTTTTCTAGTTTCATCAACAAATGAAAAGCGACTAGCTCCGAATTGAGATACCACGGATGATTTATCATTTTAGACAGTGCCTTGTCTGCAAGTTCTTTATCAATTTGTCTGTATTTCACAAAAAATTATAACAATTGTAGGTCTTGATTGGGGGCCAAAGTGGGTTTGGGGGCGTTGAACCACGCTTTTACATAAATATTGATTATAAATAAACAAATGTCTATGATTCCTTTTTTTTCTAAATCTGTTAATGAAATTGATCTTTGAAAAGATATATTTTGAGAAAATAAATGGCCTTTGCAATTCATCTGGCGTGATGAACTGTACAAGGTACTCTAAAAAAATGTCTTTTGGAGGAGTAGGTCCTAAAAAAATTAAACAAAACTGGAAAAACTATTTATAATCATCTCTTGGCTGTTGATTTTTTTAATTGTTCGATAAAAAAAATTTATATTTGGTCTGAATTATCTATTCTACATCTGTTATTTTTATCTTCAATGGCAGTTTTGTATTTCGACTTGTCTAGCTTCGACCACCCAATCTGAAACTTCGTTTTTGTCCATTTTTAAATCAAAAACTGATCTGAGAATAACTTCTAAAATATGATGGCGCAGGTTCCTCTGCGGCTGCCACTATTTACTGCAGTGGTATCAAAACACATTGCCTGGATTTTCTCAACTGTCCCCCACTGCTCAAGTGCTGCCTTTTGCCTGAGTAATTCCCATACTATCAACTGTTCTTCATCCCCACAACTAATGAAAACCGCTACCGTTTCTAAATTTTCTTTACTCAATCCCAGTGCACAACAGCGCCCCCTAAATCGGAATTTGTGAATCTATGTTTGATAAGCTCAGTCCTTTGTTTTTGGAATCGCTGTCTGCGAAGTCGTATTACATTTCTACTTACAATTAAATTCTGTGGGTCAAAGCCTCTGCAGTAGCTGATATTATTTGAACTGCGTCTCTCTCAAAAATACTACACCTATCTAACAGTAAAGACAATTTTTCGGGAATAATCTCTTCACTTCCTCTAGTGTACTTCCTTTTCATTATTTCTGGTCTTGTATCCTCTATGTATGGAAAAGTCATCTCCATCTCTTCTTGCTCCTCTTCCTCTGACGTGCTGCTTATTGAAGATTCAAATGGTACAATTAAATTTTGATCTTCTAAAAACACAAGGAAAAAAATAAGCGGTAATAAGCAGTAAGCAAAGTACTCACAAAAAATAGCATCAAGTCAGATACACTCAACAGAAAAGGACAAGGGGAAACATTGAAGAGAGAGAGAAAAGCTCTACCAACCTACTTTGTTTCTTAATTTTTCCAATCTTGCCATCTAAGCTGCTTGTCTCTTTTCTCTTCGTTGTTCTGCTTTTACGAAATTCATGTCAACGCCTCCCATGCAGCTAGGACGACTTTTTTCTCTGAAGTAACAGAAACTACTTGTCACGTTCAATAGTGTTTTGAGCAACATCAAAAAGGTCATCAAGGGTTGACTTGAAAGCTTCTACTTTTTTATTTTGCGCTGTGCTTTTAGATCTTTTAGCGTTTTTTGCAGTTTTCTCCACTCTTCGTACAGTTTTTTTAATTTTACAACACGATCTTTCAGGTGTCTGGTTGGTATCATAGCTTTCTCCCAAAAAATTAAAACTTCCTGTATTGTAAGTCTTGCAGCTTCTCTCGTGTTTAGTTTCACTTGCCGTATATTATAAAATAAACTGCGTAAAACTTGACAAGTAGATGGTAATTTACTGCCACTGATTTGATGAGACATGTGCCGATTAAATACACCATTTCTTTCTGCCTTGAACTTGAATTCGAACCCGAACAAGCATGGCTCGTTAATGCTGTAGAAGACATTGTCCCCCAAACCTCACATAAAAGTCACTAAACGAACGTTGTTAAAATGTTCACTGCCTGAAAGGCAAACGTAAACTAAATCTCTCTGACTTTACCCCGGGCATCCCAGACAAGGAACAAAAAAGAAGTGTGGTTTATGACACTCCAGATAGAATTCTCAGATAAAAGGATCCTTAACTATAGCTTTTTCGTAACAAAAACAAACATTTTAAAGAATAGAACGAAATATCAGGCAGGTACGACTACCTTGCAATTCGTAAAATTATTTATAAAGTTAAAACATATGACAATGTTATGTCTTATTATAACACATGGGCTGAAAAGTCCCGGGCCTAACACATAGATGGCGCTAGTTTTATTGCAGTCACCTTTTTTTCAGTTAATACTAACCTTCAAAAGACAGCTGTTAAAATTTCATGATATTCTATTCATTAGTTTGTGAGTTATTGTGCTAAGAGTGACGCTACTTTTGTTTATTTTCAAAACAATGGATCAAAAACAATTTCGTGTTTTAATTTTACACTGCTTCTTGATGGGAAAAAATACCGTTCAAGCGAAGCAATGGCTTGAAAAGTGTTATGGGGACTCCGCTCCATCAGAAACAACAATAAAATGTTGGTTTGCTGACTTCAAACGAGGTCGTAGAGACACCGATGATGCAGAACGCAGTGGACGTCCAAATGAGGCGGTAACACCAGAAAACATCAAAAAAATCCATAAAATCGTTTTGAATGATCGAAAAGTGAAGTTGCGTGAGTTAGCTGACATCGTAAAGGTATCAAAAGAACGTGTTGGCTTTATATTGCATGAGCATTTGACTATGAGAAAGCTCTGTTCAAAGTGGGTGCCGCGTTTGCTCACTGTTTATCAAAAACAAGAACGTGTTGATGATTCTGAGCAGTGTTTGGCCATTGTTAGAGCGGCGCTGGAATGATTGCGTTGCTCTTGATGGAGATTACGTTGATGAATAAAGCTAATTTTGAACCAAAAAAACCGTGTTTTCTTTGTTAGGCCCGGGACTTTTCAGCCCATGTGTTATATTGTATAATAATGTATTTGTATAATTATTTATAATACAAAGGAAACAAAAAATGGTCAAAAGTATTTAAGTTAGGTATCTTTGTTGCTATTTTTCACTTTCGTTTTCTAAACAAGTCAAAAGTCGAATTTGAAAATTCGAATCATGTCCGGTCTTGGATGATGAATATCTTCAAATATGAAAATTTTAACAAAAAAGTGATAAGAACAAAAGTTTAAGACAACAACATTTCCTATGAAACGAAACAAGACTCAGGTTTCTAGGACGAATGGTTTTCATTTTATGAGGGAAAAACCACGATTTTTTTGCAAAAAATCGAATTTTATATCTTTAACCTCGATGAGGCACGGGTTACGTTATCTAATTGAGCTAAAACTGTGCAAATCTTATTTTTTAGACAAATGGCAAATTTTAGGGGGGTCCCGCCGGCATTACGATGAAAATATTTTTTCACCCTATACCTTGTGACCACCCTAGGAGCCTCATTGTCTGCAGAATAACTTCACAAAAAAGAATCCAATATGCAAAAAATAATAATTAATCTTGTAAAATAATGTAGTAGTTAAAAATTGTCAAAGGGTTATTTTCAGAAATAAAAAAAAATGTACGGTGTACGATAAAAAATGTATGCAATTTTCGACCAAAAAATGTATGTTTAATTATCTATAAAAAAATTGTCTATTAGAAAAAATTTAAAAAAGAATTCGACATTTTGTAGAATAAGTAATTATTAAGATTAAAAAAGTTAAAAAATATCAAAAATTGACTTGAGTAATATTGCAGACAATGTCTAAGGTAGCGGTCCCAATCCGGCGCCAGGTAACATTTAATGCCATTTACTTTGTAATGGAATGGAATTTTCTTAATTTTTTTTTTTTAAATAATTCTTAGAAGTATAGAGAATAAAAAAAAATAAATCGAATTTTTGAAAATTCGAGGTGTATGTAACCCCTTAATTATCTCATCATCAATTCAGAAAAAGTCTTTATTTTAAGATGGCTTTATTGTGTCTGCTTCAAAAAAATTTAGTTTATTTTTTACTTTTTGACATCCAATATCATTTACCTAAAATGTTAAGCACATGTAGAAATTTTAACCACCAAAAGGTTTTTAAAGCAAGCAATAAACTTTTACCCTGTAGTACACATTTTTAGAAGTAAATTCCGTGATCAGCAACGGATTAAAATAATTAAATTCGTTCAATGAGTTGGGTTGGTAACTTTTTTTCTATATCGATTTAAATAATGAAGCTTATCTTACATTATGCACGGATATATTATAATGTAGCATTTTGTATACTATGTTTGTTGAAATTGATGTCTTTTTCTCTTTCTCTCTTAAAACCATGTAATATATTTTCCCCCATTGTGATGTGGCATGCATTTGTAACCATATACAGATAAAAAAATCTTATCTACATACTAAAATTGTTCAGTTCGCGAAATAACTTTCTGACAAGATTAAATTTTAAAAGCAAACTAAGAAATGAAAGTGTGCGATCGAGACACTGATAAGGATAAAAGGCGATTCAATCAGATCGAAACTGCAGCTAGGGCTGGGCAAAGTTGCGTTAATATCGATATTCTATAATCAATACTAATATCATCAATTGCAATGGTCCCAAACATCTATGTTAAAAGAAAATAAAATAATCAATGTTAAACTTACCTTTCTTCAAACATTAATAAACATGACATGATAAAATTTCAAAATTTTATTATTGGCTGATTGCGTTGCCCGAATCAGCTCATTTTTCTTGGTTGTATGTTTATCTATAGGTATTTTTTCGTAGGATAGGATATACGAGGGTATGATGATCAAGGATAAACTCGGTGAATGCTAAAACTGACCTTAAGTCTTTACATTAATAAAACAATTAGTATCACAAAAAAAAAAATAAAACATCGAAATTAGATAATCATTAAAAATGAAAAGGAAAACAATTTCAGAAAATATATACGTTGAACAGGTAGTTGTTTAATTGTTGAACTGTTCATTATTACGATACCATATTTTTTTAAATCGATATTTGCGACAGAAGAATTCGCAAAACATTGATGGTAGAAGATATGGATGTTTTGTAGCTGATTTTACATATCTGTGCTTTGGTACTGTCTAAAGGGTATGCAACAGCTAAAAAAAACTGGAAGTTTGTTAAGTATTTGATAGCATTTAGGTTAAATCTAAAGATGGAATGTCTAGCTGATTTAAAGGTTTGCATACCTCTTGGAGCTTACTTTTATGGGGTTTTGATTTAGAAGGTCCCTGAAAAACGGGGTATAGAGCAATAAGTGGGCGGACTCAAGGAATGGGCCGTTTAGTGCTAAAAGGAAAAATGGTATCGAACCCAGAGTACAGGTGGGCACTACATGAATCACTATTAAAAAAAAAGTAGACATGTCCTAAATCCTCTGGTTGGGATTGTCTCGTGTTACTGTAGGCTAAAAAGGCATCTAACACTGCTACGCGTAGAAGACGACCGACTAGTTTGAATTATCTGGATGATGAAGAGATGCCGCTTCACTTCATTTGCGCCTGCGAACTTCATTTGCGCCTGCGAGGAGACTCAAATATTAAGTCTTTGTATCGACGATACTTTGGAAAGAAGAGCCCAACACCATGGCGCGGCACGATATCTTGACCTTTATAGAGAGATCAAGGAAGTTTCGTTGGTACCAAAGTGGTTGGGAAAATCATTCGAGGTTGGCAAGAAGGATCTTTCTGGTCTTTTTTTTTGTGGGTCCGGCACACGTGCTGCAGGGAAGTCCCTAAAGCGCTACAGGAGCGACACGTGTGCGGAAAAAGCGATTCACGTTGTTCTTGAATCGCTGTAAATTGTATTCGGTGGGAAACACAGTCCTGAGCAAATTATTTCAAAGGGATGATGTTCTCCATATAAAAGACTGCTTGAAAAGCGTTGTACGAGGAGTAACAAGCTGAACCTCATACGGATATAAAGTATTAGCGTAACGTATATTTCTAACATGGACCGCTCTGGGAGGAATTAAGCGGGCTACATCCTTCGAACACTTTCCATGAAAATACTTGTAGAATAGGCTCAAATCGCCAACCGTTCTTCGATGTTCCAGCGAATCAAGGCCACCGGTCCGTTCCGAGTATCCAATCAGACGAACAGCTCTTCTTTGAATAGAATCCAACAAATGCAATGTATATCTGGGAGCGGAGCTCCAAACATGGGAGCAGTATTCCATAGTTGGTCGAATTTGAGCTTTGTAAAGAATTAACAGTTGTTGTGGAGTGTAAAGCTTTCTGGTTCGAAATAATAATCCCAACTTTTGAGAAGCTCTCCTTGCTATGCCTGCGACATGTTCATGCCAGGACATATTTGCTCCCAAATTAACTCCCAACAAATTGAGTGATGATGTTAGAGGAATGGAGTGCCCCGCCATAACTATGTCGGGTTCAGCAACGTTAACTTTTTTGGAAAAAACTGCCGCCTGAGTTTTTGTAGCGTTAAATTGCACTTGGTTACTGTCACCTCAAGATAGAATTTCTTCCAGGTCTTTGTTAAGTTGAACGACTTCCTGCTGTCTGCGGATATTCGTCTGAGTAGCCGATGTCCGAGCGTTCAAAGTGAATGAAGAGATAAGCAGATCGTTAATGTAAATGAGAAAGAGAGTAGGAGATAGTATGGAGCCTTGGGGCATACCGACGTTGATAGTGAAGGTGTTTGAAAGAAATCCGTCGACTCCCACTCGTAAAGAACACTCTCCGAGGAAACATGAGAGCCACAAATAGAATCTTTGAGATAGACCACAAAAGCGTAGCTTAGTCAACAGTCCATCGCGCCAAACACGGTCAAATACCTTGGATATGTCAAGAGCAATCGCTCGAGATTCTCCAAAGTGTTCAATTGCGTTGTTCCAAACAGGTGTTACATAAGTCAGAAGATCTCTTATTGATCTATGTTTACGAAAGCCATATTGGTGAGCGCTAATAATGTTGAATCCTTCAAGATATTTTAGAAGATGCTGATTGATAGCCTTTTCCATGACTTTCGATATTATCGAAAGCAGTGCGACTGGTCGGTAGTTATTTGGCAAGGTCTTCTTGCCTTTTTTAGGTATCGTCTGAACTGTGGCACATTTCCAGCAAGAAGGAAATATCCGTTTTCTGTAGGATAGGTTGAAAAGTCTACAAAAAAACTGGTGTTAGCTCCCTCGCACAGTTTTTGAGAACTATGACAGGTATTCCGTCAGCGCCCAGAAGCTTTTTTGGTGTCTAGCTTCATTAAAATACATTTACTGATACGCTGTCTGAAGACAATATCGGGCATTCTTGACTGCACTATGGGAATAGTAGGTGGTGTTTTTCCTTGGAAATCGACGGTAGAATGTGCAGCAAAGAATTCAGCCAACAAGTTCGCTTTTTCAACAGGTGTCGTTGCAATAGAATTATCTGGCTGTGTGAGTGGTGGTATGGTGGATTTGGTGAAATTTTGACTAACTGCCTTAGCGACTGACCAAAAGGACTTGGAATTGTCGGGACAAGTTAGAAGTTTGTTTCTAATTCGTTGATTATGTGCCTCCTTGGTTTCGTCGATAATTTCTTTGCATCTGTTCCGGGCATGTTTTGTGTTTCGATTTATGATGTTAGGATTTTCATGCCGTTGTCGGTAGGCAACATGTTTAGAAGCAACAGCTTTTTTGCATTTTCGGTCAAACCAAGGCTTTTTCGAAAAAGGAATGTAAGCTTCCATACCAGCCAAAATAACATCGCGCAGTCAGATGGGTCGTCAGATCGAAAACAAACGTCTAACCAAGGAAAAGTTCGAAAATATTCCATGAGATCTTCCCATTTAGCAGATCTGTAGTGCCAAATCTTGCGCGGTTTAGGCGCCTCTCTGTCACTTATTGGTAGGAGACTCGATGTCGAAAGCAGTTTATGGTCGGAAGAACCTAACGGCGGATTTGCGTTGACCGTGGCGAACTCCCCGTCTCGATCAGGGATCCGTGTTGGTTCATCAATAAGCTGAGTTAAGCCACAACTGATTGAAAATGATTCAGCTTCACGACCTTGTTCGTCGGTAGCACTGGAATATTTAAGCCAGTTGATATTGTGAACATTAAAGTCGCCCAGGAGGGCAATTTCGGCATTTTGTTGTGTTTAATTTGTAAATGATCGATGGTGTCTGCAAGAGAAGCGAAAAGTGTTCTAAAGTTAGTATCACGTAGTGGTCGATAGAGGATACAGATGAACCTTGTGGTTTGTTGAGTCGTTATTTTTAACCACATAACATCAAAGTTTAGGGGCTCCAGGTCTGTTTGCTAAACGCTGTCCCCCACAACTGCGACTCCTCGTAGAGTGGGGCTTATTAATGTGGAGTTAACATCTAACTACAACCGTTAATAAATGTTGTGCGGGTTGGTGTTGTCCTTTTAGTTTTGAATTTGTAACTCCGTCTGATTAACTGGCTAAAATTTAAGGTTTTCTGGCATTGATATTGGTAAAACTTTGATATTTTGTGGATGGATATTATCGGATTATCGATGTTAAATAGTCGATGCTTTATTCCTACTTACAATCGAGATGGCGAAATAAGTAAACCCTTTCAGAGAAATTTTAATTCTTAACGACGCCTAATTTAATGATATAAACAAAACAACCGAACTATCCTTTTCTACCATTCACTTAGATGACCGAAAATGAACTAAACTTTTAATTTCTACTACATATTTCTTCGATTTATCGTAATTAATTAATAGATGTCAGTATCTTTATAATTGGAGAAAAGAATTTTGTTTAGATTATCCAATTTATTTTCGTACTTGCTAATTTAATTACCCCCAAAACAAAAACGCAACTTAGGTATTTTATAATCTAAGGTCAAAGAATCTTGAAAGGACAGAGAAACAGGTCTGAAAATTTTTATTATCGATGTGTACCACTATCTGTTGGTTAAAAATAAAGAAGAGCAAGCATCGATTCCTAAATCTGTCTTTTCAATAAAGTGAACAGAACCCGATATTATCGATTACTAATGGTTGGTATTCTCTAGCGAAACATAAGCTACTTTCCCAAAATTTTAAAGAAATTTCTTTCGTTTAGGCGGATTTCGTTTTACTGTTGCATTTCTTAATTTAAAATAGTAGATTAGCTATTGTAAAGAATTCTAGTTTAATATATTCGAACAAGTAAAATAATATTGTTACTAACGTTAATATTCTTTCGTATAGAAGGCTATTGTTTTGCTAATGCATTTGTGAATTTTAAATGATAGACCAGTTTGTGAAGAATTTAAATTTTTTTGGTTGAAAAACAAGGACTCGAGGTAAATATATTGGGACAAGGAAAATAATAATATTACTAACATGAGAGCTGGATGAAAAACGAGTGGAGAAAGGAAGGGAGGCACATCTGGTATTCATGGACTTAAAAAAGGCTTACGAGACAGTGCCACTAAGTAAATTATGGCCTTGCAAGAGACAAAATGGCATCAGTCAAGCCAACATAAATACTGTAAATAGGCTTTACACTTACAAATGGGCTTAGGCAGGGTCGCTCTTTGGCATTGTTCCAGTAGAATATATTTAGAAAAAACTCTAAAAATATGGGAAAAATGCAGGGTAATTGGGATTATCAGTAGGAGACGACACTCTTTATACTTTGGTTTCTCGGATGACCAAATTTTAGTTCCCAGAGATAGAAACGACAGAAGTTATATGCTTCGTAAACAGGTGAAAGTTGGGTCCTGGTAATAAATAACCAAACAGAATACTCAGCAATGGGTGGTAATGATGAAAGTAACCTGAATTATGAACTTAACATTGTAAAGCACAGCAAATATTTTTAATAACTAGGCATAATACTAACCACATACGGAAAAAGTAATAACGATATACCGAACACGATCGGACAAGAGAAACGAGCAATTTGTCCTCTAAACTCATTAGTTTGAACTTACAAAATAAAAACAAAAACAAGGACCACTATATATTGGAAAGCATGTCAACATACGGCTCAGAAACCTCGAAAATAACCGAAACGGACAAGGAACGCAAGGAAGGCAAATGATGAGATAGTCCGATAACTATTGAATTCGAGAAGGGGAAAACGGTGTCCTTCGTAAAATAGCTACATATATACATATGTACATCTACGTGTGTATATATATATATATATATATATATATATATATATATATATATATATATATATATATATATATGTATATATATATATATATATATATATATATATATATATATATATATATATATATATATATATATATATATATATATAAAGTTAAGTGAACAGTAAAACAACAATTTTTTTCATTTACTGGTAAACTTCACTTTTATTTTAATATTTCAGCATGTTTCGCTATCACTCACTCTTGATAAAGCAACGAAACATGTTGAAAGATTAAAATAAATGTGGAGTTTACCAGTAAATGAAAAAATTGTTGTTTTACTGTCACGTAACTCAAGCTTAATGGATCTCCACCAAGTATCAGCCAAAGCAATCCAGTTGTTTCAGTATATATATATATATATATATATATATATATATATATATATATATATATATATATATATATATATTTTTATATATATATATATATATATATATATATATATATATATATATATATATATATATATATATATATATATATATATATATATATATATATATATATATATATATATATATATATGAAGGACAATAACAGGGTACTAGTAACAAAAAATCGAAGGTTTAACTTCTGGGAAACCTTATCAAGAAATAGAGATGAGCAATCAAAGATCTGTAGGCTCTAGTTTCTGTTTTTTATTTTTTTTAATCAAGCTTTCGCTGTCTAATTGGTACGTTCGTCTGGATACTGGCATGCAAACAAACGACAGAAAGAAAATTAAGATGGGACGTGTAATATATAAGTTTATGTAAGCTATATAATAGTATACTTATAAAATTGTAACAGGTTTTTCTCTAATTACGTATGTAAGTTAAGCTTTTCACTAACCCGGTAGCAAACACACTCAACAAAGAACCCAAGAACAGCACATTTGGAGAACTATAAAGATCTTAAGAGGTAAAATAATACTAATAACATTTTTAAAGGTTCTTTTTAGAACCAGAACCGACCATGACAAATACCATGATGCCTACGACGTATAATAATAATATCGTAATGTAGTTCTTTCTTTTCACCTTTTAACCCTTACCCAGCTTGTAATTGTCAAAGATTGCAAGCCCGTACATACTAACATCAAAATTGAAAAAAAAAAATGTATTACCCTTTGGTTGATGGGACTGATAAACCTTCAGGGCTTATTTGGTAGAGAAGTAGCTCGGTAGTTGACAGTTTTACTTCCTTTTTCAATTTTCAAAAATTAAAAAATCTTTTTTGCTCTACGTTAAAATAATAAAGGTAGGAGTGATAAACAAACAGGTGGACGAAAAACCCGAGAAAAAAATATTTAGTTATCTTAATACTTACAGCATTTATATTTTTATTTACAGAGAGAAACCATGAGAAGTGAAGATGCTCTGGAAGAGCTTCTAAAACTTATTGATTTCTTTTAATTTCCCTGTCCTTTAGTAATAGGTATTATAATTTATTTTATTTTAACTGCATGGCTGAGAAATTTTTTTTTTGTTTTAGTTGCATTCTATATACCTACTAGAAGTAAATTAAAACATTTATTCCCTGGCTAATGTAAGAATATTCTGACTGAAGGTTTTTGTGGATACAAGTTATTTTCATATTTAATTTTTTATTCTTTGGTAAAACACCGAGGAGGTAACTTTTTTATAAGCTGTAGGACTGTTATAAATTCAAGATTTTATAAGAAATCTAACTTTTTACATGTAACGTTAGGCTGAACAACACTAATTGATAATGTACTCGTAAATTTTAGTAGTAGTAGTATAAATATGCTGTAACAATGTAATTCTATCAACACATCCAATATTAGATTATATTTTTTGTATGTACCTATTCAGCTCTAACTGAACTGTCGATACGTCTTGTCATTTATGAAAAAGAAACCCAAATAGAAAGTTGTATACAAATTCCTTATATTACTGTACAAATCACAATACAGTCATAACAGTCTTAAAAAATTTAGTAAAACGTAGCATTACTTTATTACTTTTTACTGTTATAGTACTTATAAATCAAATTTAAATACATTATCCACAACATAGACATTTCTTCTCGTCAAAAAAGTGCGCTTTTATAGTTTCACAATTGTGTGTAAAATATATTTATTTATCAAATTCTATTAATACTCGAGCTAATGTGGTTCTGTTGCTCTCAGATTAAGTTTGTTTTACAAGGTAATTCACTTCAGAACATATGGCAATTATGTGTCCAGTGACGAGCAAAATTTGCAGTGGTATCATTGTTTATATTTCGCCTGTTCTGTCTTATCCGGTACTTTTATTATAAATTCTATCATATGTAAGAGCAACTATATATATATATATATATATATATATATATATATATATATATATATATATATATATATATATATATATATATATATATATATATATATATATATATATATATATATATATATATATATATATATATATATATATATATATATATGTATATATATATATATATTATATATATATATATATATATATATATATATATATGTATATATATATATATATATATATATATATATATATATATATATATATATATATATATATATATATATATATATATATATATATATATATGTATGTATATATATGTATATATTAGCGAGCAAAAAAATCGACTTAAACTATTTGGCTTCATTTAACACGGATCTTAGAATTTAGTGTTCATATATTTTTACGAATTTTAGTATCATTTCAAAACCCATTATATTATCTTTCTAATGATACCAAATTCCATAGCATACCTCATGCTTTTTACAGATTTAAATGATTGAAAGGGGAAACAAGGAGAACAAGGATTGAAAATAGGGCAAGAAAAAGGAAAAATTAAACAAATTTTAAGTTTAACAATTAAATTTATTCATTCTTTCTGGCTCGAACCTTTCTTTTGAGCTCATCCCACATGTGTCCGATTGGATCGAGATCAGGACTCCGCGCACCGATGCAGCAGCATGTGGCCTAGCATTGTCGTACATTAACACGAAGCCATCGCCAACAAACCCAGCGTAAGGAACGACGTGTTCCTGCGGGATCTTCTCGATGAACCGGTGAGCAGTTAGTCTACCGCTACGAGTCTCATCAGTCACGAAAACCAAATCGGTTTTCGCATCCAGTGAGATGCCTCCTCAAACTATAACAGAACCTCCTCCGTAGGCGACTCTTTCAGTAATGCAACGTGTGCATAGCGCTCCCCAGGCTTCCTATAGACAGGTCTTCTTCCCTCATTGTCATGTAGGCACATTCAGGACTCGTCGGGGAATAAAACGGAGCGCCATTGCTCTAAGGTCCAGTCGACATGTTCTCGGGCAAATCTGAGTCACGCTCGTCGGTGGTCTGCTATCAGTTTGCTTTTTTAAGTCTTCTCCTGGCTGTCCATTGACTGACAGTCCGACCACAATGAAGCGGTCGTCTCGTTCCGAGGTACA
Source organism: Pachyrhynchus sulphureomaculatus (assembly GCA_019049505.1). Lineage (NCBI taxonomy): Eukaryota > Metazoa > Arthropoda > Insecta > Coleoptera > Curculionidae > Pachyrhynchus > Pachyrhynchus sulphureomaculatus. The sequence goes on along the minus strand of CM032447.1, from coordinate 121,253,402 downwards.
CTTTTTTTTCCTGCTCCTGGTCTCCGTGTAAAGGCGCCAGTCTCTTGTAACGTCTGTAGACTCTGAAGATAGCTGACTGGCTCAGGTGCAGTTGCGCAGCGACTACACGTGGCTATGCCCTTCTTGCAATGTCTTGTGCCGTGTCTTCCGGGGTGGTATCCATTTTCCAATGACATAATTAGTGAGCAAATATAGGAGATATGTTGATGCTTCAAGTTCCGATAAAGGAATGATAGGAAAATGCAGTTGCATGTGTTTTCATAGGAATGAATAACGCGCAATGAGTACGTTACTGAACGAGCAAAAACGATTCTATTGCGTAAAACCATTTTAATCAGTACAACGTTTTGAAAATCCAAATGTTTTTGGTATTATTGGAAAGAGTAGAAAATCAACATTCTAATGATGCCAAAAATAATACCACTGTTTGAAAATTAAATTCAAGGATCGGTGTTAAATGAAGGAAAATCGTTTGAGTCGATTTTTTTGCTCACCAGTATATATATATATATATATATATATATATATATATATATATATATATATATATATATATATATATATATATATATGTATATGTATATATATATATATATATATATATATATATATATATATATATATATATATATATATATATATATATATATATATATATATATGTAATAAGGACATGTAATTCTACATTATATAACGTAAAAACTTTTAGAATAATAAAACAGATTAAAAAAAAACTAGTAAATCAACTTACAAGTTATGAAAACTGTTTTAAGAAATAAACAATAGTTGTTTATGCTAGTTGTTGAAAAATGAAATTATTCACGTATAAAATTTTGATAATTGGACTCTCACTGATGTGATTTACTTTTGTAATAAATAGTTAGCCTATAAATCTCTTTCCGCATCACATAGTTTGAACGAGACAGGTTAAAAGAGGGGAAGCCTGATCGTAAAACTAATATCAGTATTATTCTGATTATTATTGGAATAAATAAATTTCAACAATGTTTTTATAATAAAAGACTAACAATATTTTTGTTTTACAGGCAGCTGTTTATCGCAGCGGTTACAATCGATTTGCGCCCTACTGAACATATCTGCAGCTCCATTAGGCCTACCGAACAAATCATGAAAATACTCAAATTACTATTATTTTTTGTTTTGTGTACTACGTAGCACAAAAGAGCACAAAAATGAGAAATAATAAAACAGGAGCCAAAGAGCTGCAACTCACACTAACGTAAGCCCTTGTGATAGCCCATCTAACCCAGCTCTCTAACTTAGATCTTAAGTTTTATTTTGTAAGTAATGTTGTTTCCATTCACTTATAAATATACATCACAAATTGACATAAATTTATTTTATATGTACCCTAAAGTTTCAATTTAATTGGTGCAATCTACCAATAGCGGCGAGTTTGTATTTATGGGGACACGATGTAATATATATTATGTAGATTTTTTAATTCACCTTGTAAAATTTCTTTTTATAAAAAAATTAAGTTTCAAATCATTTATTTGCAAAATTCTTTATGTCATTGTATAGACGTGGCTGGTAATAGGATTTAAAGTAATATTTAAAAAGTTGATTGAATTAGTCCGCTTTTATAAAATATCGAGGATACAATATTTTTTTGTCTTCATTTTTAAACTTTAGGGTACTAGTAATTTATTTAGCATTTAAAAAATTGACGATTTTTTTCGTGTTAATTAGTTCTAATTATAAGCAATAACGTTGACAAGTCCGTTTTGACTTAAAGTGCCAAAATATTATAAAATACTTAAAATGGTCAGTAAATTTGTATTAATTTATTTCCACTATTAATATTGGAGGGTATAAGAATTGCTAGAGTTACTTTTCTAGGTAGAAAGTAGGAGATGTGAAAAAAGATAAGAAGTCTTTAGAAGACACTAGATAATTTACATGTAATTTAATACGTTTTGATGAAATATCACTACAGCATCTCGAATTTATGGGTAGTTAGTCAGTTTTCACTATCGAATATCGAGTTGCTGATTTTTATTTGGAAAAACTACATCATATCAAACTATCAATTAATTTAAAAACATATTTAAATGTATGTCATTCACGGGGAATGTCTACCTTTTGGCAAATATCGCTACAGCATCTCTAGTTTATGAGTAGTTGTCAGTAAATTTTCACTATCGAATATCAAGTTGTTAACTAGAGTGTTTAACTTCTAAGTAGTAAGAATTGCATCCGATCAAACTATTCATTAATTTAAAAAGACCACTTGTCAAACATATTTTAATATACATCATTCACGGGGAATGCATTTATAGTTAACCTCTTTACATTTTATGTTATTATTTTTTTACTTTAACACTGCTTAACTTTGACATAGATTCTCTAAGTAAAGAAAATAATGTTTGTTGAAAACAAATGATTAAATTTATTCTATAATGGAAATACTTCGATACGATTTTACTTTTCTTTTAAATTATTTTATGATTTTTTTGTACGGTAAAATGTATTTCATTTATTCAATTATGTTAGAGTAATTAAATTATATAAACCAAAATAAATTTTATTGTATTGTTTCTAATTTTGATTTGGTTTAGTTTTTGATTTTATTTTTATTTTATTTTATTATAAACATATTTTAGCCGGAGAGTGGTTGAACGTTTTATTCAAAATGTTTTAGGGCGGTCCAAATTTTGTAGAAAAATACATTCTTTATGTCTAAGAGTAGATTTGAGGCAACTTTGGTCTGAAAACCACATATTAGTATTTATGTAGATCTTTGGCGCAAATAATTGTTTTTTTTTTCAATCTCTAATGTTAATTTTTGTTTTTTTGAAGTAATATAATAATAATATATTCTTTCATTATCGCTTGGCTGTTACGAGCTACTCATAATTGGATAATTTATCAGTAAGGTGGTATATTCCCATAAATATTGCAAATATTACTTGCTTCACTTGAAATTTATCTCAATCAGGTAAAAATTTTAGTTTTTTGTCATTATTTAAGTTTTAGTCAAGACTAGGCGATAGTGAATTGAAATTTGTTGTATTGTCAAAAAAATTTAAATTTCATATAAAAATTATTTATTGGAATTTGCATTCAAAATTCAGTTCCAGTCCATCTTATAGATAAAAATTGCTCTTTGGGCCTGACGTGCTTAGACAGACTATCTAAATTACAACATGTAACTTCCTACAATATTTCAACTTCCTACAATATTTCAACTTAGTAAAACATTTCGAACTAACGTTTATCAGCTTTTAGGGCTATAATAAAAAGGTTTATTGTTTATTTTTTGACACTATTAATATTTCTCAATTTTATTTCTCATTTGCTTTTATTTTTATTATTTTCTGTTCTTTTCTTTTTCATTATTTTAATGCTTAGTTTCTAAGTTTAAAGAATATACTTTTATGACTGCTAGAAATTATTGTTATTAGTATAGGATTAGCGTTAAGCTTTAATGATATTTTGTATAGGTGTAAAATTGTTGTGAACTGTTTTAAGTGATAAAAACTAACCCTTATACCTAAAAATAAAATTGATAATAAATAACAATTTATTCTTTGCACCATGTTTTAAATTTTTAAACAAATCTCTTGGTTGTAAGTTTTTTCACAATAATAGACCATTTACGTTGAGATTCTGTCAGATTAGTCGTAATGATAAGCGTGAATTCGTGCATTTTCAGTTAAGATTCTTTATTTGTTATATCTAATAAATAAATTCTAAATCCACTTCTTTTAAACCGAATTAAATATAGTTCATTGCAGTTTTACATGCTGATATTTCATAAGTTTTGTATCTCAATGTTTTTCGTATGCATAATTGCATACATACTAAGCTATAGGTGCAATGGAAACTATTTTTCCTTTGATTAAGCTCTATATTTTGATACTCTTGTGTTTATTCTTAGGCAAAACCTGCCTGCATAACATATCGAGGATATTCTCTCTATTATTATTATTATTAGCTATACTTATATCTACATTTGTGTACAGTTAGGTTCAAGTTTTTTTTTAATAAACTCTAGGATGTATTTTCATATTTAAATATGTTAAGCTCTCTTATTTTGTGATCGTAGAATTTGTTAGTTAAAAAAATACTCATGACGTGCCACGAATCTCACATCTTTTCTTTGTAAAAAAAGACAGTGAAAATACACCCTACTAAATTTAAAGCCAAGTTTTTCTAGTCGCTGTAAATATCTAATACACGTACAAATCATCCATGACTGTTTTTTTTTCTTTTTGGTTGTTTTAACAATAGACTGTAATTAATATTTAATCGGTTTTAACAGAAATTATCGAATGTTTACGCATAAAATTTGAGAGAAATATGCACAACTATTGTAATTAATTGATAAAGTTATGTTTTGTTTCAATTGTTTTAGGACGTCCCAATACTGAAAGTGAATGATGATCGTGTATGTGAGAATAATAAAGTTATTATGCAAGTAATGTGAAACTGTGTGTTTTTTTGTCATAACCATTGCGTAGTTGACTGTACATACATGTTTTGTATAAGTTACAGGTTGCAATTTTCCAAACCATACGATCGTTTCGCTTAAGCTCAGTATGTAACACATAGGCTGGAAAGTTTTTGCTCTGACACATAGACGTCACCCTTTTCAAAAAAATCCATATGATTTTTAGCATAGACATAGAGGATGGACTGAACATTAACTTCATAAAATTAACCACTCTCTAGAAAGAGACAAAGCGATTGTACAGCCAATACCTGTCTCTTTTCTGTAGGCCTGTAATAAACAAGGCGTAGTATCCCGATACGGAATTCAAGGCGAGAAAAGCCCCATACCCGATTTTAGTTCAAATAGAACATTGAGAAATATTATTTTTAAGAGAGCCGTAGCTTAGCGGCATTTTAAAAAGAGACAGCTACTGGCTGCTCATTCGCTTTGGCTCTCACACTTTTGCGTCCATATTTACTTCATAGCGGGATACGGAATACTCAGTCCATCCTCTATGTCTATGATTTTTAGGAAGTACCAACCTTCAAATGATACGTGTCAAAATTTCATGACATTTCGATGATTAGTTTACAAGTTACAGTGATTTTAGTGACGATACTTTTAATATTTTCAAAATGATGGAATAAATCAAATTTCGTGTGTTGATTAAACACTGTTTTTTGATGGGAAAAAATACCGTTCAAGCAAAACAATGGCTTAATAAGTGTTACGGGGACTCTGCCCTTGGAAAATCATTCATCATTTACTGGTATGCTGAATTTAAACGCGGTCGTACAGATATAACTGAAGCTGAACGCTCTGGACGCCCAATGAGTTAACATAAAAAGCATGGAAACAAAAAAACCCCAAAATTGTTTTGGATAACCGTAAAGTGAAATTGCGTGAGATAGGTAACACCCTAAAGATATCAACAGAACGTGTTGGTCATATTTTGCATGAACATTTGGGTACGAGAAAGGTCTGTTCGAAATGGGTACCGCGTTTGCTCACAGTAGACCAAAAACAACGTGTTGGTGATTCTGAGCGCTGTTTGGACCTGACAATAAAAAGGATTATTTGGTGCGATATGTGTCAATGGATGAAACATGGATCCACCATTACACACCAAAATCAAATCGGCAGTCAGCTGAGTGGACAGCAGCCGGTGAAAGCCGAGCGAAGCGACGAAAAACACAACAGTCGGCTGGGAAGGTTTTGATCTGTGTATTTTGAGATGCGTATGGAATAATTTTTATCGGCTATGCTGAGAAGGGAAAAGCCATCAATAGTGAATATTATATAAAGTTATTGGTGCGTTTAAAGGCAGAAATTACAAAGAAACTATCCCAAATGAACAAGAAAAAAGTGCTTTGTAATCAAGACAATGCACTGTGTCACAAGTCAATGGTCACCATGGTAAAATTTCATAAATTGAAGTTCGACTTGCTTGCTCACCCACCGTATTCCCCAGATTTGGCCTCCAGCGACTATTATCTGTTCGCAGACCTCAAGAGAATGCTCGCGGAAAAGAGATTAGGCTCTAATGAATAAGTTATCGCCAATCTTAAAGGAGATTATATTGAAGAATAAAATCGAATTTTGCAAAAAAAATGTGTCTTACGTAGCTAGACCAAAAACTTTTCAGCCTACGTGTTATTTAGAGGCATTCCCTGAAAACTTATTTTTCTTTTCCATCGTGATTTATTCTCGGCTAAAATGTCTTAACGCTTATACCAAGAAATATCTCTCGACAATACAAGCGTATGCACGTATGTGCTTGCGCTCCTACGCACATGTATCTGCAATACATCATTTACATGTTATTAACTATGTTTCCTACAAATTCTTTTAAAGACTAAGATTAGTAAGGATTTGAAGTAACCATAGGGATATAAAAAGTCATTAAAGAATTGACTTTTTAAGTAAGTTTCTCTACAAAAGATATAATTATTATTACATTAGTGTCCGAAGTTTCAAACTTGTTATGAACTGACCACAGGAAACTTTTGGTTGTGTAAAAAAACATATAGTTTTTATTAATCCTTGTGAACGTATTCTTCCAACAGGATAAAAATATAGTTTTTATGCATTTAGTAACTGTAAACAGAGTTCAACATAAAGTTGTTAGGCATACCTGTTTTTATTCTAATACAAGATAATGATATATTTACTACTAGAATATTATAAGGAAACGATGAATTTATGCTAGAATTTTATTTATTATTTTTTTGGGCGTAGCACACGTGCTGCAGGAAAATCCCTACAGCGCTACAGGAGCCACACGTGTGTGGAAAAAACTATTCACGTTGGTTTTGAATCGCTGTAAACTGTACTCTGCGGGAAACACAGTCCTGGGCAAATCATTTTAAAGGGATGAGGTTCTCCATATAAAAGACTACTTGAAAAGGGTTGTACGAGGAGTGACAAGCTGAACTTCATACAGATGTGAAGTATTAGGGCGATGTGTATTTCTAGAATGCACCGCTTTGGGAAGAATTACGCGGGCTACATCCGTCGAACAATTTCCATGAAAATGCTTGTAGAGTAGATTCAAGTCTCCAACCGTTTTTCAATGTTGTAGCAATCAAGGTTGCTGGTTAGTTCTGGGTCTCCAATCAGGCAAACAGCTCTCCTCTGAATAGAATCCAACAACTACAGTGTATGTTTGGGAGCAGAGCCGCAAACATGGGACTAGTATTCCATCATTGGTCAAATTTGATCTTTGTACAGAATTAACAGTTGTGGAGTGTAAATTATTTTAACTCGAAATATTATTCCCAGCTTTTGAGAAGCTCTCTTTACTATGCTTGTAACATGTTTATGAAAGATATATTTGCTCTCAAATTATCGCCCACCAAATTGAGTGATGATGCTAGAAGAATGGAGTGCCCCGACATAACTATGTCGGGTTAAACGTTAACTTTATTAGAAAAAACTACCGCCTGGGGCCAAGATTCCTTCCAGGTCTTTGTTGAGTTAAAGGACTTCTGCTATTGCTATTAATGTTCCTAAAAAGGATTGAAAGGTATAACGGTAAAGAAAAAAAAAATGTAATTTCAAAGGGGTGGACCAAAAACCTCAAACATACCAAATCACTTTTTTAGGAAAATGTGAGTGCTAAAATTCAGAATATTTGTAAAAATATCTGTTAAAACGATGTTAGTGACTAAAATTTAGGGTGAATGGATTCAATTGTTAACTACCTCTACCTCTCTGCAATGGGTTAGGTCTACGCAAATATAGGTATGCGGTAACCTTTTATAATTTTTCTAGGCAATCGAAAGACCTTAGTATGGAAGGAAGATACAAATGTAAAGGCTGACAAATCAAACGTAAAGAGTATATCCTCACGTTGCAACAAATAAATCGGAAACATACCTAAACAGATAGGCGATTTTTTCTTTTTCGCGTATTTTAGGTTTTAGGCAAACAAATAGAATAGCTTATAAGCCGTTTCAGAAACTTTCAAACTCATTTTTTAAAGGTAAAGATAAGATACACAAGTTTAAAAAATCAGGAAATTATAGGCTGGATTGTTCTGAATGCAGTAGCTGTTATGTCGGTCGGACTGGCAAAAATTTTAAGATTAGATATAAAGAACATCTTTGTACCTTTAGACAGGAAAACTTACTAACCCTGCGCTAATTATTGTTTAGACAGAGAGAACATGTATACCCAAATATTAATTATATGAAAATTTTAAACCCTACCTAGGCCGTCTAAAAAGTTTTCGGCCTGACACATAGATGGCGTTAGAAACGGTGAAACCATAATTGTATTGGAAAGTTCCATCCTTTATATAAACACATGTAAAATTTTATTTCGATCTATCAATTCATTTGAGTACTAGCGGCTCCCATTTTCTTTATTGATTTATAAGTAAGGTACAGCCTCTTACTTCTGTTGTTAAATGTTGTTATTATATGTTATGAGTGATTGCCTATTCTAACTTAACCTAAGCATTCACACTAGTGATCCTATACTAACCTAATCTAGGAAATGTGTTTGTTTAGCATGATCGTGTTCTAGCCTAACTTAGGACTTGGTTAACTTAACCTAGTTTAACAGTCTTCTGTCATGGTGGATGGTGAGGACCGTCATCTTCATTCGAGAGAAGTTCTGAGGGTCTTGGAGATTGGCGACGGGCATGCGGAGGAATTTGGAAGCCGTCCCTGGTTGGGGGTTGGGGTGCTGGGACGTCTAGTTCATGAACTTCAATTGGACTTTCCTCATGTGTCCCTTTACGGTTAGTACACCGAGGTCTCTGTGAATTTGGTTCTTCCTCATGAACCATGGAGCTCCCGTGATCATTCTCGGGGCCTTGTTCTGCACTGCCTGGAGTTGGGCTCTCCTTGTCTTGGAGAGCTGGCACCATGTTGGAAAGGAGTACATAAGACCTGCCTTAACAATGGTATTGTAGATCACGAGTTTAGTTTTTGTTTACAACTTACTGGAACGATTTATAATGAGATATAGTTTGCCCAGCAGTTCCTTAGCTTTCTTGGTGGCAGTGCAGACCTGGTCCTTCCAGACGAGCTGTTTGTGGGAGCCTGTAGCTGGAGATGGTCGTGCGGATGCACCTCTTCTTGAAGAAGACGATGGTTTGAGTCTTATGGAGGTTCAGCTTGATCCTCCAGCGGTCAAACCAGGAGTCAAGGTTGTCTAGGTGGCGTTGTAGTTTGTTCGTGATGATGCGACTGCTTCTGGATTGAGTGATTATGGCGGTGTCATCAGCATAAAGGAGGAGGTTGGTCTGATCTAATTTGGGAATGTCGGAAAGATGTTAAAGAGATGGAGGGAGAGGTAGCTCTGGGGACCTCCGACTTTGATGGTCTTGACGTCGAAGATGGCCGTGTCGACTCTCACTTGAAAGGTTCTGTCAAAGACGAAAGACCGAATGAGTTTGGGTATAAAAAGGGGGTAGCCTTGTCGGATCAGTTTGAGAATAAGGTCTTCGAGCCAGACTCGGTCGAAGGCCTTGACTACATCGAACAACGCAGCTCCAATTTTGTGGTGTCTGTTGAAGTTGTTGAAAATGGTTTGGGCGAGTTTGGTGGTCTGGTGAGTGGTGCTATCAAGAGGTTGGAACCTAAACTGTCGTCAGGTATACCATGTAGGGTCGTGGACTTTGCTCTGAGAATTTCGAGGATGACCTCGTGGGAGGAAGAGCCTGCTTTTTTGATCATGACGACCTCGGCTTTCTTCCAATAGGGTGAAAAGTAGCCGAGTTTCAGTATGCTGTTAATGATGTTGTTGGTGTCTGTAATCTGTTTTTTGGGAAGTTTCTTGAGAGCCTTGTTTGTGATTTTATCATGACCTGGGGTAGTAGCAACTGTTTAATATTGACATGCCTACGATTTTTTTAAAATGAAAAAAAATTGAATATCATGCAGCGAATAAATTCTTTGTTTTGGATGGTTTAACACCAATAGAAATTCATCCGAAATTGTTGAAAGTGTATAAAGATGCATCCCTTCGCTTTCTTCTGTGAACAAATGGGCTGCGCTTTTTAAATCTGGGTGTACAAGCCTCGAAGATGATCCACGCGAAGGTCGTTCAAAAACTGCTACAATACTACAAATCATTCAACAAGTCCCTGATATGGTGTTAGATGATCGACGAGCGAAAGTGCGTGAAATAGCTGAGGCCACAGGCCCCCAAAAAGTACAGAAATATTTTGCATAAAGAAACATATAAAAAAGACTTTGTGCAAGGTCGATGCCGCATTTGCTGACAATTGTCTAAAAACGCATTCGAATGCGTATTTCTCAACCGTGTTTGGATCGTTTTGAGCAAAATAAAATGGATTTCAAACGTCATTTCATAACTGTTGATGAAACTTAGATCCACCACTATACACCAGAGTGAAAAGAACAGTCGAAACAATGGGTTGAAGCCGGTGGAAATGCACCAAAGAAGACAAAAGCGGTTCCATCAGCAGGGAAGGTTATGGCAATATTTTTTTGGGATTACAAAGGTGTTTTGTTGATCGATTATCTTCAGAAAGGTAAAATAATTAACTCTGAATATTATTGGAACCTTTTGGATGTAAAAAATTAGTGAGAAAAGAGCTGTTTTAATACAGAAGAAAAGAATCATTTTTCATCAAGACAATGCACGTGTTCACACAAGTGTTTTGACGATGGCAAAATTCAACGAATTAAAGTACGAATATGCGTGAACATCCAGCGTATTCACCAGATTTGGCTCCCTCTGACTATTATCTGTTTCCAAACCTGAAAAAATTCCTGGCTGGAAAGCATTTTACATTAGATGATGAAGCTATTCCAGCTGTGGATGGATATTCTGCATACCTTCCGGAATCACTTTAACCATGGGATTGAATTATTGGAAAAACGTTGGAATAAATATATTGAAGTTTCAGGAGGTTATATTGAAAAATAAAACATATTTCATGTCAAAAAAACTTTTCTTTCATTGTTAGGCCGAAAACTTTTCAGGCAGCCCACGTATACAAAAATTTCAAAAATTAAATTTTCTAGAAGCCAATGAAAATTTAAATATTATTATTATCTATTATAACCAATTAGACCTACTTATTCCTTATTATATAGCCTATTATAAAATTTGCCTGCCTGTTCCTATTTTTAAGTTCGTTTTTAATGAGATATTTTATGAAAGTAGTTTAAGTTATTGTGTTGTTAGTAGAATAATAATACTTTTCATCGAGAAAATATGGCACGACATATATAGAACTCCACCTGTATGGTTGCTGGGTGGATTGAGTAGCTCAGCAGCCATGCTGTCGCTACCAAGCCCGGATAAAGGAGGAGGGTTCCCAGGTTAGGTCAGCAATCTACATAGGGGAAAAACAAAAACCCGCTCACGTACCCATATTAGCCTCGGAATAAGGACGGACCTCAAAGATGACTACCTGCGAGAAAAGGGAACACGAAATGGAAGAAGAGCATTATTAGAACTGGTACGTGGAACATTATGTTCTGGTCATCAAAGGAGTGCGAAACGGTAGAAGTACTGAAGGTTCACAAAGTTGACATATGTGCACTAAATGAAACGAAGAGAAAGAGAAAAGGAAAAAGGGAAATCGATAATTATATATTCATATATGATGTAGTACCACGGAACAAAAGAGCTCACTCGGGGTAGGGCTACACAAAAAAGTCAAAGAGAACATTGAGGAGAAAAAGTAGATTAATGACAGAATGTTACAAGTGACATTAAATATAAACGAAGAAAGAATACACTTGATAAGTGGATACGCATCAGATATCAGTAAAGATAGAGATGAGCGAGAACGGTTTTACGCAGACTTGCAGGCACACATTGTTACAATAAACCAACAGGAGAAACTAATGATAATGGGCGATCTCAATGCCAGAATAGGCAACGAAGAACTGACGAACATAACACATTATCCCTTTGGAATAATTTGCCCAGGAGTACAATTTACAGCGATTCAAGAACAACGTGAATCGCTTTCTCCGCACATGTGTCGCTCCTGTAGCGCTTTAGGGACTTCCCTGTAGCACGTGTGCCCATAAAAAAAGATTTAACGAAGAAGAAACAAATGATAATGGCGATATGTTGAAATCCTTCTGTGCTCTAATCACCTTAAAAATAAATAATACTTTTATCAAACATGATGTGAAATACAAATATACTTGGCAAAACTCTAGAGCCCAACAATCAGTAATAAATTATATTATAACCAACAGAAAATTTATGCCAGAAACAGTAACAGATGTACGAACGCTGAATTCGGCTAATGTAGATAGCGATCACAAATTGCTCCTATGTAAACTTAGACTTAAAATAAAAAAAAAACCATCGAAACTAAAATCTATGTACGTTAACAAATATAACATCGAATCCTTCGACACCGAAAGCACAAAACAATTATGTGAGAACCGTTTGAGACAAAAAATAACTCAACGAACAAGAAAACATAGACCAACAGTGGACATCCATTAAACAAAACATTATTAACGCGGCAAAGGAAACCTTAAGCCAGAGACGAGTAAACATTAACAAAACAAATAAAACACCTTGGTTCACGCCAGAAATAAAGGGGCTGGCAAAGAAGAAAAACGAGGCATATTACATAGTCTACAAAAATCCAAGAAAACTGGAATGCGTATATCGCAGAAAGAAACTTAATGAATAGAAGACGAAAACAAATTAAAGAAAAATATTGAGAGACATTTACTAAAAGGACGGAAAGTGATCTGAATGGCGCTCAAAGGAAAGTCTGGAAAATGTTAGGACGGAATAAACTTGACGTAAAAGACACGGAACAAACAAATAAAATTACAATTCAAGAATGGCAAACATACTTTAAGAAATTATATAAAGAAGATAATAATGAAGAAGTATAAGAGGTAAATCTAGAAGTAACTTTAGAACAGACAGAAAGAATTATAAGAAGTCTTAAAAATAGAAAAACCTCAGGACCAAACATACAAATGAGATGCTGAACAACTAGCACAGCTCTTTATAAATATAGTAAAAATGGACAAACACCTATAGATTGGAAAACTACCATAACAATCCCAATATTCAAAAAAGGGCAAAAGACGTCACCGAAAACTACCGCGGAATAACACTCCTAAATACTACCTTAAAAGTATTAACAAAAATCATATTAGAAGAAATGAGCAAGGTTATTCAAATAAGAGAGGAACAATAGGGATTCCGCAAAAATAGATCAACCATAGATGCCATATTTATAGTGAGGCAGATAATGGAAAAAGCTAAAGAATTTACCAAACCTGCGTATATGTATTTCGTCGACATGACTCAAGCCTTCGATAGAGTGCAACTAACAGGTATTATAAAACTATTATAAGACAAATCAGAAGCTAATAAGAATCATAAATGACATTAACACAGAATACAGAGTAAATATACAAGTGGGAGGAATCTACTGAGCAAGGAAGTAAAAATAAATGCCGGAATAAGACAAGGCGATTCACTTAGTCCCTTTATCTTCAACCTCGTCATGGACAGAATAGTGGAGAACCTTCCAAAAACTAAAGGATACAAAATGGGCAGCACACACTTCCACACAATATGCTACGCCGATGATGCAGCCGTCCGATTCTGAGGACAACCTTCAGAAGAACTTTCATGCCTTCAATTTGGAAGCGAGAAAACTAAACATGATAATTAATACAACAAAATGTATGGTAGCTTCAAAGAATTATTAAGATGCAAGCTGGAGATTCAAGGAAGTATTATTGAACAGCTTATTAATTTTAAATACCTGGGAACAATGATAACAAGCTATGGAGACTTAAACAGAGAAGTTAAACAACAGTCTATGAAGGCATCACTAATAGCAGGTTGCTTGACGGATATAGTATGGAAAAATAAATATCTCGCAGTGGAAAGCAAAATAAGAATATACAAGACAATAGTGAGACCAATCCTCTCATATGCTGTAGAAACAGGACCTGACACATGTAAAACAGCACAAATGATGAGGACCATAGAAATGAAGGTGATTAGGAAATGTGTGACAGTGATTAGGACATGGAAAAACTATTCACGACAGAATCCGCAACAAAAATCTGTAAGATCCAAAAAATATCCAAATGGACCAGAACTAGAAGAAAACAATGGAATAAACACGTAGATCGAATGGACGACAACCGACCGGTAAAAAGAGCCAAACTGAATAAACCTTGCGGAAAGGGTGGTAGGGATGCTGGACGTCCACATCGAAAGAGACCTAATGGGGATCAAACAGGCAGTATGCCAACAAAAATGACACACCATATAAGAAAGAAGAAGAAGAAAAAGAAACCTTCTACAGGTCAATGATGTTCAGGGAAAATTTGTCCAATAAGCTTTTTCTAAATGAACAGTGATTCCCAGTAAAAATTTAAGTTTTATCCTGACAAAGAATTAATTAATTAATCGGTGCGCTTGTTTAAGCAACTTGATATGCATAAAACTTTTTCGTAATTTTTTTTCCGTGTGGTAATTGATCAAGTTCTAGATTAATAAAGAATATTTTTTTTTTTTTGGAAATTTTTAGTAACATTTTAAATTTATTATGGCTCCCAACATAATTCTGTAAATTTGTTTAATAAGGTTAGGGCAACACTCTATACGCTACATTTTGCCGATGATCAGGTGGTTATCGCCCAAGATCCAGAAGATTGGAATATATGACAAGGAAGCTCATAGACCAATATAACAATTGGGGACTCACAGTAAATATGAGCAAAACAAAGTACTTGCGGATCGGTGGGGACAGGCAGGACCTGAAACTGGACAATAACATCGAAATTGAAGCATGCGACCAATATACTTACCTGGGAACTAGAATAGGCAGCACTGGAAGAACAGAAAATGAAGTGGAAGAGAGGATAGCAAAGGGGAAAGGACTGATCGGTGCCATGAAGTCCATTCTATGGTCAAAAAATGTTAGTAGGCAAAGAAAGCAACAGATTTACAACGTCATCTTCAAAAATATAGTTCTATATGGGTGCGAAACATGGCAACTAAACAAAACTCTTGAAAGAAGGTTAAATGCTCTGGAAATGGATTTTTGGCGAAGATCGGCAAGAATTTCCAAGCTCGATAGGATATCAAATGAAAGGGTCCGGTCAAAAATGAAAATGGAAAGAACACTGATAGAGGACGTACAGGAGAGACAATTAAAGTGGTACGGCCATGTCCAAAGGATGCAAAACCATAGAATACCAAAACAAGTCCTACAGTGGACACCTACAGAAACAAAGAAAAAGGGAAGGACGAAACTAACCTGGTCTATGGGCATAACAAAAGCAATGTTCGAACGAGATCTACGACCAGTGACTGGGATGATCGGCGAAAATGGAAGCTAGGAACCGGAAAGCACAGAGTGACGCTATAAACCGGATATATATATATATATATATATATATATATATATATATATATATATATATATGTATATATATATATATGATATATATATGATTATCGGGAATCGGTCTGGATAGTAAATAAAACTCTTTTCTTCTTTAAAACTCAATATTTCGTTATCGTTTGATAACTTCTTCAGGAGTAACTACAAAATTAATACACCTATATTAACACACTATTCTCTTTCGTCAGGGCATTAAAATATTGAAATATAAAACAAACAATTATGAAACAAACGAACAATCAATTAAAACACGTACGAAAATGCGAGTTTGTCCTGGAAACCAACACTCAACATCTCGATTTACTACAACAAACTGAGAGTAAATAGCCTCGGTACATATGCACTGCCGTGAATTCCAAACGAAACGGAAAAACAGCAACAGAAAAACGTCTTTAATTTACTTTATACTAAGAGGTGGCAAATCTTTATTTGTTATTATTGCTGTAATTGTAAATGATTAATACCTATTAATTATGTTGCTATATATAATACTAAGTTGCTTAGTGTCTGATTTATAGTTAATTGACTTTGGGTCCCCTGTTGATATGGTACATTTCTTTAAAAAGTCTCCCTTTATAGTTGTCATGAGCTAAGATTTTAACGTTGTTATAGTCAAAATTATGACCCGTTTTCAAATTATGTTGCACCACAGCACACAAATTCTTTTCCAATCGGGAGTCACTCCTGTGCTGTGTGAGTCTCTGTTTTAACCACTGAGCTGTCTGCCCAATATAACACGCTTCACATTGTAAACAAGATAATCTATAAACTACAGAGTTATTATATAAAATAGGTGTTCTATCCTTTATTTTTGAAAACAGGTCAGAACCTCGTATGCTGTTATATTTCGCAATTTCTATATTTGGAAAATCTCTGAATAAGGCCACAATTGAGTTTGTGATTGGCTTTATAAATTGTAGCTTCCTGTATATCCTATGCTGCGCAGGCGTCTCGTCAGTAGGGGCATCAACACTATCCGAATTATAAATTAATTTTCGTAAAATGTGTTTAGGGTAGGTCATAATTTTGACTATAACAACGTTAAAATCTTAGCTCATGACAACAACTATAAAGGGAGACTTTTTAAAGAAATGTACCATATCAACAGGGACCCAAAGTCAATTAACTATAAATCAGACACTAAGCAACTTAGTATTATATATAGCAACATAATTAATAGGTATTAATCATTTACAATTACAGCAATAATAACAAATAAAGATTTGCCACCTCTTAGTATAAAGTAAATTAAAGACGTTTTTCTGTTGCTGTTTTTTTTTCCGTTTCGTTTGGAATTTACGGCAGTGCATATGTACCGAGGCTATTTACTCTCAGTTTGTTGTAGTAAATGTTGAGTGTTGGTTTCCAGGACAAACTCGCATTTTCGTACGTGTTTTAATTGATTGTTCGTTTGTTTCATAATTGTTTGTTTTATATTTTAATATTTTAATGCCTTGACGAAAGAGAATAGTGTGTTAATATAGGTGTATTAATTTTGTAGTTACTCCTGAAGAAGTTATCAAACGATAACGAAATATTGAGTTTTAAAGAAGAAAAGAGTTTTATTTACAGTCCAGACCGATTCCCGATAATCATATATATATCAGATTGATGCACGGTCGATAACATATCACCAAATTTTATATATATACAGTAATACCCCCCGCTTTACGCGAGGGATACGTTCCGAAAAAAATCGCGTTAACTGAAATTCGCGTATATCGAGGTTTATGATTAAACATAGTCAAAATTTAATACAAAAAAATACAAATCATTTTAATCAATCACTTTAATTCTAAGAACACTTTATGCAATACATACTCTTATTTTTTACGGAAAAATACATCTATTGTCTTTTGGGTAACGTTTTGTTTACGTTCTTGTAAAATACGTTCATAACACCCAACACTGTTTTTAATTGTTTGACACACGGTCAAGACACGGTCATCATTATTGTCTATACTCTGCAATATGTCCAAACCTGAATAAATTTTTGAAAGTGCATTTTGTATTTCCCCTGAAGATAAAACTTTCTCTTCTACTTGTTCTTCCTCATCGTAGATAGGATTATTCTGTAACTCGATCAGATCTTCATTGCTAAATAGGATCGTCGTGCGTTGCTACAAGTTCTACGAGATCTTCTACCGTGACATCTTCAAGTTCAGACCCCTCAATCATTGCAGCAATGTCTTCAAGCACTTGTCTCTGCATCTGGACAATTCTTCTAGGTGCTTCCACTACATCTGGCCAAAGATTACGCCACACCCCATTCATACAACTCATTTTAACTTCCTTCCAAGCCTCTTCTATGTTGTGAATAGACTTCATAATGTTGTATGACTTCCACCACTCTCGCATAGACTGTCTTCCTTCCCCGTCAGTTTCATGAATTAGTTGGCTAAAAGTGCGGCGATGGTAATAAGCTTTGAAGTTTGCTATTGCTCCCTGGTCCATAGGTTGTAATATTGACGTAGTGTTTGGTGGAAGGAACTTTACGTACACTTTTAAGTCTCTGGGCGTATCAAGTGAGGTTGGATGTCCTGGGGCATTGTCTAAGAGTAATATAACTTTAGGTTCAAGCCCATTTCTGTCACAGTATGATTTGACTGATGGGCAAAAACTATTAGAATACCATTCTTGAAAAATTTCCCGTGTAACCCACGCCTTTCTGTTTGATTGCCACACAACTGGTAGACTTGTCTTGTCTGTGCCTCGCATTGCACGGGGTGTTTCTGAATGGTACACTAGTAAAGGTTTCAGTTTGAAATCACCAGTGGCATTACCACCCAGCAGAGGTGTTAGTCGATCTTTCGCAGCTTTGAAACCACTGGCTTGACGTTCTTCCTTAGAAATGAATGTTCGAGATGGCATTTTTTTCCAGTAAAGTGCGGTCTCATCAACATTGAAGATGAGACAAGCAGGAATTTTCTCTCGTCTAACGAAGTCTTGAAACTTGTCTGGAAACTCAGCTGCAGCTTGAATGTCCGCGCTGGCCGCCTCGCCTGTTATGTGGATATTGTGAAGATTAGAACGCTGCTTGAACCGATGGAACCAGCCTCTGCTGGCAGCAAAAGTCGGAGTGGCACTCCCTTCTCCTTCTTTTGTTTTCAGCATCTCATACAAAGATTTTGCTTTTGTGCATATGAGATCTTGACTTAGTGGTGTGTTCTTCTTATTCAAATCTTCGATCCAGACTGACAGTAATTTCTCCATTCTTTCTAAGATAGATGATCTCGAACGAGAAAGTTTTGTTGCACTTATAGGTGTTGAACCTTCGCTGGAGATTTTAATTTTTTTCCCGATTTTTATAAATCGTTCTCACAGTCGATTCTGAGAGTCCAAAATCTCTCCCAACAATTGTTGCTTTGCCTCCATTTTCCATTCTTCTTAACACTTTCATCTTCAATTCCAAAGTGACGCTTTTACGCTCTTTTTTCTTTACAGGCGGCATTTTTAACGTAGGGTTAAATTATGTATGTATGTATCTCCAATAAATATTAAAACAAAACTGCCAGCCGACCGAACTAACATTACGGAACAAATGAACACACGAAACGAACGAGGAAATCCCCATAGAACAAAGTCGAAGGACAGGGAATTCCCAATTCTTCAAAGAGAATATTCAGAGAAAGCGGGGATCCCCCCGCGACCATAGAGAAGTTAATGACTACATGAGCGCGAAATTTGAAATTCGCGTTATAGTGAAACCGCGCGTAACGGGGTCGCGCTAAGCGGGGTATTACTGTATATATATATATATATATATATATATATATATATATATATATATATTTCGTAAACATAACCCTTAGTCGTTGTGTGATTTAGTTTGTGAATGGCAGCCATTTAAATAGAACATCTTCTGTAATTTTACAATAATGGAAAAAATTCAATATCGAGCAGTGATAAAATATTTGTTTTTGAAAAAGAAAATGAATGATGAGATAAAAGCAGAACTCAACGAAGTTTATGGGGACTCTGCATCTTCGTTATCGACGATAAAATATTGGACAGTTGAATTCAAATGCGGATGTACGAGTATTTTTGATGAAGAACGTCCAGGTCGTCCAAATGAGGTCACCACATCAAAAATAATTGAAAAAATCCACGACATAGTGACAAATGATCGGAGAGTGAAAGTGCGTGAGATTACTTAGACTATAGGTATCTCAATTGAAGGGGCGCAGAACATTTTAACAACTCATTTGGATATGGAAAAGCTTTCCGCAAGATGGGTGCCGCGATTGCTCACAACTGACAATAAACACGCACGTGTCTCAACTTGAAAAGAATGTTTGACGATGTTAAAACGCAATCGGAATGATTTTTGGCGTCGATTCATAACTGTCGACGAAACATGGATTCATCACAGCACACCAGAGTTCAAAGAACAGTCCAACCGTGGCGAACCGGCACCAAAGAAGGCCAAGGTGACTTTATCGGCCACAGTTTTTTGGGATGGCACGTCGATTACCTTGCAAAGGGCGAAACGATTAATGAAGGGTATTATGTCAACTTACTGGATTATTTTAATCATGCTGATGCTCAAACGATGAGATGATGGCCGAAACAAACATCTATTTTGAAGGGTTGGAGAAATCGTATTTTTTAGATAGAAAAACGTTGGACTAAGTGTATCGAGCTAAAAGGAGACTATCTTGAAAATTAAAATAAATTTTATACATAAAAGGTTTTTTTTTTTCTTGTCGAGGCCAGGTATTTATCATACAACCCTTGTAGTTTCTAATTGCAGCATCAATTTGAAAACACCTTATATGGTTTATTTACCTTTTACAAACGTCTAATAGTGTAATGGACAAGAAACCGGCAATAACTGTTTATTGTTGTTAATTACTTATCCACGTGAAAACATTTGTATTAAAGTAGCAAGTTATGCAAAATCTACATGGTTTCTTTTAAATGCGGCGGTTGTCTATGCATTGGTAACATGTCTAGTGCTATGCGCGACATTATATGTTATGATAATTTGTAAAGAAATTTATATTTTTGACCTGTTTTTGATGATAACAACGACTGAGTTTTTTTTTATGGGTCTAGCACACGTGCTGCAGGTAAGTCCCTTAAGCGCTACAGGAGCGATAGTGCGGAAAAAGCGATTCACGTTGTTCTTGAATCGCTGTAAATTGTACTCGGTGGGAAACACAGTCCTGGGTAAGCCATTCCAAAGGAATGATGTTCTCCATATAAAAGACTGCTTGAGAAGCGTTGTACGAGGAGTAGCAAGCTGAACCTCATACGGATGTGAAGTATCAGCGCGACGTGTACTTCTAACATGCACCGCTTTGGAGGAATTAAGCGGGCTACATCCTTCGAACACTCTCCATGAAAATACTTGTAGAATAGACTCAAGTTGCCAACCGTTCTTCGATGTTCCAGCGAATCAAGACCCCCGGTCAGTTCTGGGTCTCCAATCAGACGAACAGCCCTTCTCTGAAGAGAATCCAACAAATGCAGTGTATGTTTGGGAGTGGAACCCCAAACATGGGAGCAGTATTCCATAGTTGGTCGAATTTGAGCTTTGTAAAGAATTTGTAGTTGTTGTGGAGCGTAAAGCTTTTGGTTCGAAATAATATTCCCAACTTTTGAGAAGCTCTCCTTGCTATGCCTGCAACATGTTCATGCCAGGACATATTTGCTCCCAAATTAACGCCCAACAAATTGAGTGACGATGCTAGGGGAATGGAGTGCCCCGACATAACTATGTCGGGTTCAGCAACGTTAACTTTTTTAGAAAAAACTGCCGCCTGGGTTTTTGTAGCGTTAAATTCCACTTGGTTACTGTCACCCCAAGATAGAATTTCTTCCAGGTCTTTGTTAAGTTGAATGACTTCCTGCTGTCTGCGGATATTCGCCTGAGCAGCCGACGACCGAGCGTTCAAAGTGAATGAAAAGATAAGCGTACTGTTATCTGCAAAACTGTAGATTGGATTCCCGGTCTTTTCCAGCAGATCGTTAATGTAAATAAGAAAGAGAGTAGGAGACCGTATGGAGCCTTGGGGCACACCAGCGTTAACAGTAAAGGTGTTAGAAAGAAATCCGTCAACTGTGACTCATAAAGAACGCTCTCTGAGGAAACATGAAAGCCACAAACAGGACTTTTTAGACATACCATAAGAGCGTAGCTTAGCCAACAGTCCATCGTGCCAAACACGGTCGAATGCCTTGGATATGTCAAGAGCAACCGCTCGAGATTCTCCGAAGTGTTCAATTGCATTGTTCCAAACATGTGTTACATAAGTCAGAAGATCTCCTGTTGATCTATGTTTACGAAAGCCATATTGGTGATCGCTAATAATGTTGAATCCTTCAAGGTATTTTAGAAGATGCTGATTGACAGTGTAACATTTATTTTTTCCTAGATTTTAAGACCATATAATGTTACTGATTTTTCTCTTAATAATGTACTTCTTTTCATTTTTGTATCGAGCGGTATATTAATCAGAAATTCCAAGCCGTTCGGTATATAGTGTGCTGTGCGGGTTGCCGACCGAATCCATCGAATTTGTGGTACGCCGGGATTGGTGAAATGTTTGTATCCGGAGTTTTGGTTCCGGCGTCGCCATTTTACAGACAGAGTGCCCACGGCTTATTTAAGGGTCCGAAGAACTACTGTCTTGGCTAATTTCCATCGAGCCGCAGCCAGGCTTAGTACCATCAAGCCGCAGCCAGGCTGACTTCCACCGAGCCGAGAGGCTTACTTCGACCGAGCCGCAGTAGAGGCTCATGACAATATTTACGAGAGCCAAGTTAGGCACGAGTTTTTTTTTAACGTAAGGCCGTAGTGGGCTATGTGTGTTTTCTAAATGGAGTAGCCAAAGTAGGCTCTTCTCAAAAGTGTGAAATCGGTTTTGTGTTCCATCGAAGGCCTAGAAGCCCGTAGGAAAACCGTAAGTTACCAGAACATTCATCAATAGATCTATTCCCGCAAATAAGTGTTTTAACAGCAATTTGAACTGACAAAACGTGAAGTGAAAATCACGATTCTTCGATTTCGGGTGTAGTCAAGTTTTAGAAGTAAAATGTCGGATTTAGGGACTCTAATAATAATAACTACCTGTTAGGCTAGAATTTTTTTGTAATCCTTAAAACTGCAAGGGTTGGAACTTTTATTTTAAATCATGAATAAATTTTCTTTTTTTGTAGATTAAAGCTAGTGTCTCACTGAATACTTATTTTTCTTTTCAGGATAAGAAAAGTTGTACTAGAAAATTCTTTTTAGTAATAACAGTAAAACCCTTCAGTATTTTTTCATTTTTTTAACTGAAGTTAGATTCTTTCTATTTTAAAATGAATGGTGCCCAAAAATTTGTACGACTGAAGTTTTTTTAAAAAAAAAAATAGAAAATAATTCCAAAAAGACGTAAAACAATTATCTCTTACCCATATTTCTCTACCAAGGAAAACTGAGCTAGTGTTTGTTTAATTTCTTTAGTTCTTTTAAAATCATTATTCACTCAATTCATTCTCAGAAATTAAAAAGAGGTTGCAAGAAAATTGTGCCCAAGCGTGGGAAAAACAATTTTCACAGGGTACAAAATGACGCCACAAAAAGCGACCAATTAATATACACGGTACAAAATAACGCCTCAAAAAGCGGGCAAGTTAACACATTACAAAGTAGCGCTGTCAACGCGGGGCTTTTGGAATTTTATTTTTTAAAGGGTTCAGTGTACTAGCTTTCGAACAAAGTAAAAGCTCTAACTTTTCAGATATTTTTATTTCATAAGGTTTATTAAACGAAACTACACTATAGCAATAAGACAAAAGCAGGAAATTTGTAGAATTATTTATTTCAATTTATCTGATGGTGGTATAGATATTTGAATTTTGTTAATCGACTCTAAGATAAGTGACTCCTACTTTTTTCTTAAAAGCTAGCTTTATAGTTCAGATTAGCAGATGTGCTGGTTTACTTTAATTTTTGCAGTGTTAGATTTATTTTGCGGTTAACCGAAGAAAAAACTGTACTTTTTTCTCACCGATGTTTTGCATGAATATTAAAAATACTTTGCTGATACGAAACGATATTTAGAGATTTTTTGTTGGAAATTCTTAACATATTTGATAAAGGAATTTTAATACAAGGCGATACTTAGAAATTTTTTTGAAATTGTCGAAGATTTTTTTTAATGTTTAGTAAAAAAGTTTACATATTTTAGTTGCCTTTACATGATTTTTTATTTTGACTATTGGGAGCACAGGAGAAATATTTTTACGACTTTTTAAACAATTCTTTTAAATTTTATTCATTTATCATGGAAGCCTTCAATTTTAAAGTCAATCACCTACTGGAAAATGAATTCGACTATGAACTGAAAATCCGTCGTACTTTCTCAGAACGTTCGGTCGCGGATAAAAGAAAGATTCTAACGAGGATCTTAAGTAAAGAAATATTCCAATAGATCAGATTGGACTAAATGGTTACAAAAAGTTTCTGATTTTTTAAGTCTAATAAAACTTCTCCTTCTCAAGTTAAAACTCCTGCTTCTCCAAATGGTCACATGTCTCCTTTATTCGTGCATAAATATTCAGATAACAGACCGCATATCAAGATAAATCTATTAGGTGCCCATTTCTCGGCTTTATTTGACTCTGGTGCAAATGCCTCCGTTGTAGGTCAGAATGGTATTAAAATTTTAAGTCGTTTAAGTATAAAAATATGCCATGTCAAAAATAGAAGTGTTACCACTGCAGATGGCAGCCGTCTAAAAGTTTTAGGTACGGTTGAGTTGCCGCTAGTCTGCAATGGTCATTGTTTAGTAATCTCTGCTCTAGTAGTACCTTCTCTATCACATACTTTGGTTTTAGGATGTGATTTTGCACAAAAATTCGGAATTTTAGTAAATTTTAAAGATAATTCGTGGTATCCACAGTCCCTAGAAGTCAATTCTCAAACAAGTTTTAAAGATTGTTATTCAGAAAGTTCTTTAGAAAGCCTTTTCTCGCGTCTATGTACCCTAGATGATCTCTCGCGGACGGAACGCTTAAACGCAGAAAACGTAATAAGCTCTTTCAAAGAAATAAGTAGTAAAGATAGGTTAGGCCGAACGAATAAGATCACCATGTCTATAGATACGGCTGATGCCAGTCCTGTAAAGACAAGGCCCTTCGCCATGTCTCCGTATATGTCAAAAGTATTAAATAAAGAGTTAGACGAAATGTTGAAACTCGGAGTGATTGAAGAATCAAACAGTCCTTGGTGTTCTCCAATCTTATTGGTGAAAAAGGCCGACGGACAGTATCGTCTATGCTTTGACGGAAGAAAGCTCAACGAGGTCAGCAAATTTGATAACTATCCATTACCGAACATCGATAGAATTTTGACATCACTCAGGAATGCTAAGTATGTATCCTCGATAGATCTTAGAAAGGCATTCTGGCAAATTCCTTTGGACAAATCCTCTAAGGAAAAGACCGCTTTTGCAGTAGTAGGCCGAGGTCTATTTCAGTTCGTCACTATGCCGTTTGGTCTAAAGAACGCTGCTCAAACTCAGCAACGTTTAGTGGACGCTATATTTGGTCCGAAATATGAGCCGCATATTTTTACCTATCTAGATGATATTTTAGTAACATCGGAAGACTTCGAATCGCATATACGCTTACTTAAAGAAGTAAAAGATAAATTGAAAGAGGCCGGACTGACGATAAATTTGAGCAAATGTGATTTTTTCAAAACTTCTCTAAAGTTTTTAGGCTATATTGTAGGCTCAAATTCCTTACGTACCGATCCGGATAAAGTAGCAAGCATGGTTAATTATGCGAGACCTACTAATACTACGGAAGTTAAGCGCTTCGTAGGAATGTGTTCATGGTACAGACGTTTTATCGAGAATTTTTCTACCCTGTTGTCGCCTATTAATGATCTTTTGAAAGGACGAAAAAAAGGACAATCGATAGATTGGACAAAGGCAGCCGAAGAATCTTTTATAAAGATTAAAGAGCTATTGGTTTCAGCTCCCATTTTATCCCAACCAGATTTTTTCCCAACAGTTTTATATTTCTAGTCTAGTCTTCTAGCTTCTAATACCGGTTTAGGGGGCGTCCTAACACAGAAAATCAATGGTGAGGAAAGAGTGATAGCGTATGCCAGTAGAACTTTATCAAAGGCTGAACGTAACTATTCGGTTGTTGAAAAAGAATGTTTAGCAGTACTCTTTAACATCGAAAAGTTTCGACCTTACATAGAAGGTGTTCCTTTCACGGTCATAACAGATCATTATAGTTTATTGTGGCTTAATTCTGTTAAAAACCCTAGTGGCAAACTAGCGCGTTGGGCGATTAGGTTGAGACAACATACGTTTAATTTAATTCATAGAAAAGGAGTCCACAATGTTATTCCTGACGCTTTGTCAAGAATCCCAGATCATACAGTGGACGAAAACAGTCTTAATGCACAAATTGGCGTAAGAATTGATACAGTTGATATAGATCGCATTGATCCATGGTACGATAATTTACGGCAGCAAATTAAAGAATTTCCTCAAAATTTTCCGCAGTGGAAGGTGGAAAAATGATTTCGTGTACAAGTTTATCCCAAACCAGTTGCCTTTAAAAGTTAATGTACCCGAGTGGAAAATACTGGTTCCTAAACCACAGAGAGAGGAAGTTGTAGACATGTGTCACACTCCTCCTACTTCTGGTCATTTTGGTTTTTATAAAACTCTTCACAGGGTTCAGGAACAGTATTATTGGCCAAAAATGCGTTTTGATATCTTAAAGTTTGTGAGGACTTGTGAAGTATGTGGAGCGCAGAAATCTCCAAATACACTACCTATGGGACTGATGGGAAAAGAGAAAACGGTTAATTACCCTTTCCAAGTCATAGCAGCTGATCTAGTAGGCCCATTCCCACGTTCAAAAAGGGGAAATAAATGGCTTCTCGTGGTTTCTTGCTGGTTTACAAAGTATACCATGCTATTTCCTTTGAAAAGCTCTAACGCTGGATATATAGAGAGAATTTTGGAAAATGATGTCTTTCTAATCCACGGTGTTCCGTCGCTCTTAATATGCGATAACGGTACTCAGTTTACCTCTAAGAGTTTTAAGAGCTTAAGTGAAACTTATGGTTTTAACATCCGTTTTAATCCTGTGTACTCTCCACAATGTAATTTTGTTGAACGTAATAACCGAACAGTCGGGACCGCTTTAAGAAGTTACGTTGATTCACATGACACTTGGGATGGCAATATTTCCAAAATTCAACAAGCAATAAATACCGCAAGACACGAAGTAACAGGGTTCACACCGTCTTTCTTAGTTTACGGCAGACATGTACCTCTATCTGGATCGTATTATAAAAATTTGGATTTGGATGTCAATGTTGACAGCGAAATAATTCCGGGTAACAGGGGTGCGTACGCCGAAAATTTAAAGGGTTTAAAAGATATTTTCACTGACGTGCGTAGTAGGATACATAAGGCTTATGAACGGAACAGTAAGTCTTACAACCTTAGAAAAAGAGATTTTTCCTTTAACCCCTTACCGCATACTGTCCCAAATTTGTCACACATCAAATATATTTTTTTTCTAAGTCCCTGAGTAGCTTAAGGATCTTATTTGAAATTGTTCCATATCCGGCACGTTCGCTGCTCTGACGTAAAACGCGCAGACTCCACCGCAGTCAAATCTCGACGCCAGGAAAAGCCATCAGTCCAGTGGCGGCTTGTGACACGCTATATCCTGTTTTGTGGTTTTTTAGATCAACAGTTTTCATACTCTCTTGTGAATAATTTGTTGTGAAAAAAATATTCTTATAAAGGTAGGTGTCTAATTTTGCTACTAAGGTAATATCATAATTATAATTTGACGTATTGAAGACAAAATATGAGTTTGTTTACCTGTGCCATATTTGGAACATTTTTATATAAAGACATGATCATTTATAATAATTACATCTCTTTCTTAGATGGACCCCAGTAAGTTTTATGGCACCAGAAATTTCCGAATTCCAAATGGTGACGTTAGTGACAATGAAAATTTATCCTCGGACGATGAACATCAAAGAAATGACTTGTTGGGTCCTAGAAAGTCCGTTCTCCTATATGAGTCAGACAGTGAAAACGAAAGAATCGTTTCGACAAACGAAGATGTTATTATTAACGAAACCGATATAGAAGATGATGATGATGACATGCCATTGTCCGCATTAGGGCAAACTTTTATAGATCATCAGAATGTGTTACCATCGACATCGACTAATAAACCGACCAAAGAGAAGCCGAAAAAAAAGCAGAAGCAAACCATTGATTGGGAGAATAAATTTCTAGCTGTCTCTGAGGAATTTGTAAAATTTCAAGGTTGTACAATTCTTCCTGATTTCATAAAATAATTAGAAGATCCTATCCATTTCTTCAATTTCATTTTTACTGAAGAACTTTTCGTGACTGAACAGTCAAATTTGTACGGGGTTCAAAGTAGACCTGAAAAGCCACCCAATATATCCAAGGAAGAAATTCGTGTTTTTTTGTGGCATTTGTATATATATGTCGATTATTCAGTTACCATCGACCAGGTCTTATTGGAATAATTCGTTGGAAATTCCCAATATCTCCAGTGCTATGACATGCAACAGATTTGAAGAAATCAAACGATTTCTGCATTTCAACGACAACACACTGCAGGTTCCTCAGGGTCAACCTGACTATGATAAACTTTTTAAAATACGTCCCTTTCCGAACAAGATTCCTGACAGATTTCTACTTGTTCCTAAAGAAGAACATATGGCCGTCGATGAACAAATCATCCCAACGAAAGCACGCTCAACTCTAAAACAATATAATCCCAAAAAGCCCCATAAATGGGGATATAAAGTTTTCATTCTAAGCGGCGTGTCTGGTTTTTCTTACGACTTTGATTTTTACTGTGGAACTACGGTGCTTGAGAATAATCAGCCTGATCTAGGAGCCAGTAGCAACGTTGTAGTAAAACTTTCAGAATCTATTCCGAAAAATCTAAACTACAAAACTCTTTTTTGATAACTGGTTTACAAGCATTCCCCTGCTAACATATCTCACCAAAAATGGCATTTTACCATTGGGTACAGTAAGAGCTAATCGTATACCATGCTTGCAGTTTCCTAAGGAATCGGAAATGAAAAAAAAGGTAGAGGTACATTTCTGGAAAAAGTGGCAACTGTCGATGGTGTGCAAATATCTGCAGTGTCCTGGTATGATAATAAAGTTGTGAATACCGTATCAACCTATGTTGGCAGTCAGCCTACATCAGAAGCAACGAGGTTCTGCAAAAAATCAAATACCCATATAAAAATCCCCCGTCCCCAAAGCGTTGCTGTATATAATGCTTATATGGGAGGAGTAGATCTCCTAGATAGCATGCTAGGATACTATAGAATCCAAATTAGATCAAAAAAGTGGTATATGAGGGTATTTTTCCATTTTCTTGATATGACTTGCGCTAACAGTTGGATACTGTGGAGACGAAGTTTGCAAAATGATAACTTATATTTGTCGCTCTCAGAATTCAAGCTTGCTCTTGCAGAAGTATTAACGAAATCTGGCGTGAGTCAGAAAAAAAGGGGAAGGCCAAGCACCTGCCTACAGCCTCAGCTAGATTTGAAACAAAGAAAGTATCCCTTTTCACAAATACCAGCCCAGGAAGTTAGAACTGATAACTTGAGTCACTGGCCAGAAGTAAATGAAGATCGCCAAAGATGTAAATATCCTGAGTGCAAGGGAAAATCTCATGTGTCTTGTAACAAGTGTGTGGTATTTTTATGCCTAAATAAAGACCGAAACTGTTTTTATAAATTCCATACTGAATAAACTTTGTATGACACGTTTAAACATTTTTACCGAAATTTATTCTCTAGTTTAATTTTTTTTTTTTTCCGTTTTCCCCCAATTTGTGCCAAATTTGGCACATGTCAAAAGGTGATTCATATCTTGATAAAAAAGTGACCAATTTTTTTTTTAACATTTATTTCGTGTATTTAAAAATATTATCTAACATATATATTTTTTTTGCAAAAATAAAAAAAGTCATGCAGTAAGGGGTTAAGATAGGTGATCACGTTTGGCGAAAAAATAAAATTCTTTCCAGTGCAGCTGATAAATTCACATCTAAGTTGGTACCTAAGTATGTGCATTGCGTGATAAGAGAAAAGATTTCAGACTTAGTTTATGGTTTAGTTAATTTAGATGGGACTAAAATAGGACGATGGCATATTAAAGACTTAAAACCATTCAATGAACCTAACCCTAATGAAAGTTTGTCAGAAGAAGAATAATTTATATTTACATTATCTTAATTGCTTTACTTTATTTTTTTGATGTTGCTCTGTAGAGGTGACGACCTCGTTTTTTTTGACTGTTATAAAAGTTGAGCAGGGAATAGCTTACTTTTATTGTTTAATGCTAAGGTTTTGGGTATTGGCCATATCCCAAACTTAGGTTGATTGTGGTTGATGTTTAGCATCGACTCAGTTTTAGCGAGCTTGCGAAGGAGTCACACTCAGGATATTTCATAAGACTGGTATGTCGGTGGTCGCGGGATTTGATTTGCTTATGACTCCAAATAATATCCAGTTCTTGACACTTGGAAGCGAAATTTTGATTAGGGGCAATCCAAGGTGATCTTGAGTTAGGACAAGCGCAAGATGTAGCTCGTGTAGTGTGATGTAGAGTCAAAATTTTTATGAGCAATTTCAAAGTTTGTTACCCGAGTGGGTGTATTTCTATTACCTTAGTGGTATATGTTGGGTGCAATTAAGAGTAAATTGATTTTGGTTTATCCAGTAAGTCTAAGACTTGGATTATTTTGATTTAGATCTTCTTCTGAATTGACAAACTGAGGGTATACTTTATTCTTTTCAGAGCCGTTTAAACGTTACCTTTGAGTCACTAATTTTTTTAAAAAAATTTTTTTGCATGGACTCAGAGGCGTCTGATGAGTTTTTTTTTCGGTCTACTATCAGATTGATAGGAAGTTGAAGTCCTGCAGGAGAACTAAAGGCTGATCATTTACAGGAGATGAGAGCAGAGTAAGACAGTCGTTTCACAAAGAAATGATCAAAATCTGATGCCGAGATGAGAACCTTGTCAAGAGAGGCTAAGCGCAGTGAAGGAAGATTCCTAACCGAATTTTTAGATTTCCAAGAGGTAATCTAGAAGTTTGGGCTGACAGAAAACGGTTATGCCTGATACCTGTAGCAGTTTCTTCTAGAGGCTATTGTCTAGGGAGACGATTAACACCATGATCGAATATTTTAGCTGTCAACGATGTTTTCTTCTTGTTTCTGATTAAGCTGGAAAAGCTCTTGTCGTGTTCAAAAGTTTTGTTGCGTTGCCACCGAAAAATTGAGAAATTTTTGCTTCATGTAGCTTTTTAAGCTCATTTTCGTAGTTTGGAAATTTCCGTTAGAAGCTTGGTTAAGTCAACCTTGTAAACCTTTTAGGTTGTATCCCATGAGTTATCTGTTTTTACAGGCTGTGATGCACCGGGTGCTAACAGATGCCGTTACGACGTTTGGCAGGGAGTTAGTCTTCCTGAGGAACAGACTGATTGGAAGGGTAGTCTATGGGGGGCGAACGTTTGACCTTTGGGACCTTTAGAGGTTTTATTACTCAATGGTTATTTCTATTTGAGCCAAGGGAGAGCCTAGCTACTGTAGTCGACCTCAGCTCCAATTAGCCTATTAGTGGTGACAGGCTGTTGGCAGTAGTGTGTTTCGGAACACCCTATTGATTAAATTTTTTTTTTTGACTTATGGTGGTGTGGTAGACACCGTTTTAGTTTAGTGGATGCTATAATCTACTCCCTTTTGTTGGTGGACACCAGGGTCACCATTTCCGTATTTTATTGTCTCCACCTAGTATATCGTGGTGAGGTGTTTGTCTCCTGTTATGTGGGATGGATCGAATGTTTTTCGTTGTTGTTCTAGGGCGAGACCAGTACACGAGGGTTCTTCATGCAACTTGGAGAAGCGCAATGCTGGTTAAATTTTATATCTCTGTGTAGCCACCCTGAAGAATGACGGAGGGCGTTTTTTTCTGGCTCATGTTTCTAGGCAGATTTGTCACCTTGGTGCGATGTGCCGAAGATTTGATTAGCTTTTGCTACGAGCTTTCACCAAGCTCAGTATGGAGTTATCATAACCAAGAGTTTGGGATTTGAACTCCTGTATATATTTCTGTATATATTTCTGTATATATTTCGGTGTATGTTGGTTGCCTGAGGGCATGTGCTCAAAATGCGTGATTTTGAGTCGTTTTGCTTATGGACTCCTATATATAGGATTATGACTTTAGGGAGGTCCTATTTCGAGACTTGCTGTCTCATATAGTTATTTTGGGAATGTTTCCTTGAATGTTAGTTGCGCGCGGACTAATCATTCTGTTCTTTGTGAACATTGCTTTTTGAAGCAGGATCATTCGGTTTGGTGAATTTTAGCTTCTACAGCTATTCACTGTGTTTAGAGTGAATTTTAGCTTTTGTAGCTATTCACTGTGCTTATAGTGTTATTGTTAGCTTTTATAGCTGCTCACTATGTTTCTGGCGATATACCAGAGTGTTTTCTTGGCGAGGAGCCGAGGTTTTTTCTGGCGATATACCAGAGTGTTTTCTTGGCGAGGAGCCGAGGTTTTTTTCTGGCGATGTACCAGAGTGTTTTGTTGGCGATGAGCTGACGTGTTTTCTGGCGATTAACCAGAGCGTTTTCCCTGGCGATTTTAGCATGTCTGGACGTCTTAGGACGTCGACTTTGCGATGTAGAGTGCGATTATTTTCTGAGTGCGACTAGTAGTAATACTAGATTTGGAATGTTCTCTTAGCGATGAGCTAGAGCATTGATAGCGATTTTTCCCGAGCGTTTGTCTGGATATTTATCCAGATATTTTTTTTTTTGGCCTTGTGCTAAATGGTCTGACAAGACTTTTTCCTTTTAGTGTTAGTATTTGCACTAGAATCAGTTTTTTATTTTTCTTTATTTAAGAATTTTTCTAAATTTCTTTTGTTGAAATAGAAAATTTTCTGACAATCCTTAAACTATTTTAAGGGGGGTGTTCATATTTTGTTTCAGTTCACTTTTTTTGATTTAGACAAGAGTCTAGACAAAGTTATATTTTTTTTTTTTTTTGTTTTGGTAACAATAACAGAGCTGATTCTTTTATATAAGAAGACCGCGATTGTTACTTTGAACAGGTATTTCTTATGTTCATGCAAGGATTTTTACTTATTTTTTGATGTACTTAACCTTAGTGCTTAATTAAGTTAAGTCTAGTTATAAGATTCTTGTGTACTTGCAAAGATTTTCATTTGGTTTTCATTGTACTTAATATTAGTGCTTAATTAAATTAAGTCTAGTAGTAAGGTCCGAAGTTTGTAATTTTGTTTTAAGTTCTGACCTTAGTATTAAGTGATAGTGTACCACTTTGTACCTTTTCATAAGTAGCCTTAGTTTAATAGACTAGTGTAGTCTATTTCTTTTTGGAAGGGGTAATGTAACATTTATTTTTTCCTAGATTTTAAGACCATATAATGTTACTGATTTTTCTCTTAATAATGTACTTCTTTTCATTTTTGTATCGAGCGGTATATTAATCAGAAATTCCAAGCCGTTCGGTACCTAGTGTGCTGTGCGGGTTGCCGACCGAATCCATCGAATTTGTGGTACGCCGGATTGGTGAAATGTTTGTATCCGGAGTTTTGGTTCCGGCGTCGCCATTTTACAGACAGAGTGCCCACGGCTTATTTAAGGGTCCGAAGAACTACTGTCTTGGCTAATTTCCATCGAGCCGCAGCCAGGCTTAGTACCATCAAGCCGCAGCCAGGCTGACTTCCACCGAGCCGAGAGGCTTACTTCGACCGAGCCGCAGTAGAGGCTCATGACAATATTTACGAGAGCCAAGTTAGGCACGAGTTTTTTTAACGTAAGGCCGTAGTGGGCTATGTGTGTTTTCTAAATGGAGTAGCCAAAGTAGGCTCTTCTCAAAAGTGTGAAATCGGTTTTGTGTTCCATCGAAGGCCTAGAAGCCCGTAGGAAAACCGTAAGTTACCAGAACATTCATCAATAGATCTATTCCCGCAAATAAGTGTTTTAACAGCAATTTGAACTGACAAAACGTGAAGTGAAAATCACGATTCTTCGATTTCGGGTGTAGTCAAGTTTTAGAAGTAAAATGTCGGATTTAGGGACTCTAATAATAATAACTACCTGTTAGGCTAGAATTTTTTTGTAATCCTTAAAAACTGCAAGGGTTGGAACTTTTATTTTAAATCATGAATAAATTTTCTTTTTTTGTAGATTAAAGCTAGTGTCTCACTGAATACTTATTTTTCTTTTCAGGATAAGAAAAGTTGTACTAGAAAATTCTTTTTAGTAATAACAGTAAAACCCTTCAGTATTTTTTCATTTTTTTAACTGAAGTTAGATCCTTTCTATTTTAAAATGAATGGTGCCCAAAAATTTGTACGACTGAAGTTTTTTTTTAAAAAAAAATAGAAAATAATTCCAAAAAGACGTAAAACAATTATCTCTTACCCATATTTCTCTACCAAGGAAAACTGAGCTAGTGTTTGTTTAATTTCTTTAGTTCTTTTAAAATCATTATTCACTCAATTCATTCTCAGAAATTAAAAAGAGGTTGCAAGAAAATTGTGCCCAAGCGTGGGAAAAACAATTTTCACAGGGTACAAAATGACGCCACAAAAAGCGACCAATTAATATACACGGTACAAAATAACGCCTCAAAAAGCGGGCAACTTAACACATTACAACAGCCTTTTCCATGACTTTCGATATTATTGAAAGCAGTGCGACTGGTCGGTAGTTGTTTGACAAGGTCTTCTTGCCTTTTTTAGGTATCGGCTGAACTGTGCCACATTTCCAGCAGGAAGCAAATATTCCCTTTTTGTAGGGTAGGTTGAAAAGTCTTCAGAAAACTCGTGTTAGTTCCCTTGCACAGTTTTTGAGAACTATGGCAGGGATTCCGTTAGCGCCAGAAGCTCTTTTGGTGTCTAGCTTCATTAAAATACTTTTTATGATACGCTGTCTGAAAACAACATCGGGCATCCTTGACTGCACTATGGGAATAGTAGGTGGTGTTTTTCCTTGGAAATCGGCAGTAGAATGTGAAGCAAACAGTTCGGCCAACAAGTTTGCTTTCTCAACAAGTGTCGTTACAATAGAACTATCTAGCCGTGTGAGCGGTGGTATGGTGGATTTGGTAAAATTTTGACCAACTACCTTAGCGACTGACCAAAAGGACCTGGAATTGTTGGGACAAGCGAGAAGTTCGTTTCTAATTCGCTGATTGTGTGCCTTCTTGGTTTCGTCGATAATTTCTTTGCATCTGTTCCGGGCACGAACAAAGGTGTTACGATTTATGGTGTTAGGATTTTCACGCCATTGTCGGTAGGCAAGATGTTTAGAAGCAACAGCTTCTTTGTATTTTCGGTCAAACCAAGGCTTGCCGTTAGAAGGACATTTCTTCGAAAATGGAATGTAAGCTTCCATACCAGCTAAGATAACATCGGAAACCTCCTTGGCGCAGTCAGATAGGTCGTCGGATCTAAAACAAACGTCTAACCAAGGGGAAGTTCGAAAATATTCCGTGAGATCTACCCATTTAGCAGATTTGTAATGCCAAATCTTGCGCGGTTTAGGCGCCTCTCTGTCCATGACTGGTAGGACACTCGATGTCGAAAGCAGTTTATGGTCGGAAGAACCCAACGGCTGATTTACGGTGACCTTGTAAATCTCCGGATTGGTGGTTAAAAACAAATCAAGGAGACTGGCGAACTCCCCGTCTCGATCAGGGATCCGTGTTGGTTCGTCAATAAGCTGAGTTAAGACACAACTGATTGAGAATGATTCAGTAAAACTAGCTCTTCAGCGTTCTGAGTTTTTTATGCCTAGAATTAAAGCAACTCTCATGAACTCCAGAAAAGTGCTTGCTGAATCAATAATAAATTAGATGGTTGATTTTCGTAATTTATTTTTTGCAAATTGCAGCTAAATTCACTAAATGCATCTAATTTAAAACCTGCAAATTTACATACATATTACATTTGCAAAAAAAGGCCAATTGACTTTTTTTGCAAATGTAATATTTTGTATTTTATATATTTATTATTTTCTATAAGAAACTTTCATGTAATTATAGGAATTAAAATAGTTTTTGGAACTTTAACATAATATTTAATTTTTTTGGATTCAGTTATAAATGAAAATGAATTTTCTGGTCTTATGCCGCACAGCATCATACCATTAGTTGACTTAGTATTGAGTTAGTGAATTTAAACCTCCTTAAATATTGTACAGTTTTAATAGTGTTATGAGAATTTCTTGTCAGTTGAGGTACGGGACAAATGTTAAGCATATTATTTATAAAAAAAAAATGTAGGGGGTGGGGGAGAAGGTTAGAGGGGTAGCGTCATATATATCGTGTTATATGTCCTTTTCCGGGTTACTGGAGACTAGGAATCTGAAGTTCTCTCTTTATTATTCTTAGTTTTAACAGGGAAGGAGTATGTAAGGGGCGAAGATCATTAAATATTTTCAAGGATTTTTTTCAAGTTTTGATTGAGATAATGGGGAAATTTTAGGAGTAATTATTTTTGATGATTTCAAAGGAATGGAAAAGGGTGTTAGAAGAGTGGTTTTGTATTTATCATGTTACTGGACCTTTTCAGGGCTGTCTGATTCAAGAAATCAAATATATTAATTTTCATTACTTTTAATGGCAACACGGGAAGAATGTGAAGGAGGTGGACGTTGTCAATATTGTATAGTTCAAATTCGAAATTTTTGTGATTTTTGGTTAGATAAATTTGAACCATAAATTAATCTATAATATATATAATGGTCTCTCTGTCTGTCTGTCTGTCCGTTAGTGCGCTTATCACTCGAGAATCATTTATCCGATTTACGTGTTTTTTTTTCTTAATTCATGCATATATTCTCTGGCCAGGTTATAGAATATATTTTATTACGTTAGGTAACATAAGGAAAAAGCAGTCACGATAATAGTGAATCAAGTCCATGGGAGCGAAGCCGCGGGCACGGCTAATATAATATATAAAGTAAAAAATATATACGGAATTAAAGGACGAGGCTAGAGTTAGAAGAGTACTTTTACTATATCCTATTATATGTCGTTTATAAGGTTCTTGAAATTCAGTAATCTGAAGATTTTCTGACCGAGGTGGAGGGGAGATAAAAGTGTTGGGGATAGTTAA
Organism: Pachyrhynchus sulphureomaculatus; assembly: GCA_019049505.1. NCBI lineage: Eukaryota > Metazoa > Arthropoda > Insecta > Coleoptera > Curculionidae > Pachyrhynchus > Pachyrhynchus sulphureomaculatus. The sequence continues at coordinate 121,216,827 of CM032447.1, read as the reverse complement.
ATATTGTATAGGTGCAATAGTATTATGAAAAGTTTTCCCAGTTCTTGGTTATGATATTGGATTAAATTTTAGAATAATTAATTGTAATAAAAGATCATCATCAGGATGATGTAAGGGACTAGAGAAATGGTGACATATATACCGAAATGTACGTCTATTTTACGGTTTTGGGAGTCCAGGAACTGGAAATTATATTATTTTTCATTATCTCCAATTTGTTAAAACCTCTCCCTCTGCTTAAGTTCTTTTTATTAATATCTCACTATATTGTGTAAAACATCTTGTTGTAATGCCTAGTTTAAGTTATTTTTCAGTGTTTATTTCAGAACTACGTGTTTGCAGGGGAAGTACTGGGTAAAGCACTATGCCATTTTCTTGGGGTTAGACCTTATTTTTTTTTATTATTAATTATGATATCTAAGTTTGAGGCAACAATTTTTTTACGTTCATTATTAAATTTTTAAATTAAATTACAAATTTGATATATTTTATTTTTAGACCGATAACACGTCTTGACACTGAAAGCTGTTAAATTTAAAATGTTTATTAGCCTTTAGTTATGAACCGATTTTAATTAAATTTCTATGGTAGGTGGTAATTCGATAAGAACATTTTTTGACATTGAGAGCTATCGAAAAACACCTCCTTTATTCCTTGCCCGATTTCAATCAAATTTGAATAACGGTAAATGTAAAATTCGCCCGAAACCTTAATTATGGCATTGAAAGCTGTTAAAATTAAAATATTTATTGCTCTTTTAATTATAAGCCAGTTTCGACTAGATTTATACGGTAAACTCAAATTTGTTATTTTTTTGTGATATCGAGAGCCTTTAAAATTAAATTTTTATGGTAGATGTAAAATCTGTTAACAGAATTTTTTGGTATTGGCAGCTGTCAAAATTAAAATATTTTTGTCTCCTTTAAGGGGTTACACCATCTTGAGATTTTCAAAAAATCGAATTATTTTTCTTTTTTGGTTAGATAAATTGTTTATACTTTTAAGAATTTTTTGAACTTTTAACCATTTCAAAATTCAAATTATTTCTGAAGTTATAGCAATTAGAAGTGCGCGTCAGAGAGTCGGCCCGAAACTCAGGTAGCGATCGGACTGGCACGAGCGGTCGAAGCCTTGACAAAGGGTATTGTTCTTTTAGTCAGTCCTTTATAACAATAATTCCTTTGGGGAATTTTGGAAGCTAAAAGTAACTCAGATACATAAAGTTGGAACTAGTTTAGACTCGCTGAACATTCAAGGTCACAGAATCAGTTTGCTTTGTGACGCAGTAGTGTACATATTGCCACGTGTATTACAAAATTATATTTTTTTATTATTTTTTAATAGAAAACTATTACTGAAATGTCGAAACAAGTATATGTTGATAAAAAATGTAGCCGTCAAGCAGTCTTTATCGGAGCAGGAAGAAACTACATCACCCGATAAATCGTTATTTAATGGAAAGAGAGGAAGTTAGCACCAGTACATCAGCTAAACAATTAAAGAACAGTGAAACCGTTGATTTTGATGTGGATGCATCTTTCGGGTACTGATTAATTAATTTTGTATCTGTTTTTTCTGCTATAAGTGAAGTGATAAAGTGTAAACAGTGCGGCGGTGATATAAAATTTACCGAAACCTCTCCACCAGTTCTAATAAATTCATGCCCTCTTATCAGTGGTAGAGCATATGATGTGAATAGACGATTAGTTTTTGCGTTCAGACTTCTTGGTATTGGCTTAGTAGGAATAGAGAAATTCTGTGGAATCATGGACTTACCTAAACCAACTTTCCAATCGTAAAAAAAAACACTGCTACAAAAACTATTTGTGAATTGTCCATGAAAACTGCTATCCAAGAGGCAAAAGAATTGAATAACGCAGTAGAACTCACCGTTTCAGGGGATGAAACGTGGCTTCTCATCCCTTTTAGGCGTTTCTACCCTTATATCATTTTACTCAGGAAAAGTTCTTGATCTTATAGTAAAAAGTTCATAGTGTAAAGTTTGTGAATTTTGAAGGTACTGAGGAGTATGATGAGTGGAGCAATGAACACTCAGGTAAATGTTCTGCCAATCACGAAGGGTCAGCTGGAAAAATGGAAGTGGATAGTATTGTAGAAATGTTCAAAAGATCCGAAACACTTTATAACGTACGATATGGTAATTACGTACGCGATGGAGTCAATAAGACTTATAAAAGAATTGTTGACTCAAATCCATATGAAAATTTAGTTGTTAAAAAAAAAGAATGTATAGGTCAGGTGCAAAAACGAATGGATACGCAAGTACGCAAAGTAAAAAAAGATAATCCTGGTATAGGGGGTAGAGGGAAGTTGACAGCCAAGCTTACTAATGAGTTTACTTTGATCTTGCAATTAGAAGGAGTATAAATACATCAGTTGAAACAATGAAAAATGCGATATGGGCAACTTAGTACCATAAAATATCCACTGATGAAAAGCCACAGCATGACAAGTGCCCGTCCGGCGAAGATACCTAATGTTCGTATCAGAAAGTGAAGACCTCTGAAACTCTGGAGTCTTATAAGCATAAAAATTCTATTCCTGTAGTTGTCTAAAAAGTAATTGAACCGGTATATGATAGATTAACTGATACCGATTTGTTAGAACGCTGTTTAGAAGGATACACTCAGAATAACAACGAAAGTCTAAACGCTGTCATTTGGTCTATGGCTCCAAAAGTGCATTACAGTGGCACAAAAATTTTTGAAATTGCATCTTATATTGCAGCTAGTGTATTTAATGATGGATATACTAGTGTATTACAAATAATGCAATTATTAAAATTTCTAATTGACTCAAGCGCACCGCGATTTACCGAGAACTTGGATTCTCAATGGATATCTATAGCCAACATTAGAGCCCAAAAGGAGACTAAAGAGGTTAGGAAATTGAAAAGAGCTGCTCAAAAGGAGTCGGAAGACATCGCGGCAACAATGGAAGATCTCATGTACGGTCCAGGAATCGCACATTGAAGATAATTTAAAAAAATATTTGGTTTTAAAACGCTGACGCCGTTCTTTTGCGTTTTTTTTCGAAACTACGTTTTTTAAACTGGTGTACAAAATATCTTAAGATCTACTTAACCGATTTTGTTAAAATTTACACACATATTTTTATAATATTATCTAAGATGTAGCCTAGGATTTTTTTGATTGGGTGCCACGTTAAGTTATAATTTTTTTTAACTCAAAATTTCGATAAAAATCAGAATTTTTTTTTTCCAACAGGTGTCATTTCCACAAAAAAATTTCAAAAATTGTTTTTCCTATGCTACATCTTAGCTATTACCTATCTAAATAAGAAAAAAATTATTTTTTATTTTTCGGACGATGCCTGACAAGAGAAAATAAGAACACCATCAGCAACAATTTTCAAAAGAGGGTCCTAATTGATGGCTCATATCACCGTCATTTTTAAATTTTTTTTATTCGTTATTATTTCAAATTATTCATAAAATTACTATGTATATGTGTAAAACAAAAATTATTTTATATTATTTATTTTTATACCTATTTTTCCGAGCGCCAAGGTGATGTAACCCTTAACAGACTGTTTTCACAACTTGTATGTATACTCTATGTATTTATGTATATTATCCAATATTCAGCACGGGCGTTCGTGTAGAGTGAGTTAGGCATAAATCTAGATTAAAATCAAAATTTATTGAAATTAATGAAAATTAACCTGTGAGTAACTAATTTAGATTTATCTGATCTATTAGAACTGACGTTTCTGTGACTACCGAAGTTTAAGATATCTGCACTTTTAAAACTATCCTTTTAGCGAAATGGAATCTAAACTAGTAGTGGCTAAATTATGTTTCGCCGTGTCTATTAAATTAGAGTACCTCAGTTACTAAAACCAAACTTTCTGTAACTAGCTTAAATGGCTTTAATTATTCGGAATCAATATTTGTCACCGTTTCAAAATCAATACTATTAGTTTAGTTAGACCGGAATTTATAGGTTCAAGAACCTTAATCAAGTTAACAAATTCCTTCATTTTGTCCTTGTTACGCATGTCATATTACAAAATCTTTAAAATTACAATTTCTTTTATGGGTCTAGCACACGTGCTGCAGGGAAGTCCCTAAAGCGCTACAGGAGCGACATGTGTGCGGAAAAAGCGATTCACGTTATTCTGGAATCGCTGTAAATTGTACTCGGTGGGAAACAGTCTTCCAAAGGGATGATGTTCTCCATATAAAAGACTGCTTGAAACGCGTTGTACGAGGAGTAACAAGCTGAACCTCATACGGATGTGAAGTGTTAGCGCGACGTGTATTCCTAACATGCACCGCTCTGGGAGGAATTAAGCGGGCTACATCCTTCGAACACATACTTGAAGAATAGGCTCAAGTCGCCAACTGTTCTTCGATGTTTCAGCGAATCAAGGAACCCCAAACATGGGAGCAGTATTCCATAGTTGGTCGAATTTGAGCTTTGTAAAGAATTAACAATTGTTGTGGAGTGTAAAGCTTTCTGATTCGAAATAATATTCCCAACTTTTGAGATGCTCTCCTTGCTATACTGCACTGACCGTTATTTGATGGATAATAACTAGGAATCACCACTTATGTTGATTATATTATTACTGACAATTGTTTCGACACACTGTGTCTTCTTCTGGAGCACGATGTAAATTAACTAACAAAGTATGTTACAGAATAGATAGGTTACCTAATTAGTAATTAGGTAAACTATATAATCTGCCTCTTCTTGCCTTTTTTAGGTATCGGCTGAACTGTGGCAAATTTTGCAGCAGGAATGAAATACTCCCTTTCTGTAGGATAGGTTGAAAAGTCTACAGAAAACTGGTGTTCCCTCGAACTATGAGTAGTATTCCGTCAACGCCAGAAGCTTTTTTGGTGTCTAGATTCATTAAAATACGTTTTATGATACGCTGTCTGAACACAGTATCGGGCATCACTGATTGCACTATGAGGATAGTAGGTGGTATTTTTCCTTGGAAATCGACAGTAGAATATGAAGCAAAGAGTTCAGCCAACAAGTTCGCTTTTTCAACGTGTCGTTGCAATAGAATTATCTGGCCGAGTGAGTGGTGGTATGGTGGATTTGGTGAAATTTTGACAAACTGCCTTAGCGGCTAACCAAAAGGACCTGGAATTGCCGGGACAAGCGAGAAGTTTGTTTTTAATTCGTTGATTGTGTGTCTCCTTGGTTTCGTCGATAAGTTCTCTGGCACGAACAAAGGTGTTACGATTTATGGTGGATGGTAGATTTTCACGCTAGTGTCGGTAGGCAAGATGTTTAGAAGCAACAGCTTCTTTGCATTTTCGGTCAAACCAAGGCTTGCCGTTCTTAGAAACTGCCAATATGGCACGTCCAGGTCGAAGGATAAATTTATCCTCCTTAATCATATTGTATGATTATATAACATTACCACACAATAAAGGAAAATATAGGGTTCAAAAGTATTTTTTTTCGAAATTTGAATATTTTATAAGATAATATTTCCGTAATAAAGGCCAAAATTAGTTTGCTCTTGTTTGAACTTTAAAGAAGTGCATCAATATGTTCACACATATTGATGCACTTCTTTAAAATTCTTGCCTTTCGAGTTAATAAACTCAAAATTTACACCTAGTCTATACATCCAACACTAAGTTGTCAGTAATAGTTATAAGTTATAAACTTATAACTATCTTAAGAGTTATAAGTTTATAACAAAGTTATAAATTTATAACAATTATAAATAAGCATTGTTTAATGCTTATTTATCATTTGTGGTTGCCTCATCTGTGTGGGAACCAACAATTATAAATAAGCATTAAACAATTTGTATCTGCACATTGCACACATATTGATGCATTTCTTTAAAATTCTTACCTTTCCAGTTAATAAACTCGAACTTTATATTACACACAACACTAAGATAAGTTGTCAATAACTGTCGGCAGATAGTTATAAGTTATAAACTTATAACTATCTTAATAGTTATACGATTATAACAAAATTATAAACTTATAAGAATTATAAATAGGCATTGTTTAATGATTATTTATCATTGTTGGTTGCCCAATATGTTTGGCACATAGAGATATTAGAAGAGAAGAGAAAGTATACAGCCTGCTGTAAGTGAAAGCGTATAGTCGTTAAAAAGAGAAAGAAATAATATGAGTCTCTGTCACAAAATTCTCGCACGGGTACGCACTCCCACAACACTAAGAGTGCGTGCCCACGCGAGAATGTTGTGGGCATGCGCCGAGTAAGAGGGACTCATGTTATTTCTTTCTCTTTCTATGAGCGCCACGCTTCTCGCGAGAACTTACCTCCTCTAGTCTAATATCTCTATGGCCTAGGAACCAACAATTATACATACGCACTAAACAATTCTTTTCTATAAGCATTATATAATGATTATTTATAACCATTAAACAATGCTTATTAATAACTGGAACTATCCAGTCATTTATATGCATTGTTTCGTAAAAATATGATCCTTTTGTATACTTAATCACTTGTTTACGCAAAGCATGCGATTATACATATATAAGAAGTTTTGTTATAATAGTGGCCCAAGTTAGGCTTGACGCCAAACATTTGGACCAGTTGATGATGAAGATACTTATATAATGGAAAAGAATCAGCGAAAATCCCTATAAGGAGTAAACTAATACGTAGGCTGAAAAGTTTTTGGTCTGACATATAGATGTCGCTCTTTTCAAAAAATTTTTGGAAGTACCAACCTTCAAACGATACGTGTCAAAATTTCATAATATTTCGACGATTACTTTATAAGTTACATTGGTTTTAGTGACGCTACTTTTGACATTTTCAAAACAATGGAAAACACTAGAATTTCGTGTATTGATTAAACACTATTTTTCGATGGGAAAAAATACCGTTCAAACAAAGCAATGGTTTGATATGTGCTACGGGGACTCTACCCCTGGAAAATCACTCATCATTTACTGGTATGCTGAATTTAAACGCGGTCGTATAAACACAAATGATGCTGAACACTCTGGACGCCCAAATGAGGTGGTTACACCGAAAAACATCAACAAAATCCACAAAATTGTTTTGGATGGCCGTAAAGTGAAATTGCGTGAGATAGCTGCCACCCTAAATATATCAAAAGAACATGTTGGTCATCGAGTATCCTACCAATAAGTGACAGAGAGGCGCCTAAACCATGCAAGATTTGGCACTACAGATCTGCTAAATGGGAAGATCTCATGGAATATTTTCGAACTTTCCCTTGGTTAGACGTTTGTTTTCGACCTGATGACCCATCTGACTGCGCCAGGGAGGTTTCCGCTGTTATTTTGGCTAGTATGGAAGCTTACATTCCTTTTTCGAAAAAATGCCCTTCCAACGGCAAGCCTTGCTTGACTGAAAATGCAAAAAAGCTGTTGCTTCTAAACATCTTACCTACCGATAATGGCATGAAAATCCTAACCCCATAAATCGTAACACCTTTGTTCGTGCCCGGAACAGATGCAAAGAAATTATCGACGAAACCAAGGAGGCACACAATCAACAAATGAGAAACAAACTTCTCGCTTGTCCCGACAATTCCAGGTCCTTTTGGTCAGTCGCTAAGGCAGTTAGTCAAAATTTCACCAAATTCACCATACCACCACTCACACGGCCAGATAATTCTATTGCAACGACACCTGTTTAAAAAGCGAACTTGTTAGCTGAACTCTTTGCTTCACATTCTACTGTCGATTTCCAAGGAAAAACCACCTACTATTCCCATAGTGCAGTCAAGGATGCCTGATATTGTCTTCAGACAGCGTATCATTAAACCTATTTTAATGAAGCTAGACACCAAAAAAGCTTCTGGCGCTGAGGGAATACCTGCCATACTTCTCAAAAACTGTGCGAGGGAACTAACACCAGTTTTCTGTAGACTTCAACCTATCCTACAGAAAGGGAATATTTCCTTCCTGCTGGAAATGTGCCACAGTTCAGCCGATACCTAAAAAAGACAAGAAGACCTTGCCAAATAACTACCGACCAGTCGCACTGCTTTCAATAATATCGAAAGTCATGGAAAAGGCTATCAATCAGCATATTCTGCAATATCTTGAAGGATTCAACATTATTAGCGATCACCAATATGGCTTTCGTAAACACAGATCAACAGGAGATTTTCTGACTTATATAACACATGTTTGGAACAACGCAATTGAACACTTTGGAGAATCTCGAGCGGTTGCTCTTGACATATCTAAGGCATTCGACCGTGTTTGGCACGATGGACTGTTGGCTAAGCTACGCTCTTATGGTATGTCTGAAAAGTTGTGTTTGTGGCTCTCATGTTTCCTCAGAAAGCGTTCTTTATGAGTGGCAGTCGACGGATTTCTTTCTAACACTTTTACTATCAACGCCGGTGTGTCCCAAGGCTCCATACTATCTCCTACTCTCTTTCTCATTTACATTAACGATCTCCCGGAAAAGACCCAAAATCCAATCTACAGCTTTGCAGATGACAGTACGCTTATCTCTTCATTCACTTTGAACGCTCGGACATCGGCTACTTAGACGAATATCTGCAGACAGCGAGAAGTCATTCAACTTAACCAAGACCTGGAAGAAATTCTATCTTGGGGTGACAGTGGATTTTAACGCTACTAAAACCCAGGCGGCAGTTTTTTCTAAAAGAGTTAACGTTGCTGAACCCGACATAGTTATGGCGGGGCACTCCATTCCTCTAACATCGTCACTCAATTTGTTGGGCGTTAATTTGAGAGCAAATATGTCCTGGCATGAACATGTCGCAGGTATAGCAAGGAGAGCTTCTCAAAAGTTGGGAATATTATTTCGAACCAGAAAGCTTTACACTCCACAACAACTGTTAATTCTTTACAAAGCTCAAATTCGACTAACTATGGAATACTGCTCCCATGTTTGGGGCTCCGCTCCCAACCCAAAGTGCATTTGTTGGATTCTATTCAGAGAAGAGCTGTTCGTCTAATTGGAGACCCGGAACTGACCGGCGGCCTTGATTCGCTGTAACGTCGAAGAACGGTTGGCGACTTGAGCTTATTCTACAAGTATTTTCATGGAAAGTGTTCGAAGGATTTGGCCCGCTTAATTCCTCCCAGAGCAGTGCATGTTGAAATACACGTCGCACTAATATTTCACATCCGTGTGAGGTTCAGGTTGTTATCCCTCATACAACTCTTTTTAAGCAGTCTTTTATATGGTTAACATCATCCCCTTGGAATAATTTACCCAGGACTGTGTTTCCCACCGAGTACAATTTACAGCGATTCAAGAACAACGTGAATCGCTTTTTCAGCACACGTGTTGCTCCTGTAGCGCTTTAGGGACTTCCCTGCAGCACGCGTGCTAGACCCATAAAAAAAAAGAATGGATGAAACATAGATCCACCACTACACACCGGAATTAAATTGGCTGTCAGCTGAGTGGACAGCAGTCGGTGAAAGCCGTCCGAAGCGATCAAAGACCCAACAGTCGGCTGGTAAGGTTTTGGCCTCTGTATGTTGAGATGCGCATGCAATTATTTTCATCGACTTGGCTGAGAAGCAGAAAACCATCAATCGCGAATATTATATAAAGTTATTGATGCATTTGAAGGGAGAAATCGCAAAGAAACGACCCCAAATGAACAAGAAAAAAATACTCTTTCATCAAGACAGTGCACCGTGTCACAAGTCAACGGTTACGATGGCAAAATTGCATGAATTGAATTTCGAATTGCTTCCTTATCCACCGTATTTTCCAGATTTGGCCCCCAGTGACAATTATCTATTCGCAGACCTCAAAAAATGCTCGGAGGAAAGAGAAGAAGTTATCGCCGAAACTGAAGCCTATTTTGAAGGCAAAGCCAACTCCTACAAGAAAGATATAGAAATATTAGAAAAGCGTTGAACTGATTGTATCGCTCTTGAAGGAGACTATGTTGATGAATAAAATCGAATTTTGCCACAAAAATGTATTTTAAGTAGTTAGACCAAAAACTTTTCAGCCTACCTGTTACCTCGGATTTGTGGTACAAGATCATACAATATTTTAAGTATTAGAAATACTTTTTGTGTACTTTGTAGGAATAGCTAGTTTTTGGCTTAGTTTTTAAAAAGACTTCTATTTTTTCAGAAGCACTACGGACTGCGGCTGTAAGTAATATATAATTATTAAAAACAACTAACTACCTTAGCCATAATTATTACTCGATTAAAGGTGACTGGATAATTTTTTTCTTATTTATTTAATCGTCTAATCAGTAAGTACAAAAGGCAACATGCGGTTTTACCGATTCAACAATATGCTACATTAGAACAGATATATTCTATTTTTAACCGAAGTTGTATTCATCTAAAGTTAATTTTAAAATTGTGGAATCCATTTGGAACACTTTGGTTAACAAAAAAAGACTACCTTACTCTTTTAGAGCCCAAAGTGCGACTTGAATTCGACTCTATTTTGGTAAATCGTTACGAAAAACGGATTTATTTATAATAAAGATTTTCTATTTTTATCTCAACCTTGGTGTTTTAACATTCCGTCCCCTGTTGCCACGTGTCTGGGTCGAGCGATAAAAACAAATGATTCCTAACTGTTGCATTTAGCAGGTTTACACTGCATCCTGTTATCATGCACGTGGGTCAATGTTTTTAAATTTTATTCTCATATATTCTATTAATGTAACTATGCATTACAACAACTATTTTTTTTTATATAAAACCTAAAATACAATCGGGCTTAAAACTGGAACAAATTTGCTGGATTTCTTGCCAACAATTTCAGTGGCGTAGAATCAGTTGTACTGACAAATTTTAGTCTAAATAAAAATTAAAAATGAAATAAAACTAATTAATACATAATTATTTTCAGTACTACATATAAAGTAGCTGTAACAAGGACTTACAAAATATAATTGTGGCATAATCGTTTCCTGCAAAGCATTTTAATAGTATTTTCTGATCTCTAGAATATTCTTTGTGGTATGACTATTTTAGAAACACGCCACTTTATTACTGAGACGCAACAGTGTATTTTAAGAAAAGATTACGGTCGACCTTATTTATGGACACAACAATGGTACTGAAGATGAAACCCAGATGTGGCGCGTGTGCGGAATAGCGCTGTAGATTGCATATCATGGGAAGCAAAGCCTTGGGCAGTTCATTCTAAAAGGATGAGCTTTTTTACATAAAAGAATTCTTTAATACAATAATACCATAAGTGACAAGGTTATCAGTCAAGATTACTGGAGAGTACGGGGTTCCCAACCAAATATATATATATATATATATATATATATATATATATATATATATATATATATATATATATATACAGGGTGCCCCATATGTATGGAATAATGATTCCACAGCATTTATTATTCAGTGTATCAATATTTAAATAAAAGTTGTAGGACGTTGACAATAAAATGTTTTGAACTACCAGTTCGAAGAAATTACATCTTGATTTTTTTTAAATGGAAAGCCCTGTGTATTATTTTATTTTTGAGTCCTACTAAAAATTCTAGATAATATTTGTCTAACATACCATATGTCTAGATTGAACTGTTTCGGAATTATTGTCATTTGAAATTTAAAATAAAAAATTGACAAAAAAACTATTAATAAATACTCTAGGTTTATTTTTAAGGTAACAATTGCTCAAAATGTCTACCGTTAACAGCGAGGCAATGTCCCAATCTGTCATAAATAGCCCGAACAGAGTTTTGCAGAGAATCTGGGGTGATCTGTGCTACTTCAAATTGAATTCTTTGTTGTAAAGCTTATATAGTTTCAGGTCGACTTCGGTAAACTTTGGTTTTCAAATAACCCCATAAAAAAAATCGAGTGGCATAAGGTCGGGAATCCTTGCAGGCCATTATGTAGCACCTCTTCTGCCTATCCATCGATTAGGAAAAATTGCATCCAAATATCTACGAATATTGATTTCGTAGCGAGGAGGTGCTCCGCCCTGTTGATTCCACAGATTCCTGTTAGGGGTATCCAAATTATTTTCATCGAAAAAAAGACCTGCACAAGCTAGAATAACTTGCTCTTGGAGTAACTGTAAATACCGCTGTCCTGTAAGATTTCCATCGATAAAAAAGGGACCAATGATATGATGTCCACAAATCTCTGCCTACACGTTTATCTTTTGTGGTCTTTGAGAATGACTGTCCATTATCCAGTGGGGATTCTCAGTAGACCAGTACCGGTAGTTATGCCTGTTAACTTTTCCGTTAAGACTGGCCTCGTCAGAAAAAACAATATTATGAATTAAGTTGGGATCATTATTGATTCGTTCCATCATGACCTCGCAAAATTCAACGCGCCTATCGTAGTCATCTTGAGATAATTTTTGCAATAGAATGGGTTTGTATGAACGCAATTTTTCTTCATTCAGTATACAACTTAAGGTACTTTTACTTATGTTGTGGTCTAGGCAAAGCTGACGAGTGGCTGTATGGGGATTTTCTGTAATTTCTAATAAAACATCTAACTTTTTATCATCGCTTATTTTAACTTGGGGGTCCAGATTTAGAATGATCCCTAACATGACCTGATTGTCTAAATCGTTTTAGCGTTTTGCCAGCTACGGATTGGGTAATAGGTTCTCGATTCGGATATCCTGCGTTAAAAAGATCACACACTGTTGTGTTCTCCTACTGTCTTCGTAATCAATCATCATTAACAAAGTGATTCTTTTAGTTTTTGTTAAATGTACCATTATGATATTACGCTCAAATTGCATTTTCACAAAATGCAGCAATAAATGTTTTCGTCAGTAAATCATTTTTTGACGCGTTAAGTCGTTACCTGACAGTAAATGTTTGACACAAGCCAGCTTAATTTTTTTTTTATTTGGTCTCCTTAATTTCAAATATCAATAATTCCAAAACAGTTCAATTTAGACATATGGTATGCTAGACCAATAATATCCAGAATTTTTAGTAGGACTCAAAAATAAAATAATATACAGGGCTTTCCATTTAAAAAAATTTAAGGTAGCGTAATTTCTTCGAACTGACAGTTCGAAACATTTTATTGTCAACGTCAGCATGTGCGCCGTATAACACCCTTTATCTTTTATTTAAACATTTTTTAGATACACTGATTAAAAATTGCTTTGGAATCATTATTCCATACATATGGGGCACCCTGTATATATATATATATATATATATATATATATATATATATATATATATTGGCTGGAAACCCCGTCACTTCAAAACATTTTATTGCCAACGTCAGCATATGCCGTATAACTCCCTATGACTTTCATTTAAACATTTTTTTGATACACTGATTAATAAACGCTGTGGAATCATTATTCCATACATATGGGGCACCCTGTATATATACATATATATATATATATATATATATATATATATATATATATATATATATCTATATATATATATATATATATATATATATATATATATATATATATATATATATATATATATGTATATATATATATATATATATATATATATATATATATATATATATATATATATATATATATATATATATATATATATATATATATATATATATATATATATATATATATATATATATATATATATATATATATATATATATATATATATATATATATATATATATATATATATATATATATATATATATATATATATATACTAGCCGGGCCCGCGGCTCCGCTCGCGTGGACTTGATTCACCACTATCGTCTCCCATTATTTCCCTTATTTCTCAATATTTCTCCTTATCTCCCATTATCTCTACATAATTTATATTATCTAGGCTTAACTCTGCTCATCTCCCATTATTTCTCCTTATCTCCCATTATTTTTTCCTTATCTCCCCCTATCTCACCTTATCTCCCATTATCTGGGCTTAGCTCGACTTATCTCTCAATATTTCTCCTTATCTCCCATTATTTCTCCTTATCTCCCATTATCTCACCATAACTCCCATTATCTAGACTTATCTTTGCTTATCTCCCATTATTTCTCCTTATCTCCCATTATTTATATTTATCTCCCCTTATCTCACCTTATCTCCCATTATCGAGCCTTATCTCGACTTATCTCCCATTATGTCTCCTTATCTCCCATTATCTAGGCTTATATCGAATTATATAAAACATATGTTTAAATTTATAAAAACACGTAAATCGGATAAGTGGTTCTCAAGTGATAAGCGCACTAACGGACAGACAGACAGGCAGAAAGACGTTGCATTTTATATATATTTCTAGATAGAAGATTATAGATAACCTGGCCAGAGAACAAATGTATGAATTAAAAAAAAAACACGTAAATCAAATAAGGGGTTCTCGAGTGATAAGCGCACTAACGGACAGACACACAGACAGAGAGACGTTGCATTTTATATATATTATATTCTTTGCTACATGATATTGTTCCATATTTAATGCTTTAGGCAGTATATTGCAAGAGAACGCGCTAGCGGCGAACTTTTCTCCGACTTAATTCACTATTATCGTCACTGCTTATTCCTTATGTCACCTAACGTAATAAAATATATCCTATAACCTGCCCAGAGATCATATGTATGTTTAAGAAAAAAACACGTAAATCGGATAAGTGGTTCTCCAGTGATAAGCGCACTAACGGACAGACAGACAGACAGAGGACGTTGCATATATATATTATAGATATTCTTTGCTGCATGATATTGTTCTATATTTAATGGTTTAGCATGTTTAAAAAAAAAGCACGTAAATCGGATAAGTGGTTCTCCAGTGATAAGCGCACAAACGGACAGATATACTTTACATTTTATATATTATAGACGTAATAAAATATATATCTATAACCTGGTCAGAGAACATATGTATGAATTTAAAAAATCACGTAAATCGGATAAGTGGATCTCGAGGGATAAGTGCATGGACAGACAGACAGACAGACAGAGAGACGTTGCATTTTATATATTATAGATATAGATTATTATTATTATTATTATATAACCTGACCAAAGAATATATGTATGAATTTAAAAAAAGACATAAATCGGATAAGTGGTTTTCGCGTGATATACGCACTAATGGACAGACAGACAGACAGAGAGACATTGCATTTTATATATATTATAGATTATAGATATTCTCTGCTACATAATATTGTTCCATACTTAATGGTTTAGGCTGTGTATTGCAAGGCAACGCGCTAGCGGCAAACAAACATCATTCACTATTTTACGTCACTACTCATTCCTTATGCTACCTATCGTAATAAAATATAGCCTATAACCTGGCCAGAGAACATATGTATGTTTTTAAAAAAAAAGTACGTAAATCGGTTAAGTGGTTCTCCAGTGATAAGCGCACTAACGGACAGACAGACAGACAGACAGACAGACAGACAGACAGAGAGACGTTGCATTTTATATATATTATAGATTATAGATATATATATATATATATATATATATATATATATATATATATATATATATATATATATATATATATATATATATATATATATATATATATATATATATATATATATATACAGAGGATTTGCAGAGATAGTGTAAATCTTTGGATTGCCAGTCAAAAAGAGATTAGCTAACTCTGAAAATTTAAGTTGCGTTTTATAAGCTGCATGTGCCTCCAACTGTATTCGGTTGTTATTTTTAACCAGAGCCGAGGATAGAAAATCCGAGCCTAAGGGGGTTTAATTTTCAGAGAGAGAGAACGAGTCCGGGTCTGTCCCGGGAAAACATTTTCTGTTAGTAGAACTTTAAAAGTGTAGCCACTTCAAAGTAGTAGAAAAATAATCGATAATTGAAGGTGGGCTTCCTAAAAGAAGCTTTTTAAAGTGAAGCCAGATTCAGTAAAAGGGTCCAACTTTAAAACTGCTCGAATCTGTTAATTAGAGGTTTAAATTGACAAGGGCATTAGTAAGTCAACTAAATGATGTAAAGAATAAAATCAAAAATTCATTTTTATTTGTGATTTAACTGATAAAAATTAAATATTGTGTCGTAATTCTAAAAACTATTAAATTTTCTACCTGTTTCAGGGTTTTATTTTAAATTTTTAGATGACAATTTTTTTAGCGATATTTATCATATGAAATATAACAGCGTCAAAAACAAAAGGTAACTGGACAGCTAGAAACTTCAACTTCCATGACACTAGATCGGATCTAAATTTTAGACCATTTTATTTAATGTGTCTGTTAAAGCTTAAGCCATTTTCAATACTGCAAGAAAATCAATAGCCGCAGGGAGAACTCAAGTTTTAAAAAATTAAGCAACCTTTTAAAGCTTGAACACGTCTGAACATCTTAAACAAAAAACAATATTCAGAGAGTAGTTTGTTATAAAACAATCCTCTTTTGTAATGGAATTTACTTTAAAAGCCTAAACCCTTCCTAACATAACAAAATTTAACGATGATCAGGACGTTCCGGAAAAAAGTCTCTCTTGTAGTAAACGAATTTTATACATCCTAATTTACTAAAAAGTCTAACTTTAAAACTAATCTAATTTGACAATTAAAAGGTTTAAGTTAACAAGAGCACCGGCAAGTGAACTAAAGAAGGCTGTGGAGTATAGGATTACAAAATTCGTTTTTGTTAAAATATTGAGTTAAAATTCAATAAACCATTTTTCCTTTCTGTCTCAAGGCCTTCACCTAAGCTTTACATCAAATTTTATTATAAAAATTTAAATTGGGTAAAAATAAACAGTACGAAATATTATATTGTCAAAACTAATCAACTGAACAGCTAGAGGTTCTCAAAAATAGCCTGGGCCTAACTTATACATACACTTCTTTTAGGGAATCTAGCTGTATAGAATTTTGATCATTTGTCAGAACAACAAGTAGTGATAACCAGGAAAGGGTCAACAGACAAGTACTCTGGGACCCTATGTATTTATTTCAAGTACTTAACAATTTCTGCAATACGAGATATTTAGAAACACCATATTTTTATTGAACGAACAGTTATCAGACCCAAATGGTGATGGGTGGATCCTAAGATAAGTTGTCAAACAGCAATCTGATAATGGACTATGACGATAAGTGTTTTTCGGTTTGATTTTTTCCGTTTTCTATTCCTGGCTTTTTATTTAGGGTTGTGCCCTCTCGCCACTTTTTCCTCCTAGTTAGTGACTGAACCAGATTGAATCTGCTTTAAGTAGAAGTCTGCTTTCCCCATAGGCGACTCATATGGGACCCGTTGCGTTTGGATCCGATATGGCGGGTTCGCGGATCATTGGATTGGCATGCCGAGCTGTCTTATCCCAATAATTCTTCTGCTGGCCATTGCTGTACTGTAGCATCGTCTTGACTATTAAGTTTCGGTACCGTTGGTCTTTTCTTATGAACTAAGGGGTGTTAGTTATCATACCTAGGGTCTTATTCTGCACGGTCTTCACGGATCTCGAATATCTGAATCCATATCTGATAGCCGTACAGTAGCCTTTGTGTGATGATCGTTTTTGTTTCACAGCGACAGCTTGTTGGGCACGATTAAGCAGTCGGTGGAGTCCTGAACTTATACTTTAACTATTGAGAATGAAGCCTAGCATTTCAACCAGCTTTTTGTCATAGAGCAGGCCTAGATAGTTGATTTTATTTTGCTATGTAATTTTGGGGCAGCCAAGTAAGAGATTACCGGAAGGAATTATTCTCAATTTAAAAAAGAACATTGCTTGAATCTTTGCCGATTTTATCTTGATCCGCCAGTGCTCAAATCAAATTGACAGTTTGTTCAATTGAGCCTGGAATTGATTAATTAATGGATCAGGTCTTCTTCCAGGTGTTTGCAGTATCGTCAGTGCACAACGCTAATTTGTTGTGTTCCGCCTTCAGGTTTTCTGTTGCGAAGAGATTAAACAATAGTGGTAATAATAGAGAGCCTTGTCAGATTCAAACTCTCACCGTCTTTTCCTCTAAGGTTTCTCCATTTATCGTTCCTGTCCGAGGTGTAGGACCATTTTAGCTAGCGGCAGCGGAAAACCGAGTCTAATAAGTTTTAGCAACAGTCTCCCTGGCGTTATTTGCAGGCCTTTTATGTTTTGGATCGCCAGTTTGTTTGACACTCTTTAACTTTCTATTTTTTTCTGGAATTTGTCGTTTTATATTTTTTGCTAGACTAGCTTTTTGAAAGTGGCCTGGAGAGAGTTTCCAAGGCTCTTGTCAGAGCGGCCTTAAAATCTCTCGTCAGGTTCCTCGCCACCTCGTCTAGGTCTAGTAGGGAATCTAAACGAGGGATGGGTCTAGTCTTCGACAAGAGTTCCCGAAGCTTTTCTCATTTTATCGCCATCTGTCTTAAAACGATCTTAAGGTGGTCCGAAGACTCTGATTTTGTGGACATAGCGGTATTTTTGATGGAGTTTTAATGGCCAGTTTTATCTATATTTTTTATCTATTAATCAACTACATAACCGTTATTACCATTACGCCAAACACACTACTTTTTGCAATTAACACTCACTATCATGGTAATAATGTTTAACGAAACACGCGTCGGGCGCAAAAATAAAGTATTTGGTCCAATGGTGTTGTGTAATATCGTTGTGCCAAATATTCAAAAACTCCAATATTAGTAAATTATCATAACATAAAATACGATTATATCAAATTCACTTTTTTCCAATATTACTCTTGATTATTAAGTTTTTCCAATATTACTCTTGATCGTTATGGTTAGAAGATTATAGGAAGGTCTAGTAAATTTGTTGCCAGGTTTCGACCAATACACTTTCCGCGAATTACGCCCGAAATTTTTATTTTGTTTTTAACAATGTTTTTGGAAAATGAACATTATTTAGGTATCACAAAATCTTTTTATTTTAAATTTGTCTCTATACTCTTTTTATTTGAAAGTTCAATAAATCATCTAGAATTACGCAAATTAGTATCAAGCAGTAGTAAGGGTCCCAGAGTTTTACCTACATTTAGTCTGTAATGCAGTTCAACAACTTTATTGGAATGCCATCTGGCATCGATCTAATATTCTCAATTTCTTATATTTGAATACAATAGAAAACGACCCTTTTTTTGTTATTTGGGGCTAAATAGTCCAATAGTTCTGCTGCTGCTATTATTTGCGAATAGTATGAATGAAACAGCTGTATAATGTTTAAACATTTATTTAAAAAAATATATATTTTATAACGAAACATTATTAATTAAAAAATATACAAATGAGGTAGTCAAACAACAATGAAAAAAGTATAACCAATTTTCTATCTCCGACAGGCATGAAAAACTATTATTTTCCGACTCATTTGAATTTACATGTATAATTAAAGGTTCAACAATGGCATTCACAGCCATGTCCACAGACCATATTTTCTCTTCCACCCTCAATACATGCTCGAAGCATTTTCGCCAATTTTCTGTGGAAACATTAGATATGGCATTCTGAAAAAGGTTTTGTACGTCTGCTAATTTATAGGTCGTATTGTTCCTGGCGACTTCATCTTTAACCTGTGCCCATCTAAGTTCTATGGGATTAAGCTCTCAATGATATGGTGGCAGGCGATAAACACATTACGTTTTTTTTGCCATTTTGTCGATGACGAAACTTGTGTACTTGTCCTTATTTCTGAGAACTTCAAAGCTTTGCAAGTTCTAATAATTCTCTCTTAACGCTGTCTTCTAGAAATGAAATGTTTTTCTCGGTCATCCGAGATTGGATGTCCTTTTTTTAGCCAACTCAAGGTTGGAACTCGTTCTAATTTTTTAGAATGATAGCTTGCGTTATCCATTAGGTCTCTCACCTGCGAAAACCACTCTTTATTTGAAGATGTAGTTACATCTGAATTCATGTCTTCGTGATAATCTTCTGTTTTTTTGGATACGAAGGTTAAAAGACCTCGTAATAATTAACTTATGTCCCTTACCAAATGGCGGGTTAAGACCAGTAGCGAAACCTTTATTGAATGCTTGGCGAACATTTTTGATATGCTCATCTTGCCAAAATTTCTTGACTGTGTAGCCATCATTTATCCACGTCTCATCTAAGTAATATATCATTTTTCAAGCTTCTCTAACTGTCCTTAAATAATCTCTTCTCCAGTGAAGATTTTCTCTCACAATTTTTCCAATAAAAATTCATACCTTTTAAAACACTCCATGGTTTTACTCTACTCATTTTCGGTATTTCTGGGTGGCGAGTCGCAGCCTACAGAATCATATCTAAAGTTGGAATTCTCATAAAAAAAGTCATGAATAATACGCCTTACTGCTTGTGTGTGTCTGTCAGCTGAAGTTTATTTCTGCCTGGTTTGTTTTTTGAAGAGTCTGTACCCCCTCTTTTTCTTCTCTTAAAATTCTGTGAACTGTGGCTTTATCAACTCCGGTCATTAAGGAACATTTTGTCACACAATCGTCCACATTTAAATTACAATTTTGATTGTTTTTAACGTAGTCAAATATATTTTTAACTATACACATTTAGTTTGCTGCCCGAACTTTTGGCGTTTCCCTGGAGAAGACATTTTGTTAACACTCTCACTGACTTGTCACTAACTGACTTGACACATGGGCATGCTGCTCTAAATACATATTTATAGTTGGAGGCAACAGGAAGATATGTAAATAAACTGATTTGATCGGCAATAATACTTCGTTACAAAAGAGCATTGTTAACTGAAAAAAACTTGGGAATAGATAACACGCCTCTGTTATAGGACCGCCGGTCAGTCCACTGGCATTTTTATATTATTAGTTTCAAATAAATGGGGTATAGTACAAATTTAACAGATCTGTAAAAAATAACACCTTATACGACCAATTTTGGTATAATACTTTTTTGAGTTCTTATGCATAATTTTTTAAAATATTTTATAAAATTTTATATTATAATATGCTAAGCATTCACAAAATTTTTTCCTAAAAATCAACAAAATTTAAACAAAATGGTGAGATTATTTATAATAATTAATAACATCTATGTTAGAAATTTATTTTGTATGGCTAGCTTTTATTGGACGGGTTTACCTTTTGTTGACCTTCAATTTTAATTGTCGCTTAATCAATGCCAAAAAACACCCCTTATTTTTTGAGCTAATGGTTTTCATTGTTTATGTTACGTCGTAGGTTATAATTAATAATAAATTATAAATTGGTTTGTAATTTGTAATTTTATAACCTTATATGTATCCTTGAAATACGCAAAACATAATTATTTTATATTTAGGTCTTGACCCTTCAATTTCGGTATGTTAAAATCTCAGATTTAAAGGATGCATTTTACTTTTGAATATTTATTCTTAAAAATCAACAAAACAATACGGATAAAAATAAAAATAAACAAAACAAGAGGACAATTTATGGATGTTATAACACATAAGAACCCTTGTTAGTACAACAGTACAAGGTACGCATTTTGAATT
This sequence comes from Pachyrhynchus sulphureomaculatus, assembly GCA_019049505.1. Classification (NCBI taxonomy): domain Eukaryota; kingdom Metazoa; phylum Arthropoda; class Insecta; order Coleoptera; family Curculionidae; genus Pachyrhynchus; species Pachyrhynchus sulphureomaculatus. Next base: position 121,195,458 of record CM032447.1, on the reverse strand, counting down.
TAAAAATCGTTTTAAGATTGAAATGTATTTTGAATATATTATAAATATATTCAACCAGACATCATTAAATCCAAATTGTTTTACTTTGGTACTATAATGCTGTCTTACTTTGGTACTATAATACTGTCTGCTAGTTTTTTTACATGTACTTGTAAGACCAATTTATTTATATATTTTCGTGGATCCCTTCGTCTCTCAGTCTGTCTATTTGTCTGTCTATTGGCTCGATAACTCTCGAACGAAATGAGATGAGATGTTTGTTAGGACGATACCTCTCAAAAAAGGCGAGACTATGGGGTTTCATCGTTTTTAATTATTTATAGTTAAACATATAAGAGGTTAAATAGATGGCGAGGAAGTTAGAGGAATTATTCCATATATAGCATATCCCTTTCAGGTTTCTTGGAACTGAAGAATTTAAAAACTATACGATGTTATTGTTTCATTATTCTCAGTTAATTAGAATACATAAGAACATGTAAGGAGGTCAGGCCATCCCTTATATAACACGTAGGCTGAAAAGTTCTGGGTCTAGCTACTTAAAACACATTTTTTTTGCAAAATTCGACTTTATTCATCAATATAGTTTCCTTCAAGAGCGAGACAATCAGTCCAACGCTTTTCTAACATTTCTATACCTTTCTTATAAAAGGATTTGTCTTTGCCTTCAAAATAGGCCTCAGTTTCGGCGATAACTTCTTTATTAGAGCCAAATCTCTTTCCCTCGAGCATTCTTTGAGGTCTGCGAATAGATAATAGTCGCTGAGGGCTAAATCTAGAGAATACGGTGGATGGGGAAGCAATTCGAACTTCAATTCATGCAATTTTGCCATCGTAACCATTGACTTGTAACACGTTGCATTGTCTTGATGAAAGAGTACTTTTTTCTTGTTCATTTGGGGCCGTTTCTTTGAAATTTCGGCCTTCAAACTCACCAATATTTTTATATTCGGTTTGATTTTTTTTCCCTTCTCAGCATAGTTGAAGAAATTTATTCTATGTGCATCCCAAAATACAGAGGCCAACACCTTCCCAGTCGCCCGTTGTTGCTGTCCACTCAGCTGACTGCGGATTTGATTCCAGTGTGTAGTGGTGGATCCCATGTTTCATCCGTTGTCACATATCGTTTGAAAAAATCCCTTTTATTGCGTTTAAACAGGTCCAAACAGCGCTTAGAACCGTCAACACGTTGTTGTTTTTGATCCACTGTGAGCAAATGTGGCACCTATTTCGAACAGAGCTTTCTCATGCCCAAATGTTCATGCAAAATATGACTGACACGTTCTTTTGATATCTTTAGGGTGTTAGCTATCTCACGCAATTTCACTTTACGGATTTTTTTTTATGTTTCCGGTGTAATCACCTCATTTGGGCGTCCAGAGCGTTCAGCATAATTTGTAAACGACCTCGTTTAAATTTAGCATACCATCAAATGTCCGTAACACTTATCAAGCCATTGCTTTTCAGTGTTTAATCAACAAACGAAATTCAATTTTTTCCGTGTAGCGTCACTAAACCCATTGTAACTTGTAAAAACTAATCGTCGAAATGCCATGAAATTTTGACATGTATCGTTTGAAGGTTGGAACTTCCTAAAATTCGTATGGATTTTTTGAAAAGGGCGACATCTATGTGTCAGACCAAAAATTTTTCAGCTAAGGCTGCTCCCTGATTTGTGGTGCGGTATCGTTTTTCTTGGTGTGCTCAGTACCGATTCGGTAACGAAAACATGCCGAACGCCTATATTTCAATGAAACCCACCTTAAATGCTCCGCACCCGCGCATCCCGAGGGAAATGACACTGCAGCGACAAATCAGGGGGCGGCCTACGTGTTATTGTGTTATACATCTTTTTCGGGTTTGGTAGAGTCAAGAAATCCGACAATTATATTGTTTTTTCATTATTAAAAGGTTGGGGTAGGGAGTTACAGGGGTTACTCCGTATATTTTCGTGTTACACATCCTTTTCTGCGTTCTCGGCTTTAAGGAATCTGAAAACTGTATTACTATTTTTGTTACTTTTAATTTGACCAGAAATAGTATCTAGAGAAGACTGAGATATGGATACGAGTAACTTCAAAAAAATCATTAGTATTATTTCGCCTTTTTGGTTGTGTTTTTGGTTAAAAAGAGCTTTCATTTTTGTCTTTAAAATATCGGTAAATAATGATTACTCCTTAGTGTCAGGAGCTCAAATTTCCTATTTATTTTACAACTGGTATTTGCAAGGAAAGTATTTGACACATAATTTTACCTATTTTTGACCTATTATATGGTCAAATTCATAATTTACTTGACTTTTCTATTTAATTATTTTTAAATCAATATGAGTAACTATTTACAATAATTTTTTTAGGAATCTTCATAAGTTAATGTGGATAGCTACAGAAAAAATGAAAAACAAGCTACGTAGATTATATCAAAGTTTAAGATTTTACAATAAACAATAGCAAATAGAATATTAAAACAGGTTATATCTTTTATTTTGAATTGTTTTTCAATAGTGCTAACGAAATATGAACGTTAGAGTTTCTAATTCAAGGAGCTAAAATTTTCTACAAAGCCTTTCTACTGATTACCTTTCTTAGTCTTATGCATAAATCTTTTTTGCGACTTCAATTATTTTGTAACAGCAACTTCTAGTCAATGAAATAAAATTAAATTGATATAAGCACCAGTAAGTTAACTATAGTTATGAAGAATGTTCGATTGAAGCTTCGGCCAAAAAAAGCACCTTCGGCCACGCATTCAGATTCCGCCAAAAAGCAACCGAAGGTTTGGCGGAAGCCGAAGTTTTGCATCCAACCTTCGAAAAGACGAAAACTAACGAACTATTAGGAATGACGTCAGCGCAGCAGATCTCTTATTTGAAAAATTGTAGAATATTTTATGTTAAATAAGATGATTGAAGTTTGTTTTTATTATGTTAAATAAAAATGACATTATTACTATATATAACCAACCGTAAGACAAAAATAGTGTGTGTTTGATTAACCAAAGATATAACTAGAAATACATTATTAATAATTTACACTATGATACTGATTCTAATCTAATTAAGACTGTTACTGTTATTTTTTTTTATATTTTTTATTGTTACTAAATAATATCATTTGCCCCTCCCCAAGTTGTCTCTAATGAACTTTTGTTTGCGTTTTGCATCCAATCATATCCTGCTAATCTTTTTATGTCGCCCGTCTGCATTTTTTGTGTTCTCTAGGCCTTCATTCGATTATACGGCATGTCCATCTGTTATCATTCATCCTTGCGACAGGTCGCGCCCAGTTCCACCTTAATATACATATTCGTTGTATTACATCTGCCACTTTCTTTTCTTCGTATTTCGATGGTAGGAATACGATCTTGGAGTCTAATATTTACCATTCTTCTCTCCATTGCTCTTTGAGTTACCTGGAGTTTATTTATTGTACTTCTATTTAAATCCCACGTTTCAGTGCCATATGTTAATACCGGCGGTACCTATTGATCGAATACTCTGGCTTTTATTACATTTGGGATGTCTACTTTAAATGTAGATTGTAACCTTCCGAACGTAGACCAAGCTAACGGGATTCTTCTATCCAAGTCAGCCTTTAAATTATTTTTCGATATTTCGATTTTTTGTCCTAAATATATGAATGTTTGTACCTTTCCTAGTCTTTCTTTTCTTTTATTAACCGTTCCTGGCCGTTATCCTCACTTTCGTTGTTTAAATATTTGGTTTTGGTGAAGTTTATTTTTAGACCTACTTCTCGAGACTTGTTATTCAACTCCATCAGCATTTCTTGCAATTCTTCTTTTGTGTTGGCGATCAGAGTGACATCATCTGCGACCTTTAAATGATTTAATCGTTCGCCGTCCATTAGTATTCCTTTATTTTCCCACTTTATCGATTTGAAGATGTCTTCTAGAATCAACGTGAACAGCTTTGGGGATATCGAGTTGCCTTGTCTAATTCCTCTTTTAATTTTGATTTTATTTGTTTTTTCTTCAAGCATTATTTGTGATGTTGCATTTTTATATACGTATTCAAGAAGAGTTGTAGATCTGTCATCGACTCTGCAGTTACTTAAGGCGTTAAGGACTGCCCATATCTCTACGGAATCAAATGCTTTTTTCGTAGTCAACTATTGCTATCTACAAGGTGACCTTATATTTATTTGCTTTTTCAACTAGTAAGTTTGAAGATGGTCAAAAGTGCTGTATCCCCGTCTAAATCCTGCTTGTTCACGTGATTGATAACTGTCTAATTTGTTCATTAGTCTACATGTTATGATTCTAGTGAGGATTTTGTATGGTACCGATAACAGGCTGATGGGTCTGTAATTCTCCAGTTTAAATTTGTTCCTCTTTTTAAAAAATAAGCACAATCAAGGCGTTTACCCTTGGGTGGTTTAAGGTAAATCGCATTGTTCAAAACCTGATATGATACTATTATTTTTCTTTCAATCAATAAATATGGATAGAACTGAGTTTGTGATTTTTAAAAGGGTGTAATTTGTTTATTTAATATACCTATATATTTATAATTATTTTCAACACCACATAAGACACATAAAACAAAATAACAGTACAGAATTTGCATTGTTATGTGTACCTTTTAACCATCGTTCTAAGATTTTTAAGTATGACAAAACATTCGGCTTCAGCTTCGGCTTAGGCCAAAAGTTATGCCAGGAGCCGAACAATCGGCTTCGGCTTCAGCCAAAAACTGACTAGTTGTGATTTGTTTTTATTTATAATTATATCAACAAAATTTAAATATTGTGTTAAAATTTTACTATTAGACACTTTTATATTTCTTACCTGTTTAAAACCCATGATTTTTATATTGAATTTTCTTTTAAAAATGATTATTTGATGACATTCGCAAAACAAAATATTGCATTGACAAAAACGTAAGTCAACTGGACAGCTAGAAGTTTTAGATTTCATAACAGCTAGACCGGGCCTGAAATTTAGATGCCTTTCAAGAATCTAGCTGTCATTGTTTACAATTACTTTGTGCGCTTCATAAGGTTTTCTGTTGCATTTCCTCTCTGAATATAATTGGCAATTTGACGAGAGGTTTTATAAGTAATTTATGATCAAATTTATAATGTTTTTTGAAACTGTTTTGGGATTAAAACTGATTTTATGAAATCAACTTTTAACTTGCATAAATTTTTGATTATAAAACCCTTCCAGAAACTAAATACTATTTTAATATTTTATATTTAAATATGGTGTACCTGAGATGTATTACAAATTCTATGTCCAATATCATAAATCACCAAGGTGTAGCAAGTTAGTGACGTTGAGGCGAGAGTAATTTTTGGATTTATATTATATTAGGTTGTCAAAAAAGTGTTATTCCTTTTAAAGTCAAAATTGAGACAATTCTTTTTTATTTTTTGAAAGAATTTCATTAAACCAAATATGTACCATTTCGTTCGATAACCTACCATTTTTCTGACAACATCATAATTGCGTCACTGTAGAACTTCTGTGTTTTCTGAGCAAAAAATTGTGACAAGTGGTTTTAGCAGGCTTCCTTTGAAACTAAGTTAACATTCATGGAGTTCTGTAGAGACCGAGACAAATGGTAATATGACGGTGCAAGGTCCGTGCTATATGGTAGATGTATTAGAACTTCCCAGCCAAGCTCTTTCAATTTTTGCTGAATCATTAAAGATGTGTATGGCCTGAGATTTTCATGGTGGAAGACGACTCCCTTCTTGTTTACTAGTTCCAGTCGAGTTTTTAAATCGTGATATTTTTTGCACATTATTGTCGTACATTCACTTTTCATCGCTTGTAATCAATCGTTTCAGAAATGGCTCGGATTCGTTACGTTTCTGTAGAGATTCGCAAATAAAAATTTGATCGAGTTTTAGCATCAAATCATATGGTACCCAAACATCCAGCTTCTTTTTGTAATGGTTTAAAACTGTTCAATTATTTTGTAACAGCAACTTCGAGTCAATGAAATCAAACTAAATTGATATAAGCAACTATAGTTATGAATAATGTTTGATCGAAGCTTCGGCCAAAAAAAAGCACCTTCGGCCACACATTCGGCTTCCGCTAGAAAGCAGCCGAAGGTTTGGCGGAAGCCGAAGTTTTGCATCCAACCTTTGAAAAGACGAAAACTAACGAACTGTTAGGAATGACGTCAGCGCAGCAGATCTCTTATTTGAAAAACTCTAGAATATTTTATGTTAAATAAGATGATTGAAGTTTGTTTTTATTATGTTAAATAAAAATGACAGTATTCCTATATATAACCAACCGTAAGACAAAAATAATGTGTGTTTGATTGACCAAAGATATAACTCCAAATACTTAATTAATAATTTACATTATGATACCGATTCTAATCTAATTAAGACTGTTACTGTTAAATTTTTTTATATATTTTTTATTGTTGCTAAATAATATCATTTGCTCCTCCCCAAGTTGTCTCCAATGAACTTTGTTGTTTGCTTTTTGCACCCAATCATGTTCTGCTAATCTTTTTATGTCGCCCGTCCATCTTGTCTGTGGTCTACCTCTGCATCTTTTATGTTCTCTAGGCCCCCATTCAATTATATGGCGTGTCCATCTGTTATCATTCATCCTTGCGACAGGCCCCGCCCAATTCCACCTTAATATACATATTCGTTGTATTACATCTGTCACTTTTGATTTTCTTCGTATCTTGATGTTAGGATTTATTTATTATACTTCTATTTAAAGCCCACGTTTCAGTGCCATATGTTAATACCGGCAGTACCTACTGATCGAATACTCTGGCTCGTATTGTATTTGGGATGTCTAATTTAAATGTAGATTGTAACCTTCCGAACGTAGACCAGGCTAACGAGATTCTTCTATCCAAGTCAGCCTTTAAATTATTTTTTGCTATTTCGATTTTTTTGTCCTAAATATATGAATGTTTGTACTTTTCCCATTCTTTCACCTTCTATTAACAGTTCCTGGCTGTTATCGTCACTTTCATTGTTAAAATATTTGGTTTTGGTGAAGTTTATTTTTAGACCTATTTCTCGAGACTTGTTATTCAACTCCATCAGCATTTCTTGCAATTCTTCTTTTGTGTTGGCGATCAGAGTGACATCATCTGCGAACTTTAAATGATTTAATCGTTCACCGTCCATTAGTATTCCTTTATTTTCCCACTTTATCGATTTGAAGATGTCTTCTAGAATCAACGTGAATAGCTTTGGGGATATCGAGTTGCCTTGTCTAATTCCTCTTTTAATTTTGATTTTATTTGTTTTTTCTTCAAGCATTATTTGTGATGTTGCATTTTTATATACGTATTCAAAGAGAGTTGTAGATCTGTCATCGACTCTGCAGTTACTTAAGGCGTTAAGGACTGCCCATATCTCTACGGAATCAAATGCTTTTTCGTAGTCAACTATTGCTATCTACAAGATGACCTTATATTCATTTGCTTTTTCAGCTAGTAAGTTTGAAGATGGTCCAAAGTGCTGTATCCCCGTCTAAATCCTGCTTGTTCACGTGGTTGATAACTGTCTAATTTGTTCATTAATCTATATGTTATGATTCTAGTGAGGATTTTGTATGGTACCGATAACAGGCTGATGGGTCTGTAATTCTCCAATATAAATTTGTTCCTCTTTTTAAAAATAAGCACAATCAAGGCGTTTACCCTTGGGTGGTTTAAGGTAAATCGCATTGTTGAAAACCTGATATGATACTATTATATTTTCTTTCAATAAATAAATATGGATAGAACTGAGTTTGTGATTTTTAAAAGGGTGTAATTTGTTTATATAATATACCTATATATTTTACAATTATTTTCAACACCACATAAGACACATAAAACAAAATAACAGTACAGAATTTGCATTGTTATGTGTACCTTTTAACCATCGTTCTAAGATTTTTAAGTATGACAAAACATTCGGCTTCAGCTTCGGCTTAGGCTAAAAGTTATGCCAGGAGCCGAACAATCGGCTTCGGCTTCAGCCAAAAACTGACTAGTTGTGATTTGTTTTTATTTATAATTATATCAACAAAATTTAAATATTGTGTTAAAATTTTACTATTAGACACTTTTATATTTCTTACCTGTTTTAAAACCCATGATTTTTATATTGAATTTTCTTTTAAAAATGATTATTTGATGACATTCGCAAAACAAAATATTGCATTGACAAAAACGTAAGTCAACTGGACAGCTAGAAGTTTTAGATTTCATAACAGCTAGACCGGGCCTGAAATTTAGATGCCTTTCAAGAATCTAGCTATCATTGTTTACAATTACTTTGTGCGCTTCACAAGGTTTTCTGTTGCATTTCCTCTCTGAATATAATTGGCAATTTGACGAGAGGTTTTATAAGTAATTTTTGGTCAAATTTATAATGTTTCCTTGAAACTGTTTTGGGATTAAACTGATTTTATGTAATTAACCTTTAACTTGCATACATTTTTGATTATAAAACCCTTCCAGAAACTAAATACTATTTTAATATTTTATATTTAAACATGGTGTATCTGAGATGTATTACAAATTCTATGTCCAATATCACTAAGAACACCAAGGCCTAGCAAGTAATTTTTGGATTTATATTATATTAGGTTGTCAAAAAGTGTTATTCCGTTTAAAGTCAAAATTGAGACAATTCTTTTTTATTTTTGAAAGAATTTCATTAAACCAAATATTCGTTCGATGACCTACCATTTTTCTGACAACATCATAATTGCGTCACTGTGATTTCTGAGCAAAAAATTGTGACAAGTGGTTTTAGCAGGCTTCCTTTGAAACTAAGTTAACATTTAGGGTGTTCTGTAGAGACCGAGACAACTGGTAATATGACAGTGCAGGGTCTGGGCTATATGGTGGATGTATTAGAACTATCCAGCCAAGCTCTTTCAATTTTTGCTGAATCCTTAAAGATGTGTATGGCCTGAGGTTGTCATGGTGGAACACCACTCCCTTCTTGTTTACTAGTTCCAGCCCTAGTCTTTAAATCGTGATATTTTTTGCATCTTATTGTCGTACGTGATCCGCTTTTCATCGCTTGTAATCAACCGTTTCAGAAATGGCTCGGTTTCGTTACGTTTCTGCAGAGATTCGCAAATAAAAATTCGATTGAGTAAATGTTTCAGCATCAAATCATATGGCACCCAAACATCGAGCTTCTTTTTGTAATGGTTTAAAACTGTTCAGTTATTTTATAACAGCAACTTCGAGTCAATGAAATCAAACTAAATTGATATAAGCACCAGTAAGTTAACTCTAGTTGTGAATAATATTCGATCGAAGCTTCGGCCAAAAAAAGCACCTTCTGCCACACATTCGGCTTCTGCTAGAAAGCAGCCGAAGGTTTGGCGGAAGCCGAAGTTTTGCATTCAACCTTCGAAAAGATGAAAACTAACCAACTATTAGGAATGACGTCAGCACAGACTCTTATTTGAAAAACTGTAGAATATTTTATGTCAAATAAGATGATTGAAGTTTGTTTTATTATGTTAAATAAAAATGACAGTATTACTATATATAACCAACCGTAAGACAAAAATAATGTGTGTTTGATTAACCAAAGATATAACTCCAAATACTTAATTAATAATTTACACTATGATACCGATTCTAATCTAATTAACACTGTTACTGTTAAATTTTTTTAAATATTTTTTATTGTTGCTAAATAATATCATTTGCTCCTCCCGAAGCTTCTTTTTGTAATAGTTTAAAACTGTTTGGTGATAGATGTTTAATTCCTTGGTGAAATCATGGCTGTTTTGTTCAGTTTTGCCAAAATTCTATAATCTTTTTTGTCATTGGTCGAACAGTGAGAGGAGCATCTATGACATCGCAATTTACAGAACGAAAGAGTGACTGAACTCTCATTTGGCTGTTGCTTTTGATAACGTATCTTGACCATAAACAGTACAAAATTCTTTATATTGCCCGCGCAGCATTTTTTTCTTTATGGAAATAAAATTAAAGAAAGGGACCGGGTTTTTGCGGAAATTTCACTATCTTAAGGCGCGCTAAATTAAGTCTGAATAAATGATTTCTAACATTTTTGGCACGTCTATTATCAGTATGATCAGATGCGACTTATATTACCTGAGATATGTGACACTACCGCTATCTAATGAGAAAGAGGCTCACAATTTTTGCGACGACCCTTTATTAATTAATATATATTTTTATAAAAAATTCATGCGTTTTCACTTTTATTCATTTACAAGTTTATAATAAAGGAAATAAAGAAATCAAGGATATGTTTTAAAGGTTGTCCTAACGAAGAAAGTATTTTTTCGGTATATTGTGTTATACTATAAATTGCTGTCTTTTTAGTCAGACGTTTTAGAACTAAATTAGTTTACATCTCATAGTTTACACTTGTACAACTGTCCTGTTTGTGAACCTTATTCTTAATAAAATGGAATAAACCAATTTTTTATATTTTTTTTTAGTTTTTATTTCAAATTTTGTAGGAATTAAACGTTTCTTCTATAATATATATATATATATATATATATATATATATATATATATATATATATATATATATATATATATATATATAAAAATATATATATATATAAATAAATATATATATAAATATATATATAAATATATATATATATATATATATATATATATATATATATATATATATATATATAAATATATATATAAATATATATATAAATATATATATATATATATATATATATATATATATATATATATATATATATATATATATATATATAATGATAATGCCACGTCTCTCTCTCTGTCTGTCCGTTAGTGCGCCTATCACTCGAGAACCACTTATCCGATTTACGTGCTTTTTTTTTAAAACATGCATATGTTTTCTGGAAAGGTTATAGGATATATTTTATTACGTTGGGTAACATAAGGAATAAGCAGTGACGATAATAGTGAATCAAGTCGGAAAAAAGGTTGCCGCTAGCTCGTTCTCTTGCAATCAGTGGATTGCAGTGGCCTAAACCATTAAATATGGAACAATATCATGTAGCAAAGAATATAATATATATAAAATGCAATGTTTCTCTGTCTGTCTGCCCGTTAGTGCGCTTATTATTTGAGAACTACTTATCCGATTTACGTATGATTTTTTTTTTTAATTTATTCATTTGTTCTCTAGCTAGATTGTCTATAATCTTCTATAATAAATATAAAATGCAACAACTCTCTGTCTGTCTGTCTGTCTCTTTATCCGTTAATGCACTTATACTCGAGAATCACTTATCCGATTTATGTGTTTTTTTAATTCATACACTTATTCTCTGGCCAGGTTGTCTATAATCCTCTATTATATATATATATATATATATATATATATATATATATATATATATATATATATATATATATATATATATATATATGTATATATATTGGTGCAATGTCTCTCTGTCTGTCTGTTTGTCCGTTAGTGCGCTTATCACTCAAGAACCACTTATGAGATTTACGTTTTTTTTTTTTTAATTTATACATTTGTTCTCTGGCCAGGTTATCTATAATCTCCTATGTTATATATATATATATATATATATATATATATAAATATATATATATATATATATATATATATATATATATATATATATATAATTCAACGTCTCTTTGTCTGTCTGTCTGTTCGTTAGTGCGCTTATCACTCGAGAATCACTTATCCGATATATTATAAAATATATATGTTTTATTACATTAGGTAACATAACAAGTTCGCAGTGACGATACCAGTGAATCAAGTCCACGCGGGCACGGCTAGTACTATATATAAATATATATACATATCGGTTTACAATATTCTCCGATGTTTTCCGACCTCCAATCTCCATCTGTTTCGGTCGTTACATAGATCTTCCAGGTTTCTTTCCTCAATTTCCTTGTCTATCTCCTCTCTTCAACTTGTTTCTCGGTCTACCTCGCTTTTTTCTGCTTTCTGGTTGCCATTATAGTATTTGTTTTGAGATTCGATCTTCGTCCATTCTTTGGATGTGCCCAAACCATATAAGTTGTTTGGTTAGAATGTCGTCTGTTATGTCTATGTCTATAATGTTTGATTTCCATGATTTCTTTAATACTTTCTTTAGTAACTCTTTCTCTTCTGGATATTCTTGCTGCTCTTCTTTAGAAGTCCGTTGCTTTCAGCGTGGCTGATGCTCTTTTCTTCAGAGGCCATCCTTCACAGGTATATAATGTGATACTTTTCACTATAGTTTCATATATCCTTTTTTTGTTGGTTTTATTCATAGATTTATTCCATAGAATACTGTTTAGCATTAGTTTAATTGCTTTTCTTCCTGCTCTCTCTTATATCCCTATGCAGTTTTTCATCCTCCGAAATTTTTATAAATAGATACTTGTAGTCGCCGCAGTGTTTTATCGTGGTTCGATCGTCGAGTATATGATCTTTTTGTTGCCCTCCAGTATATAGATATTCTGTGTTCTTTATATTGACTTCTAAATCCCAATTTTTGTATTCGTCAAATAGTTTTCTTGTCATGTATTTCAGGTCATCGCGATCTTGGATTGAAGCATAGCTTGTACAACATGGTGTTAATTAATGGTATCCCCATTAGTCTACATTTCTGCTTCCATCTCTCTAGTACATTTTTCAGATATATCTTAAAAAGGGTTGGTGATAAACAGCATCCTTGCTTCAGAACTTTTGACGTAATAAATCCTGGTGTTATTTGTGTTCCTGTTTTAATTTTTGTTATGGGTTGGTCGTATAGTGGTTTGATAGCTTTAATTAATTCTATATTAATATTAGTACTTTCCAATGATTTCCACAATTTCTACAAAGGAACGCTGTCATATGCTTGTCTTCAGTCAACGAACAGTGAGTTCTTGGTTTCGTAACATCTTTTTTTCTATTAATTGAGTTAAGGAGAAAATGTGGTCTATTGTGGATCGCCCCGTATGAAAGCCTGTTTGTTCTTCTGTGTTTTAAAACCTTTTCATAGATTCTACTCATGGACGCCGTAACTGCTATTCCTCGGTAATTATCGCAATTGTTTTTGTCACCTTTCTTGTGTATAGTGGTTAGGTATGGCACTTTTCATTTCTTAGTTTGTACTTAAACATTTCTGAAATAGTTGTCTAAGGTGTTCGTATAACTTGTCTGTTCCATATTTGAACAATTCTCTCGGTATGTCCCCAGGTCCGAGTGATTTGTTATTCTTTAACGCTTTACATACGTTTCTTTTATTTCTTCTGCTGTTATTCTTATTGGTGAACCTATTACTGTAATTCTTTGTTCATTTGGTTCTCTGTTCTCTAGAAATTTTTCTGTTCTCTACCAGTAGCTTTCCGAAGTATTCCTCCCAATCTTGAGGTTTTATAGTTGTTACTATTTCTTTGTTCTTATCCCCTCTTAGGTTTTTATCATTTTCTAGCTTTCCGTGTTTCTGGTTCCTCCTAAATAGGTATTTATTCTTTGGCAATTCCTTTCTCAAGAGTCGTTCTTTTTCTTAGATATTTTTCTTCTTACTACTACTTGCATTTCTTGATACTTTATTTTATCTTTAAATTTTTTGGTGTTCATATGTTTTTGATGTATATTCTTTTTGTGTTCGATATCTTTTTTAGTTTCTTACTACGATTATTAAAAATTTAGAATTACCATTACCAAATACTGTAAGTTAGTTCAACCCGATTTGGTGATCCCTAATGAAAATTTCTAGGTGACCTTTCATTTTTGGTGTTATATATTGTATGGTCAATGTTATAGTAAATGCATTTATTTAAATAAATAAATAAGGTTTATATTTTTAGCTACCACAACAGAAAAATATAATTATAAGGAATTACAAATTTGATAGTATAGTATCGAAAACGGCGACAGTCGGTCGGCTGGAAATATAAGGCTGTACAAGTAAAGACTTTTTGCCTGTTCTTTATTAGTTTAGTAATAAAACATAATTAAAGAAAATTTAAAATTAAGATCTTAGAATAGGTAACAAGGTTTGACATTTATCATTATAGAACAAGATATCAACAGTTTGCTTAGTTTTTCAAGCAGGAAGAGGATTTGCCATGATATTGGTAGTCTAATGAACGAATTTGGCATTGAGTTCAAGAAGGAAGATTGGAGGCTTTTTATAGACTCATCGAAAACTAGTTTAAAAGGTGTGTTCTGTTACACAACGGAAATACTTATGCATTCGCTGCCTGTTGCTCATTCAGTCCATATGAAGGAAACTTACGAAAATCTTAACACGATTTTACAGAAAATTAACTATCCAGCTCATGATTGGATGCGACGTGGAGATTTAAAAGTTGTCTCCATGATCCTTGGTCAACAAAAGTGATTTACAAAGTTTCCATGTTTTATATGTGAGCGGGATAGCAGAGTAAGGGATCAACATTGGTCCAAAAAACAATGGCCCGTAAGAAAAACACCTGGCGAGAAGAATATTTTGCATAAAACTTTAGTAGACCCAAAAAAGATTCTTCTGTCATCACTACAAATTAAGTTAGGCTTAATGAAACAATTTGTGAAAGCCTTGCCTAAAGATGGTGAATGTTTTAAATATTTGTGTAAAAGATTTCCTTATTTATCATAAGCCAAGAAGGGGTTTTCGCTGGGCTTGATATTCATAAAATAATGCTCGATTCCAACTTTGAAGCAAGGATGATTACAAAGGAAAAGAAGGCTTGGATATCATTTAAAGAAGTTGTGATTAAGTTTTTGGGCAATGTGAAAGACCCTAACTATGAACTTATCGTAGCTAATGTGATAGACAAGTTCAAAAATCTGGGTTGTCTGATGAGCCTTAAAGTCCACTTCTTGCACAACTATCTTGACTTTTTTCCTAAAAACTTAGGCGATGTGAGTGAAGAGCAGGACGAATGGTTCCATCAGGACATAAAGGAGATGGAGAAACGGTACCAGAGACGGTGGAATATCAACATGATGGGTGTTTACTATTGGTCACTTCATAGAGAACAACAAAATGCATCACATCGGAGAAAAAGCTATACAAGAAACTTCACAGAGAAAAGGGAAAGCAAATAAAAAAAAATAAGCACCTAAAATATTCGCATTGAAGTGAAATATGTTATCGTGAGTAAAAATTGTAGCCTAATCAATTAAAAGTACGGCTGAGTTTTTATGTTTTATGTATCAAATTTTCCCTATTTTGAAATTTAATCGATGTCATATTGTGAGAGAACTGTAGATGATACAAAAAAACTGATACCAGATACGGTTTCAGCACCCAAAAACACATAACACTTAGATGTATTGGTTTAAAAAGTTTTTACAAATATTTTTTTTTTGCTTGTGTAATTAATAACTTGTGTTCTACAGCTTTAAGACTCTTCACTTGGCAATATGATTGTGTTAAATTTGTCTATTTTGTGAATTTAGATTCGGGAAGGGGCTTTAAGTAGGTACGAAAATATAAATAACAATTTATTTTTAAATTCTTCATACATTCTTTAATTTGAAAAATATACTGTTAGGAATGTGGAATCTTTGGCACAATGACACTACTCAGTATATATCACCACTACACCAAACATTTTATTTTTGCACTCGACGCGCGTTTCGCTTACCATGTTACCCTATTTATACTGAATTACTCAGGCGGAACTAATGACATAGGCGGGGCCATCAGTTCCGGTGAAGTAGCCAGTAGAGAGGACCATAAGGAATAGACCCTCTGTATTTACTTAAACTACTTTTACATTTTATAATTTCCATACTTTCGTATGCGTTCAACAATTTCCTATCAGATAAATTTTTAATTAATCTGAGATTATCTAATGTTACAGTATGATCAGCTTCAAGGGCATGTTCGGTAATGCTAGACCTTTCTGTTCTACTGTATTTTAAATGTGCTAAATGTTCTTTAAATCGTGTTTTAATTGACCTTTTTGTTTGCCCAACATACTTTTTGTCGCAATCATTACAACTAATTTCATAAATTTCACTTTTCTCACGATTAGGAATCTTATCTTTGGGATTTCCTAAGATATTCATTAGATTGTCTTATGACTTACAGACTAAGGTGAGGCCCAGCTTATTAAATACCTTATTGAGTCCCCTGCTATATTTCGGAATATATGGTATGGAGACATCTCTCTCTCTCAATCCTTTCACCCCAATAGGAGTATCGGTGACACTATGCAGTTGCTGCCTCAACAGTCAATCTCCAGGCATCTCGATCCTGCGCGACTTGACTTAACTCGTGCATACCCATCCCAAGGATGGTCGGATTATTTTGTCGGAGCCTGTCCTCTGGATCTTTCACCTTCTACCTTCGCCGTTACTACAAGCTTTTCCATGGCATTCACTTTCCTCATTATGTGACCAAAATATTTCAGGTACTGTCTATTAATTCTACTTGAAAGTCGGTCATTTATATCAAGCTCTTCAAGAATAGATACATTAGTACGGTGTTCGGTATATGATACTTTAAGGATTCTTCGATATGCCTACGTCTCAAACGCATCGATTCGTCTTTTGTCAGCTTGTTTAATGGTTCATGTTTCCGATGCGTAAGTTGCTATGGGGAATATGGAGACATATTTGGTCTTATTTTCTTCGCGTGTAAAAAAGGTGGAATTCTGAATATTTAAACTGAACTTATGTCTATTTATTAACTTGTTTACTAAGTCATCGTCATAATCATTAACTTTAGTTATATTTGTAATATGATTCCTCTCATTATTGAAGTTTACTCTATTCCGAGGAAAAGTGACCAAATGATGAACTAAAAAATGCAATGCGGCTAATTTGTGTTCTCACATATCTTTGCAATGAAATGAATCATTGTGCCTGTGCCTTTTCTATAGATATCAATTTCTAACCTATTATTATTTTTAATAATTAAAATATCTGGAGATGGCAGTTGTCCTTTGTTCTCAAACATCATCCACATACCTATACCATACCCTTGGGAAATACTTAAGTATTTCCCGAATTTTCAAAAATTCGATTTTTTTTACGGATTTTTATTGTTATCTCTTATTAAATAACACCTAGATGCAAGAGGAAGAAGGCATACAGTAGAAAGCTCGAATGACAGACTAGCCGTAAGTTCACATTTTATCTACCCGAAACTTTAAACATATTTTTGTCGAAACTATGTGTTCAGGCATTCTGCAATATTACTGAATCAATTTTTAGTTTTTTTAACTTTTTTTTTAAATCTTAATAATTACTTTTTCTCCAAAATATAGAGAGATCTTTTTAATTTTTTCTTATAGTCAATTTTTCATAGATAATTAAACATAAATTTTTGGTCAAAAATAGCATACTAAAGTTTAAAGCACAGTAATTTTTTTATTTTTGAAAAAAACCTTTCGACAATTTTTAACTGCTACATTATTTTACAAGATTAATTTTTATTTTCGCAGATTGAATTATTTTTTGTTAAGTTATCCTGCAGAAAAGGAGGCGTCATAGTTTTCGTTAGTGGTCTATTTAACTCGATAAAAAATAATGTTAATATTTAAAAAAAACTTTTTTCTTATAATTTAAAGTACAATAAAAATATATAATCGCCGTTCTTTTCTATTATTCACTTAATAAGCTTTAAAATATTTTTTTTAAATATACATACTTTTTGCAGTACCCAGGTTACATCCCCTTAAATAAATGAAATTACTAGTAATTATCATTCTTTCAGTATTTTATCACAAGAAGTTTGAAATAACTCTGATGATGGTTTTGTAAGAGATAACATTTCTTAATTTACTAAAGCACTAATTTTAGTTAGTGTGTAGTGTCTCTTTTTGCCTGCGCAACATCAAAGCATTATACATCCGAAAACTTACAATGAACAAACAAATATTAAGTATTTTTCGGATTATAAAAGAACTTTGAAATATTTAAACAACATAAAGTTAAGCATAACTTTAAACACCATTTGTTGCTGGTTTTTCATTAAATTTGTGCGAAAAATATTAATATTTTTGATATTTCAACAAACTATATCATTTTCATCCATATTTTGTTATGGTTTATTAAAACTTAGTTAATAAACAGATATTAAGGTCGTGTTAACGAGCGTATTAAACGAGACTACCGCAACCAAGAAATATATGTTCTCTCAGACAATCGAGCTTTCAAACCAGTTCAAGGCTTTATATGCCTATCGGGCCAACTTCAAGATCATGATGAACCGTAAACGCGACCTGTTAGAACTATCAGCCTGAAACAACAGGGATGAACTATTGTGGATTCTAGGACATTCGGGGATAACAAGTAATGAAAAACCGAAGCGTACAATACCATACAGGGCTCCAGAACCAGCGTTTGGTATAAGAAAAAAGGTGGTGAAGGTGAAAACGACAATCAGCAGATGGTTAGCTCACATCTGCCCGAAGACATGCGATGGACGTAATCGGCGGTCTCTATAAGAAACTTACAACTTATCGCCTACCTTTAACATGGCCTAGACCAAAATAATGGTGAGACTGATCTCCGGCCACTGTTAATTGAGGAAACCTTTACAAAAAATGGGAATCTACAATGGTACCATAATATGCAGACTATGTGCTGAATATAAACTGTTTGCAGATATCCATTGTGGAGATAAATTACCAAATGAAAGACTTGAATAGAAGCTAACAAACGTTCTTAAAGGGACTACGCTCCTATAATCAAGAGAGTGGAACACAATAAGCCAAGGGGCTGAAGCTCATAAACAGGTACAATCGCCTACCTCGCCAACAACCACTATAGGATTATTAAAAACTTCTGAAGCACATCTTGAATTTTGGAGACCTTTATTGTTTGATCAAGTTTGATCTGATCTGGGTTCTGGTGTAAATAAATGAAATTTTTTGGTTGAAACATAAAGGTGCCATATTAGACGATGCACGGTTTTTTCCAAGAATATGGTACATCTGAGATGCATAACGTACATAACATGGTGCATTACCCATCACTTATAGTATCAAAATATTTATAATCATATGATTACGAGTTAGCTTATTTAACTATCACATTAATATAATTCCAAACAAAAGTTTTGGTACCTTATATTAAAGCCTTTACGTATGATCTACAATATATGAATAATTCTGTAGTAAACGATTTATTTTAAATTGTTGCCATAGTATTAGGGAGGTAGTTACACCTGAAAAAAATATTTTTGCTATCTTCAGTTTTGTTTTGTCTTTTTAGGTACTTTTGACTCTCCTCACCAGCCCATGAAGATGGGCATGTAGAGGAGCTTCGTGTGGATTTCGCACAATCTTTTAAAAGAAAGGTTAGTAAAAGATGATTCATATGTGCCTAACCCGAAAATTTATCATTATAATGTACTGCCTTGTGCCTTCTTTTTAAATATATTTTCTAACTAAAAAAAACTATCCTTAACTTCACTACTAACAGAGATATACATCCCTGAAATACAAACCAAACCCTCTCTTACCCCGTGAAACTGCCCCCCTAAGTTCCGGAAATCCCCTGCCAACATAGTTTAATCTTAAATATGGTGGTTTTTATTAAGGGGTCATCCTACTCCAGACCGCGGATATTTCGCGTTTTTTGGGAATTTTTTTTTGAAAAGTTCATAATTAAAAAAACTTCTCAGATATTATTTATTCAACTCGGGAGTACATTCATAAATTTTTTTGAGTCGATCTGCTTCTTATATATATATATATATATATATATATATATATATATATATATATATATATATATATATATATATATATATACGGGCATGTCAAAAAAAAGGTACCTCGTTCGACTCCATGATTCCGACTTCCAGCAACGTCTG
This sequence comes from Pachyrhynchus sulphureomaculatus, assembly GCA_019049505.1. Taxonomy (NCBI): domain Eukaryota; kingdom Metazoa; phylum Arthropoda; class Insecta; order Coleoptera; family Curculionidae; genus Pachyrhynchus; species Pachyrhynchus sulphureomaculatus. Next base: position 121,175,706 of record CM032447.1, on the reverse strand, counting down.
AAACAGAAAAGACAAAAAGCTTCTTAGAATATATGGGTGTAATTCTCGGCCGGACTACGGAAAAATTTTTACAATGCGAAGTAACAAAATGGCGGCTACTTAAAATTTCAGGTTCGATTTTTGCCAAATTTTCGGATCAAAAATCGTTGATAGAAAAAAAATTTTAGAAATAAAAAATTTTTCATAGTTCGGCCGAAAATGGTAGCAGTTCTGAGCACCGTGTAAAAATTTCCAAGACATTGGATAAGCGGTAATGACGGAATCATGGAGCTGAGGTCAAAAAAAGTAGGTTCGAGATATAAGCGTTTAAATATTTGGATCACGTTTACGACATGATAAAATTAAAAAGTCATACTTACATCTAATCAGCTATTCTAGTTCTTCATAAAATTCATTTTGTTCAGTATTAAGCATTCTCCGAGTTATTATTGCTTCTTTTGATTGAGCTTGAGGTCCTCGTCCTGCATGTGTGCGCCGACTGCGTATGCCTGAAATCGGGCGTTGCTCGCGCCCTCCTAAGATACGTAATATCTTCAAAAGTAAATAAGATATCGAAAAATCCTCTCGCACACATATTCTTGATGGTTCAAACTACAGAAAATGCAAAAAAAATCGCCATTTTTTGTAAATTCTGGAGTAGGATGGCCCCTTAACATTCTATGATTTCAGAATTATTAATAAAAGTGACTCGGTCAATATACCAGAATTTTATCATTATGTTTCTTAATAGTGATCTATAATAGCGTCATAGGACTTTCAATTGTTGCAATTTTAGACATGTAATGAACTAGGTCCGAAGACATAAACTGTTAGTTGTAGTTATTAGCTGCTGTGTCTCATTGATTGTCAGATATCTTAATAAATACAACTACTATTAATTAACCTGCATTTTCTTATGTTTCTCTCATATTAACTTAAATTGTTATTATGGCGTAATTGTAGATCACTTTTAGAAAAAACATATTTCTTCACAGCAATAAAACACATTTAGTATTTTCTATACTACTTACTTTTATAATAAATATGGATTTTATTAACCATGCCTTCGTATGGTAAATCGTTTTTCCTATTATATTAATCGTGTATGTTACGCTACTGATCGAGAAGCAGGCGTATTAAGGACTACTGCCGTACTCCTGCTGAAAAAGAGATGAAGATACGTTTGATACGTAAGCAGAAACGAGATCGAAGTAAACAGGCAATTCCTGCTCTGCAGAAGGCGCTGTTAGTCGTCGGTGTGTACGTCGCGTTTGAAGTGTAGCTTATCAATACCCATAGAAACGGCAACAGCGCTCGGTTTTGCTGTTCTCGCTGCGGTGTGTTCCTATATTCAGCGTAACTACGACCGAAATGACCTCACATAAAATTGATGAATTAATTCTGACAGTTGTTTTAGAATTTAATAACAGTGTTTAGTGGTGATAACGTGCGTGTATGGTGGTGTAGTGTCGCGGACTCATGTCATGGACAATTACTAAAGGGATGGCTGATGGAGAAGCGCCCGAACGGGAACTTGAACAGCAAATCCTGCAGATTAAAAAACAACATCAACTCCAGCATCAGATTTTGCTGCAGCATTTTCATCAGCAACAACAACACCTCGCCGAACAACATGAACAGCAACTTCGGCAGCACCTGAAGGAGTTCTGGGAACGCCAAAAACAACTTCAGGAGCTCCGTCAAAGGGAACAATTAGAGGCCCTGAGAAAAAAAGAGAAACATGAAGAAAGTGCTGTTGCCTCTACGGAGGTTAAGCAAAAGTTACAGGATTTTTTGAGACAAAGAAGGTCGGGAAATTCCAAGATTGCTCGCCCTGAAAATTGCTGGTAAGTTCAAAGGCTGATCAGCTGTTTTGTATAATATTACGTTCTGCCATGCATGATGTTTGTAAACAACAAAAACACAAAATTTAATTGCGTTTAATCTGATTGCAAGTGCAACTGCATCATATCAAGGTTATATTCGTTGAAAAGAGCTTTCCGTGTTTCAAACTTTTAATCGTTCAGATCGCAATTCATGCGAATCTATTAACTTCGAAAAGGATGGCGGTGTAACATGACTGAGTAAAAAGTAACTTTCACGCATGTTTCCTTACCATTTTTAGATAAACAATACGATATCATTCGTATCAGTGTAAACGTTGATAACAGAAGAAATGATAAACGTTTGGTGTAGTCTGTTGTCATTATTGAAAGCAAATCTTCATAGTTGCATTCATTACTTACATTTGTAGAAGCTTAAGAAGTACCTAACCTAACTTTTTATTGTAGTAATCTTCATGTTTATTTATTTGAAAAATACTCACAGAGGCTAATAAATATTTATCAAAAAATTTTATATTCATTTTAAAACTCGTCATACAATTTTCTTTAAATAACGGGATGATTTGAAATCTTAATTAAAGAATTAAAGATAAATATTTGCTTAAAAATCCAAAATTAATAATAATTTTATTTATAGAAAAAGATTAACAACTTTTATCTTAACAAAAGTGTTAGAGTCGAGACATAAAAAACAATTATGAGCGCAACCGCGATGACCACTTTTTTTCAGTACACATACTGTTTAGTAAATATTAAATTTTTAATACTTAATTTAGTAACGATGATTGCATCTTTAAAATAAGACAGTTGCAATTTTGATTAAAATTACATATGTAATAATATGATGGAATCCTAGAATCAAAATTTTTAAGATAATGTGAAAGTTCAAAGGTGAAGGCCGATATTTTAAGGTCTTTTAAGATCAGAACTGTGATAATTGTTATAATTAATTTAAATTATTATTATAAATAAGTAATAGCAAATACTATTGTAGTGTGTTCAACTAGAATTTTAATCGAAGTTCTAACTCAATATAATGTCATAACTTTGCCGACTTTTTTATTTTATGTTCTGAACCTTGGTAAATAAGTACATATCTGCCTCATCGTTTTATTATCATAATTTATTTTGTCGATTTTTGGCTCTGTGATGAGTGTGCAATCTGGGTTATTTGAATAAGTTTTTTGCCACCCCCCCCCCCCCCCCCCCCCCCCCCCCCCCCCCCCCCCCAAGTTTACTCTTAACAATAATGTACCATATTCAGATAAACTAATTAAAGTTGGTATATTGGGATAGCTCAAGTGAAAAATTGAGCTAGTAATCGAACATTGAAATAACCGATATCATCTGATTTTGAATTCTGATGCTGGTTAGCAAAGAATTATGCCGGCCACTGCTATTCTCTGTTAATTGTTTTGTCTTCGTCTTACTTGATAGGTAAAAACTAGACAGATATATTTACGTAATAACTGAGAGGCGGCCATAACGTAGTGAGTAAGGTATCTGCTTTCTACACTAGCGATCTGGGCTCGTATCTCGGCTCGGGAAAAAAATAAAAAGAGCCTCTCGGGAAGACAATTTCAAACCATCTGTAGTATCATGCCTAGTAAAGTCCTCTCAGTCCTCTCAATTTGACCGTTCTGAACCGGCATTAAACTGTAGGTCCTCTTTGTTTGTGGAACACTTAAAAAGGTACTAATCACAGGCAAAGGCGAAAGGGCCGCCTACGTCCGTATCGGATATGGCACTTCAAGAGGAAGAAGACATCCCTCACTTTTTCGGCGTCTTTAATAGCCAAAAAATAATGAAGTTAACAAACTACCTAGATCTTTACGTTAATTAAAATTGCAAATCACTCGATACTCGTGATATATTACGAACGATGCGAGCGATTACTTTGATGATCATCATTCATTTCTTGAATTAAATTTCCGAGTGAAAAATCACTCGGCTACTCGAATACTCACTCGGTTAATAAAATCACTCATATGCCGAGTATTTGAAAATAAAATTTTGCGGTTTTTCTTACCGTTAAAAATGAGTAAGGAGAATCCTTAGATTAGATTATTCAGGTTAGATTTACCAGGTGTACAAGTATGAAATGCGGATTTTTTTTCTAAAAAAACATGTTAAATTCGGAAGAATGATAAAAAGTGCTTTATTCAAAGTATGCTCCATCGCTTGTTATATATTTTTCCCATCTTTCGGGCAATGTGTGAATACTACGCCAGTACAAATCTTCCCCTTTTGCTGCGAACCATTCATCGAGCCTATTTTTCACATCTTCGTACGAACCAAAGCGCTGCTCAGCAAGTGCGTGACCCATCGATGCAAACAAGTGGTAATCGGAAGGAGCCAAGTCTGGTGAGTAAGCCGCATGGGGTAGAACTTCCCAGCTGAGTGCTTCCAACGTGTGTTGCCTCTTTCGGTATTCCGGCCTTTTTTCAAGCATTTCGAACGGTTCAAATCGGTCAATTGTTGTTGGTAACGTTTAGTATTAACCGTTTCCCCAGGTTTTAACAGTTCATAATAGACCACGCCCCTCTGGTCCCACCAAACACAAAGCATTGTCTTTCTGCTAAAGCGGTCGATGTGGATGGTGCGGTCTACTCATGATTTTTTTGCGCTTGGGATTCCCAAAATAAATCCACTTTTCATCCCCTGTAACTATACGATGCAAAAACGACTTCCTTTTGTACCGAGGGAGCAAAATGTCACGCGCTTTTCCATTTGCCTGTCGTTCAACTCATGTGGTACCCATCTACCGGTCTTCTGAATCTTTCCCATATCTCGTAGCCGATTGGAAACAGGTTGTTGACTAACGCCCTATTACTCGGCGAGTTGTGTTTGCGAATCATCTTCGTCCAACAATGCTTGCAATTCGTATTTTTTTGGCGGTTTTCCACCTTCCTTGTCTGCAACATCGAAGTCACCACTTTTGAAACGCCGAAACCATCGTTCAAACGTTTCTTGCGATGGAGCATGTTCACCATAAGCTTCTCGAAGTAATCGGTATGATTCAACAGCAGTTTTCTTCAAATGAACAAAAAATTAATGCTGTCCGCGAATGCTCTTTATTCGGTATAAATCTCGACGTATTGAACACAACAATACATCACTATACACACACTTTTCCAATTTATCACTCGTGCACGTCTGACACTTGTTGATGACACAACAAAATGGCGCAGTGTCAAATCTTTATAGCACAAACTGCATTAGTGCACCATCTGTTGTCTGAAATCCGCATTTCATACTTGTACACCTGGTAGAGCTCACTTCTTTCGTGTATTCCGTGTCACATTTTTCGAATGTTATATTTACATTTTTATTTTTAATATGGGTGAAATGTATTTAAATATACTAACATTAATAGGACCAGAAAAGAAAATGAAAAAATATGAGTACGAACAATACAGCACTGCAATGGTTGATTACGAAAGAGCATTTAATTCGATAGAGATATGGGCAGTCCTTAACGCCTTAAGTAATAGCAGAGTCGACGAAAGATACACAACTCTTCTTGAACACATATATAAAAATGACACATCACAAATAATGCTTGAGGAAAAAACAAATAAAATCAAAATTAAAAAAGGAATTAGACAAAGCTGTTCACGTTGCTTCTAGAAGACATGTTCAAATCGTGGGAAAATAAAGGAATATTAATGGACGGTGAACGATTAAATCGCTTAAGGTTCGCAGATAATGTCACTCTGATCATCAACACGAGAAGAATTACAAAGAATGTTATTGGAATTAAATAACAAGTCTCGAGAAATAAGTCTAAAACTAAACTTCACGGAAACCAAATATTTAAACAACTAAACTGAAGATAACAGCCAGAAACTATTAATAGAAGGTGAAAGAATAGGAGAGGTATAAAGATTCCTATATTTAGGACCAAAAATGGAAATATAAAAAAATAATGTAAAGGCTGTCTTGGATAGAAGACTCTCGTTAGCTTGGTCCGCGTTCGGAGGATTACAATCCATATTTAAATTGGACATCCCAAATACAATGAAAGCCAAAGTGTTTGATCAATATGTACTGCCAGTATTAACATATAGCACTGAAACGTGGGCTTTAAAAAAAGTATAATATATGAACTCCAAGTAACCCAGAGAGCAATGGAGAGGAGAATGCTAAATATTAGACTCCAAGATCGTATTCCTAACATCGAGATACGAAGAAGATCACAAGTGACAGATGTAATACAACGAATGTGTATATTATGGTGGAATTGGGCGGGGTATATCGCAAGGATTAATCATAACAGATGGACACGCCGTAGGGTTGAATGGATGCCTGGAGAATATAAAAGATGCAGAGACAAGATGGACGGACGACATAAAAGGATTAGCTCGGCATGATGGGATGCAAAAAGCAAACAGAGCTCATTGGATACAACTTGGGGAGGCTTACATCCAACTGTAGATGAAATAAGGTTATGACGATGATAATAATTATTGCACTAATGGTTAATAGTTTTGAAGATAATTTTACTTACATCTGAATATATTTTTCAATGACCAATAAGTAGATAACATAAAAAATTTATAGTAACAGAAACTAAAAACTAAACACAAAACGTATCTATAGTGACGTCAAAAGCTATAAACATAACCAATTCTTATGCCAAGTTATGATTTTTTTATGGTTTATGACTGACTATAAATAAAAATCCAAATCCATCCAGTAGCAAGAATTTTGAAAAAATCTTATAATAACAATTAATAATAGTTTATTAATTTTGATGTGGATTTTTCTTTGCACTAAATATTTTAATCTTTAAATCTATTACAAAAGAGAAAAACTACTGTAGCATATTTGTCTATGTTGCCTTGATCTGTCGGTGGGTAATTTAAGTTTTTTAAGCAATAAATATTACACAGGGCAACAAAAAAAATATTTTTGTTTTGGTGCCTGGGATTTTAGAGCTGATTTTAACTATATTTGGGACGCTAAATCTATACATGCAATCCGTTTTTCTCTATCAGGTCTACTTTTTTAGATACATCAACTTATCTACCAATGTCGTTTTTATTCAGTATATTCATTTATGAGAGTTCTACAATTATTATATATTCATTAATGTAGGTACAATGGTTTTATTGTCAGTCTGTAATTGAGTAAATTCCAGGTAAATCTATAAATAGTGGAACCATTGCCTATCAGGTACCTGAACTGACCCTTTTAATCACCTAACTCGGGTAAGTCTCGTCAGTTTGTGCGTTCTTACTAATGAGAGTAGATCGAATTCGGCGTGTTATTTTATGTTAAGAAAAGAGTGTTTTTGTGTTATTGAACAAAATTAAAATGAGTTCAGGTTCCAGTTCAAGAAGAAGTTGTGTAAATCAACCTGATGTGTTTTGCTATATATGCGGAGAATACATGTTTCAACAAAACAGACAAAGTATTATTGACTTTGTAAAGCGAGCGTATCTTGGATACTTTGGAGTTAAGCTTGGTGATCAGGACAAAACGTGGACCCCGCATCTCGTATGTAAAACTTGTACAGAGCATTTACGGCAGTGGACTACCGGGAAAAGAAAATGTCTAAAATTCGGCGTACCAATGGTTTGGAGAGAACCAAAAAAAACCACTTCAATGATTGTTATTTCTGTTTAGTAAATACTAATGGAATCAATCGAAATAACCGCAGTAAGTGGACTTATCCCAATTTAGACTCGGCAATACGCCCTATCCTGCACTCAGATGAAATACCGATTCCAACATTTCATCAGCTACCACATATCTCTGATGACGAATATTTTCCCTCTGATCGCTCTTCTGATGCTAATAAAAGTTCTGATGCTAATGAAACTATGAGGGGACGTCATCAGTTCCTCAACGCTTCAATCAAAATGAATTAAATGATCTCACCAGGGATCTCAATTTATCGAAAAAAGCTTCTGAAGTACTGGCTTCTAGGTTGAACGACAAAAATTTACTGGAACAAGGAACCAAAATTACCTTTTACCGTACAAGAGAAAAAGATCTGCTACCATTCTTTTCTCAAGAAGACAATCTTGTATTTTGTCACGAAATTAGGGGACTCATGAAAGAAATGGGACTTTCTGAATATATTCCAGATGATTGGCGCCTATTTATTGACAGTTCAAAGCGAAGTTTAAAATGTGTCCTTCTACATAATGGGAATAAATATGGTTCAATACCACTAGCTCACTCAACGAAACTGAAAGAAGAATATAATACCATAGCTTTGGTCTTGCAGAAGATAAAGTATTACGAACATCAATGGATGATTTGTGTAGACTTAAAAATGGTAAACTTTCTTCTTGGGCAGCAAAGTGGTTACACGAATTATCCGTGTTTCTTGTGCCTCTGGGATAGTAGGGACAAAACACACCACTGGGTTAGAAAAGATTGGCCTCAGAGAGAAAACATGGACGTTGGGGAAAAGAATGTCATTAACGACGCTTTGGTTGAAAGAGAAAAAATCATACTTCCTCCGTTACATATAAAGTTGGGCTTAATGAAGCAATTTGTAAAGGCTCTTGATACGAATGGGTCTTGTTTTGCATATATAGGGGTAAAAATGCATCAGTTGAGCACAGAAAAACTCAAAGCAGGGATATTTGAAGGCCCACAAATAAGACAATTAATTAAGGATCCTGCCTTCATAAATTCAATGAATCAAGTTGAACGAGAAGCTTGGACATCATTTGTTGCAGTTGTAGAAAATTTTCTAGGCAAACATAAAGCTCAAAACTATGTTGAAATGGTTAACAAGATGCTTAATAGTTTCAAATCGTTAGGGTGCAATATGAGTATTAAAATACACTATTTACACAGCCACTTAGACCGTTTTCCAGAAAATTTAGGAGACATGAGTGAGGAACAAGGTGAAAGATTTCACCAAGATATTGGTGGAAGTTATGGAGGACCGCTACCAAGGAAGATGGGACATGCACATGATGGCAGATTACTGCTGGAGTTTAAAAAGGGACTGTTTAAAAAAACATTCAAGAATGTCGCGGAAAAGAAGCTTTCCAAGTGTTGAGTGACTATTTCATTTCTTCAATGTTTTTTTTTGTTTGTAAGTACGACATAATATTGTATTTTGTATAACTAAAATAAAAATTTCGTATCTACATTTGTTTACTACACTTACGGATTTGAGTTACAATAATGTAACTTATATTTCTCTAAAATTGTATATCTTAAAATTTGAGCTCCTAGGTACAAATGAATACGTTATTTGAATTCAGGACATCAAATTGATATAGAATCAGATCAAAAAATCTCGACACCAAAACAGCTGTTCCCCTGTGTTATTTTAAGTGCTATTTTGTGACAGTCACCCATCCTTATGGTGTTACAGAAACGACAAAGGCAAAATATTCTTCTGATGACTTCTCTTTTTATTCATATTCGCGGTAAGTTAAGTTTTTATCTACGCCATTTAAACCAAAAGTATGTTTAGGTAGTGTAATGTATTTTGACAAGCAGCTATTTCTGTACAGAGTGAGTCAACGATAGAGTAAACTTCATTATCTCATTTGTTTTGGGAATGAAGAAAAAATGTTAAATACAATAGTTTTCGGGAATCTTAAGGTGCACAGTTTAAAATTATTTTTGAGTATACAGGGTACGCCAAAAAAGTGTGTCCGATATAACATATGTTTTTTTAAATGGAACATCCTATTTTCTAATTTATTTTTAAATTCCGCGTAAAATTTTATGACTTTTTTATTAATAATGTTATATATCTAAACCTACTAGTTTTTCCAATATTTCAATTTTTAAATAAAAATACTAGTTTTCAGTTTTGAAAAAAATTGCCAGCAGTGCCATTGTTTCTGAAGGTGGAATACTCATAATTGATACGAGGGTTCTATAGAGATGAAAAAAAGATATATGTAAAGAGATTGGAGTTAGGTGCTACAGGGTATTCAAAATAAATGTATACATTTCAAATCTTTTAAATTGAAAAATCTCAAATTTTTTTAAATGGCACACCCTGTATATTATTATTTGTTCTGATAGATTTTACAAAACTCTTCAACTTTTATTAAGTATGTCATATACCTATTTCTAATAGTTTTAGAATTTTTCAATTTTTACCCTTGCTTACTTACGCTATTTAGAAAACATAAACAAATAGTTAATAATAATTTGAACATAGTTTAACTTATCTAATGATTAATTATTATGACTTAATAGATGTTCAAAAATATGCCCGTCTACTTGAATACACATGTTTAGTCGTTTTGCTATATTTTCCTTCACTTTTCTTAGCATAAAGGGCGTTATTGTCCTGCATGCATCCCGTATCCTATTTTCCATATCTACTGGTGTTGTAGGAGAATTCACATAAACACGATCTTTAATATAGCCCCACAAAAAGGAGTCTAAAGGTGTTAAGTCACATGATCGAGGGGGATACTGAATGAATCAATCTCTACCGATCCACTTTCATGGGTAACGATCGTTTAAAAATTTCCGAACTTCCCGGTGGTAATGAGCAAAAGCTTCGTCTTGTTGAATCCACATTTGTTCCCGTTCAAAGTTATCAACATCTTCAAGAAGCTGCTGTAATTGGTTTGGAAAAAATTTAGCGGTTCGTGGAAAAAATATGGACCAATAATTCGAAAATTTAATATTCCACAATATACATTAAGCGACCAATGGTTTTGGTGTTGAACTTCCCGGACCCAAAATGGATTAACCGTTGAATAATAATGCATATATGGCTGTTAACGGCTCCATTACTGCGAAAAGTAGCTTCATCAGAAAACATTATTTTGGATAAAAAATTCGATCGGCCTCTATTGCTCCATTCATGGTGGTACAAAAGTTTACTCGTCGTTCAAAATCACGATCTTGAAGTTCTTGGTGTAGTTTCATATGAAAGGGATGATACTTGTATTTTCTCGTGGTGCGATTAGCCGTAGATTGGTATGTGTCAGATAAGTCAGCTAGTTGACGGCTGCTGACCTGGGGATTATCTTCAACATGAAGTAAAGTCTCCATTTCTTTTTTCTCATTAGTAGCATTCTGGTTTACTACTTTCCGTTTCGTATATTCAACGGTACCACTACCATCAAACCGTTCCATTAAGCACTGAAAAGATTTTCTAGATGGCATACCTCTATTAGGGTACTTCACTCCGTAAAGCCTTACTGCCAAAAGACAATTTTTTCCCGTCTCGCCCAGTATATAAATCATATCAATGAATTCATTTTTAGGAAAATCCATAACTATTACCTTTATACGTCACTTACTACAGCAAATTAAATTATTTTTACTTGCTTAATAGACATGTCAAAATTTGACAATGCTTACATTTTTGTTTTGTCTATAATATACAGGGTGTGCCATTTAAAAAAATTTGAGATTTTTCAATTTAAAACAGTGGAAATGCATAAATTTATTTTGAACATCCTGTAGTATCTAACTCAAATTTCTTTACATATATCTTTTTTTCATCTCTATAGAACGCTCGTACCAATTATGAGTATTCCATCTTCAGAAACAATGGCACTGCTGGCAATTTTTTTCAAAACTGAAAACTAGTATTTTTATTTAAAAATTGAAATATTAGAAAAACTACTAGGTTTAGATATATAACATTATTAATAAAAAAGTTATAAAATTTTACGCGGAATTTAAAAATAAATTAGAAAATAGGATGTTCCATTTAAAAAAACATATGTTATATCGGCCACACTTTTTTGAAGTACCCTGTATACTCAAAAAAAATTTTAAACTGTGCACCTTAACATATTAACTAAAACTGTTGTATTTAACATTGTTTCGTCATTCCCAAAACAAATGAGATAATGAGCTTTACTCTCTCGTTGACTCACCATGTACTGATTCTACATCAAACGAATCTGCTTATCAGGTAGTGTAGATGGTGGAAAATAAAACTCAAATGGTGCGGACACCATTAAATAGCTAAAAACTGTACTAAAAGGTCAAAGTAGGTCGATAATTTTGTTGTGTTATGTGAAGCGACATCGACTTGATGAATTCATAATCCAACGAATTATTTTGTAATTCAATAGAGTATGATAGGATGGTTTTTTGCCTATCGGTTTTGCCCTTACTTCCCATCACAGATCCATATAGATCGTTCGTTTATTTTAGATTTTCAAAATGCCAGTTGTACTTTATTTGTACATTTGCTAAGTAAAAACGTGTCTCCTATCACTTGTAGTTGGTAAAAGAAATTCTTTTTTTTTGAGGTTGTTGTTGGCACCCCTGCAAACAATGCTTTGTGGAAAGAGATTCATTTCTAACCTTATTTATGTTTAAATAGTACATCATCGAACATGAGTACTGTATACGCTTCGCACTTCGAGGTTTTGTTTTTATATAATTGGCCAAAAGGTCCGAAAATGATGCCAGTGCTAAGTAAACCATAAACTAAAAATCTTGCATTTGTTAGCAAGTGGGTGAAACGATACTCTCAATTAAAAAATGTTGATCTACCAGAACGTGGTTTGAGAGGGAAAGTGTCGGACAAGGACGAAAAAATGATGTGACATGTTTTCCCGAAATGCTCAATTAATTTTGCGCCAAGGGGCACCAAAACTAAGCAGTAAGATTTGGGTATATCGGATAAAATGATTCGTACTTACCTCCGGGCTGACGATTTGAAGTGGCCGAGTACCATCATTGCTGAGCGGACACTACAGAGAGAACGACTCTCGTGGGCAGAGGAAAACATAGATCAAGACTGAAGCAATGTAATTTTTCCTACCAAGCTTTATTTTGGGGTTATATTACCACTAGCCTGGTCAATTTCTACTAACCGATTGGTTCAGTGCACTGTGAAACACCCTGCGAAGATCCATGTTTGGGGATGTCTTTCGGAAAAAGGTTTTGGGAGACTCTTTATGTTTACCTACAATTTGAATGCTGAAAAAATGCTCCAGATTTACAAGAAGGCATTAGTACCTGCTATCGATAAAAATGGGGAATGGATTCTTCAAGAGGATAACGACTTCAAACATAGCAGTAAAACGTGTAACCAGTGGAAAGGGGAATCCGCTATCGTCACACTAGACTGGCTATCCCAGTCCCCCGATGCAAACCCATTTGAGAACGTGTGGCCATACAACAAGTAGAAGCTTCATAGTAAAAAGGTGTGAAGGAGCTGTCACGGCAAATTCGCAATTTGGTAATCTTAGCCCCAAGAATGCGCGGAAAATCCCGTCGAAAGTATGCCCCGAAGATGCCAGGCGATCATCGACGCTGATGGGGGCTGGAAGAACTACTGAACATTAGCATTTTAATGACAATCCTTTACTATCGAATAATGTAAAAAACTTTTAAATAAATACATATCTTAATGAACGTTCTTGGTTGACCTTTTAAGTTTAGTAAGTAAGTTTTAAGTAGAGTAAATAGATTTGAATGGAGAAAGAGCTAATTAAATTGGGCCCTGTTTTCTTTTCAATGTTACTCTAGTTATACTTTACAGTCATCTATATGAGTATGTCATTTAGCCTAGTTATGTAGGGTTGTTTATAGGCTGCAATTTTATTAACATAAAAAACAATACAATACTTACATGCATTTAGCTATAGACTCGAAATTAAAGTAGAATGCTAAACAGATAAACAATGACTCTCTTAATAATGAAAATAGAAAATATACAGACGGAATGTTTGGGCTCTAATTAATTAATCTAAATTATCGAAAATTAAATAACCGATATAAAAATTTGTAGAATTAGATTTTGATGGCAACAAATATAAAAAAAATAATAATAAAATACTATCCTGCATGCTCAAGAATGGGAAACTTGTAGTGCGACAAATTTTATGATATACTGTATGAAATATTTGACAGGTCAGTGCCTCTGTTTAAAAATGGACATCATTCCTTTCCTATTTGGTATAATGCAGAAATTCTAAAAAATTTAAAACGTAAGAATAATATTTTCAGGAAATACAAGAAATCAAATAATATGCGTTACTATGAAAGATTTAAGGAATTAAGGAGGGAGACTAGTGAGATGGTAAAAGCTGCATATAGTTTGTATATTGGGAATATTGAGAGGGGTATTGATAATGATCCTAAAGCTATTTGGAGGTACATCCAGCAGAAAAGACATAGTTGTGCTATTTCAGGAGAGACGACATATCAAAATACAAATTTCAATAGTCCAGGTGACATTGTTAATGCTTTTGCTGCTCATTTCCGGGATGGTTATAATACTGCACGGGATGTCATCGGTGTTTCTTCGTCTGTATGCGGGGAGCATGCTCAGGTTGTGACGCCGTGCTTTGGTGAGAATGACGTTTTGAGGGTGTCGAAGCGTCTCAAGCCAAAGTTGTCCAGTGGCCCGGATTTTGTGCCCAGCTTTTTTGTTAGGGATACCATAAATGTATTGGCCCTCCCTCTTAGTAAAATTTTTAACCTGCCAATATCCAGTGAAAGATTTGAGACAGAAAATAGCTAAGATATGTCCAATTTATAAGAGCAGGAACAGAGGGGAAGTCGAGAATTATAGGCCAATTTCACTTATTTATGGATTTTCGAAACTTTTTGAGATGCTTTTATATGAGCACATCGTCGCCAAGATTGAACCGATGTTGTCGGTGCGACAGCACGGCTTCGTGAGGGGTCGGTCATTTTACTTCTAAAGTGCTTGATTTGAGAGGCCAGGTTGATGTGGTATTCACGGATTTCTCAAGGGTATTTAATAGAATAAATTATGGTGCGCTTCTGGATAAGGTAGTGAATTTTGATTTTACACCTAATTTCGTTAGATTTTTCAAGACGTATCTTGTGGGCAGGTCAAAATATGTGCAGTATAATGGTTTTAGGTCGCATTGGTTTCATGCAACGTGTTCCGCAGGGGTCGAACTTGGGGCCTTTGTTATTCATTATGTTTATGAATGATATCCAGCATGTCATTGACGTGGAATCACAAGATATTTGCGGATGATCTGAAACTGTATGTTTCAGTTGAGTCCGGCGACGACTGTGAGCGACTACAGAGCGGGGTTGACGCGGTGCAGAGGTGGTGTGTCAACAATAGTCTCTTGCTTAATGCAAAAAAATGTTTGAAAATGACGATAAGTCGGAAGGTATCTTCACTAAACTATAAATATAATATTGGTATTAATGAGTTATAAACAGCGAAAACTTTCAGGGACTTGGGCGTTGTTCTTGATTCTAGCTTGAACTTCGGTCATCAGATTAACACATTGGTTTCGAATGCGATGAAGATGATAGGATCTGTAATCTGTAATAGGTTCAGAGGAAGTTTTTGAAGGATATATCTAGACGAATGGATGGAGTATACCCGCAGGTTGGTATAGACAACGATATCTAGTTGGGAAGGTTCAATTTTCTGAGCTTGAAGAAGCATAGAAATATAGCGAGGGCGATATTCCTATATAAGCTAGTTAATGGTAGGATTCAGTGTCCATCACTGGGGACAATTTATTGTCCCCAGATTTGTAAATCGGGTTGGTAACTTCTTTTACCTTCCTACGGCGCACACAAATGTATCTTATGCGTCTCCTGTTTACCGGATATGTTCTGTTTACAATGAAGTGTCGCACGCATGTAAACTCTCCATAACTCAAAATGTCTTTTCCATACTTGTTTGAAACTACTTTAATAACTGTAACGGTGTGTGACATGATATTAATCATTGTGTTTATTAAACTATAAGGTTAATTTTAGTCTTGAGTTACTGTCTGTATTGTATTGTTATATATTGATGTTGTGTAATAGCTATGTTATCGGCCCTATTAATTAATTTGTTGGGCTTGTGGTAAATAAATAAATAAAATAAATAAATAAATAAGGATGAAGAGTTAAAGAGCGTTAATCCTAAAAATGTTACGAGAATTATTAAAATTCTGTTCATCTTCCTTTTCAAATGAATTTTAGGAAAAATCTGTTAATTAATTTTTTACTTAAGCAAATTATTTGTGGTAGAGTATCCACTTGATTTTTGTATGTGAGCATGAGCAATGAAAAATAGTTATTTTAATTGAAAGTTAAGTTGTATATTAGACGCTTTATTTTGGAAGGCCACTGTTTTTATCTTTATTTGAAGCATGCGCCCACCGTTTGGAGCTTGCGTAGTAGTAAAGAGAGAATAAATTAAATATAAAGACCATAGAGATATCAGAATAGAGGACAGAAAGTATATAGTCTGCTGTAAGCGAAAGCGTGTAGTCGTTAAAAAGAGAAGGAAATAATATGAGACAATTCTGTCTCTCTTACTCTGCGCTTGAGCGCTGAATTCCGGCACCGAGTAAGAGAGACAGATTGACTCTCATATTATTTCTTTCTCTTTCTATGAGCGCCACGCCTTTCGCAAAAATTTACCTCCTCTATTCTAATATCTCTATGATAAAGATTCAGCTGTTATCGTTATTTGAAGCATGCGCCTACCATTCGGCGCTTGCGCAGTATTAAAACAAAATAAGAGAAACCTTTATTAAGGATAACGATTTTCCTTATTTAGACACTTTTAAGCTCGTTATTATTGCTGTTATGGTAGGACCTGTTTTTTTCCTATTTAGGTGTACAAACCACTAAGAAAATACAGTAAAATTGAAATGATAATCTTTTATTGCGAATAACACTGACAACAGTTAATTAGTGTTCAGATTATGTTGGGATTTTGCAGTCTTTGGCACAGTAGCATTACAGTGTGTATACTACTAATTTCAAATGAAATTTTATTTATCGCACATTCGTATTACCTCGGAAATATTGAAAGAAGTGATATAAATCTGCTAGACACAATTTTAATTTAGAAACTTATGTTGACCCATCAAATACTAATAACCGGTGTGCTTAACCATGAAATGAATGAAAAAAAAATCCCCTAAGTTTATAAAAGATGAATACTAACCTAACCTTGCAATTTCTTCGCGTTAGTACTGCGCATGGTTGAGATAGCGATAAGGACAAAGGAATGTGAAAAATAAGTGTTACGAAATCTCTCTGTTGCTATAAACACACTACCAACCTGTTGCTAACACCATGGTGTTTACGTCTTCTTTGTATTGTCTTTTATTGTGTTACAAGTTATAGATCGCAAATCTTCAGTTAATGTGAAAATATTGTTTGCCTGCCTATTAATCTAGCTCGACAAATGAACATGTAAATAAAAATTGAAGTAAAACAATATTGAAAAAATCATTTTCAATGTCCAGTTATTTATGTGAGCAAAGTGCTTCTTCTACTTTAAAGTTTAAATTGGTATACAAACATATTTGGAAGGCGAAGGTTACACATGGTTTTTATTTTTATTTTTATAGCTTATTTAATTGCCTCTTTCTATTTTTAACTCAGTAGGTAGATAAGTAAATTAAAATTATAGTTATTTAGATAGTATATGTGACATGGAAACTAATTTTTGTTTGTTGAATTTAAGCGATAATTTTAACTCATTAGACTCAGTCTAGTTGGAATTGCGATTATGCGCACAGTGGCAATTATTTTTCTCAGCTTCGTTTTTTTGATCAAATACACTGTGGAGCAATATTTTGATTGATATGATATAGTTTTGGTTTACATTGTTTTTCAGATTAAAGTACACTATGCGTTACTAAAAAATTCACTGACATCTCGAATAGTCATTCGTATTAGACAAATCTGGTACACAAAATAACCGGTCAAGTACAAGTTGAACTTGCGCAATTAGTGTTCCGTACGTTGATTGCTTATAAATAAAAAAATTTTGTTACGAAGGTATAAAAATGATCAGTGATTTCACAAAACACCTTGAAATTTTTGTTTTTTTATATACCAGATAAATTATTAAAGGTAATGCACTCGTGATAATTTTCGTTCAATCTACACCCCGTGGAGAATATTCCAGAATTTTTTCAAAATTTTTTGATAAGTACTTTTCGAGATAAGGCGGGTGGACAGCGATTTTTCGCGATTTTTTAAAAAATAATGCAAAGAAAAGTGCGCGCAAGTATTACATCATATATATATGTATATATATATATATATATATATATATATATATATATATATATATATATATATATATATATATATATATATGTATATATTTTACTCGTGTTTTCACAGCCTTTCATTTGACACCACACTCGATGACCTAGTAAAAAAATTTTTTTTCCACTTCCGATTTCACCCCCCAAAACTAACTCGTTAAGTCAAAATTTAACTTTCAAAACTACACGGCTCTGATGAGGCCATCAATTCCTATATTAGTACCAAATTTTAACTTTCTATGACAAATAGTTTCGGAGAAAATCGGGTGTGACAGACAGACAGACGGACAGACACCGAAGTGATCTTATAAGTGTTCCACACGGAACATTAAAAAAGGTTTTATGTCGACATCACATCTCATAACCTAGAAAACCAGTAATTTGTTTTATTTATTCCTCGTATCACTTGTTTGAGGTTAGTCATAAAAATATTACTTTTTCGTATATAAATGTGATCAAAACATTTAGATTACTGCTAAATATATAAAATGCCACACATTTGGGTTAATTCGCCAAGTTTGTTTTGTTACGTTTGTGATAAATTTAAGAAAAAAAGCCAATTTTCCCGCTGCTTGAAAAGTGTTATGAAGCTTATTTTAAGACCGCAACTAAAAATCAAGATAAATCGTGGGTGCCCCGAGTGTGTTGTTTGAAATGTTATAATTATTTGACGGGTTAGTACAGTGGTACTATAAAAGAAGTGCCTTTTGGCGTACCAATGCAGTGGCGTGAACCCAAGAATCACACAGACGATTGTTACTTCTGTTTGACAAGTGTGAAGGAGTTTTTTTTAAAAAAAAAACAAAAAGTTTCGTGAAATATTTTAACGTAAATACCGCTACTTCATTTTTCTGAAATTCCTGTACCGAAACGACGACCTTTGAGCCCATCAAGTTCATCGAGTTCCATAGAAGAAATAAGCGAACCTATTCGTTCTAGTGGAGAGCTATTTCAAGATCCAACTATTGCATCAAAACCACAGCGACCTTGTTAGAGATTTAGATTTAACCAAAGAAAAATCTGAAATATTAGGATCGAGATTAAACCCGTGGAATCTTTTACAGACTTACGTTAAAATTTCAGCTTATCCAAATCGTCACAGCTCCTTAACTACATTTTATTCAAAAGAGGATAGTTTAGTTTTTTGTAATGATATTGATGGTTTAATGTAGGCCACCATCATTCGCCAGAAGAGTGGAGACTATTGAGTGACGGATCAAAACAAAGTCTAAGGGAAATTTTATTCCATAACGGCAACATATTTCCATCTTTGCCTGTAGCGTACGGTGCTCATCTAAAAGAAATCTATGGCATTTAAAAACTTCGTTCAAATGGCAAATATGTGCAGATTTAAAAGTAGTGGTTTGGATTTTAGGAATATAAATCGCTTTACGAAATATTGTTGTTTCTTATGTGAATGAGATAGCAGAGCACGTTCAGAACATTACGTAAAACAAAACTGGCCTTCAAGAAGGAAGTACTTCTTGGTCAAAAAAATATTAAAAATGAACCATTAGTATCACCTAAGAAAATCATTTTACTACCATTGCATATCAAACTTGGTTTAATCAACAATTTTGTCAAAGGGTTACGCAAGGATGGACCTGGATTTCAGTTTCTCAAGAATAAATTTCCTGTGCTCAGTGATGCTAAAATAAAAGAAGGAATTTTTGTAGGGCCTGATATAAGAAAATTAATTGATGATCCCTCTTTTCTATCCAATCTAAGTTCCATAGAAAAAGAGGTATGGTTGGTTTTTATTGATGTCACGAAAAATTTCCTCGGCAACCACGAATCACTAGATTTCCATGAAAAAATAAAATTATATGCCTATCATGGATGCAATATGTCATTAAAAATCCATTGAGTTTCTTTCCGGAAAACATGGGCTCAGTTAGCGATGAACATGCGTGGTATAGTATCCACTTGATTTTTGTATGTGAGCATTGAAAAATATTTATTTTAATTGAAAGTTAAGTTGTATGTTAGAGAGATTTTGCAACGCTTCTTTTGGAAGGCCACTGTCTTTATCTTTATTTGAATTAGGATGCAATATGTCATTAAAAATTCATTTTCTATACTCCCATTTGAGTTTCTTTCTTCCGGAAAACATGGGCTCATTTAGAGATGAACATGGAGAATGCTTTCACCAAGAAATAGTTGGGGCACCAAAAAAAAAATTTTTTGGTGCCTAGTATTATAATTTTGTAGTTAAATGGCCAGGTCTTTTACACTGTAAAGCTTAAAATTCATAAAGAAACTAATATAATTTTCAACTTAAATACACTTATCATAAAATACAACTTTTTATTTAAATAATCTGCGTTTTACGAGGCTGGTTTGAAAAGTCCGTGCAAAGTCCGAGAGATGGCACCACGGCGCGTATCGAGATCATGTTTAGTTAGTAGCATCTCTTGAATGAACGCGCACCAAGTTTCAGCCATATTGGTCTATTTCTTTGTGTTTGGCATTCCTGGGAATCAAGGAAGTCGAGTGATTTTCAAGAAATGGACGAAAAAGAATTTCGTGTGGTGATTAAACATTACTTTATGAAAGGTAAAACGCCTCAGGAGACTAAAGAGAAGCTTGATAAACATTATGGTGACTCTGCACCTTCGATTAGAACAGTTTATAAGTGGTTTCAAAATTTTTGGACTGGCCATATGGGCACAAGTAACGCTGAACGTTCTGGACGGCCTGTGGAGGTTACGACTCCAGAAATCATTGATCAAATCCATGGCAATATGGTGATGGATGACAGAAGAGTTAAGGTGCGTGAGATTGCTAGTGCTGTGGGCATCTCGACTGAATGGGTACATTATATTTTGCATAAACATTTGGACATGAGAAAGCTATCCGCAAGATGGGTGCCGCGATTGCTCACGCTTGACCAAAAACGGAATCGTGTGAAGTGTTGCAAGGATGGTTTGCAGCTGTTCCGGAAGAATCCGGAGGACTTTAAGCGTCGTTTCGTCACTGTGGATGAAACATGGATACATTACTATACTCCTGAGACCAAACAACAATCTAAACAATGGGTTACCAAGGGGGAATCTGCACCAAAAAAGGGGAAGACCGTTCCTTCGGCCGGAAAGGTTATGGCGACTGTCTTTTGGGATTCGCAAGGGATAATCCTCATCGACTCTCTGGAAAAGGGTAAAACTATTACAGGTGAATATTATTTACCGTTATTGGACCGTTTGAAAACCGGGCAGCAAGAAAAACGCCCTCGATTGGCCCACAAGAAAGTCCTTTTCCATCACGACAACGCACCAGCACACACCTCAGCAGTTGTGGTCGCAAAATTAATGGAAATAGGATTCCAACTCATTTCACATCCCCCCTATTCTCCAGACTTGGCCCCCTCGGACTACTATTTGTTCCCCAATTTGAAGAAATGGCTGGCAGGACAAAGATTTTATTCAAACGAGGAGGTGATTGCAGACACTAATGGATATTTTGCAGACTTGGACAAATCCTATTATTCGGAAGGGATCAACAAACTAGAACATCGTTGGACGGAGTGTATAAGCCTAAAAGGAGACTATGTCGAAAAATAAAAAAGGTTTACCCCAAACACATAAGTAGTTTTTATTTTTGCACGGACTTTTCAAACCAGCCTCGTACTAACAAATGAAGGATTATTTGAAAGATATATGCAAGTTAACTTTTGAAATGCAAGTTCGAATACATATATGGAGTGATTTTGGAAAAAAATACCGTTAAAAATAATTTAAAGTTTATAGGCATTTGTAATTAAGGGTACCACCATTTTACAACACTAAACATGCCGCAACCAGAAATAAGTTAAGTGTCTGTTTTGATTGGTATTGTTAATTCCGCCAAATTCTGGTTTCTATAAACATCTTACCTTCGGTCTTTTGTTTACGATGTTGTAAAATGACGTTTCTCTTAAGTATAAATGCTCATTGCTTTCCTAACTTTTTGTTAATTCATGAGAATCGGGAACTAAATGGTTCCCTTTATCGAGAGTTAAAAAAAATCTATGAATGGCCTAATGAGCAGAGATTAAATGGAAAAGATAAAAACGTCAGAAATATTTTTACTGAAACAGGACAGAAAATGTATTCAGGTTGTTAAAATTATAATATATTACGTTTTTATCAGATATATTAAATAAAATTAAAAAATAACCGGTCAAGTGCAAGTTGAACTTGCGCAATTAGTGTTCCGTACGTTGATTGCTTTTAAAATAAAAATTTTTGTTACGGAGGTATAAAATGATCAGTGATTTCACAAAACACACCCTAAATTTTTGTTTTTTTATATATCAGATAAAATATTGAAGATAATGCACTCGTGATAATTTTCGTTCAATCTACACCCTGTGGAGAATATAGAATTTTTTCAAAATTTTTTGATCAGTACTTTTCGAGATAAGGGGGGGGACAAGTATTACATTATATATATTTTTGAACTCGTGTTTTTACAAGCTTTCATTTGACATGCCACTTCCGATTTCATCCCCCAAAACTAACCCCTTAAGTCAAAATTTACCTTTCAAAACTATACGGCTCTCATGAGGTCATCAATTCCTGTATGAGTATTAAACTTCAACTTTCCATGTCAAATAAAAAAATTGAAATTTATTGTCCCCAGATTTGCAAATCGGGTTGGTAAATTTTTTTAGCTTCCTACGGCACACACAAACGTATTGTATGCATATCCTGTTTACAAGATATGTTCTGTTTACAATGAAGTATCGCACGCATGTGATCTCTCCATGACTCAAAATGACTTCTTCCATACTTGTTTGAACGTATTTTAATAACTGTAATGTTGTGTGACAAGATATTAATCATTGTGTTTATTAAACTATAAGGTTAATTTTAGTCTTGAGTTACTGTCTGTATTATATTGTTATATATTGATGTTGTGTAATAGCTATGTTATCGGCCCTATTAATTACTTTTGTTGGGCTTGTGGTAAATAAATAAATAGTTTTGGAGAAAAACGGGTGTGACAGACAGACAGACGGGGGGACGGACGGACAGACACCGAAGTGATCTTATAAGTGTTCCGTACGTAACACTCAAAATTGGTAAACAAGAGTACATGCACAATATATAGTTATATCCCAACTGATAGTCTAATTATTGCGAGTTTTAAAACTATAAGAAACATAAAAAGGTTAGTGTATTTTATTATTATAAATTAAAATTAAACAATTGTTGTAGCATATTATAGAAAAAAAAAACGCAAATGGCTATTTTTTTAAGTATTTTATGGCCAAATTTTACAATACACGATATTAACCAATAATAAATCAAACTGTAAATCCTGGCGTAATAAAACTTAAAGAAAATTCAGATTAATAACCTTTTTACTTCATTAAATAAGTTTAACGAATTCAAGAACTTTTTTTTCGACTCCCCTATAAAATAATGAAAAGTACACTTATGTCAGTCTGTGTCTCAGGTAGTAATGAGTATTTAGGGTACCCCGTATTTCTTGAAAAAGTACCTGTTACATTTTACCCGGTACAAAGTATCGATCTCATCACGTAGTTGCCAATATACCTACCTACACTAGTCGGTGGCTGGTCACATTATTACTGAACGACGTAACACATTCAAATCAAATCATGTAAATGAACTGACTTTTCTCAACTGTAGTCAGTTTTTGTTGAGTTTTAAGAAATGAAAAATAACGTAAAAGTTCCCGTTTGCTATAAAGTTTATTTTTGTTGTAACATTCATTACTTATTTTCATTGTTTTTAAGTATTGAGAGTATTAGGTACTTTTATAATTTTCTACATTAAATTTGGGTATTATATAAATATTTTTAAAATTCCTGATTTATTCTTTATGTATTTATTATTGTGTCCAATTAATTTATTAATTAAAAAAATATTCATATTCAATTCAATATTCATAAACGACAAAATGTGTACCTATATTTCATATATGTACCTATTTAATAAAATATTGCATACACGACGTGCAAATTTTGCTTGCAGTTTAATTTCGGGTATATGCATGTATTTATAATTGTATACGTGCACCCATTCTTGTCAATCATTACCATTGATACCGAATGTACCGAAACGGAACGCCACCGATGAAGACGAGATATTTTTCGTGGAGACGAGACGAGTAGATATTTACTGCTATCGATATGGCATTGGCAGTTTTAGTTTATCCGCAGACTGCAGATGCCATCAATGTGTAGATACTTTGTACCGGGTACATTTATTGTCGACTATCCGGTACTTCAGATCCGGACGAGTAACGGGTACTTTGTACCCGGTAGTAACAATATTGACATCTCTAGTCTCAGGTAGAGAATTTATACATACTTTAATGGAATTTATAAGCAACATATATATATATATATATATATATATATATATATATATATATATATATATATATTACAAAACAAGGCAATGAGATTTATATTGCGGAAGCCTAGAGATACGCATATAAAAGATATGCTAGATCGATTAAATTGGCTGAGTGTAAAGCAGAGCTTATTTTATTACGCAATGAAATTCATCTATAATATAAAGATAGAAAATTGTCCCGCGTACTTGACCGAGAGGATTAGGTACGTCAATCAGATACACAACTACAACACCAGAGGACGAAATGACTTCCGAGTAGTGGAAGCTGATCGAGCAAATCTTTATTATAAAGGACTTAAACATTTTAATGACCTACCAAATAATATTAAAAATTGTGAAACCATAAATAAGTTTAACCAACTATTATATCAGCATTGTAAGAATATGCCTATCCGATAGTTAAATTAGGTTCTAATGAACCGTAAATAAATAAAAAAATAAATAATTAAATAAATAAATAAATAAATATAAATAATAGATATATCTTTATATCATCATCATCATGCAACGTCCATTGTCGAACATAGACCTGTTCAAGATGTCCCCAATTTTTTCTGTTCTGGACCGTTGCAATCCCGTTCGTCACAACTCCCTTTAAATCGACATGCCATCGGATAGAGGGTCTTCCTCTGCTGCGTGTGCCGGCCCTTCGTCTCCGTTCGAGGACCTTTCTCGTACAACGACCGTCCCTAATTCTGGCAATATGTCCAGACCATCTCCATTTCGATCGTAAGATATGCTCTATGACATCGTTTACTCGCGGTCTTGCATATCTCTTCGTTCTTCACCCGGTCTTTAAGACTCAACCCAAGCATTGACCTTTCCATATTTCTTTGTGTCACTTGTAATTTCCTTAGGGATGATTTAGTGTCTCTACGCTTTATAACAAAACTAGTATGATGGATTGATTAAATGCTTTTTGTTTGAAGCTTATCGGCATGTTTGTCTTAAAAGCATCTCCCATCCATCCACAGCTGCTGCCTAGCCCAGTAATTCTTCTAGACAGCTCAGGTGTTTGGTTGTCTAATGGGTACTTTATGGCTCAGATATATATATATATATATATATATATATATATATATATATATATATATATATATATATATATATATATATATATATACAGTGACTCACAGCTTAAATGATGCAGTCGCTAGAAGAAATGACTAACTGGTCTCAGTGCCTCTTTATTTATTTGGAAAAAACAACTTATTGAAATTAAATTAGTAAAAAGTCTTCTAAAAAAGTATGAACTACTTTTTTTGTCTTAAATATGCCTTACTTAATTAAAAATAAATAATTAATCAAATCATATGCAACTTTAACGTCACAGCTTAAATGATGCAAAATAAAAACAGGGGTCAAAACTTATCACATTTTGAAATTTACGAAGGCAGCGTTGCTTTGATCTCTTAGTGCATTTGTTTTTTGTTTAGTTTGACATTTTTTCATTCAATAAAACGAAATTGTTTAAGAATGGGTCGTCGAACTACAATTTCTGAGAGAAATTTAATTATTACTCGTTACAGGAATGGATACAGCCAAAGATACAGCCAAAATGGTAAATAAATGTCCGTCAACAGTTCAGCATATCATTGAACGTTACCGGAATGAAAATAGAGTCGAGAATAAGTCAAGGTTGGCTCCAAATAAGATCTTCAATGAACGTGAAGAAAGATGGATTTTAAGAGAGGTATCAAACAATCCAAAAAAAAGTGCGCCAAAGTTGTGCGCTGAAGTGGAAAGACAGTTTGGAATAAGGTGTAACCCCGAAACAGTTCGACGGATCTTGCGAAATAATAATTTACGTGGTCGAACTGCTAGAAATAAGCCTTTCATTAGCCAAAGAAATAGACGCGTGAGATTGGAATTTGCCAGAGAGCATATCAATAAAGACTTGAACTTCTGGAATTCAGTAATATTTGCTGATGAGACCAAAATAAACTTACTTGGGTCCGACGGAAAAATATCAGTGTGGAGAAAGCCTAACGAAGAATTAAAATTAAAAAATATGAAAGCTACGGTAAAGCACGGTGGAGGTGGAGTGATGTTATGGGGCTGTATGTCATCTGCAGGAGTAGGTAACATGCATTTCGTCGAAGGGAATATAAACCAATATGTGTACTTGGATATACTAAGGCAGCATCTCGTCGCTAGTGCCCAAAAATTAGATATTGAAAACAATTATCGGTTCTATGGCGGCAATGATCCAAAGCACACGTCATTTCGAGTCCGCAGTTGGTTGCTTTATAACTGTCCAAATGTTATTAAAACACCAGCCCAGTCAACAGACTTAAATCTAATTGAAAATTTGTGTCTGACATTAAAAAATAAAGTAAATAGTGCCCCAATATCAAATAAAACTGAATTAAAAGTAAAAATTACTGAAGCATGGAACACTATTTCCTCGGAGTATACTAGAAAGTTAGTTGAATCAATGTCCAGAAGATTGCAAGCCGTTATTGATAATGAGGGAGGCCCGACCAAATATTAGCAGGCTTATTTCAAATTCTACAGTTTGTTTTCTCTAATAATTTTGCTATATTGAATTTTGCATCATTTAAGCTGTGACGTTAAAATCGCATATAATTTAATTAATTATTTACTGTTCATTAAGTAAGGTACATTTAAGACAACAAGTAATTCATACTTTTTTAGAAGACTCTTTACTAATTTAATTTCAATAAGTTGTTTTTTCCAAATAAATAAAGAGGCACTGAGACCAGTTAGTCTTTTCTTATAGCGACTGCATCATTTAAGCTGTGAGTCACTGTATGCATTATTTCTACCCTTGTATTTCCGAATTGTATTGGTGCACTTGGTGCCATGTTAGTCGTCATTTTAGTTTTGGTAAAATTCATGTGTAGTCCAACTTTGTTGCATTCTATGACTCTTGGAGTAGATTTTTGACTTCTCCGAGGTTGTCCGATATAACAACAATGTTCTGCAAAGCAGATTGAGTCTCCATCAATGATCACACCTTTATGTTTTCAATCTAATCTAATGTTTTGAAGGCATATTCGAGGAATGTTGTGAATGCTGCCAGAGTTGATAGAAGTCTAATTAGGATTCTAACCTGTCGCTTCTGTAGCATTTTAGGGATTTCCTTGCAGTAGATGTGCTATTTTCATTAAAAAAAACTTTTTTTATTTGCTTCAGACACCAAACGTGTGATTGACAAAAACTATTTTCGTGACAATTGGGCCCTATTTTGTTTTGCGTAATATAAAAATCTAATGCATCTTTTATAAAGCTTTTTGACTTTTTCAAAGAGAGGTAAGGATTGCTACCATTGGTTTGAATGCATAAATGAGTAGTTGGCAAGAAAAGCAACATTTTAAAGTATTCATCTCTAATATGAGGTAGCAAAGCTGTCATACAAGTGATTTAGAAATAACAACTAAAAAATAAAAGAAGAAATAATACAATTTAATAAAGATAGATCAGCATAATTTTTTAACATTTTATAGGAACAGTTCTTAGTTTTTGTAATGACGTAGGAAATAAACAAGACTATATTAATATTTAAATTTAATAAGGACTAAGATTATGTTGGGAATATGAAATCTTTGGCACAATGACACTACTCAGTATATATCAGTCAATCATCACTCCCGATGAAGCTAACATGGTTAGCGAAACGCAGGCCGAACGTAAAAATAAAGTGTTTGGTGTAGTGGTGATATATATTGAATAATGGTCAAGATGGAACTCAAGTATTCACGACTTTGGTCAGATGAGAAATCATGGTTCTTGGGATTAGAGGTGAGAAATCCGAGGATGAAATATTTTCAGGGATGTTCATTAGGCACTGACACAGTGTAATAATCAGTTTCCATATGTAATGCGGACTATATCTGGTTAATATTATTAGGGAGTTTGTCTACATTGATTCGATATCGAAGTTATCTTATTGTGTGTCCTGAAGTCGTATTTAGCTACAGGTTATTGTACAATTGGTTTCTTTTTGACACATTATTCATATTCTTTAATTCTAGTGGATATGGTCCTTTCTGTTTCTCTCACATATGTTACATAGAAAATTTTCGAAACGCCCTCAGTTTTGTATCTTTTTTGGATCTCAAATATTTTCCAATTTTCTCACAAAATTGAATGGTCAAAGTTTTAGGTTATTTGACTGTTTTGTCTGTAGTCTCGTGAACTTCAAATAACGCCAGTGCAGTCACTTTCTTTGATCTAGCACATCTACAAAGGAATCTGATTCATCTGATATGATTCAGTTACCATTGTAAATCTTTTGTTTGGACGTTGTTTATTGGGGTAATCTAAATATGTATTTATCTTAAATAACTTCAAAATCATACATGAACAGTAAACAAAAGGAACCATTTCATACGTTTATAGGAATAAATTAGACAGTTATTTAATTATCTTACGTAAGGAACATGTTCTTTATATCCCCCAGTAGCAAACAATACGTGTTTTTCCATCCCTGTCTGGTGAAAAATGAAAATATTGACTTTGAGGTGCCAAAAATAGATCCACAACCTGTTTGTAAGTGTGAGGAAAGGAGATCCAAAGCGAAAATGCAATTAACTCTTCCCCTGGTACAGTATTCGAAACAACGACAATAACCGGAAATCAATATTTTGTACATCATAGGAATTTCGTCTGATAATCGATCAATAATTAAAACTTCAGGATATCCCTACTTACTTACTTATTACCGAGCATTAAATAACTGTCGTTGACATAGCAGTGTATAATAATTATGTAAATACCCTGGTGAACAAAAAAATCAACTCAAACGATTTTGCTTCAGTTAACACCGATCCTTGAATTTAATTTTCAAACGAAGGTATTATTTTTTGTATCATTAGAATGCTGATTTTCTACTCTTTTCAATAATACTAAAAACATTTAGATTTCCAAAAAGTGTTACTGATTAAAACGGTTTTTCACAATAGACCGTTTTTGCACACTCAGCAACGTACTCGTTGCGCGCTATTTATCCCTATAAAAACACATGCAACTGCATTTTCCCATCATTCCTTCATCGGAACTTGAACCGTCAACATCTCTGCTATACCTGCTCACTAATTATCTCATAGAAGAAATGGATACCATCCCGGAAGAAACAGAACAAATCATTGCTCTATTGCAAGAAGGGCATAATCAACGTGTAGTCGCTGCGCAACTGCACCTGAGCTAGTCACCTGTCTTCAGAGTCTACAGACGTTACTAAGAGACTGATGCCTTTACATGGAGATCAGGATTAGGAGGAAGAAGGCGTACCTCGGAGCGACACGACCGCTTCACTGTTAACACAACTCTAAGAAATCGTCACTTGGCCGGCGTTGAGGTCTAGCTGGAGCTCCGACCAGTTCGTTGTCGGGCTGTCAGTGATTGGACAATCAGGAGAAGACTTAAAGAAGCTAACTTAACTCCGAAGAGACTAGCCAACGGGCCCAAATTGACAGCAGCCTATCAATAAGCGCGATTCAGATTTGCCCGAGAACATGTCGACTGGACCTTAGACCAAAGGCGCTCCGTTTTATTCTCCGACGAGTCCCGAATGTGCCTATATGACAGTTGTGGAAAAAGACCAGTCTATAGGAGGCCTGGGGAGCGCTATACGCAGTGCTGTATTACTGAAAAGGTCGCCTACGGAGGAGGTTCTGTCATGGGGGGGAGACATCTCACTGGATGCGAAAACCGATTTGGTTTTCGTGACTAATGAGACTAATAGCGGTGGAGTAACTGCGGACCGGTACATCGAGGAAATCCTGCAGGAACACGTCGTTCCTTACGCTAGGTTTGTTGGCGATAGCTTTGTGCTCATGCAAGACAACGCGAGGCCACATGCTGGTGCATCGCTGCGACAATTCCTGACGGAAGTGGGAATACCCACATTAGACTGCCTTGCGCGGAGTCTTGATCTCAGTTCAATCGAGCACATGTGGGATGAGCTCAGTAGAAGGGACTTAAAGGTTGCGATAGAGTAGGGAAGAATCCCACAGACAGTGGTGAAAAAACTAACCCGCGCCATGAAAAACCGGCTGGAAGCAGTAATAAGGGCTAGGGAGGGGGGGGGGGGGGGGGGGGGCGTAATACAAAATATTGATTTTGGTTTTTATCAATAAATTTAATTGTTGTCTCCTTGTTTCTCCTTTCAATCATTTTAATTAGTAAAAAGCATGAGGTATGCTATGGAATTTGGTATCATTAGAAAGAGAATAGAATGGCCTTTCAAATGATACTAAAATCCGTAAAAATATATGAACACTAAATTCTAGGACCCATGTTAAATGAACCGAAATAGTTTGAGTGGATTTTTTGCTCACCAGTGTAGTGATTAAACACATGGTAATATAAACTTATTTTCAGTTTAAAATTCTTAGATCTAAATTTTTTAACAATTTATAATTAGTAGTTGTCCGAAATTATTGGAGTTCATTTTGGATATTTTAGACAAAAATAATAATTACTAGATTCGAAAAAAACCGTAATTATGTTACGACTATTCCAGCTGATTATTATTACTATATGATAGCTTTCTATTATAAAGTAGAGACTTTATTATTCTTTATCAAATATCCTTCATTGTATTTTTATGTTTTAGAAAAGAACCTAAATGTAGGTCAATCTCTTTGAAACTCTAAGTATAGCGAGATCTGAACATATTTTTAGATATCCTAAATTATTTAGGGCAATATCTCTACGCTTCATATCAAGACAATTTAAACAATTTAATTCCTCTACATACCAAAGGTTTAATCTGTTGATTAAAAAAAAATGATAATCTGTAGTTCTTACTAACTTACTGACATAATATATAAACGATGATTTGATATTAAATGTTAGCTGTTATAGGATTCGAACTCATATACTCGTATGTTCAAAAATTAGGGAGACTATTTTTTTCTGATGAGAATTTTTATGGCATTTGCTTTATTAGGTTAGAAATAAAAACATGTTTTGTAATTGTGAAAATTTCTTGCTGGCCATTTAAAAAAATGTTTTAAGAACTAGAGTTAAATATGTTAGAAAAGTGTTACGGTGATGAAGATTTAGGAAGATCAAATGTTTTCAAGTCGTGCCAGTGGTATAAAGAGACTAAAGAAGTTGATGACGAATTGCGTTCTAGAAAAACATCTACCTGAATCACAGAATAAAGCACTAATAAAATCAAGGAGCTTGTTCGCAGTAATCGCCATTTAATTATTGAAGATTTTACAGACCTCAGTGAAATACCAATTCGATTAATACAACTGATTTTGAAGAACGATTTGGGCTTGCGTCGTGTGTTCTCTCGTCTTGTTCCAAAACAACTGAATTTTTTTGAAAAACATTATGTGAAGAATGCTAAAGAGATCCTTTCAAGGATAGTTCCATTTTTCAATGCATAATTACTAGCGATGAGAAGTGGTTCTATTTATTTAATTCGGAAGTAGCCCCAGAATCAACAGAATATTACGCAAAAGATGAATGAAAATCTAAAAAATCCCGTCAAAATCAGTTTGAAATCAAGATCATGTTAATTTCTTACTTTTCGGGATAAGGTGGGGATATAGTGATTTTTTGCAGTCTTTTAAAAATAATACAAAGAGAATTGTGCGCATGTATTACATTATATATTTTTAAACTTGTCTTTTTACAAGCTTTCATTTGACAGATGACCTGGTAAAAAAAAAATTTCACTTCCCATTTCACCCCCCAAAACTAACCCCTTAAGTCAAGATTTAACTTTCAAAACTACTCGGCTCTGATGAGACCATCAATTCCTATATTATTTCCAAATTTCAATTTTCTATGTCAAATAGTTTCAAAGAAAATCGGGTGTGACAGACATATAGACGGACAGACAGACAGACAGACGGACACCGAAGTGATCTTATAAGTGTTCCGTACGAAACACTAAAAATAAAATGGCTTAAAGTTTTAAATTACAAAAATTATTTGTGTTATTTTTTAGAAATAACTGTCTTAACTTTTGAATGTATCATAATTATGTTCAAAATTAGTAATGTTAAAATAAATAGGTTCAATTTGAATTTTTCAATTTATTATAGTTAGTAGCATACATTTTGCATATTTTAAACAAAAATTATTCTTTTATTAATTTAGAGACAGTTTTTATAATTATTGCAGCTAATAATTAATCGTAAAGGTTTTAAGACCCTGTAACCTGCAACCTAAATTTTGTTTTATGATTCCAAAAATACACCAGGAAAATGTCATTATCCAATATCTCCGATTAACATTCAGGGTTTGCCTTAAAAGTGTCTAATTAGTATGAACAACATATCTACACACCAACTGTAAATGGAAAATGGTATTATTTAATAATACAGAATAATCCAAAGTAAAAAGCTATTATCATATATTTCAGCTCAATAGCATTTTAAAAATAAATTTCACATAATTTTAAATACTGCATGAATAAACCTTTTTAATACATTTCCAATTCTAAAAGTAAATTGGGTGTATATTTAGTTTTCTTATGTAAGAACCAGTTTCTTACATCAGCAGCAAACAAGGGATTTTATGTTGTAATGTATTATTATTTGTCCACCCTCGAGTTGAGCAAAATGAAAACCTTGACGTCAAAGTGCTAAAAATAAATTCACAACCTGTTTACAGGTGTGTTGAGAAAGAAAATAAGGGATAGATGCAATTCAGTTTTCTTCCAGTAGAATAACTGAGAAGTAATATCGAGGTGAAATAAACAAATATTTTGTGAAGAAATTTAGTCAAATATTTTTTTTATTAATCTTCATTTATTATAAAACAAAAAAAAACCGGCCAAGTGCAAGTTAGACTTAAAATAAAATCTTTACCTAGGCTATGTTAATTAGGTCCCTAATATTTATATCTCTTAAGATTCAATATGTAATACCACGTTTTATCGTAATCAGTACTGTATAATAATTATAGCATCTTAGCTACCTCTCAATCCCTTTACCCCAATCGGTGATACTATGCAGTTGCTGCCTCAACAGTCCTCCAGGCATCTCGATCCTGCGCGATCTGACATGACTCGTGCATACCCATACCAAGAAGAGATCTTACTTGGTTGGACCATCTTGTTGAAGACCGTCCCCTTGATCTTACCTTCCCCGTTACTACAAGCTTTTCCATGGCGTCCACTTTCCTGATAATGTGACCAAAATATTTCAGGTACTGTTAATTCTATTTGAAAGTCGGTCATTTATACTAAGCTCTTCAACAATAGATACATTAGTACGGTGTCTTCGATGCATAAATTGCTATAGAGAACACAAGGTTGGCCAGCAATCCAGCAATTTGTGTTTTTTGTGATAGCTGGATCTTTCCTGACCTTAGTACGTTTGATCGTGGCGTTTCTAGCCATGGCGAAACGTCTTCTTATTTCCTCTTCACAGCCACCATTGTTAGTTATGAGTGATTCCAAATAGTTGAAATAGTCTAGAACAGTGAAATCCGCAATTTTATTTAACTATGATCTTCATTAGGAATAACAATCATTACTTTGGTTTTCGCTCTATTAATTGTCAATCCATAGTTTTTACTAGTGATTTAAAGGCGCTCCATAATTGATTCTAGGTCTTGTATTGATGTTGCAAGTGTAACAGTATCATCCGCATATCTAAGGTTACTTAGCTTTTTCCCACCGATTGTCACACCTCTACTCCAGCCATCCAAAACAGACATCATTATATGTTCACTATGTATGTTAAAAAGTAAGGGTGATAGAATACAGCTCTGTCTAACGCCGGCTTCTACGTTAAAGGGATCGGAAAAAGTAGTTACTCAGTTTTATTCAGCCATTAGTGTTCTCATACAGGGATCGGATAAGGTTTACAAGATGTATAGGTGTTCCCATGCTGATTAGAATCGACTAGAGTTTATTTCATTGTATACAGTCGAAAGCTTTAGAGCAGTCTATAAAACAGATATAGGTTGTGATTTGGAATTCTCTGACTTTTTCTCTTGTCTGGCGTATGTTGAGAATTTGCTCTCTAGTCCCTCCTCCTGGAATGAAGCCTGTTCGGTAGATATTTGCTTCAACAGAAAAGCTTTGAGTCTTTCATTTATGATCCAAAAGAACACCTTAGTAGCGTATGATACCAGAGCGATTGTTCTATAGTTGTTGCAATCCAAACGGGATCTATTTTTTATGCAAAGGTATAAATGCAACTTCACACCAATCTGTCGGCCATCTTCCAATCTTCCATACCACATTACACAATTGATGTAGCATAGTCACGCCGGTTTCTCGCATCATCTTTATTATTTTTGCAGTTATCTTTTCTGTTCTTTAACCTTTGAATAGGCTTCCTGACTTAAGATTTAAGAATACGTGGCTTTTGTTTTTTTGCCGCTTCGTTGTCGACAATACAGTCGCCCACGAGTTAAGGCACAAAAAGTTCTTTATAGTAATCTTTCGAAACGTCAATGATTCCAGGCATGTCGGTGACTGTTCTACCTTCCTTATTACCTTATTAGCTACCTGATAGCCAATAAATCAATCTAACTCAATCTAGAATCTAGTAATAAAAGTGTAAAATAATTATTTACTACTTAAATATTTGTTTAATTATAAACAAATAACATAAAATTATTTTGTCTCGGTACCTAACCTTTCATCACCAATGAATGTACTGAAAAGTATTTAAAAAAACCTCCACCATATTGTCCAACCACATAGTTTTTTTTATATCAGATAAATTATTAAACGTAATGCACTCGTGATCATTTTCGGTTAATTTATTCTTTATGGAAAATATTTCCGAATTTTTTCAAAATTTTTAATCAGTGCTTTTCAAGATAGAACGGGGACAGCAATTTTCGGGCATTTTAAAATAATATAAAGAAAAGTGCGCGCAAGTATTACATCATATCTATTTTTAAATCGTGTTTTCATAAGCTTTTATTTGACACTTTCCCCCCAGAAGCTAGCCCCCTTAAGTCAAAATTTAACTCTCAAAACTACACGGCTCTGATTGGCCCATCAATTCCTATATTTGTGCCAAATTTCAACATTCCATGTCAAATAGTCTTGGAGACTATCGGGTGTGACAGACGGACAACGAAGTGATCTTATAAATGTTCCATACGGAACACTAAAAATATGAAAAAGTGGAATATATCTTGAACTTTTCAAAACGCGTTTTTTGAGCTTAAAATGTGAATAACTCCGGTTATATAAGTCGGATGGAGACGAAAAAAACAAACTCTTCGTAATAAAATTTCCAACAAATCCTCGTTAGTTTTGAAAAAACCGGAAAACCGACTAAGTAAACCGATCGGCTTGAAACTTTCAGAAAGTATTCCTTTTGTTATAGCAAAAATACCCTGAAATTTTGGTACAAAAATGTTGAACCCGGTGGGCACAATTGAATTTGTTATTTTATGCCATTTGGTCCAAAATGGATCTTTTTTCAAAATTTAGGTCTCGACGTCAGTTTTCCGATGCCATTAAAAATTTTTTTTTGGAGTCATTTTGACCGTTTTTTTTACGTTTGTTTATTAATCAAATAACAACAAATGCGTTCTTTCGGTCATTTTGAAAAAAAAACATTGAAAATTTTTTATCACATCAGGTAAAGAATCGCGACACCTTTATTAAAAAAAATCATTTTTGTTAATTTTTTTTTTCAAAATGACCGAAAAAACGCAATTGTTGTTATTTGATT
This sequence comes from Pachyrhynchus sulphureomaculatus, assembly GCA_019049505.1. NCBI lineage: Eukaryota > Metazoa > Arthropoda > Insecta > Coleoptera > Curculionidae > Pachyrhynchus > Pachyrhynchus sulphureomaculatus. Next base: position 121,139,896 of record CM032447.1, on the reverse strand, counting down.
AATAAAAAAACAGTTAAAATGGTTCCAAAAAAATTTAGTGGCATTGGATAGCTGACGTCGAGACCTAAATTTTGAAAAAAAGATCCATTTTTGACCAAAGGGCATAAAACAACAAATTTAAATTGTGGCCACTGGGTTCAATATTTTTGTATCAAAATTTCAGGATATTTTTGCTATAATAAAGGCATTTTTTCTACAAGCTTCAAGCCGATCGGTTCACTTAGTCGACCTGTAGAATAACATGAAAAAAAAAACAGTTTTTTTCTAGTTTTTTCAATTTTGTAGGTTATGTACGCACTTGAGCGACTTAAAACTAACGAGAATTTGTTGGAAATTTCATTACGAGTCTCGATTCGACTTATGTAATCGGAGTTATTCACATTTTAAGCTAAAAAACGCGTTTTGAAAACTTAAATTGTTTATGAACAAAAGAGCACAAGTTTTTCGAGGTCCAAAACTCAGGACAATACTCCTGGTGATACCCTAGAGAGGATAAGATCATAATATTGCTGTATCTAAACTATACCTATCTCATCATTATTTTGGCCTTTTTTTTACTGCACTATAAATTATTATTTTAATATTACATTATTAGGCATCTAATAAATTAAGTGATAGTTGGTGTCCAATTTGGACAATACTCTTTAGGGTGGCTTGCGAAATTAGAGCATTTACTTTTTTTTATAAAGGAAACTAATTAACGGTGAATGATTTTTAACTACAAGTAGATGCTAAAAACATCGCTTTATCAATATTTTATATTACGGCCTAGTCGGCTGTTATATTTTGATTTGATCTGCTCTAACACGAGTTAGTAAAAAATGTTTTTTTTATCAATCAATTTTAGAAACGTGGTTTACGACACATATATAACAATAATAATAATGATTTAGAACATAAATACCATAGTGTTAGTATTGTTACAACCTCTATAGAATAATTAGAGCATGAATTATTCTGAATTTAATCGTTTAAAAAATAATTTCCTATATTCTTGGGATATCAATACTAAAGCTTCCTTATAAAATTTCCTCCTAAGACAGCATTATAATTCATATTTATTCTCGTATGTTAGTAAAAATGTTTTCCATGGTTAATATTCAAATGAATTTTTATCGTAAATTATATTAACCAGCCAGCCTTTGGCTTATTTTATTTGTGCCATATATCGTAAAAAAATTACTAACATCTATCCAATCAAATGATATCTTAGTTGGCTTTGGTATTGTCTTAATATATGACTGAGTTAATTACTCTGTTAGCCCCGTACTTTAACAAATCCAAAAAAACATATATAGGCAAACGTACGTACGTAATGATATATAAAAAATTTATTATGCACTTCTGGGATTTGTGTGCTAATTTAAAAGAAGTAAATGTAATGGCAATATTTCTGATTATTTCCGCGAAGAGTGATAAAAGAGCTAGGGTTCGGGTAGGTTTACTTTATTCTCATTTATAAAATATCTCAATAATTTATATTTAGCATCTAGCTTTTCAAAAAATATATCGGTCACACGCAAAAAGTCATTGAAAGTCTCGCAATACAAAAACATAATTTAAATAATAGCGATTGTTGCGCCACTGTTTATCGCTAACCCCACGTATTTCTAAAAATAGAATAAACCCCGACTAGCGGGGGTGGCAGCTAAAGCGCGGAGGCGTATTTTATATCGAACATAAACATTAAATTTGTTGGACATAAAATATGCCGAAAACAATTTTGTTTAAAAACTTAAATACAAAATGTACCAGTAGTATTATTATTAAATTTGAGCTTATATAGGTTAATTAAAAATTTAAAAAAAAAAACATTAATGTTCGGGAAAAATTTTTTGACTAATAATTATATCGGTAGAAATCCATTTGTAAAATGGATATGTTGCTTTAATAAATCAAGCATATACATATATATATATATATATATATATATATATATATATATATATATATATATATATATATATATATATATATATATCTATATATATATATATATATATATATATATATATATATATATATATATATATATAAACACATGGGCTGAAAAGTCCCGGGCCTAACACATAGATGGCGCTAGTTTTATTGCAGTCACCTTTTTTTCAGTTAATACTAACCTTCAAAAGACAGCTGTTAAAATTTCATGATATTCTATTCATTAGTTTGTGAGTTATTGTGCTAAGAGTGACGCTACTTTTGTTATTTTCAAAACAATGGATCAAAAACAATTTCGTGTTTTAATTTTACACTGCTTCTTGATGGGAAAAAATATCGTTCAAGCGAAGCAATGGCTTGAAAAGTGTTATGGGGACTCCGCTCCATCAGAAACAACAATAAAACGTTGGTTTGCTGACTTCAAACGTGGTCGTAGAGACACCGATGATGCAGAACGCAGTGGACGTCCAAATGAGGCGGTAACACCAGAAAACATCAAAAAAATCCATAAAATCGTTTTGAATGATCGAAAAGTGAAGTTGCGTGAGTTAGCTGACATCGTAAAGATATCAAAAGAACGTGTTGGCTTTATATTGCATGAGCATTTGACTATGAGAAAGCTCTGTTCAAAGTGGGTGCCGCGTTTGCTCACTGTTGATCAAAAACAAGAACGTGTTGATGATTCTGAGCAGTGTTTGGCCATGTTTAAACGTAACAAACCGGAATTTTTGCGTCGATATGTGACAATGGATGAAACATGGATCCATCACTTCACTCCGGAATCAAAACGATCGTCATCTGAGTGGACAGCAACTGGTGAACCTCGTCCAAAGCGCCCGAAAGCACAACAATCGGCTGGAAAGGTTATGCCCTCGGTATTTTGGGATGTGCGTGGTGTAATATTCATCGACTATCTTGAGAAAGGAAATACCATCAACAGTGAATATTATATAGCGTTATTGGAGCGTTTGAAGGCCGAAATTGCAAAGAAACGACCGCATATGGCAAAGAAAAAAATTTTGTTTCATCAAGACACCGTGTCACAAGTCAATCAAAACAATGGCAAAACTACATGAATTGAACTTCGAATTGCTCCCACATCCACCGTATTCGCCAGATTTGGCTCCCAGCGACTACTGGCTGTTCGCAGACCTGAAAAAAATGCTCGCCGGTAAGAAATTTCGCACGAATGAAGAGGTTATCGCTGAAACTGAGGCCTATTTTGAGGCAAAAGATAAATCGTTCTAAAAGTGGTATTGAAATGTTAGAGCGGCGCTGGAATGATTGCGTTGCTCTTGATGGAGATTACGTTGATGAATAAAGCTAATTTTGAACCCAAAAAACCGTGTTTTCTTTGTTAGGCCCGGGACTTTTCAGCCCATGTGTTATATATATATATATATATATATATATATATATATATATATATATATATATATATATATATATATATATATACCAGGTGTGTACAAGTATGAAATGCGGATTTTTTTTCTGAAAAAACATGTTAAATTCGGAAGAATGATAAAAAGTAATCAAAAGTATGCTCCATCGCTTGTTATATATTTTTCCCATCTTTCGGGCAATTTGTGAATACCATGCCAGTAAAAATCTTCCCCTTTTGTTGCGAACCATTCATCGAGTCATTTTTTCACATCTTCATACGAACCAAAGCGCTGCTTAGCAAGCGCGTGACCCATCGATGCAAACAAATGGTATTCGAAAAGAGCCAAGTCTGGTGAGTAAGCCGCATGTGGTAGAACTTCCCAGCTGAGTGCTTCCAACGTGTCGCGAACTGGTTTAGCCGTATGTGATGGAGCATTGTCATGAAGAAAAAATGGCTTTGTGTTGCCTCTTTCGGTATTCTGGCCGTTTTTCAAGCAGCGAACGGTTCAAATCGGTCAATTGTTGTTGGTAACGTTTAGTGTTAATCGTTTCCCCCCAGGTTTTAACAGCTCATAATATACCACGCCCTCCGGTCCCACCAGACACAGAGCATCGTCTTTCTGCCAAAGCGATTCGGTCTTGCGGTCGATGTGGATGGTGCGCCTGGGTCTACCCATGATTTTTTGTGCTTGGGATCCTCAAAATAAATCCACTTTTCATCCCCTGTAACTATACGATGTCACACGTGTTTTTGCGCTTTTCTATTTGCCTGTCGTTCAACTCGTGTGGTACCCATCTACCGGTCTTCTGGATCTTTCCTTTCTCTCGTAGCCGATTGGAAACAGCTTGTTGACTAACGCCCAATTGCCCGGCGAGTTGTTTTTGTGTTTGCGAATCATCTTCGTCCAACAATGCTTGCAATTCCACATCTTCGTATTTTTTTGGCGGTTTTCCACATTTCTTGTCTGCAACATCGAAGTCACCACTTTTGAAACGCCGAAACCATCGTTCACACGTATCTTGCGATGGAGCAAATCCACATAAGCTTCTCGAAGTAATCGGTATGATTCAACAGCAGTTTTCTTCAAATGAAAACAAAAAATTAATGCTGTCCGCAAATGCTCTTTGTTCGGTATAAATTTCGACATATTGTACACAACAACACAACACTATGCACACACTTTTCCAATTTATCACTCGTGAGCGTCTGACACTTGTTGATGACACAACAAAATGGCGCAGTGTCAAAGCTTTATAGCACAAACTAGTTCGAAATAATATTCCCAGCTCTCTTTGCTAAGCTTGCAACATGTTCAGACCAAGGCATATTTGCTCCCAAATTAACGCCCAGCAAACTGAGTGACGATGCTAGGGGAATGGAGTGCCCCGGCATAACTATGTCTGGTTTAGCAACGTTAACTTTTTGAGAAAAAACTGCCGCCTGGGTTTTTGTAGAGTTAAACTCTACTTGGTTACTGTCGCCCCAAGATAGGACTTCTTCCAGGTCTTTGTTAAGTTGAATGACTTCTTGTTGTCTGCGGATATGTGCATGAGTAGCCGATGTTCGGGCGTTCAAAGTGAATAAAGAAACAAGCGTACTGCTATCTGCAAAGCTGTAGATTGGATTCCTGGTCCTTTCTAGCAGATCGTTAATGTAAATGAAAAAGAGAGTAGAAAACAGTATGGAGCCTTGGGGCACATCGACGTTGACAGTGAAGGTGTTGGAAAGAAATCCTTCTACTCCCACTGGTAAAGAACGCTCTCTGAGAAAACACGAGCGGTATAAACAGAACTTTTCAGACATACCATACGAGCGTAGCTTAGCCAAGAATCCATGGTGGCAAACACGGTCGAATGCCTTGGTTTATTTATAATCCCAATGTTCCTGATGTTAAAGTACGATAAAAAGTGACAAGAATCCGATAATCAAACATGTTTTCATTATGTTTTAATTTTCTTCTCTTTATTATTTAAATCTTGTTGAGAGAGTGATTTCAAATATAACAGCTGATGATAGAGTGGACAAGATCACATTTAATGCCCATAACTCACACATTGGCTACGTTCACCAGAAAAAAAAAAAAACTACTAAACGTACCCATCGATCACACATTGCTTGCAGTAAAGAGGTATCACTAGTAAGAAAAAAATCTGTATATGAAGATATCCCTTACTTTCTCAGACTTAAAATTTTTGGTCTCGCCCCTAAAAATATTGAGTAATCAAAAATAAAATTCATTTTTTTGCCCATTTAACTTCTTCCAATATATTTTAATAAAATTATCATAGGACAGTTGCGACCCTCTATGATTCTTATAATGCTTGAATACCATTTTTCGACAAAACGGTAAATTTTGCTGTAAAATACGATTAGTGGTTTCTGAGGTTAGCTCTATCATAAATATAAAGGCGCACTTTAGTTTATGTTTATATGTTCAACATTATATGAAAACTACTCAACGGATTTTAAGGCGGTTTTCACTAATCTCTAGAGAGGTTTTAAAGCCATCCGCCAGCTAGATAAAGTTTTTAAAGGTGCTTTTTTAAGTGCTGTATTCATTACGAAGGTTAACCATCATTAGTGTAGTTTCGAAACTGCTGATCCAAATGGTTAGTTTGTTGTGCGGATAAATAAGTTCCGTAAGTTTCGCAACCCCAAATCTCATCTTTTTCCTACATTTATCTGTCCTTGATTCCCTCCTGTATTATGAGCTGTAGCAAGTGGTACTTCTCTACCCTCATTACATATAAGGAGTTATTTTATTATTTTCGTTTCTTTACTGGAATTATTTAATTTTCAGAAATAAGAAATAAAATCGTAGCTTAAATGCTTTTAATTTTCCAATATGCAATTTCATTAACATCTGTGCCTCCACAACATAGAATAACTCTGAGGACACAGATCTTCAACTAAGTTAATTTCGTAATCAACATATATCTTTTTAGTGTTCCGTACGGAACACTTATAAGATGACTTCGGTGTCTGTCTGTCTGTCCGCCTGTCTGTCTGTCTGTCACACCCGATTTTCTCCGAAACTATTTGTCATAGAAAGTTGAAATTTGGTAATAATATAGGAATTGATGGCCTCATCAAAGCCGTGTAGTTTTGAAAGTCAAATTTTGACTTAAGGGGTTAGTTTTTGGGGATGAAATCGGAAGTGAAAAAAAATTTTGATGTCAAATGAAAGCTGGTGGAAACACGAGTAAAAAATATATGTATAATGTAATACTTGCGCACACTTTTCTTTGTATTATTTTTAAAAAATCGCTAAAAATCGCTGTCCCTCCACCTTATTTCGAAAAGTACTGATCAAAAAATTTTGAAAAAAAACACAGTCAAAAATCTTGAATATTCTCCAGGGAGTGTAGATTGAACGAAAATTATCACGAGTGCATTACCTTTAATAATTTATCTGGTATATAAAAAAAACAAAAATTTCAAGGTCATCAATTTTCAGTAAAGATTGGAAACAAACTTTGTTGAAAAACTCATTTGGGGTGTGTTTTATGAAGTCACTGATCATTTTATACCACCGTAACAACATTTTTTAGTTTAAGAGCAATCAACGTACGGAACACTAATTACTTTTAGTAACTATCCAAATTCTTTACTCGATGTGGTTACTTAATTATTTAGTATTTGTAGATGGTCTAGGTTAGTTGCTATTAGTTTCTTGTATCGTCCGCATATCCTGTATTATTGAGCGACATTCCTTTGATTTCTCTTGTTTCTTCTATCAGTACGCTTCTCGTGATTTCCTCTGAATATAGGTTAAAAAGTGTCGATGATAACATACATCGTTGTCTGACTTCTCTTATGATTTCAATATCTTCGGTAATGGTGTCTTCTATTCTTAGAACCGCTTTTTGATTAAAATAGAGTTTTGAAATGATTCTGAAGTGTCTGATATCAAATTTTATTTTCTTAAGAGCCTAAATTAAATCATCATGGAATATCTTGCCGAAAGCTTTATTGTAATCGATGGAACCAACATAGAGCTTTATTTTTAAGCACCGTTGTGCTAGCATATTCAGTGTGAAGAACGCCCTGGTCATCTCAGAAACCTACTAGCGGACTGAGATTCTCACTAATAACTCCACAACTGTTAATTTTGTACAAAGCTCAAATTCGACCAACGAGTAGTACTGCTCCCATGTTTGGGGCCCTACTCCCAAATATATACTGCATTTGTTGGATTCTATTCAGAAGAGAGCTGTTTGCCTGATAAAGACCCAGAACTGATCAGCAATTTTGATTCCTTGGAACATCGAAGATCAGTTGCCGACTTGAGTTTATTCTACAAGTATTTTTATGGAAAGTGTTCGATGGATGTAGCCCGCTTAATTCCTCCCAGAGTAGTGCATGCTAGGAATACACGTCGAGCTAATGCTTCGCATTCGTATGAAGTTCAGCTTGTCACTCCCAGAATCATTTTCAAGCAGTTTTTAATATGAAGAACCTCATCCCCTTGGAATGATTTGCCCAGGGATGTGTTTCCCACCGAGTACAATTTACAGCGATTCAAGACCAACATGAATCGCTTTTTCCGCACACGCGTCGCCACTGTAGCGCTTTAGTGGTTTTTCTGCAGCACGTGTGCTATGCCCATAAAAAAAAATAAAACACGTAGGCTGAAAAGTTTTTAGTCACATTGATGTCGCTCTGTTAAAAAAAATCCGTATAATTTTTAAGAAGTATCAATCTTCAAACGATATATGTCAAAATTTCTTGACATTTCGATGATTAGTTTATAAGTTACAGTAGTTTTAGTGACGCTACTTTTGATATTTTCAAAACAATGGAAAAAATCGAATTTCGTGTGTTGATTAAACACTTTCTTTTGATGGGAAAAAATACCGTTCAAGCAAAGCAATGGCTTGATAAGTGTTACGGGGACTCTGCTCCTGGAAAATCACTCATCATTTACTGGTATGCTGAATTGCGGAAACGCGGTCGTACAGATACAAATGATGCTGGACTGACTGGACGTCCAAATGAGGTGATTACACCGGAAAACATTTAAAAAATCCATAAAATTGTTTTGGATGACCGTAAAGTGAAATTGCGTGAGATAGCGTGTTTGCTCACAGTGGATCAAAAACAACAACGTATCGATGATGGCACTATTTGGACCTGTTTAAGCGCAATAAAAAGGATTTTTTCATGCGATATCTGACAATGGATGAAACATGGATCCATCACTACACACCGGAATCAAAACGGCAGTTAGCTGCGTGGACAGTAGCCGCTGAAAGCCGCTCGAAGCGACCCAACACACAACAGTCGGCTGGGAAGGATTTGGCCTCTGTATTTTGGGATAACATGGAATAATTTTCATCGATTATGCTGAGAAGGGAAAAACCATCAATAGCGAATATTATATAAAGTTATTGGTTAGTTTGAAGCCAAAAATCGCGAAGAAACGGCCCCAAATGAACAAGAAAAAAGTACTCTTTCATCAAGACAATGCACCGTGTCACAAGTCAATGGTTACGATGACAAAATTGCATGATTTGAAGTTCGAATTGCTTCCTCATCCACCGTATTTTCCAGATTTGACCCCCAGCGACTATGATCTATTCGCAGACCTTAAAAAATACTCGCGGGAAAGAGATTTGGCTCCAATGAAGAAGTTATCGCCGAAACTGAGGCTGTTTTGAAGGCAAAGACAAAACCTTCTACAAGAAAGGTATGGAAATCTTAGAAAAGCATTGGACTCATTGTATCGCTCTTAAAGGAGACTATATTGATGAATAAAGTTGAATTTTGCAAAAAAACATGTGTTTTAAGTAGCTAGACCAAAAACTTTTCAGCCTACGTGTTATATCTCATTCGCACTTAACCTCTACATATTTCTTACTCCTATAACACATCATGTTTTGTTTGGGGGAAATTAAACGCCTATTTCCATCCTTTGACAATAGAATCACAGATCCTGAGTTATGAAAGATAAAAAACCGGTGATTTTGATGATGTATATTTTATGATTTGTCCACATGGAATTTAATTTTAACAAATAAAAATAGTTCTATTTAGCAGCCTTCATATTGTCAAGTGAATCATCGATAACAGTCTTGGTATTAAATAAGGATATAAATGGACTCTATTTATCTCTTGGACATTTCCTTGTCCGTGAAATTTGTCTTTCTAAGAACAAACCTACAGTTTAAATGCAGCTGCTACTTGCCAAGCTGATTTTTAAGATTGAACACAAATTGGCTTGGCAAGTAATAAAGGTCTACTCCAGTTCGACTCACTTCAAAGAATTTAAATTTTATTGTCTCATTGTTCTAAGATAAGTTTTTTTTTTTAAGTATATAGCACACGTGCTGCAGGGAAGTCCCTAAAACGCTACAGGAGCGACACGTGTGCGGAAAAAGCGATTCACGTTGTTCTTGAATCGCTGTAAATTGTACTCGGTGGGAACTACAGTCCTGGGCAAATTATTCCAAAGGGATGATGTTCTCCATATAAAAGACTGCTTGAAAAGCGTTGTACGAGGAGTAACAAGCTGAACTTCATACGGACGTGAAGTATTAGCGCGACGTGTATTTCTAACATGCACCGCTCTGGGAGGAATTAAGCGGGCTACTCTTTCGAACACTTTGCATGAAAATACTTGTAGAATAGGCTCAAGTCTCCAACCGTTCTTCGATGTTCCAGCGAATCAAGGCCGCCGGTCAGTTCCGGGTCTCCAATCAGACAAACAGCTCTTCTCTGAATAGAATCCAACAAATGCAGTGTATGTTTGGGAGCGGAGCCCCAAATATGGGAGCAGTATTCCATAGTTGATCGAATTTGAGCTTTGTAAAGAATTAACAGTTGTTGTGGAGTGTAAGGATTTCTGGTTCGAAATAATATTCCCAACTTTTGAGAAGCTCTCCTTGCTATGCCTGCGACATGTTCCTGCCAGGACATATTTGCTCCCAAATTAACGCCCAACAAATTGAGTGGCGATGTTAGAGGAATGCAGTGCCCCGATATAACTATGTTGGGTTCAGCAACGCTAACCTTTTTAGAAAAAACTGCCGCCTGGGTTTTTGTGGCGTTAAATTCCACTTGGTTCCTATCACCCCTAGATAGAATTTCTTCCAGATCTTTGTTAAGTTGAGTGACTTCCTTTGTCTGCGGATATTCGTCTGAGTAGCCGATGTCCGAGGGTTCAAAGTGAATCAAGAGATAAGCGTACTGTCATCTGCAAAGCTGTAGATGGGATTCCCGGTCTTTTCCAGCAGATCGTTAATATAAATGAGAAAGAGAGTAGGAGACAGTATGGAGCCTTGGAGCACACCGGCGTTGATAATGAAGGTGTTAGAAAAAAATCCGTCGAGTGCCACTGGTAAAGAACGCTCGCTGAGGAAACATGAGAGCCACAAACAGAACTTTTCAGACATACCACAAGAGCGTAGCTTAGCCAACAGTCCATCGTGATTGCTGATTGATAGCCTTTTCCATGACTTTCGATATTATTGAACGCAGTGCGATTGGTCGGTAGTTATTTGGCAAGGTCTTCTTGTCTTTTTTAGGTATCGGCTGAACTGTGGCACATTTTCAGCAGGAAGGAAATATTCCCTTTCTGTAGGATACGTTGAAAAGTCTACAGAAAACTGGTGTTAGTTCCCTCGCACAGTTTTTGAAACTATGGCAGGTATTCTGTCAGCGCCAGAAGCTTTTTTTGGTGTCTAGCTTCACTAAAATACGTTTTATGATACACGCTGTCTGAAGACAATATGGGGCATCCTTGACTGCACTATGGGAATAGTAGGTGGTGTTTTTCCTTGGAAATCGACAGTAGAATATGTAGCAAAGAGTTCAGCCAACAACTTCGCTTTCTCAACAGGTGTCGTTGCAATAGAATTATCTGGCCGTGTGAGTGGTGGTATGGTAGATTGGGTGAAATTTTGACTAACTGCCTTAGCGACTGACTAAAGGGGCCTGGAATTGTTGGGACAAGCGACAAGTTTATTTCTAATTCGTTGGTTGTGTGCCTCCTAATTTCTGCATCTGTTCCAGGCACAAGCAAAGATTTACAAATGCGTTATCGCGATTTCGTAGGACAACATTTTCAAACGCTTAACTAAGACTTTGAAGTCTTTGAAAATGTAGTTGTACTACGAAATCGCGATAACGCATTTGTAAATCTTTGCAAAAATATATTTAGTGTCAGTCAACAAAGTAAGTTATTTTATTGTTAAAATGTACTGTCACAAAGTAATGGAAGAATCAATCGACGCTTTATACAGGGTGTCCCATATGTATGGAATAGTGATTCCACAGCATTTATTAATCGGTGTATCAAAAAAATGTTTAAATAAAAGTTATAGATTGTTATACGGCGCACATGCTGACGTTGACAATAAAAACGACAACAACAACAACAAAAAGTGTCGGTTCGAAGAAATTACGCCATCTTAAATTTTTTTTAATGGAAAGCCCTGTATATTATTTTATTTTTGAGTCCTTCTAAAAATTCCAGATATTAATTGTCTAACATACCTTATCTATATATAATAAGACTGTTCCACTGGAAATTGACTAAAAACAGTCTTTTATTATATATTTATAATGAATTTCCATCAAGTAGAAGCTACAACCATTCAAAATACCTTATGTCTAAATTGAACTGTTTTGGAATTATTGATAATGTGAAATTAAGGAGATCAAATTAAAAAAAAAAATAAGCTGGCTTGTGTCAAATATTTATTGTCAGGTAACGACTTAACGCGTCATTTAATAGAAACTGAAAGAATCACTTTGTTAATGATGATTGGTTACGGAGATCGTAAGAGAACACAACAGGAGGTGTATGATCTTTTTAACGCAGAATATCCGAATCGAGAACGTATTACCCAATCCGTAATTAGCAAAACATTAAAACTATTTAGACAATCAGGTCATGTTAAGGATCGTTTTCAATCTGGACCTCCAAAAGTTAAAACAAGCGATAATAAAAAGTTAGATGTTTTACTGGAAATTACAGAAAATTCCCATACAGCCACTCGTCACCTTTGCCTAGACCACAACATAAGTAAAGGTACCTTAAATCTTATACTGAATGAAGAAAAATTGCATCCATATAAACCCAATCTATTGCAAGAATTATCTGAAGATGACTACGATAGATGCGTTGCATTTTGCGAGGTCATGGTGGAACGAATCAATAATGACCCTAACCTAATCATAAAGATTGGAAAATAACTTTGTTGAAAACTCATTTGGGGTATGCTTTGTGAAGTCATTGATCATTTTATACCTCCGTAACAGAACCCTTGGTTTTGCCCAAGTCATCAATGAGCCAACCAGAGTTACTCAAAAAACTTCAACATTGTTGGATCCTATTTTTGTTATGGATGAGGAGTGTGTTGTCTCAGTGGGCACTTTAGACGCGGAAAATATAAGTGATCATAAATTAACATATTGTAAATTAAATATTTTCGCAAAATTATGCCGACAAAAATTCATAACTTACAGAGATTTTAAGCACTTTAATGAGGATAATTTTTATACTGACCTACAGCGCATATCATGGGATGACATTTATTATATTGAGGATATTGAGGACAAGGTCAGATTTATTAATTTTCATTTGTCGGGCGTGTTTGGGGACCATTGTCCTCTCAGAACGGTAAGAGTAAACAAGCCTCCAGCTCCCTGGCTAACACCTGCTTTGAAAGCGCTAATGATAGAAAGAGACCGAGCACTAGCTCAGTTTAAGAGAAATAAAACTCAGGAGAGTCATCAATATTACAAAGAAATGAGAAATCTCACCCTTTACAGTGTGCGTCGTGAAAAATTGGGATATCTTGAATATTTAGAGACACAAAAGAATGCAAAGTCATTATGGAAGGGACTTCAGCAATGCAATGTTCACACGGGTTCAAAAGATACCCCTCGTCTGCCTGCACATTTGGCCAATGTGAATGATATAAATGAATACTTTTTGAGCGTTTTCCGAAAGTCTGACAACTGTGCTGGTAAAATATATTATTACAGTAACAATAAGAGGAATTTAGATCTGAACTTTAATTTCCTAATGGAAACCCCTGAGTCAATTTGCAGGTGTGTTAATAGTATAAAGTCCAATGCTGCTGGAAATGATGGTTTGACACTTTTTATGCTTAAGCTTAGTTTACCTGTTATCTTATATCATCTAACCCATATTGTTAATTGTTGCCTGGAGAGTGGGTATTTTCCGGAGGGCTGGAAAGAGTCTATTGTGTGCCCTGTTGCTAAAGTTAAAAATCCTTTAACCGTCAGAGATTTGCGTCCAATTAGTTTGTTACCAGTTATGTCAAAAGTCTTGGAGAGGGCAGTACATACACAGGTCTCAGAATATCTCTTGACAAATGAGTTGCTTCCCTTGCATCAATCTGGCTTCCGGAGGGGTCATAGCACATCAACGGCTTTATTGAATTTAACGGATAGCATAATCAGAGCTATTGATAAAAATATGGCTGTTATATCAGTCTCGCTGGATTATTCGAAAGCCTTTGATGTGCTGGATCATAACCTACTTTGTGCTAAACTGCACTATCTGGGCTTCGTTGATCACTCCGTTCAATTTTTCTATAGCTATTTGTCGGGTAGATGGCAGAGGGTGCGAATGGGTGATGTTTGTTCAGCTGCTGGTAAAATTATCTCCGGAGTGCCCCAGGGTTCAATACTGGGGCCTCTTCTGTTTCTTATATATACTTTTGATATATTCCAAACAGCTGTATATTCATCGGTTCAGTCGTATGCTGATGACACACAGTTGCTTCATTTCTTTGAACCATCGGATCCTGAGCCTGCAGCAGAAAATTTAAATCAGGATCTCATGGCTTTGTCAGTTTACTCGGATGAACATAATTTGAGGCTAAATCCAGACAAGACTCAAGTTTTATTGTTTTGCAAGGAAAATCGGCGACCAACCTTGAGCATGGCTTTGAGACTGAGGCTGGCTGATCAGGATTTGCTGTTTTCTGATTGTGCCAAGAATTTGGGTCTTTGCATTGATACACATCTCAGATTCAGGGAACATGTTAGGGTGCTCCTACAAAAAAGTTATGCGAAAATGAAGGTTTTATATGCAAATCGTTTTATTCTGAATTTTAAGATGAGGAAAAAATTGTGTGAATCTTTGGTCTTGTCTTCATTTCATTATTGTAGTATTGTATACTATCCTTGCTTGGATGCGCTTTCAAGGAGACGTTTGCAGTATGTACAGAACGTCTGCTGTAGGTTTATATTCCATTTGAGAAAATATGATCATATATCTTTAAAAATAAATGAGTTAAAATGGTTAAATTTTGCTAATACTGTGCAATTGCACTTCGTAATATTCTTAATGAGGCTCTTAGGAACTTCAGTCCCGATTTATTTAAGGGAGAAGCTAGTATCCCGAAATTTGGTACATGATAGGTATATTAGACGGCCTGATCGCTTGACTATGCCTCAGCATCGCACTGCCTTGTTTCAGCGCAGTTTTACATATAGTGCAGTAAATACATACAATACTATGAATCCAGAACTGAAAACGTGCACTATTGGCCGACTTCGTCGATTATATAGGGAAGAGCTGTTAAATAAGCAGAATTCTCAGACGTAGTTTATTTGTATTTTGGTGTTTCTTGTCGAATATTGATTTTACTATGTTAGTATGTAATTGTTGCTTCATTTTTTTTTTTGTAAGCGCGTTGTGTGTTGAAGAGGTTAGATGTAAGAGTAACCGATGGTTAAATCTCGCCTCTTCTACTACACGATGTGTGTGGGTAATATGTACTCACATCACATGTGATTAACATCTTAATAAAGACGATATTTATTTATTTATTTATTTATAAAAAGCAATCACGGAACACTAATTGCGCAAGTTCGGCTTGCACTTGGCCGGTTTTTGTAGTTAGGATGAAGATAATACAAACTGTGTATTTTTCCAGATTCTATGTTCAGCGAGATGACTTTTTGATGTAATACAACTAAAACGGTTTTAACAATAAGTTAATAATAGACTAATAGATAAATATAAGCGCTTGAAATGGTTGTGCGATCAACTTCTAATGATGCTGCAAGTTCTTTTTCGATTGGGCACGGGTCTTCATCGAGTAATGCCTCCAATTCTTCAGCTTTAAACTTTTTCGGGTTGTTTGGACGTTTTTTGTCTACCTTGTCGAAATTATGACTTTTAAAGCGTCGAAACCAGTTCTCACATGTTTTTATCGCTGGAATATAATCACCATAGGTTCCCGACAGCTGTCGATGTTTAAAAAAAAATGTTGTCTACACTTCGGCAAAGTAACATATAGTAAAAATTAAAGTCTAATCATGGTGTTTCACCATGAATATTGCAACACTATGCCACGATGCGATATAATACAAGTTACGCCCTCTCTTAGAAATCCCTCAAAATTAATTCACACTCCTTATATAATATGTCCAAGCAGAAATGAGACACATTTCTTCCTTCATAGCGCGTTGTTATATATTATTTGGATACATAATCTAATCTGTCTTGCTCGTAAGATTTGTGACTGTCATTAGTTTTTCTGACCGTATCGTGCCTAATTCTTGGGTCACAACGTTTTAATGGGCTAGAGTGGGGATATTTATCTAAAGTATGACTGTCAGTTTTCATATATACGGAAGTTGAATTTTCAAAGCATTATCTGGAGTTACGTGTCTATTGGTTGATCCTTATGTTATTATTATTAATTCTGAGTTCTAAACATGAACGAATGCTTGACACACAATTTCAGTAAAATATCCGTTGTTTATTAGAGACAATTTACACATGTATGATAAGATAAATATTAATAAAATATTCAATACTCAATACTCAGTACTGTTTATTTATGCTAAATTATACAAAAAACTGTCAATAAATAACGATATAATAAAAAAATGTAGCTACTATACCGATCAAAGTAATAAGATTACTACACAACTGTTAATACATATAATTTCTATTACTATGCCATTTACATTTAAGAAAGAAACATTCAGACAGTATAGAAACAAACTCCTTAAAAATAAAACTCAAAAACAAACTTAAAATCTAAAACAGTTTATGGAGTAAAAAAGCATTTTCTGCCAGATTTTTTTTAACTTTTTTTCATATTCTTTGTCTGGTAAATCTTTAATATTTTGCGCTAATACATTAAGAAATTTAACGGCCCACTACCCAGGTCCCGTTTGACATCTCTTCAGCCAATATGTTTGAATGAGATCCTCCTTATGCCTGGTGTCATGAAAAATGCACATCTCCATGGCTTTTATAGGAATGAATATATTGCTTTAAGAACCGGAGATTCTTAAGAATGTGCTGTGAAGGAACCGTTAAAATTTTGAGCGATATAAATGACTGTCGGCAGTCATCCCTAAAACCAAGTATATCCCAATATTCTCAGTCTCTTGATTGAAAAAGCTCTAACTACTAGAGATGAGGTTGACTTCTGAGAATAGTGCTAACATTTAAAATTTGGATATTTGTTTATGTTTATTTATTTTTTCTGAAAACTATGAAGACAGTATTTCTTTTTCTCTTATATTAGTACATGTTTAGAGAGTAGTGCTCCATTTAACTAGATTTTCATTGTGAATTTTATTTGGGATATTAGTTTGACGACCTACATTTATAGCTATTTTTATTTCGATTGCTTTGGTTAGCCAAATAGACACGTTTTCATTTGCATTAAAGTTCTAATTTTGGAAAAAGCTAAATTTGGGTTTTTTTGTTGACATGACTTCAGTCGTAATCTCGAAAGTACTTTGTCGATGACTATAGTTCACGAATTATTAAGTAATTCCGCTTTATGTATTGTATGGTCACTCAAGAAGTTCTATTATATTATTATTAACTTCAGTTACTCGTTATCTTATAGAATAGCCAATATTGATTTAATTTTTTAAGTTTTCTAACTTTAATTTATATCAGTTTTTCATGGCTCAATTAATCCTTGAAAAAAGGAGGAGGGAAGGTGTTTTGGTGTATCGTAGATAGTTTATCATAAAAAAAACTGCCACATCCCTATCTTGCCTACTCGGAAAGATCACTTGAATGTACTGTATCTCCCTACTACATATTTGTCGTACCTAACAATCTCAAGTTATGAGTGTCCAGAAGGTAGAATCAAAACGTTTATCAGTTTGAATATACTGTTTGGATTTTTAAGTTTAGTATAATATATTCGATAAAGTTAAATCAGATAATATTTCTCTAGGAACATATTGTTTCGAAATATGTAGGCGAAGTTTAATTTTATAATATAGCCAAATGCTGAGGATAACAGACAAGTTATAAATGGTGCAAAAAGTGAAAACAATAACAATGTATTTTTAGATCAGGGAATTTAATTTTAAAGGACCGACAGCCGTGTGTGGGAGTGGGTAACGATATGATCATACAAATTAAATTTTATGAGTCATATTAATAATAGCTTTTTGACAAGTTCTTTGTATAATGTTTACATGAGGGTATATACATATATTTAAAAAGATGATCTGAGAGATGGGCAGTGTAAAGTTTATGGGTTAATTTATAATGACTTTAGCTTTGTCCCGTGCTTTTTTTATTTTATATGTATTATATCTTTCTTCTTATCTTACGAAGTCAAGCTGCTAAAAAAACTAGCAAAAGCAAGTATGATATAGATGTTCGCGAAATTATTAATACTTTATTTTTTTAATATTAAAGGGGTGGCGTTTACATGTATATTTGTTATTTATATAAGTATATTTTAGAATTATATTTAGACATATTATCGTATCATAATTGTAAGATAAGATACTTTAATTTATACAATAGATATTTTTTTTCATTCATGTGAGTATATTCTTTAAATGTCATTACTTAAGTTCCAGCAATATGTTACTGTTAGTAACAGAACACGAAAATGAGATACACGCACATCCTTCGTAAATTTCAAATATACATCAGTAAAAATTAAACATAGACAGAAATTTATGACACATAATCTTGATTCTGACGATCCTAACATGAATGTCCAGCTTATAACCTGCAGTGGAAGTGACAATAGACCTAAATTAGTTGCTGCAACAAAGCTCTAAGCCAGCTACAAAAGCCTAGGCGCTTTGTTAATATAATTAACATTGTTAATAATAGATGTTCTATTTATACCTCTAGTTTTTTTAAAATTTATTTAGTGTTTATCCCTGAAGTCGAAATCTGATTTAAGTTTTTATTTCTAAATTTGTATGTAAAGTAAATATTTTCGTAAGTCGTCTAGAATAAAAGGTAAGAGAAAGATAGGTAAATCCAAAATCACTATTTCTTCTAAGCTACTGATAATTGATTAATTTAGTACCTACTACGCTACTAATAAATAAAAAAAACCAGCCGAGCGCAAGACGGACTTGCGCAATTAGTGTTCCGTGCGGTGATTGCTTTTAAAATAAAAAATAAGTTTTCAACAAAGTTTGTTTCCGATCTTTGTTGAAAACTTTACCTTGTGGAGAATATTCTAGAATTTTTCAAAATTTTTTGATCTGTACTTTTTGAGATAAGGAAGGGGGACAGCGATTTTTGGCAATTTTTTAAAAATAATACAAAGAAAAGTGTGCGCAAGTATCCATAATATATATAAAATGCAACGTCTCTGTCTGTCTGTCCGTTAGTGCGCTTATCACTGGAGAACCACTTATCCGATTTACGTGCTTTTTTTTAAACATACCTATGTTCTCTCGCCAGGTTATAGGCTATATTTTATTATGTTTTGTAACATAAGGAGTAAGCAGTGACGATAATAGTGATCAAGTCGGAAAAAAGTTTGCCGCTAGCGCATTCTCTTGCAATACACTACCTAATATGGAACAATATCATGTAGCAAAGAATATCTATATCTATAGTATATATAAAATGCAACGTCTCTTTGTCTGTCTGTCTGTCCGTTAGTGCGCTTATTACTCGGGAACCAGTTATCCAATTTACGTGTTTTTTTTTTTTAATTTATACATTTAGTTTGTGGTCAGGTTATCTATAATCTTCTATAATATATATAAAATGCAACGTCTCTGTCTGTCTGTCTGTCTACCTGTCCGTTAGTGCGCTTATCACTCGAGAACGACTTATCCGATTTATGTGTTTTTTTTTTTTTAAAACATACATATGTTCTCTGGCCAGATTATAGCATATATTTTATTACGTTAGGTACCATAAGGAATAAGCAGTGACGATAATAGTGAATCAAGTCGGAAGAAAGTTTGCCGCTAGAGTGTTCTCTTGCAATACGCTACCTAAACCATTAAATATGGAACAATATTATGTAGCAAATAGCATAATATATATAAAATACAACGTCTCTCTGTCTGCCTGTCTGTCCGTTAATGCGCTTATTACTCGAGAACTACTAATCCGATTTACGTGCTTTTTTTTTAATTCATATATATGTTTTCTCTGGCTAGGTTATACGATATATTTTATTCCGTTAGGTAATATAAGGAATCAGCAGTGACGGCAATAGTGAATGAAGTACACGCGAGCGGAGCCGCGGGCACGGTAGTTACATCATATATATATATTTGCACCACACTCGATAAACTGGTAAAAAAAAATTTTTTCACTTCTCATTTCACCCCCCAAAACTAACCCCTTCAGTCAAAATTTAACTTTCAAAACTACACTGCTCTGATGGAGCCATCAGTTCCTATATTTGTGTCAAATTTCAACTTTCTATGTCAAATAGTTTCGGAGAAAATCGGGTGACAGAGAGACAGACAGAAGGACAGACACCGAAGTGATCTTATAAGTGTTCCGTACGGAACGCTAATAAAAAAAAATAAGTACGATAAGAAAAAATAAGCAAGATTAGAAATTATATTTTTAACTTTTTAGGTTTTATTATAATTGATTTAAAAAATTTTCGCATTTTATGACATAGAAAAAACTATATTCCTCTTATCAATGGACATCTAATAAATTCAGAAGAACATCCGTTTAAACAAAGTCAACATTAAACCGTGTTGAGTGTAGCAGTTAAAAATACACTTAACATGTGGTATAAAAATTCACATTGAGTCACGGAACGCGATGTTAAACGGACATTTCTATTAATGAAATTTACTATTTTTAGTTTGGGTTAGTTTTATTTTTAAAAGCTATCTGTTCCCAACGACAATTGTGAAGTCTTATACAAGCAGAAACAAAGAAAAACGTTTTTATTTTTATAGCACATGCAAGTTTTACATATACTGCTTTACATAATTATAAAGGAAATTAAATCATTTTATTTTCGTTACATTAGCTGTTCGATTTGATTAAACTATTTGTTTTCTACTAATTCGTTAATTTGAGAAAAAAAAACAAAAGTGGATTCCGTATTTATGTTAGTAGACTGCCGTAAGGCAAGTTATAATTAGAATACAATTACAGAGAATTAGTTTTAATGAAACTTTGTGTTGTAGAGATTAAATTAACCATTATTTACCCATATAAAGGTTGTAAATGCATTATTATTTACGGTTCTGGATATAATTTCCACGTTAAGCGTACCGATTAAACAATGGACATAACATTGTTTACAATTTGTTGAATTGTTATAGTTATAAGAGATCTGCCAATTTGTGAATATATTTATTAAATCGTTCGTAATAGATTACTGTTCTACGTTCTCAATCTTAAATCCAATTGTCGTCACTAACTTTTAGTTTTTTGCCAATAAATTCCATTGAGCCTTTTAAAGTTAAAATATATATATATAACTTTTTTTTATATTTTAAAAGAACATTATCAAAGGAAATTTGTGCTATTTTGTTCGATGACTTTCAGCAACACTATAACCCCGTCATTGTAGAACTTCTGCGGTTTCTGGGCAAAAATTGCGACAAGTAATTTTACAGGCCTCTTTTCAAACTTAACACCATTCCGACAGTTCTCTAAAGATTGAAACAAATGCGATGTAGTGTCCACGCTATACGGTAGATCTATTTAAACTTCCCAGCCATGCTCTCTTAATTTTTGCTGAGTTATCAAAGATGGGTGTGGTCTGGTGTTGTCATGGACGATGCCCTTTCTTTTGACTAATTTCGGCCGATTTTTTTTAATCGCGTGCTTTAATCTTGACAATTACTGACAGTACAGAATCAATCGTTTGACCAGGCGGCAGCAGATCTTGACGCACAATTCTGTCCCACCAAACATACAGCATCACCTTTTTTGGCGTGAATCGGGGCTTTGCCACCGTTTGTGGAGCTTCGTTCTTTTTTGATAACGCTCTTTGCCGCCCACTATTGTCGGACGTGATCTGTTTTTTATCGCCCGTGATCAGCTACTTAGCAGTGGCTTGATTTCATTAGATTTCTGTAGAAATTCACAGATGGAAATTCGATTCAATAAATATTTTAGCGTCAAGTCATGCGGCACCCAAACATCGAGTTTCTTGTTGTAGCCAGCTTTCTTCAAATGATTTAAAACTATTTGGTAATGGAGGTTTAGTTCCTTGGCGACGTCATGGCTCCTTAGATGCCGGTCTTATTCAACGTTTGTCAAAATTCTATCAACTTTTTCTTTCATTGCTCGGTCAGCGCGATTTTTGACATCAAGATCTCCAGAACGAAAGTGACTGAATCATCTTTTGGCTGTTGCTTCTGGTAACCTATCTTGATCATAAACAGCACAAATTTCTTCATAGGCCTGCGCAGTATTTGTGTCTTTAATGAAATAAAATTATATAATGTAGTGAACTTTTGCAGAATTTTCACTTATCTTTAACGCACTCCAAATTAGGTCTGACTAAATGAATTCCAACAATTTTTGGACTACTAGTACTGTCAAATTTTAGCTTTTAACTGACGCTAAATATGGCCCAATGCGACTTATATTACCCGAGATATGTGACGCTAAAGCTATCTAATATTTCCAAATCACTGAGTCTTTTTAAAATAAAAATAACCGGTCAAGTGCAAGTTGGAATTGCGCAATTAGTGTTCCGTACCTTGATTGCTTTTGAAATAAAAATTTTTGTTACGGTGGTATAAAATGATCAATGACTTCACAAAACACACCCCAAATGAGTTTTCAACAAAGTTTTTTTCCGATCTTTACTGAAAACGGACGACCTTGATTTTTTTTTATATACCAGGTAAATTATTAAAGGTCTCGTGATAATTTTCGTCCAATCTACACCCTGTAGAGAATATTCCAGAATTTTTTCAAAATTTTTTTGATCAGTACTTTTCGAAATGAGGTGGGGGACAGTGATTTTTCTCGATTTTTTAAAAATAATACAAAGAAAAATGTGCGCAAGTATCATATTATACATAGTTTTGAACTCTGAACTGTTTTTAGAAGCTTTCATTTGACACCCTACTCGATGTCCTGGTAAATTGTTTTTCGCTTCCGATTTCCTTCCCAAAATTAACACCTTAAGTCAAAATTTAACTTTCAAAACTACACGGCTGTAATGACGCCATCAATTTCTATATTAGTACCAAATTTCAACTTTCTATGTCAAACAGTTTCAGAGAAAATTGGATGTGACAGACGGACGGACGGAAG
This sequence comes from Pachyrhynchus sulphureomaculatus, assembly GCA_019049505.1. Classification (NCBI taxonomy): domain Eukaryota; kingdom Metazoa; phylum Arthropoda; class Insecta; order Coleoptera; family Curculionidae; genus Pachyrhynchus; species Pachyrhynchus sulphureomaculatus. Next base: position 121,117,082 of record CM032447.1, on the reverse strand, counting down.
GATTAGACACCGAAGTGATCTTATAAGGCCTTTTAAATATATATATATATATATATATATATATATATATATATATATATATATATATATATATATATTCCATTAAGAGCGTCCTAACTTTAAAACTGAATAAAACAAAGAGTTTCTAAGCAAAATTCATTCTGAACTTTTATTTAACGGGAAATTTTATGCTATTTAAGATTTAAACAAGATATCTCCCAAATGGCCGCCGCGGCTCTTTTTGCAGACACGAACTCGCTTACACCAATTTTCCATGACTCGGGCCAGACTTTCCGGCCTTACGCCGGCTATGGCACGACGAATGTTGGCTTCAAGTGCATTAAGAGTTGGTTTGTTGCTGTCAACTTGTGATTTAACGTGGCCCCAAAGAAAATAGTCCAAAGGTGTTAAATCGCACGATTTCGGCGGCCAAGCGTTAGGGCCATTTCGTGAAATTAATGAGTCACCGAACTTGGCGCGCAATAAAGCCATGTTTGAGCCGGAAATATGGAGCGGTGCGCCATCTTGTTAAATAAAAAGTCGCCTGCGCCCATTTCGTCAAATATTCCTGCAGCATCGAATTATTTTGGAGTAATTTTGGACACTTTCCAAGCGTTCTTTATATATATATATATATATATATATATATATATATATATATATATATATATATATATATATATATCTGAAAAGTTTTTCAACTGCAATATCATGTATTTTATTTTAGGTTTTGTTGTTCGATTACAATACAAATATAAATAGTTAAATTCTAGTCCTATAGTAACATAAACTTTGCTTAAGTAGTCTAAATATGTTAAAAGATCCTGCGCATTTTTGTTTGGTGTATTAGATATGATTTCAGATTTAAATTTATGGTTATTTATTATTTCTTTTGGATAATAAATTATCCTCTAATTTTAAAATAATTCTTTTAACAAAGAAAAACATAATTTGTTTTGAAATTTTTTTATATATTTTATAAATTTCTCACATTGCAGTTTGAAGTATATCCTTGTAAAATCCAAAAATACCCTATGACTACGGCGTAGTGAATTTATAGTGTAAAAAAAGTCCTTTTTAAATAGTGTTGTCAACTTGTCTAAATAAATGTACTAAAATATGATTAATCTTTGCAACTTTTTACTGTTTACTTGAAACCTATCCAACTATAACCACCTGGATTTAACCTAGTCCTAATTATATACGCGCGGTGACGTTAGTTTTGACGATTTAAAAAATATAAAAATACATGTGTTTATTAATGGCTACTCTATGATGGACTAATGCAAACAATTTAATTGTGCAAAAACCTTAATATATATATCACTTCTGAATATTTTTAAATTTTTATGATCAACAACCATTTCACTAATAATGTAGTTGTAACTAAACAGGTAAAGAATTAAAGTGTTACCTTGAACTTCACCCGTGCCAGACCATTTGACAACAGACAGGTGACATCAATTAGCCATGACGTTACACTTTCTTCTTACTTTAGTCGACAATTCGTGTTTTGTTTCTTCTTTTCCTTCTTCACTTGCCTTGTCCTTCCAGAACATTGGCGATCAGTCGCATGATCTTCACTTTATCCGCAGAGGTCGATTTTTGAGCCAGGATGTTTTCTGGCGGCCAGGCCTACGCTTTACTTCTATTTTCCCCTGAATAATTATTTGGAGTAACTCATATATCTGGTTTCTCATTACGTGGACAATGTACTCCAACTTTCTTCTTTTTGTTTGTTAATGTGTTGTAAAACTGCTTCACTGGTCACTCTGTGCATCCGCGATATTCTCAACATTCTGCTCACATTTCAAAGGCCTTAATCCTTTTGCACATTGTTTCAGTGAGGGTTCATGCTTCCATCCCATAGAATAGAATGTTGAAGAGCAACGTAATAACCGTATTCTTAAGTGGACTTTTACAGCTCTGTTGATTAGCACTTTTTGCATTTTCTTAAATGATGTTCTTGCTTGTTCTATTCTGCTTTTTTACTTCTTGGGATAAGTCCCATTTTTCGCTCACCCAGCAGCCCAGATACTTATATGCTTGTACTCTCTCCACTATTTCATCATTTATCCTAGTATCTGTTAATTTGTTAACTATATTTTTGTTTTTGCTGATGACTATCCATTTGATTTCCTGTATATTTAAGTGTAGACCCATTAATTGACTATGGTCTGTCACTGCTGATAAGAGCGCTTGTAGATCGTCTTTATTTGTTGCCAAAAGGACTGTGTCGTCAGCATATCTTAAGTTGTTAATGACTATTCCGTGTTTTTTTTTTGGTAATTCCGTCATTACTAATTTTAAAGTTTGTTGGGTACGACTTTTCCGATATTCTTAGATGACCCTATAGAATTATAATAATTCTACCGAGAAATGGAAATTCGTTTTCTTATATCAATTATTTTAATAATTAATTCTTAAACACTCTACCAGAGTTAGGTGATGCTTATTGATTGCATTTTTGTTAGAGATCTTAAATTTCATCGTCATTTATCATTGTGTGTTATTACAGTTTTATTAATGAAGTAAATTGTTCCATTCAGCGCAAAATCGCCGATTAAAGAAAGTATCACGCTTTGCATGCATAGAGTGTTTTTAGTGTTCCATACGGAACACTTAGAGGTGTCCATCCGTCACACCCGATTTTCTCCGAAACTATTTGACATATAAAGTCGAAATTTGGCACAAATATAGGAATTGATGGCCCAATCAAAGCCATTTAGTTTTAAAAATTAAATTTTTTACTTAAGATGTGGTGGGGAAGTGACAAAATTCTGTGATATTATTCATACAGTATGGATTGAGCGAAAATTATCTTCTTCTTCTTGGAGTACCATATCCGATACGGACGTAGGCGACCTTCTCGCCTTTATCTGTAGTTGATGCCTTTTAAGTATTTCCAACAGACAAAGGGGACCTACAGTTTAATGCCGGTTCCGAACGGCCAAAGTCATAGGGCTCCACTAAGCATGATCCTACGGGAGGTTTGCCAGTTTTCCCGAGAGGGGCTATCGTCACGTTTTAAATTCTATTTTATTATTTATTTATCTTTTTTTATTGTTAGTTCCCGAGTCGAGATACGAACTCCAGTCGCTGGCATAGAAGGCACACACCTTAACCACTACGTTATGGCCACCTCTCGAAATTGTAACGAGTGTATTACGTTTGATAATTTATCTGGTATGTGGGGGGTGAAACCGAAAGTGAAAAAAAAATGAAAGCTTGTGAAAATATAAGTTCGAAAATATATATGATGTAATACTTGTGCACCACTTTCTTTGTAGTATTTTAAAACAAAATGGCAAAAAATCACTGTCACCCACAGTATTTCGGAAAGTACTGTGCAAAAAATTTTAAAAAAATTCTGGAATATTTGCATTACATTTGATTATTTATCTGGTATTAAAAGGAAAAACTATTTGACTGACAAGATAGTGAAGATGAATTAGGTACCAGCGGGACAAAGATCTACTGCTTAAAGCATTTGGCGACTAACTAGTAGGTACCGAGATAAAATAATTTTATTTTATTTGTTTCAAATTAAACAAATATTTAGGTAGTAAATATTTGTTTTCTACTTTTATTACTAGATTCTAGATTGATCAAGATTGATTTATTGGCTATTAGGTAGCTAAGATGCTATAACTATCATACATTATTGACTAAGAAGAAACGTGAAAATACATTTTGGATCGTAAGATATCAGGGCCTAATTAACTTAGTCTAGGTAAGGCTTTTAATTTATTTTAAAAGCAATCACGGTGCGGAATACTAATTGCGTCCAACTTGACCGTTTTCTTTTAAATTACGATTTCAAAAGTTAGTTTGCTTTAATGGATCCCTTGATTGTTTGTAATGTAACCATTAATAAATAAACTAAACCACAATCGAATTCACTCACCCTTATACTTTTAAAATTATGACTTTTATAATTTTAGCATTTAGGCTATTCTTAAGAATATTAATATCATAGCATTAAATCAGGATTTTTTTATGATATTCAATAGTTTATTATTTGTTTGTATTAAGGTAAAAATGGCATTATACCTAGTTCAGTCGAAAATTATAAAGGATTCTTATTTTTAAAATATATTAGTAATTTTAAAATTATGTTCATGGATTTCCCATTTATTCCTGCTGAATATTAGATTTATCTCTCAGAATTCTGGAACAAAAGTGGGCTATAATGGATTAAAGTATTTCCCGGGCTCGTTTCAATCAAATATTAAAAGCGTATGTAGGTCAAGTTGAAATAAGGAAAGCGTAATTTTTTTGATAATATGACGTTCTTTTTATAACAACGTTTTTGGATATAAAGGAGGCAAAAACGTGTCTTCTACTAGAATACAAAAAAATCTTAATGCCAAGATTTTATTGATATTGATGTTCCTGATAAGCAAAAAGCAGTTTTGAATAAAAAAAATCGCAATTTTAAAAATGGCCAGAGTAGCCGAAAAAACCCAAACCTGTTCCTAGGAATCATAATCAGGTATCAAGTCTAAGGTATACAACAATTCAGTTTATCAGTCGGAAATATGAGAGTGCTCAAATACTATTTTTGTGCAACTTGTCAAATTCATTATAAAAAACTCATGATAAAACTTAAAGTATCTACAATTTAGTATGTTTTACTGACCTCTATGCTATAGGAGCTAAAAAACTTAAAAAAAACTGACTCAACAGAGTGTGTGAGGTCCATCGTCGACCAGTTTATGAAATACAGTTGTCTCCATAGAAATTATCTGATTTGTGTATTAATACGGATACATTATTTTTTGCCGTATTAAATAGTTTTATTGTATTACACACTTAGCTAGTTTCAAATGAATGATTCAGAACCAATATTTCTCCGGACTCCAGATCGCTTCCAAGTATTTCAGTACATAAAACACTAGCCAAATTTTTATGAAAAACAATAAGAGGTAGGCAGTTATTTTCCAGTTAGCGGTATAGTGGCAACCGTTACGTTATTTCTCTGGATGTGGACTGTCCGAGGTCTTGGATAAACTAAAAAAAACATTGATTCTTATCCTCCTCTATATAGTACAAATAAACTAATACTTAATAATTCATCAAAATATACCACCTCTTATAAATCATTGACTTTTTCAGGAAATAAATCCATAATAAATTGTAATGCAAGTAATTATGAGATCTATAAAGAACAAAGTAAATAAATTGGAAGCTTTTGTATATTACAAAGATATTGATGTGCTTTGTTTTAGTGAACTTTGGCAATTTAAAGAGGAAGCTCATTGCATTTTCTGGAGAAGAATATAGTGGAGGTGGATCCGCAATTGTTGATAGTATAAATGTTCATATTATCGAAGGCTGTACAGAGATTTGTGGAATATACATATATAGAAACTTTCCAAATTTTTGTGATGACTGCTAACTGACTGTTTTGACACTTTCAATGAGATAATTGTTATGTTCAGCTGTGATCTAGCACAGTTAGAATTACATGTAGGCCCCTTACAGATAGAAGAGTTAAAGTTCTTTGGTTGATGAAATGAATTGGAATTTTCTCACCTATGTTACATTGCATGCTGACTAAGAATATTTACTTTGTATAACGGATTTTTTTTCTTTTAAAAAATCACATTTAAAAAGACTCAAAATTCCTTTATAAACCTGTTTGAAGAAACGCTCTTTGTATCTACATGTCAACTGTTTCCAACAATTTTTCAAATACAGCGAAGATTAGTTAGACTTATGCTATCATCCTGATTGCAGACAAACATTTATTACACTTAAAATACTATACTCATCGATATATCGATTACTCTCGATATATATCGATAGGTTGGTTGCCATCGATAGGTAAAACCCATTATCGGGGTGTCAGGGCACTCCTTTCCTCTAGCATCGTCAGTCAAATTGTTGGGCGTTAATTTGGGAGCAAATATGTCCTGGCATGAACATGTTGCAGGCATAGCAAGGAGTGCTTCTCAAAAGTTGGGAATATTATTTCGAACCAGAAAGCTTTACACTCTACAACAACTGTTAATTCTTATATATATATATATATATATATATATATATATATATATATATATATATATATATATATATATATCAAGGATTTTCTACAGCTGACGCTGTCTTTCTTCTCTCAGCCTTTGATTCCATCCGTTTCTATCTTCCCAGTCTCCATCTGTTAGACCCCTGTCCTCCATAGCCTCGTCCACATCGTCTCTCCACGATCGTCTGGGTCATCCTCTTTTTCTTCTCCCTATAGGGCTCCACTCCGTTATTTTCTTTATCCACCTACTATCTTCGCTCCGTCTTATGTGTCCATACCATTTTAATCGTTTTTATTCAATAGTGTTTATTGCGTTCTCTTTGATTTTCATTCTGCTTCTTAATTCTTCATTTGTTATTCTCTCCATACGTGTCACTCTACAACATCTTCTCCAATACTCCTTCTCTACCGCGTTAATTTTAGATTTATTTCTTCTGTTGATCGTCCGTTTCTGACCCGTACGTCATTATGCTTTGTATTATTGATTTGTATATGCGTATTTTGTTTCTCTTTGTAATGTGCTTGTCCCACAGGATCGAATTTAATTGTCTTATGCATGTCCGCGTTTGTCCTAATCTAGCTTTAATCTCTTCTTCTGATGTTGCGTTTTTTGAAATGATGGTTCCTAAATATTTAAATCTATGGTTCCTTTGATTATTGTGTCGTTATCGACTTCTAGATTATTCACGTTTCCCTCCTTTGTTGTTAGATATTCCGTTTTATCAAAGTTTATTGCTAATCCTGCTTTACTGTATTCTTCTTTCAATTTTCTTACCATATAACTGAGGTCTTACTCATCTTGCGCTATGATTATTTGGTCGTCCGCGAAACTTAGAGTATATAAGTAATCTTCTCGTATTGGGACTCCCATTTCACTACATTTTTGCTTCCATTTTTTTAATGTTTGTTCATCTTCTTGAACACTTGTATGACTCCGATGTTCTTTGTCCTCCATCCCTGTATATTCCAGGTGCCAAGAGCAGCTATTCTGTTTCGGGATTTCTTCGTTTGGCTGAGTTTTAAGTTTGGGTTAACTATTCGCTTTGAAGTAGAATTGCGCCCCCCCCCCGTATCCGATGGGGCTCCCTTCTTCGAAGGTGTGGATTGCCACCCGGGGATTTTTGCTTATCTTGTGATTTTTCATTCTAATTTCAAAAACAACTAGCATTTCCTAGTTTAGCTTTTACGTGTGTTAGGGTGCTTACTCCTAACGCCCCAACCTTCCTCCTTTATCGGGCTTGGGACCGGCAACAGTGCTGATGAACTACTCAATCCATCCATCAACACTGCAGGCGTTAATTCTTAACAAAGCTCAAATTTGACCAACTATGGAATACTGCTCCCATGTTTGGGGCTCCGCTCCCAAACGTACACTGTATTTGTTGGAGTATTCAGAGAAGAGCTGTTCGTCTGATTGGAGACCCGGAACTGACCGGCGGCCTTAACTCGCTGGAACATCGAAGAACGGTTGGCGACTTGAGCCTATTTTCATGGAAAGTGTTCAAAGGATGTATCCCGCTTAATTCCTCCCAGAGCGGTGCATGTTAGAAATACACGTCGCGCTAACACTTCACATCCGTATGAGGTTCAGCTTGTTACTCCTCGTACAACGCTTTTCAAGCAGTCTTTTATATGGAGAACATCATCCCTTTGGAATAATTTGCCCAGGACTGTGTTTACCACCGAGTACAATTTACAGCGATTCAAGAACAATGTGAATCTCTATTTCCGCACACGTGTCGCTCCTGTAGTGCTTTAGGGACTTCCCTGCAGCACGTGTGCTAGACACATAAAAAAAAACAAAATCGCCTACCCGTAATTTGAATTGAGTACGAGAGAGGGAGCTAGAGAGACAAGAGATTCGTTTCAGAAACTATCTAATAGTAGATGTTGGTTCCTTGTAGCCTGAAGCTACTGGTATCTTCCCGATACGGGTGTACGTACGTCCAGAAAAGAGAAATTAGTGTTGTTTTCCATTAAGACATTTACCATATATTTGTTATTACTAAAAATAATTTTGGTATTCTTCCCTGTGTATGCAAACCACAAAGGTATCGTCCCCATATCTGCATCATAGTTTTGCTTTTATAAGAGTAGGAGTTGAAGAATTTTCTGTCACGAGCTAAAAAAAAACTGAAAAAAGTAATATTCAAAGCATTTTTGATGAATATTAAAGTGGAAGGTGTCATTTGAAAGGTAAATGAATGCAGATTATGAAAAACATGACAAGAAAAGTCTGCACAGTTAAATATTTAACCATTTTAATCCCTATATACCTGAAATGAGTATTTTCTTCATTATTTATGAAATGACTAGGAATTAAGTTAAACGGTTCTTTGTAACTGTGCAGACTTTTTTTTTCATAATCTGCATTCAATTACATTTTAAATGACACCTTCCGCTTCAATATTCCTCGGAATTTGCTTTGAATATTAATTTTTTCCGCATGATATTTACATAGAGGAAAGAATGTTTAGGTGACAGAACATTTTTATAAAATTTCCCAGTGAGGAGTGAAGGTTGTGTCTTAAATATGTCCGAATTATGAAACCTGATTTATTTATGATTTTTTGTCTGATCGAGGATATGAATAGTGGTTATTATTACAAGTGAATTTTATGTCGTCTGAAAACGAAGTCAATTGCTTACAACAAATTTTCTGTGTGCATCTAAAAATAAACAGGAATATCATTTAAACGAGATGCTTTCAATCAATTTATATTATATTTAATAGACTGTTAGATAAATTTAGAAATACCAAAATAACCCATTCAGTATTCTACATGGGTGTGCCAAACCTCATTTAAATTAAGTTCTATATGATTTTTTTATATATAGGAATGCATTTTTTTAATCTTAATCGCAAATTCAGAAAACCTGGTTGATCAGTTTCAAGTTTTTGGCACACATTTTGAAATCTCAAATGATTTATGGAAATCAGAATTAAATCTTTTCATAATGGGTAAAATTTAAATATAATTGTTATTTATAAATAATTACGCATAGGTTATATATTTTTTCTAGACAAGTTAATGCAGAACACGTGGTGAAATGTTCAATCTGAATTATAAGGAGTATGAATTAATTTTGAGGGATTTCTGAGAGAGAGCGTAACTAACATAACGTATTATATCGTATTGGGGCATACTGTTGTTATATTCATGATGAAGCATCATTATTAGACTTTAATTTTTAGTATATGTTATTTTGCCGAAGTTTAAACAACATATTTTTTTAAGCATTGAATATGTTGAAAGCCATCGTCTGTTGTCGGAAACCTATGGTGATTATATTCCATGGATATAAACGTACTAGTACTGGTTTCGACGCTTTAAGTGGTAATTTTGACACGACAGACAAAAAACGTCCAGGTCAGCCGAAATGGTTTAAATATGAAGAATTGGAGGCATTACTCGATGGTGATCCGTGCCAAATGGAAAAAGAACTTGCAAAATCATTAGGAGTTGTTCGCACAATCATTTCCAAGCACTTACATGCACTAGGAATGATTTAAAAACAAGGAAATTGGGTGCCGTACGAATTGAAACCGAGAGACGTTGAAAGGCGATTTTTCACCTGTGAACAATTGCTTCAACGGCACAATTGAAAAAGTGTTTTTCATCGTATTGTAACTGATGACGAAAAATGGATACGTTACGATAATCCAAAGCGCAAATCATGAGTGAAGCCCGGTGAACCATCAACATCCTCGCCAAAGCTGAATATTCATGGCTCCAAGTTTATGCTGTGTAGTGTATTATGAGCTACTCCAACCCAACGAAACTATTACTGGGGAACGTTACCGATAACAATTGATGCAATTGAGCCGAGCACTGAAGGAAAAACACTGCAATATGCCAAAGGACACGACAAAGTGATTTTTCGATATGACAACGCTCGGCCATATGTTACAAAACCCGTCAAAAAAACGCTAGAACCGCTAGGATGGGATGTCCTACATCACCCGTCGTACCCACCAGACAATGCTCCTTCTGATTATCACTTGTTCCGATCGATGACGCACGGCCTGTCTGAACAGCGCTTCCATTCTTATGAGGATACCAAAAAATGAGTCGATTCGTGGATAGCCTCAAAAGATGAGTATTCATATGCTGCTACAAACATGGGAGAAATTAGTGGCTAACGATGGACAATACTTTGAATAATCAATTTGTAACAATTTTTTACAATAAAGCAATGTTTTTGCCGAAAAATTTCACAAAATTAATTCACACACCCAATATTTGTTCTGAAATCTTTGTAAAATGGGTTTACACGTATTTCTTAAAAACCCATATTCGCGATACTATTGGTTCAATGGTGGTGAAATTATCCCGTGCTATGACCGATATTTATAAATTTTCACCGTCCTTTGGTCGTTGCTGTATGTACAGCTAACTAAAATCTTGTTGGGCAGGTATGGCGCGATGTCTTAAATATAAACATTTTATACAAACATTAACACGCCAATAGTCACCATTTGGTATTCCTACTTTTTGGATTATATGGCAAACAGAAGCTAGTTCTTTCGCATGATGATTCTACTTGTTCTGGACATAATCCAATAAAAGTGGCACTATTTCCTAAAAGACAGGGATGAAGCCTGCGTTTTTCGTTTTACCAGGTTGTCACTGTTACCAAGGACAATAAATTATTTTTTATCTGTTATTATTTGAAATATATTAATATAACACGTAGGTTGAAAAGTTTTTGGTCTAGTTACTTAAAACACTTTTTTTTTGCAAAATTCGACTTTATTCATCAGTATCGTCTCCTGCAAAAGGGATACAACCAATCCAACGCTTTTTTAACATTTTTATACCTTTCTTGTAGAACCATTTGTCCTTGCCTTAAAAATAGGCTTCAGGTTTCGGCGGTAACTTCTTCACTGGAGCAAAATCTCTTTCCCGCGAGCATTTTTGCCATCGTAACCACTGACTTTTGACACGGTGCATTGTCTTAATGAAAGAGCACTTTTTTTCTTGTTCATTTGGGGCCGTTTCTTTGCGATTTCTGTCTTCAAAGCCACCAATAACTTTATATAATATTCGCTATTGCGCGCTCAGCATAGTCGATGAAAATTATTCCATGTGCATCTCAAAATACAGAGGCCAAAACATTTCCAGCCGACTGTTGTGTCTTTGGTCTCTTCGGGCGGCTTTCACCAGCAACTGTCCACTCAGCTGGCTGCCGATTTGATTCCGGTGTGTAGTGGTAGATTCATGTTTCATCCATTGTCACATATCGCATGAAAAAATCCTTTTTATTGCGTTTAAACAGGTCTAAACAGAGCTCAGAATCAGCAACACGTTGGTGTTTTTGGTCCACTATGAGTAAACGCGGTACCCATTTCGAACAAAGCTTTCTCATGCCCAAATGTTCATGCAAAATATGACCAACAGGTTCTTTCGATATCTTTAGAGTGTCAGTTATCTCACGCAATTTCACTTTACGGTCATCCAAAACAATTTTGTGGATTTTTTTTTATGTTTTCGCTTGTAACCACCTAATTTCGCGGCGTCCAGAGCGTTCAGTATCATTTATATCTCTACGATTGGGTTTAAATTCAGCATATCGGTAAATGATGAGGGATTTTCCAAGGGCAGTGTCCCCGTAACACTTATCAAGCCATTGCTTTGCTTGAACGGTATTTTTTCCCATCAAAAAACAGTGTTTAATCGATTTTTTTCCATTGTTTTGAAAATATCAAAAGTAGGGTCACTAAAATCAATGCAAATTGTAAACTAATCGTCGAAATGTCATGAAATTTTGACACGTATTATTTGAAAATTATATAGAATTTTTTAAAAGGGCGACGTCTATATGTCAGACCAAAAACTTTTCAGCCTACGTATTAGATTAGTATTTTTTATTTCTATTAGTATATTCAGAGTTCTTTTTATCATTAATTGTTTTCTCAAAACCTAGAACCTACCAATCTATCTCAACATTCTCGACTTTGTTAAATTACGAAAAAAGAAAACTTTTTTATTGTAGCAATGCTATAAGTAAAAATATTATAGAAACCTATTATTATCCACCGAAATTTTTGTATATTATAATAGCTTCAATATTGAAAAACGCTTTTCAAGAATCAACAGGCAAGTCTTAGTTTTCATAGCCTTGACACAGAGAATATTAAATATTTTGTTATGGAAAGCTCTAAAATCGATCATCGAGAATAAAGTCTAAAATTTATGAGTAATATCGAAAATAGTTGAACTATTGTATATGTTAGATAGTATATTGTCATTTGAACATTAATTTTTCGCGCAAAAAATTGTTAGTGGTGGTAGATTTTTCACTGTACGACTGTTAAAAGTATTCAATATTATGTAAGTTACCCTTGAATTATAAAGTGCAGCTAAAATTAGGCTAGTGCGGGAAATTTTAGTTAGTGCATTTTATCAGACAACAGACAGCTAAATTTCCCTCGCATTAAAGTGGTTAAAAACCGTCCGTGTGCGTCTAACCTACAAATTCTAATTTATTTGATTGTCATTTTCATTTACAATCATCTTTGTTTAAATATTTCAACTAATAATATCAAAAAATGTTCTGTGATGCGATTATGATATGTACCTATTTTTAATATTCCCTACAGAATACTTATGGAATCACTTTGGTGTCTGTCTGTCCGTCTGATCGTCTGCCTGTCACAACCAATTTTTTCTGAAACTATTTGACATAGAAAGTTGAAATTTGGCACAAATATAGGAATTGATGGCCCAATCAGAGCCGTGTGTAAATTTTGACTTAAGGGGTTAGTTTTGGTGGGTGAAATCGAAAGTAAAAAAAAATATATCATCGAGGGATGTCAAATGAAACTTTTAAAAATATATTGTTGCGCATACTTTTCTATGTATTAAAAAAGAAAATGACCAAAAATTTTCAAATGAACAAAATTTTCAAACAATTCTGGAATATTCTTCATAAAGTGTAGATTAAACGAAAATTATCACGATTGTATTATGTCTGATCATTTATCTGGTAATAAAAAAACTGTGAAAACTATATGCCTTGACAATATGGTGGAGATTTTGTTAATATACTTTTCAGTACACTACTGCTCGCGTGTCCCTCCTGTACCGAGATACAAGAATTTTATTTTATTTGTTTATAATTAAACAAATATTTAGGTAGGAAATATTTGTTTTACACTTTTATTATTAGAATCTAGATTAAGCTAGATTGAGTTATTGGCTATTAAGTAGCTAAGATGCTATAAGTTTTATACATTATTGACTAAGAAAAAAACGTAAAAATACATATATACATGTCAGGGACCTAACTAACTTAGCCTAGATATGGATTTTATTTTGTTTTAAAAGCCGAACGGAACACTAATTGCGCAAGTTCGACTTACCCCTGGCCGGTTTTTTTATAATTTGATGATTTGCATTTCTTTGGTTTTGTACAATAGTTTCAAATTTTAGGTCAATAATGTGTAGTAATACACAAAATATTAATCTACAGTAGTACCTCGTTCAGTTGGTCGTCTTACAACTACCTTTACTCGAGGAAACTCGTACATGTAATCTTTCTTAAGAAATTCTTAGGTTTTTTTAACCAGGCTGTAAACAATTTTCCTTGATATGTTAATTTGATCCAAAAGTTTGTTTATTAAAAATTATCATTTTAGTGGTATACAGTGAAGTCTGCTTATAACGAACCCGTTTATAGCGAATTTCCGGTTAAAACGAACTATTTTATAATGCACGAAAAAACTTCCATAAGACCAATGCAATTTTTTATCGGTTATAACGAACCCGGTTATAACGAACTTCCTGACACAAATTTGGGTGTTTTGTGTCCGTTTATAACGAACTTGCCACTCCCTGTGCTCGATGTCGCGCGACTTGATCTAGGGAATTCACCGAAACTCGCTCGGATTCCCTATTCTACTTGTTTCCACCGCGTCGTTAGTTCGAGCAGTATATTTCCAATTTACTTGTTGTGTTATGCGGTTCTAATGCATATTTAATCAAAATAGGAAAGTGAATGTTTTTATTTTAAAATGAGTACACAAAAACGTAAAGCATTTACTTTAAAAGACAAACACGATATCATAAGAAAAATAGGAAATGAAGTTAAACAAAGTGATGTTTGCAAACAGTTGAATTTAACTAAATCTAGGGTTTCTACCATATGGAAGAAGAGACAAGAAATCTTATCAATCTATGATAAAAGAAACTTTAGTTGTAAAAAAGTAAGAAAGTCTACATATGACCAAATTGATAAAGATAAATGGTTTAGTCAAAAACAACATGAACAGGTTCCTATTATTTACTTTACAAGAGAAAGATAGTGAATTGAGAAGGAAAATAGAGAACACCGAGTTTAACTGTTCTCGAAGTTGGATTGATCGATTTAAAAAGCGACTTAATATTAGTGGGGTAAGATAGTAGGAGAAACTGCAGGAGTGGATATGGCTGTTGTTGATCAGTGGTTGGCCAACGTGTGGCCGGAAACTCGAGAAGTTATGAATATGTGGATATTTTTAAGGCAGATGAAACGAGTTTGTTTTACAAGATGATGCTAGATAAGACTTAAAGTTTGTCGGAGAGAATTGTGCTGGTGGAAAATTATCAAAAGTAAGGATTACTGTGGTGGTAACTGCAAATATATCTGGAACAGAGAAAACAAAATTGTTGGTGATAGGAAAGTCCGCCAATCCCAGGTGTTTTAAAAACAAACATTTACCAGTAAAGTACAAATCAAACAGTAAAGCCTGGATGATATCAGAAATTTTTAAAAACGAACTGATCGAATGGGACTAAGAATTAAAATTCACAAACAGAAAAATATTACTTTTGATTGACAACTGTCCAGCGTACCCTAAAGTTGATCTACAGCAAATAAAATTGGTTTTTATGCCTCCAAATATAAGTGCAAAGCTCCAGCCTATGGATCAAGGTGTGATACATTCTTTAAAATGTCATTTTAGAAGGATTTTATTTATGAAAATGTTAGAGACGATCGATAAAGGTAACATTTTTTTTCTGTAACTCTCTCGGACGCTATAAACTTTATCCGTATAGCTTGGCAAAGAGTCAGTAGAAAAACCATTGTAAACTGTTTTAAGCATGGTGGATTTTTAAGGAAGGAATGTAGATATGATCAGATGATGAGCTACCGTTGACTTAGTGAATTGAAAAACATCAAGAAGATCCTACTGATTGTCTAGAATTTGTTTACGACGCTGACATTCAACAAAGTACAGTGGAAATCGAGATTAAAAAGATGTTTAATCACTTTAATTTTGAAGAATATGTATGTGCTGATAATGAATTAATGACGAGAGAAATATTAACTGATGATCAAATTGTGACATCAGTGACTTCTGGAAAGATTTACCAGTAATAATGACGACGAAGACGATCTTGGAGAAGGAGATAATATTTATTTTCCGTCCATTTCAGAAATGACTAAGAAAATGACTGAAACTCGCAATTTTTTGGAATCTCGGGAAGTTCCTGAACATATATAGAGTAGTTTTTGTGACTTTGACAATTATATAAATACCATTTCTTTTTCAAGTAAAATTGTACAAACGAAAATTACTGATTTTATTGTATAAACTACGTATTTTAATGTTTTCGTTTATACTCGTATATGTACCAACATACATAATAATAACTTTAGTGTGACTTGTTTTATTTTCCTTTGAACGTTTTTTTTTTTAAATTTAATAATTATTATTATTATTCATTTTTCTGAGCATTAGCGCCTAATCTAAATAAAAAAGGAGTGAAAAATGATATTAGATTTTGTTTAATGTTTGTAACGAACGTCTGATATAGCGAACCATTTTTAGGGATTTTTTGGAGTTCGTTATAAACCGACTTCACTGTATTTATATTTTTCCATATGAATAAACTGAAGAAATCATTGTTTATTACTATTTTATTTCAAAGAACTTTTAAAAACGGTCTCACCGCTAATTTTAGATGCAAACCTTTGAAATCTACGGCAGTACAGGTACTTTTTTGTCAACAGTGACGCTTGTTTAGGTTTAATTGAATTTATGCAAAAAAGGAGAAAAATAAAAGAAAAGTCTCTTGAACTTTAGTCATTGGATTCAAATATAAGCATCCAGTAAAATATTTCGATTGATGCAAACTGTTATTAAACTAATTTACTAATTATGTTCTTGTTAAAATACTGGTACGTTATAATTTGGCTCACATTTAAATTTGTTTTTCATTAAGTCATTTCCTTGTTTTTAACTTCTATTTATAGATCTGGACATAGCGAAAGCTTATAAATATTACATAGACATAAATTCGAATATAGCCTTGAATTGGCACGCTTTATCATTATCAGATGGTATGCCTAGTAGTTTTATGTTATTCTGATTATTGGTTTTTAATTTAATAATATCAAAAGGTAAAGGACATGAAAATATTAGATAAAGCGTTTTTCCTTTTAGTTTGCTGCCTTATTTTGATATTTTGATAGATACATAAAATTATGATAATAATAGAAAGTTCAGTAAAAATAAAGCAAATTTTATTAGTCCCTATCGGAACTACAAACTTGTCTAAAATACAAGGGCTGTATAATAAATACCTGGCCTTGACAAGAAAAAAAACATTTTTATGTGTAAAATTTATATTATTTTTCAACATAGTCTCCGATACATTAGTCCAACATTTTTCTATCTTTTGTATCCTATCTAAAAATACGCCAAATGCGGAAGTTTTTCTTTCACAGCCTGGTTAAAACGATCCAGCAAGTTGACATAATACTCTCCATTAATCGTTTTGCTCTTTTCGAGATAATCGACATGGATTATGCCACGTGCATCCCAAAACACTGTGGCCATGACTTTATTGGCTGATAAAGTCACCTTGGCTTTCTTTGGCGCCGGTTCGTTTGGACTGTTCTTTGGTTTCTGGTGTGCTGTCCTGAATCCATGTTTCATCAACAGTTATGAATTGACGCCAAAAATCATTCCAATTGCGTTTTAATATTGCCAAACATTCTTTGAAGTTGACTTACGTGCGCGTTTATTGTCAATTGTGAGCAATCGCGGCACCCATCTTGCGGAAAGCTTTTTCATATCCAAATGAGTTGTTAAAATATTCTGCACCCGTTCAATTGAGATGCCCACAGTTTCAGCAATCTCACGCAGTTTCATTCTCCGATCATTTATCACTAGGTTGTGGATTTTTTTAATAATTTGTGACGTGGTGACCTCATTTGGACGACCTGGACGTTCTTCATCAAAAATGCTTGTACGGCCGCTTTTAAATTCAGCTGTCCAATATTTTATGGTCGATAACGAAGGTGTAGAGTCCCCATAAACTTCGCTGAGTTCCGCTTTTATCTCATCATTCAAAAACAAATATTTTATCAGTGCTCGGTATTCAGTTTTTTCCATTTTTGTAAAATCACAAAAGTTGTTCTATTTAAATGGCTGCACTTACCAACTAAATCATGCAGCGACTTTAAAATTTGATAGGATTCTTGTGAAAGGTTATGTTTACGAAAAATATAATTTTTGAAATAGTAGTAGCGTTCTCTGTGCCCGAGGGCCCGGTACTTATCATACAACCCTCGTAAAATTAGATGTGTTTGATAGTTTTCTAAAATTAAACCTACAGTATAAAAGACCGAAGAAAAAGTTTTAGGTTTCTTCATTTACAAGAACAAAATAAGTTTAAAATTAAGTAGTATAATTTTAAAGTTTAGATTTATATATTTTAATTAGGCCACATTTATCACTTTTATGTATTTTATCATTCCCTCTTCCAAACACAATCCTCGTTTGTCGTATCTCTGACCGGAGGGCTTACTGGATTACGTGTTTAAATTAGAATTAAGTAAATGTAACTCAATATAAAAAATTAAAAATTATCACTGAAAAGTATATAGTCATTATCTAAATTCTTTCTCATTAAATCTCAAATTTGGTTTTTGCAAAACTTTAATGACTGATAGACGGCATATAACAATATGAGTGTTATAACTATATAAAGCAGCTTATATGTGTAAAGGAAATGCTTTCTAATTAATTCCTATATCTAAATTAGTTTTTAGCAAATACATTCTATACGATAGCTTTCTTGGAACGCACTATCCTGTTCTTCTAGCCTGAGTGCTTCACATCCAACTTTACGTCTACTATTATATTGGATACCCCACAACCTTCTCATTAACAAAAATCGCCAACTCACAGAGTAACAGAACCACTTCAAATAAATATTCAGTCAAATTAATATATATATATATATATATATATATATATATATATATATATATATATATATATATATATATATATATATATATATACATATATATATATATATATACATATATATATATATATATATATATATATATATATATATATATATATATATATATATATATATATATATATATATATATATATATATAATATATTATATATATATATATATATATATATATATATATATATATATATATATATATATATATATATATATATATATATATATATATATATATATATATATATATATATATATATATATATATATATATATATATATATATATATATATATATATATATATATATATATATATATATATATATATATATATATATATATATACATATATATACATATATATATATATATATATATATATATATATACATATATATGTATATACGTAGGCTGAAAAGTTTTTGATCTGACACATAGATGACCCTTTTCAAAAAATTTGTATGATTTTTAGGAAGTACCAACCTTCAAACGATACGTGTCAAAATTTCATGACATTTCGAGGATTAGTTTACAAGTTACAGTAGTTTTAGTGACGCTACTTTTGATATTTTCAAAACAATGGAAAAAATCGAATTTCGTGTGTTGATTAAACACTGTTTTTGATGGGAAAAAATACCGTCCAGGCAAAGCAATGGCTTGATAAGTGTTACGGTGCCCTGCCCCTGGAAAATCACTCATCATTTATTGGTATGCTGAATTTAAACGCAGTCATACAGATACAAATCATGCTGAACGCTCTGGACGCCCAAATGAGATAGTTACACCGGAAAACAAAAAAAAAATCCACAAAATTATTTTGGATGATCGTAAAGTGAAATTGCGTGAGATAGCCGACACCCTAAGGATATCAAAAGAACGTGTTGGTCATATTTTGCATGAACATTTGGGCATGAGAAAGCTCTGTTCGAAATGGGTACCGCGTTTGCTCACAGTGGACACAACAACGTGTTGATAATTCTGAGCGCTGTTTGGACCTGTTTCAGTACAATAAAAATGATTTTTTCATGCGATATGTGACAATGGATGAAACATGGATCCACCACTATTATATTGGATACCCCACAACCGCCGGAATTATATCGGCAGTCAGCTGAGTGGACAGCAGCCGGTGAAAGCCGCCCGAAGCGACCAAAGACAACATTCGGCTGGGAAGGTTTTGGCCTCTGTATTTCTGGATGCGCATGGAATAATTTTCATCGACTATGCTGAGAAGTGAAAAACCATCAATAGCGAATATTATATTAGGTTATTGGTGCGTTTGAAGGCAGAAATCGCAAAGAAACGACACCAAATGAACAAGAAAAAAGTGCTCTTTCATCAAGACAATGCACCGTATTACAAGTTAATGGTTACGATGGCAAAATGGCATGAATTGAAGTTAGAATTGCTTGCTCATATTGCTCCACCATATTCTCTAGATTTGACCCCCAGCGACTATTATCTATTCGCAGACCTCAAAAAAATGCTCGCGGGAAAAAGATTTGGCTCCAATGAAGAAGTTATCGTCGAAACTGAGGCCTATTTTGAAGACAAACACAAATACTTCTACAAGAAAGGTTTAGAAATATTAGAAAAAGCGTTGGACTAATTGTATCGCTCTTGAATAAAGTTGAATTTTGCAAGAAAATGTGCTTTAAGTAGCTAGACCAAAAACTTTTCATACATACATATAGGGTCTTTTCTGAAGTGGGTTATGTGTTTACATATTTACATATTAGTGGAACTATTTACAGTAGCACTGAGCACTGTATATGTATATATATATATATATATATATATATATATATATATATATATATATATATATATATATATGTATATATATATATATGTATATATATATATATATATATATATATATATATATATATATATATATATATATATATATATATATATATATATATATCTATATAGTTTTGGCTTGGGCAGTTCTGCCTTACAGTCGCTAATTGGAATACTTCATATTGAATTTTCAGTGTATCAAAAAATATTAACGGAATGATAAAAAAACGACTTTCCCTAACAGGAATGAAGACCCGTTTACATGTTCTTTCTCTCTGGGCGGATCAGAGCATTTTAAAACAAACAGGTAGGCCCAACTTCAAGACATCAGTTATATCCAGAATTTAAAGTTTAGTATTGTTTTCGGATAAATAAGACATAACGAGCACTCACATGATTTTAATTTGTTTCGAATTGCCGTGGTAGTAAAAATATAGTCAATTGTTATGTTGACGAATTAGAAGGTTTCGGCAAGCTAAACCAAAACCTAATAAGAATAGTGAACTAGTCCTAGCTAGACAACAAATAGCAAATTTACGACGCAAAATTAACAGTTTGGTCTTGGATACACAAAAATTGCATCAGGCAGAAAAAGTAAACGTAAAAAAATTCTAGGAAACTAAAGAAATTATGGACAAAAAATCTAATTAAAGAACCTATAAGGGATCTCCATTGTTGTCAGTATAGTCAGCTGGAAACAATTTTGATGATATTAAGGATATGACCAAAATGCAAATAGGTCAAGTACCCCAAAGACAATGACACGTAAAGTTAACGTCAAAAATACACAGGGAAAAGTTAACGAAAGGGTCAGCCCTTTACGGCGATAATACGGAGTTGGAAAAATCTAATAATAATGTAAATATCGACGGATCGAGTCTCCTAAAAGCACAGCCAGTCAATTATACAGGGTTTTTGAGGTTGGAACACGGTTTTTCCAGGTTGTAGATCCCACTAAAATAATTATTTTATCCAATATATAAAAGTTGAAAAATGAAGAAAACTCTCATTGAGATATTGCTAATAATCTCTCGATGTTTTCAGCGTTGTTCTTAATATTATTATTGCAACAACTTTGTTAGATATAGGAATTTAAGATTTTTTAAATGAAAAATTTTACAAATTCTTCAAAATTTCTGTTTCGGTGTTAAAAAATTTACATTCTATTCTTAGTATGCAATGCTATTTTAAGAAATGTTTGTAGCGCCAAAAGGTACGTAGTAGACATGTGGGAAGATCTAGGTAATCTGAAATGCTGCAAATAGATAAACCGCGTACCAAATTAATGTTTTTATATTAGCGTTAAAAGTAAAATTTAGCAGATGTTGCACGAAGATCATCAAATAAGTGTTAAAGTCTCAAGATTATTCCAAAAAAGTCAAATTTGACAAGTAGTTTTAGAGTGAACTAACATAAACTTAAATTTTACTAGATCAGCTCTGGTTACCAATAATTTACAGAAATGGAGTGACCAGTTTTCGATATATTTATGTATAAGCAATATCCCTGCGTCAGGGCCACTGGTCACGGTTTGCTTATTGGACACTGATGTTATCTGACCCATGATTGTTTTATATTGCCTATGTTTCCTGTAGAATGACTTGCCCGATTTAATGGAATTCGTACCTTTAAATGCTAGACACACCATATGTGTGTGGCGATGGTGCTTCGTCTTTCACATTTTAGGTGCAAAGGACGCGATTATTGAATTATTGAGTTTCTCATTACAGCGAAATGGACAAATTCTTGGCTAACAAGATCACCAGACTACAATGTGGGAAAACCTCTAGGATTATACAGAAAGTTTAGTATACAAGATCAAAATTAATACAATGGAACAACGGGAACGGGAACTGCGGGAAAGAATAGCAAAGGCCGGAGAGGCAATTTAAAGTCTCTTTAACCTAATGAACTGAATTTTTTTACATAAAAAAACGGGAATATTTTCATCATTTATTCATGAACCGGAATAATTTTGTACACTCTGTCAAATTGATGTGATGGTCAAAAGAATACACTGTGTGTGAAAATTATATTATATTATTATATTTTTATTTGTGTGATTTAATTTTTACTCATTTTTAAAGTGAATAAAAGTTTTTTGTCCGCCATAGAAAAACTGTATTTTGAGCACAATCAATATTCTTTTAGGAGTTGTAACTCATAATACCCAGTCAAGTGCAAGTTGGACTTGCGCAATTAGTGTTCCGTACGTTGATTGCTTTTAAAATAAAAATTTTTGTTACGGAGGTATAAAATGATCAATAATTTCACAAAAACACATCCCAAATGAGTTTTCAACAAAGTTTTTTTTCCGATCTTTACTGAAAACTGATGACCTTGAAATTTTTGTTTTTTACGAGGTGTACAAGTATGAAATGCGGATTTTTTTTCTAAAAAAACATGTTAAATTCGGAAGAATGATAAAAAGTGCTTTATTCAAAGTATGCTCCATCGCTTGTTATACATTTTTCCCATCTTTCGGGCAATTTGTGAATACCACGCCAGTAAAAAGTTTTCCCTTTTGCTGCGAACCATTTATCGAGCCATTTTTTCACATCTTCGTACGAACCAAAGCGCTGCTCAGCAAGTGCGTGACCCATCGATGCAAACAAGTGGTAATCGGAAGGAGTGGTGGTAAGCCGCATGTGGTAGAACTTCCCAGCTGAGTGCTTCCAACGTGTCACGAACTGATTTTGCCCTAGGTGATGAAGCATTGCCAAACACAGAGCATCGTCTTTCTGCCAAAGCGATTCGGTCTTGCGGTCGATGTGGATGGTGCGCCTGGGTCTACCCTTGATTTTTTGCGCTTGGGATTCTCAAAATAAATCCACTTTTTATCCGCTGTAACTATACGATGCAAAAAACGACTTCCTTTTGTACCGAGCGAGCAAAATGTCATACGTGTTTTGGCGCTTTTTTTTTATGGGTCTAGCACACGTGCTACAGGGAAATCCCTAAAGCGCTACAGGAGCGACACGTGTGCGGAGAGAAAGCGATTCACGTTGTTCTTGAATCGCTGTAGATTGTACTCGATGGGAAACACAGTCCTGGGCAAACTATTCCAAAGGTATGATGTTCTCCATATAAAAGACTGCTTGAAAAGCGTTGTACGAGGAGTAACAAGCTGAACCTCATACGAATGTGAAGTATTAGCGCGACGTGTACTCCTAACATGCACCGCTCTGGGAGGAATTAAGCGGGCCACATCCTTCGAACACTTTCCATGAAAGTACTTGTAGAATAGGCTCAAGTCGCCAACCGTTCTTCGATGTTCCAGCGAATCAAGGCCGTCGGTCAGTTCCGGGTGTCCAATCAGACGAACAGCTCTTCTCTGGATAGAATCCAACAAATGCAGTGTATGTTTGGGAGCGGAGCTCCAAACATGGGAGCAGCAGTATTCCATAGTTGGTCGAATTTGAGCTTTGTAAAGAATTAACAGTTGTTGTGGAGTGTAAAGCTTTCTGGTTCGAAACTTTTGAGAAGCTCTCCTTGCTATGCCTGCAACATGTTCATGCCAGGACATATTTGCTCCCAAATTAACGCCTAACAGATTGAGTGACGATGTTAGAGGGATGGAGTGCCCCGACATAACTATGTCAGGTTCTGCAACGTTAACTTTTTTAGAAAAAACTGCCGCCTGGGTTTTTGTAGCGTTAAATTCCACTTGGTTACTGTCACCCCAAGATAGAATTTCTTCCAGGTCTTTGTTAAGTTGAATGACTTCCTGCTGTCTGCGGATATTCGTCTGAGTAGTCGATGTCCGAGCATTCAAAGTGAATGAAGAGATAAGTGTACTGTCATCTGCAAAGCTGTAGATTGGATTCTCGGTCTTTTCCAGCAGATCGTTAATATAAATAAGGAAGAGAGTAGGAGATAGTATGGAACCTTGGGGCACACCGGCGTTGATAGTGAAGGTGTTAGAAAGAAATGCGTCGACTGCCACTCGTAAAGAACGCTCTCTGAGGAAACATGAGATCCACAAACAGAACTTTTCAGACATACCATTAAGAACGTAACTTAGCCAACAGCCCATCGTGCCAAACACGGTCAAATGCCTTGGATATCTCAAGAGCAACCGCTCGAGATTCTCCAAAGTGTTCAATTGCGTTGTTCCAAACATGTGTTACATAAGTCAGAAGATCTCCTGTTGATCTATTTTTACGAAAGCCATATTGGTGATCACTAATAATGTTGAATCCTTCAAGATATTTTAGAAGATGCTGATTGATAGCCTTTTCCATGACTTTCGATATTATTGAGAGTAGTGCGATTGGTCGGTAGTTATTTGGCAAGGTCTTCTTGCCTTTTTTAGGTATCGGCTGAACTGTGGCACATTTCCAGCAGGAAGGAAATATTCCCTTTCTGTAGGATAGGTTGAAAAGTCTACAGAAAACTGGTGTTAGTTCCCTTGCACAGTTCTTGAGAACTATGGCAGGTATTCCGTCAGCGCCAGAAGCCTTTTTGGTGTCTAGCTTCATCAAAATACGTTTTATGATACGCTGTCTGAAGACAATATCGGGCATCCTTGACTGCACTATGGGAATAGTAGGTGGTGTTTTTCCTTGGAAATCGACAATAGAATGTGAAGCAAAGAGTTCAGCCAACAAGTTCGCTTTCTCAACAGGTGTCGTTGCAATAGAATTATCTGGCCGTGTGAGTGGTGGTATGGTGGATTTGGTGAAATTTTGACTAAAAGGACCTGGAATTGCCGGGACAAGCGAGAAGTTTGTTTCTAATCCATTGATTGTGTACCTCCTTGGTTTCGTCGATAATTTCTTTGCATCTGTTCCTGGCACAAACAAAGATGTTACGATTTATGGTGTTAGGATCTTCACGCCACTGTCGGTATGCAAGATGTTTAGAAGCAACAGCTTCTTTGCATTTTAGGTCAAACCAAGGCTTGCCGTTGGAAGGGCATTTCTTGGAAAAAGGGATGTAAGCCTCCATACCGGCCAAAATAACATCGGAAACCTCCCTGGCGCAGTCAGATGGGTCGTCGAATCGAAAACAAACGTCCAACCAAGGGAAAGTTCGAAAATATTCCATGAGATCTTCCCATTTAGCAGATTTGTAGTGCCAAATCTTGCGCGGTTTGGGCGCCTCTCTATCACTGATTGGTAGAATACTCGATGTCGAAAGTAGTCTATGGTCGGAAGAACCTAACGGCGGATTTACGCTGACCGTGTAAATCTCCGGATTGGTGGTTAAAAACAGATCAAGAAGACTGGCGAACTCTCCGTCTCGATCAGGGATCCGTGTTGGTTCATCAATAAGCTGAGTCAAGCCACAACTGATTGAAAATGATTCGGCTTCACGACCTTGTTCATCGGTAGTATTTGAGTATTTAAGCCAGTTGATGTTGTGGACATTAAAGTCGCCCAGGATGGCAATTTCGGCATTTGGATAGTTAATTTGTAAATGATCGATGGTGTCTGCAAGAGAAGCGAAAAGTGTTCTAAAGTTAGTATCACTTGGTGGTCGATAGAGGATACGGATGAACCTTGTGGCTGGCTGAGTCGTTATTTAACATCAAAGTTGGGGGGCTCCAGAGCCTCTTCTCGTTGGCAAGAGAGGTCGCTTCTGACATAAAGACAGATTCCAAAGTTACGCCTAAATCGGGAATAGAAATCGTACCCAGGATAAAGATAGTTTACTGTGCTGGTCGATGAACTGACCTTAGTTTCACAGAGAGCGAGTACATGAGGTTTATTTGATTGCAGGTGTTGGTGCACTGAATTTATGTTCGAATTTAAACCTCGTATGTTGCAAAAATCCATTTTGAACTTCTGTTCTCTGCATGTCGACGCCCCTGAACCAGCCCCCACCCGGAGATCCGAACGGGGGGCTATTTTACCTCCGGAATTTTTTGTATCCAGGTGCCTCATCATGCTATTTGTTCCCACAGTCCGGGACATCGGCACAGCCACGAAACGTTAAGCAACTTTACGCAGCCTAAGCCGATGCGATGGTATCACACCGGGCGATGCTGGTGGGATCTGGGCATCTACTATCTAGGTTGTTCTTTAAGTCGCCTCCTACGACAGGCAGAACATACCGGGGGAGATATTCTATCCCGCCCCCCCACGGGGCTTTCCATTTGTCTGTCGTTCAACTCATGTGGTACCCATCTACCGGTCTTCTGAATCTTTCCCATCTCTCGTAGCCGATTGGAAACAGCTTGTTGACTAACGCCCAATTGCTCGGCGAGTTGTTTTTGTGTTTGCGAACCATCTTCGTCCAACGATGCTTGCAATTCCACATCTTCGTATTTTTTTGGCAGTTTTCCACGTTCCTTGTCTGCAACATCGAAGTCACCACTTTTAAAACGCCGAAACCATCGTTCACACATATCTTGCGATGGAGCATGTTCACCATAAGCTTCTCGAAGAAATCGGTATGATTCAACAGCAGTTTTCTTCGGTATAAATTTCGACATATTGAACACAACAATACAACACTATGCACACACTTTTCCAATTTATCACTCGTGCGCGTCTGACACTTGTTGATGACACAACAAAATGGCGCAGTGTCAAATCTTTATAGCACAAACTGCATTGGTGCACCATCTGTTGTCTGAAATCCGCATTTCTGACTTGTACACCTGGTATATACCAGGTAAATTATTAAAGGTAATGCACTCGTGATAATTTTCGTTCAATCTACACCACGTGGAGAATATTCAAAAATTTTCAAAATTTTTTGATCAGTACTTTTCGAGATAAGGGAGGGACGGCGATTTTTTGCGATTTTTTAAAAATAATACAAAGTAAAGTGGGCTCAAGTATTACATTATATATATTTTTGAACTCATGTTTTTACAAGCTTTCATTTGACTCCCCACTCGAAAAAATGTTTTTTTCACTTCCGATTTCACCCCCCAAAACTAACCCCTTAAGTCAAAATTTAATTTTCAAAACTACACAGCTTCGATGAGGCTATCAGTTCTTATATTAGTGTCCAATTTCAACTTTTTATGTCAAATAGTTTCGGAGAAAATCGGGTGTGACAGAGAGACGGACACCGAAGTGTCCGTCTGTCTGTCAAGTTATAAGTGTTCTGTACGGAACATTAAAAATTGTTAAAACTTAATAATAACTAAATGACTAAAAATTTATTTAACTTGGTATCAGATTGGTATTATTAGAACAAAATGGATTGCCTTGAAATTCCAAAACACAATTAAATACAAATTTCTATTTTAAGATCATATTATGTTGTAATATTCTTTTAAAAATATGTTTATTTATAATATAAGGTAATATTGGAATATAGTAATTATATTTTTTATTGAATCTATTACAAAAAAGCACTTAAGATTTTTTAGGTAAATTTAAACATGACAATAATAATAAAGCCGCTAACGTTGTTTCAGACGGGTGTTCTGTGTTATGAGTAAATACCTACTAGGCAGTTGATGATAATCGCGTCAAGTACGAGGGTGGATTGATAAGTCTGGTAAATTTCTATGAAATGGCGTGAAATTTTATTAAGCGGCATGCCTGTTGGTAAGCGTGATTCTTGTAACGGTTGCGTTTAAGGTTTCAGGCAGAAGTAAGGCGCAGTTGTTCGTTGGTAGCTATCGTAAGTGATCAGTGTTACACGTTTCATCATCATCGTCGGACATAAGTCTCCCCTAAGTACGTTCATCTTCTTCGGTTTTGGGCCTTGTTTATCGAGTTTTATTCCACTAGTCTTTTAATGTCGTCTGACCATCGGGTTTGCGGGCGTCCTCTACTTCTTTTCTCATTCTTGGGCCTCCAGTTGATTACTTTATGGGTCTGTCGATTATCAGAGAGTCTTGCGATATGACCTGCCAAGCTCCACTTGAACCTGCTTACTCTCTCAGCTACACTGGTTTACTTAGACCTTTCTCCAATTTCTTCATTATTCAACCTATCCCTCAACGATATTTCCAACATCCTCCTTTCCATCGCTGGCTGTAGGTGATTTATAATTTCTCGATTCAAAGCCCACATTTCCGTTCCGTATGTCAATACTGGCAATACGCATTGATCAAATGTGTTCGCTTTTAGTCTATTTGCGACATTGGAAAGGAAGATGTTCCGTAATCTGCCAAACGCCGACCAATGATATTCTGCTTGATAAATCCTTTTCAAGTTTTCTTTGGAGATTACTATTTTTTGTCCAACGTATGAATCCGTTCTTGTGATTTTCGCGTTTTCAATGTTCAGTACTGCTTCTTTATCACAGTCGTCATTTGTCATGAACATGGTTTTTGCGATGTTTATCTTCAGACCAGTCTCTCTGGACTTGTTAAGTTCGTTCAGCATTTCTTCCAGTTCTTCTTTATTGTTAGATATAAGCATTATATCATCCGCGAATTGCAAATTATTGAGTTGCTCTCGTTTCATGCAAATGGATAAAGTAGAGTATCGTGCAGTGATATATTCTTATTTAAAAAAGTGGACTGCAGCCCAGATAGAAATTGAACGGAACTAAGTTCATGGGGACTCTGCACCAACACACACAACGCTGTTTGTTACTGGATAATTGAATTTAATCGTGCTGTACTATCACTGTAGATGCTGCACGTACAGAACGCCCGATTGCGGTTTCTTCTCGAGAAATAGTATCGTAATGGAGGATGGTCGCATGAAGCTTCGTGAGATTGCTAAAATCGTATGGATCTCATATGAATATGGGTATATAATATCTTCTATGAAGTTCTAAAAATGAAAAAGCTGAGTGCGCGTTGGGTGCCGCGATTGTTGACTCCAAACCCAAAACGCACTAGGAAGGACATTTGAAAAACATATTTGGAAAAGTTGCAGCGTAATCCGAAGGGGTTCTGGCGTTGTTTTGTGACTGTAGATGAAACGTGGATCAACTGTTACACCCCGAAGACAAGACGGTAGTCAAAACAGTGGGTTGACGAAGGTAAAAGTGCACCGAAAATAGCAAAATATATATATAGGTGGAAACCCCGATGGCAACTGTTTTTTGAGACAGGGTATCATCATGATTGACGATTTGGAAAAGGGTAAAGCACAGACTGGATCTGATTAAGCAAACTTAAGGGATAGTTTGCATGGTGAGTTGAAGCAGAAGCGCCCAAGATTAGTGCGAAAGAAAGTGCTTCTTCACCAGAACAGTCTGCCTGCTTACACATTAGCCATTGCAATGGCAAAAGTGCACGAACTGACCTTCAAAATAGTTTTCCTATTCCCCAGATTCGACCTTAAGGGGTTACGCCATCTTGGCGCTTGGAAAAGTAGGCATGAAATAATTTTTTTTTTCACGCAACTATTGTATATATAATATAACTTTTATTTTTCACAAATACATTATAGATTTAAGAAATTAAAAACCGGTCAAGTGCAAGTTGGACTTGCGCAATTAGTGTTCCGTACGTTGATTGCTTTTAAAATAAAATTTTCGTTACGGAAGTATAAAATGATCAGTGACTTTACAACTGATGACCTTGATTTTTTTTTTTTTTTTTATATAACAAATAAATTATTGGAGGTAATGTACTCGTGGTAAATTTCGTTCAATCTACACCCTGTAGAGAATATTCCAGACTTTTTTAAAAAAATTTTGATCAGTACTTTTCGAGATAAGGTGGGGGGCAGCGCTTTTTTGCACTTTTTTAAAAATAATTCAAACAGAAATTGTGCGCAAGTATTTTATTAGATATATTTTTGAACTTGTCTTTTTACAAGCTTTCATTTGACACCCCACTCGATGACCTGGTAAAAAAAAAATTTCACTTCCGATTTCACCCCAAAAACTAATCCCTTGAGTCAAAATTTAACTTTCAAAACTACACGGCTCTAATGAGGCCATGAATTCTATATTGGTGCCAAATTTCAACTTTCTATGTCAAATAGTTTCGGAGAAAATCGGGTGTGACAGATAGACAGACGGACAGACAGACAGGCGGACACGAAGTGATCTTATAAGTGTTCCATATGGAACACTAAAAAAAATTTATAAAATGGCAGAGATATGAACCATCTTGTAGGACCCTCTTTTGAAAATCCTTGGCACCGGTGGAATTTTTTTTCTCAGTTAGGAATCGTCTAAGAACCAAACAGATAATTTTTATTGGTACGAAAGGTAATAGCTAAGTGGTCATATATGGAAAAAATTTTAAAATTTTTTTTGTAGAAGTGACAGCGGTTCGAAAATAAACTCGGATTTTTCACCAAAATTTTGAGCTTAAAAATTAATAAAAAATGAACAGTGCAATCAGTCGAAAAAAAACTGCCAACTTTAAGATAATATTATAAAGAATAAGTGGTATAAATTTTATCAAAATCGGTTCAGTAGATTTCGAGATATTTTGTCCACGGGTTTGAAAAAAGTAGTTTCGAGAAAAACGCAAACGAAAAAAAAGTACTGCGTTCGCATCTTAAAAATCTATGATTTTTTTTATATTACCTTTAATCTGCGATTCCATTTTGTAAAGCTTAAAATATTTTTAAAAATATAAATAATAAATCTAATCAAACAAAGTCGACTTTTTGAAAATTTTAAGGTGGCGTAACCCCTAAGTGACTTTTTGTTTCCTAACGTCAAAAATTGGCTTGAGGGGAAGACATCTTCGTCGAATGAAGAGGTCGACTGTGCTTTAAACAACTATTATGCACATTTCAAACCATTTTTTTCTGAGGAAATAAAAAAATAAGAATCACGCTGGACCAAATGTATTGAACTCAAGGGAGATTATGTTGATATGTATTTTTGTTTTTGCAAAAAAATTTTTTCTTAACATGTATAAGATTTTTCAATCTACCCTCGTAGTTGTAGAAATTATACCTTTACATATTGTTCAAAAAAATATAGTTTTGCTTGAATTACTGAAGTTTAGTCCTAAAAAATATTTTTTTAAATTCTATTTATTTTGGTAAACGGCCATCAAAAATATCATTTCGTAGCTTATCGACATCCTTTAGTTGCATTTCGGGGATTATCTACGTATTGCATACAGCATTAAACAATTATTTTTTCAACGAATTATAATTTAAGTATACCAATTTATTTGTTGCCAACAAAAATTGAACTGATACCATACACAGTTACAAAGTTAAATTGTTGTAATACAACCACCTAAAATCATTTGCAGTTTAAACATTTTGGCGTATACGAGCATAATAATACCCAGTTGCACAATCCAAGAAAAAGTGGCCGTAAAATACATTTAATGACACCGTTAGGATTTCATAACTCAGGCAAGGCTACTTTATTGCCTAGTTAAACAAATCCATATTTAATTTTATCATCTGGGCGAGCCTTAAAAGTCGTAAAATAGTGCAGTAAAAAAAGTCAAAATAATGAAGAGATAGGCATAGTTTAGATACAGCAATATTATGATTTTATCCTCTCTGGGGTATCACCAAGAGTATTGTCCTGAGTTTTGGACCTAGAATAACTTGTGTTCTTTTGTTTATAAACAACTGAAGTTTTCAAAATGCGTTTTTTTGAGCTTAAAATGTGAATAACTCCGGTTATATCAGTCGGATCGAGACAAACAAACAACTAAATTCTTCGTAATAAAATTTCAACAAATCCTCGTTGGTTTTAAATCGCTCAAATTTGTACATAACTTACAAAATGGAAAAAACAAGCAAAAATCTGTTTTTTTTCCATTTTATTGTACACGTCGACTAAGTGAACCGATTGGCTTGAAACTTTCAGAAAATATTCCTTTTATTATAGCAAAAATACCAAATTTTGGTTCAAAAATATTGAACCCAGTGGACACAATTAAATTTGTTATTTAAAATTTGAATCGCCCGCTGTTTTATGCCATTTAGTCCAAAATGGATTTTTTTAAAATTTAGGTCTCGTTTTTTACATTTGGTTATTAATCCAACTAATAATTGACATTTTGAAAAAAAAAATGTTGACGAAAATGAAATTAAAAAAAAATAAAGGTCTCGCGATTCTCTACCAGTTGTGAAAAAAAGTCTCAATATTTTTTTCAAAATGACCGAAAAAACGCATTTGTTTTTATTTGATTAATAAATGTAAAAAAAACGGTTAAAATCACTCCACAATTCTTTTTAATAGCATCGGAAAGCAGGCGTCAAGACCTAAATTTTGAAAAAAAAGATCCATTTTGGACCATAAAATGGCCGGCACTTGAAATAACAAATTCAATTGTGCCCACTGGGTTCAATATTTTTGGACCAAAATTTCAGGGTATTTTTGCTATAACAAAAGGCATATTTTCTGAAACTTTCAAGCCGATCGGCCTGTACAATAAATTGAAAAAGAAAAGTTTTTTGTCGGTTTGTTTTAATTTTGTATGTTATGTACACATTTGAGTGACTTAAAACTAACGAGGATTTGTTGGAAACTTCATTACGAAGAGTTTGGTTCTTTTGTCTCGATCAGACATATGTAACCGGAGTTACTCGCATCTTAAGCTCAAAAAACGCGTTTTGAAAACTTCAATTGTTTATAAACAAACAAAACAAGTTTTTTGAGGTCCAAAACTCAGGATAATACTCCTGGTGATACCCCAGAGAGAATTAAATCATAATAATGCAGTATCTAAACTGTGTAATTTCAAATACTTTTTTACTGCACTAAAACTAAACCTAATTTCAATATCAATACATTTTTTTTGTTTCTGTTGTTCTCCGTAACATCAGAATTACTTTCCATAAAAACGATATGCTTTAATTAGAATATAATGAGTCTTAAATGATTAACAACGTTATGTTTAGATAACATTCTTTTAAGATAAAAAAAATTATGTAATTTAATATGCGAAATAATCCTTTAAAATTCTATTTCATTAGTAGGTATATTATTTATCACCAAGGTATTATCTAACTCCATTATTAATAAATTGTCCCCTAGTACTTAAACTGGTTCATACTCAATAGTGTTGGGAAAAACTGACAAATTTCAAAAAATACTTGGTACTCAAGTGATTTCAATAATTGAACGATTCCTCGATAAACCGGGTAATTGCAGTTCTAATATAACTATGAAATCGTATGATTTCTAATATAACACGTAGGCCGAAAAGTTTTTAGTCTAGCTATTTAAAACATATTTTTGCAAAATTCGACTTTATTCATCAATATAGTCTCCTTCATGAACGATACAATCAATCCAATGCTTTTCTAACATTTCTATACCATAACTTCTTCATTGGAGTCAAATCTCTTTCCTGCAAGCATTTTTTTTGAGATCTGCGAATAGATAATAGCGTTGAGGGCTAAATCTGGAGAATACGGTGGATGAGGAAGCAATTCGAACTTCAATTCATGCAATTTTGCCATCGTAACCATTGACTTGTGACATTGTCTTGATGAAAGAGCACTTTCTGCTTTCAAACGCAAACGCATCAATAACTTTATATAATATTAGGTATTGATGGTTTTTCTCTTCTCAGCATAGTCGATGAAAATTATTCCATGCGCATCCCAAAATACAGAGGCCAAAACCTTCCCAGCCGACTGTTGTGTCTTTGGTCGCTGCGGGCGGCTTTCACCGACTGCTGTCCACTTAGCTGACTGCCGATTTGATTCCGGTCCATTCCATTGTCAAAATCCTTTCTATTGCGCTTAAACAGGTCCAAACAGCGCTCAGAATCATCAACGCTTTGTTTTTGGTCCACTGTGAGCAAACGCGGTACCCATTTCGAACAGAGCTTTCTCATGCCCAAATATTCATGCAAAATATGACCAACACGTTCTTTTGATATCTTTAGGGTGTCAGCTATATCACGCAATTTCACTTTACAGTGATCGAAAACAATTTTGTGGAATTTTTTTTTATGTTTTCCGGTGAAACCACCTCATTTGGACGTTCAAAGCGTTCAGCATCATTTGTATCTGTACGACCGCGTTTAAATTGAGCATACCAATAAATGATGAGTGATTTTCCAGGGGCAGAGCCAGTGTTTAATCAACACACGAAATTCGATTTTTTCCATTGTTTTGAAAATATCAAAAGTAGCGTCACTAAAACCACTAAACTAATCGTCGAAATGTCATGAAATTTTGACACGTATCGTTTGAAAGTTGGTACTTCCCAAAAATCATATGGGTTTTTGAAAAGGGGGAATTCGTTATTTTTGAGCTGAAATCACAAAATTGTGGTATTTCGTTGCCGTTAGTGAGTAAATATCTACCTTTATCTATATTTTTATCTATCTAGTAAGACAAAGATAAACCAATTTATAGTACTACGAATTGCGATACCTTGCAATAGCCTCCTATCCCTAGGAGTGCATATTAGACGTTATTGCTGGTCGAATAATAAATATGCTGGGAATTGGAATCTTTGGCACAATCAGTATATATCACCACCACACCAAGCACTTTATTTTTGCACTCTACGCGCGTTTCGCTAACCACGTTAGCTTCATCAGGAGCTAAACTACAAATCTACCTTATTTATACTTAGCCTAACATCTGAATTACTCAGTGGCATGGGTAGGGGCATCAGTTCTGGTCAAGTAACCAGTAGAAGGAGGTCTATAAGGAATAGGCCCTCTGTCTTTATTTAAACTACTTTTACATTTTATAATTTCCATACTCTCATATGCATTCAACATTCTCCTATCCATGTTACAGTATGATCAGCTTCAAGGACACGTTCGGCAATGCTAAACTTTGCTGTTGTACACTGTCAAATGCTAAGTATAAATAAGGTAGATTTCTAGTTTAACTTTAGTCAGTAATCGCTCCTGATAAGACTAACATGGTTAGTGAAAGGCGCGTCGAGTGCAAAAAAAAGTGTTTGGTTTAGTGGTGATATATACTGAGTAGTGAATAATAAGTGGAAGATTCTAAACATTTCGGTATAGTGCGTTGTTAACCAGTGTGTGTGTAAATTGGCACAGATTAGCGTATTGAAGCAACAATTTTAACTTAAATTTATAATTTAAGTGACAATTGGTTGTGATTTCCATCATCTAGTAATTAAGCGTTTTTAATTTGAGTTATCCTCACACTAGTTTGAATTAAATATTTTAAGTATTTATCCCAAATATTTAGGCGTATTAATAATCCCGAATAAGTCCGAAATAAATTTTGTTTTAATAATATTTATAGAATGTATAGTTTCAATAGAGATTCAAAATTTAAGTTGAATTTTGAAATTTAGTATTTTTTTTATTTTTGTAACTCTCGACATATTTCACTGATTATACTGGTACTCTCGGAGAACCCAAATTAAAATTTTAAAAATTTTAATTTCCTCCTTTTATATACATACTAACCGTGTCCGCGGCTTGCGTGGACTTGATTCACTATTATCGCCACTGCTTATTCCTTATGTTACCTAACGTAATAAAATATAGCCTATAACCTGGCGAGAGAACATATGTATGTATAAAAAACACGTAAATCGGATAAGTGGTTCTCGAATTATAAGCGCAGTAACGGACAGACAGACAGAGAGACGTTGCGCTTTATATGTATTATATAGATTATTATTATATAACCTGGCCAAAGAACATATGTATGAATTAAAAAAAAACCTACATAAATCGGATAAGTGGTTCTCGTGTGATAAGCGCACTAACGGACAGACAGAGAGACGTTACATTTTATAGATATTATATTCTTTGCTATATGATATTATTCCATATTTAACGGTTTAGGCTGCGGATTGCAAGAGACCGCGCTAGCTGCAAACTTTTTTCCGACTTAATTCGCTATTATCGTCCCTACTTATTCCTTATGTTATCCAACGTAATAAAATATATATCTATAATCTGGTCAGAGAACATGTGTATGAATTTAAAAAAAATCACGTAAATCGGATAAGTGGTTCTCGAGTGATAAGCGCACTAACGGACAGACAGACAGACAGACAGGCAAACAGACAGACAGACAGAGAGACGTTGTATTTTATATATATTATAGAAGATTATAGATAACCTGGCTAGAGAAAAATGTATGAATTAAAAAAAAAAACATGTAAATCCGTTCTCAAGTCAAAAGCGCACTAACGGCCAGACAGACAGGCAGAGAGATGTTGCATTTTATATATATATATATATATATATATATATATATATATATATATATATATATATATATATATATTATATATTATATTATATTATATTCTTTGCTACTCTAATCGCTTAGGCTGTGTACTGCAAGAGAACGCGCTAGCGGCAAACTTTTTTTCGACTTGATTCACTATTATCGTCACTGCTTATTCCTTATGTTACCTAACGTAATAAATTACATCCTATAACCTGGCCAGAGAACATATGTATGTTTAAAAAAAAAAAGTACGTAAATCGGATAAGTGGTTGTCGAGTGATAAGCGCACTAACGGACAGACAGACAGAGAGACGTTGCATCTTATATATATTATAGTATATTCTTTGCTACATGATATTGTTCCATATTTAATTGTTTAGGCAGTGTATTGCAAGAGAACGCGCTAGCGGCAAACTTTTTTCCGACTTGATTCAGCATTATATTTTACTATAAATATTTAGGCATGCAATTTCTTTATTATTTGAAAAAATCCAGAAAGGTTACCATATTACTATTGAAAATCATCTAAAATTTATCGACTTCCACCATTTTTTTGGCCTGGAGCGATATCGTTCAAAGATTATAGGCTTCATCCTTTCGTAAGATAATCATACCAACAGAGCGACGGAAATGAGTGGCTATGTTTTTCGTGATCTAGGAGCTCTAAAACATAAAGAAACGCAAAAATGTCGAAGTGTGATTTTTTCACGAATTCAACACTTCCCTTTAGCAAGTAAAGTAACATAAAATGTGACGTAATATTAAGTTGCAATTTTTTTCATAGTTGTATAATTTTATATTATGGTAGATGGTTAAATATGACGTTAATATTAAGAAAACATCCGGTAATGCCATCTTGCCATAGCGTTTAATTTTTTGGGCAAAGTGACTTAAGTAACAAATCTCTGATATTTCTGAGCAGAAAATTAATGGTTGAGCTTCTAGTCAAGGTTTTTAGGCTTATGACACTCAAGTGTAGTCATAAATTGTCCATTGGTAAAACAGCTAGCCGACCAACTTTTTGGAATTAATGCTTTAATACCGTAATAGTTCTCTTCGGTAACTGTAAACTACGGTAACACTTGCATAGCATTATGTAGTGCCAACGCAGAGTGCTTGGGGATGAATTAGAATCGGCCCTGGGATAAAAAGATACTAATGCTGAAAAATCTGAAATATGCCTCTCGTTACTCAATAATTAGCTTTATACAAAGGCTAGATTTGTTAGGCGAAATATAATGTAGATCATATAGGTCGTAGTGGAAGATCACAGTGGACCACTTACCGTTCAATCTAACTTGACCTAACCAATAATTACCATTTGAAATTGATATTTTTTACTAGGGTATATTAGCCGACTATAACTATGTACCTTCCTTCCAACCTAGGTTAAAATGTTTATTTTTGTTGTTTATCATCTCTCTTTTTCTGGGCACAGCACACAGGCTACAAGGAAATCTGCAAATCAAGACAAAAACGTATAAAAGTAGTAATTCACGTTGATCTTGAAACTCCGCAGGTTGTGCTCGGTGGGAAGCACAGTCTTGAACAGTTCATTCCAAAAAGATGCTATAAAGAGCTCTTATGGGGTGACAACGTACGAGGAATGTCAAGATGAACGTCATACGGCTGCGATGTGGTTGCACGACGTACATTACTACGCAGTAGAAATTAATCAGTGTGTACCCTTAAAATAGTATTTATAGAATTGATTCAAATTACCCACTTTTCTCGAGGTTTCTAGTTAGTTTCGGGCCCCTAACAGGCGTACGGCCATCCTGGATAGCATCTAGTAAATATAGAGTACATTTGGAAGCGAAATTAAAAACATAACGACAATACTCCGTCGATGGTCGGTTCTGAGCTTTATATAGGATCAAAAGCTGTTGAGCATACAACAAAAAAAATATTTTTTTTCACTGGGTTTACAACATGAAATACTGATTCCTCACCGCCAACTCAATTAAAATTGATTAACATAAAATAGTCACATCATGTCAGGTTTCACAGAGAAAAGCTTTTATTATTATGTCGACATCACATCTCATAAACTAGAACACTAGTAATTTGTTTTATTTACTCCTCGTATCACTTGTTTGAGGTTAGTCATAAAAATATTACATTTTCTTGTATAATTGTGATCAAAACAATTAGATTAGTGCTAAATATGCAAAATGCTACGCGTTGGTGTTAATTCGTTGTTTTGTTACGTTTGTGGTACATTTACCCCTAAAATAAAAAAAGCCAATTTCCCCGTTGCTTGAAAAGTGTTATGAAGCTTATTTTAAGAAAATCATGATAAATCGTGGATGCCCCGAGAGTGTTGTTTAAAATGGGTTGGTACAATGGTACTATAAAAGAAATGCCTTTTGGCGTACCAATGCAGTGGCGTAAACTCAAGAACCACACAGACGATTGTTACTTCTGTTTGACAAGTGTGAAGGATTTTTCTAAAAAAAAAGAAGTTCTGTGAAATATGTTAATGTATCATCAGTGTCAATGCCGTTACCTCATTCTCCTGAAATTCCTGTACCGAAACGACCTTTGAGCCTATCAAGTTCATCTAGTTCTATAAAAGAAAAAAGCTAACCCAGTCCTTCACATTTGATTAGTCAATCAGAACTAACCGACCTTGTTAGAGATTTAGATTTGACCAAAAAAAATCTGAAATATTAGGATTGAGATTAAAACAGTGGAATCTTTTACAGACTGACGTTAAAATTACAGCTTATCGAGATCGTCACTGCTCCTTAACTACCTTTTATTCAAAACAGGATAGTTTAGTTTTTTATAATGATATTGATGGTTTAATGTCGGCACTGCCACCATCATTCGCCAGAAAAGTAGAGACTACTTATTGACGGCTCAAAACAAAGTCTAAAGGCAGTTTTACTCCATAACGGCAACATATTTCCATCTTTGCCTGTAGCGTACGGTGCTCATTTAAAAGAAACCTATGACATTTTAAAACTTATTTTCTCAAATACACAACGCTCAAATCGCAAATATGTGCGGATTTAATACTAGTGGCTTTGATTTTAGGACTGCAAGTCGGCTATATGAAATATTGTTGTTTCTTATGTCAATGGGATAGCAGAGCGCGTTCAGAACATTACGTAAAACAAAACTTGCCTCTAAGAATTAAGTACTTCTTGGTCAGAAAAATATTAAAAATGAACCATTAGTATCACCTGAGAAAATCATTTTACTACTATTGCAAATCAAACTTGGTTTAATCAAGAATTTTGTCAAAGCGTTACGTAAGGATGGACCTGGATTTCAGTTTCTCAAATATAAATTTTCTGGGCTCAGTGATGCTAAAATAAAAGAAGGAATTTTTATAGGGCCTGATATAAGAAAATTAATTGACGATCCTTCTATGCAGTCTAAGTTGCATATAAACAAACACATGGTTGGCTTTTATTGATGTCATGAAAAATTTCCTCGGTAACCACAAATCGCCGGATTTCCATGAAAAAATAAAATTAATGCTGGATGCCTATCATGAACTAGGATTCAATATGACATTGAAAATCCATTTTCTACACTCCCATTTGAGTTTCTTTCCGGAAAACATGGGCTCATTTAGTGATGGACATGGAGAACGCTTTCACCAAGAAATAGCTGAGTTTGAAAAGCGACTACAAGAGAAAAACCAATCGATCAAAAAAAACGTTTTTTTATGAAAAATAAAATTTTTTGTCACTAATTTAGCGTATTTTTGAATAAACCAATAAAAGCTTTTCTCTATGAAACTTAACGTGATGTGACTGTTGTTCGTCAATTTTAATTCAGTTGGCGGTGAGCAATCGGTATTTCATACTGTAAACCCAGAGAAAAAAAACCGGACAAGGGCAAGTTGAACTTGCACAATTAGTGTTCCGTACGTTGATTGCTTTTAAAATAAAAAACATTGTTATGGAGGTATAGTGTACGCAGGGATTACATTATATATATATATATATATATATATATATATATATATATATATATATATATATATATATATATATATATATATATATATATATTTTACTTGTGTTTTCACAAGCTTTCATTTGACACCACACTCAATGACCTAGTACATTTTTTTTTCACTTCCGATTTCACCCCCCAAAACTAACCTCTTAAGTTAAAATTTAACTTTTAAAAACTACACGGCTCTGATGAAGCCATCAATTCCTATATTATTACCAAATTTCAACTTTCTATGACAAACAGTTTCGGAGAAAATCGGGTATGACAGACGGACAGACAGACAGACACCGAATTCCGTATGGAATACTAAAAAATATTTTTTGTTGCATAGTGTTATTATTAAAAAATGCTCCTAATAACATAATTTAATAATAATAAAAAAACCTAAACGTCAAAAAATTGTTTAGTTTAAGGATACAGATAGATTTGTTATAAAAGTGGTTTTTGGTTTTGTTATGTAGATTAATGCAGTATATGTAATGAAGGTAATAACTAAGGATAGCCAAGAACATAACTGCAATAATAATCGGTAAATCACTTTAATCAGCGTAAGATAATAGAAACGTTTATTTACTTTATGATTTTGACAAAATATGTACATTTCGCCTAAAATACCTACGTAGCTTTTACGATAACATATGATTACTAATATTTTTTGGTTTCGTCGCATCATAAACATAGTTCAAATTTATGAGTAGTATTTTAACCTATTGTCTATGATATACCGGTTATTACCATTCAAAGATAAAATACACTAGCTTGGAGAGAGAGTAAATAGTCGGCTTAATAATGTTGTTACTAACGATTCATTAATGACGTACTATATATCATTAGCTAATCATTAGGTCGCGGTAGAAGATCAGTCAGTGACACATTCACTTTTCAAACTAACAATTTAATCGGCAATTATCACGTTGGCATTTATCTCTAGCGTAAAACATTTTGGTAACTATTACGAGTAGTTGTTTATATGTTTCCCCATTTGTGAAATTATTTATCAGCTGACTATAACCGTTAATTGCATTTCTTCAGACTGGAGAATTTTATCATAGTTGGATAAATCATTTCTTATAAGATTATGAAACTCCGTGTAAACTTTCAAATAATGTGTGATAAATGGAAGATAAAAGCTTCGCAACAACAGAGGCTGTACGGACACCATATTTGCATTACTCCTATATAGCTAGCGCCTGTAAGCGAAGCCAGTGCTATTAAAGAGAGAAACAAGAAGAGAGCAGATTGCTAACGCGTATACACGCGTTGTAATGCTGTTTCGTGCCTACATATTTGTTATATATATTCTGAAGACGGTAATGCTTAATGATCATAATTTGTTTCAAACAGTAAATGACCAAAACGAATTCATTCAATTTATATAGAGATATTCAGATATTGTCATTTTTATAAAAAAGTGTCTTACGTTGAGATAATATATTGTAATGTTTACTTGTGCAAAAAAACCTTTTCCGCCTTGTTTGGAGAGCACCCGCATAAGTAGCACTTACAATCCATTTTACTCACTCAATTATCACTCAGTATATTTGTCTGTACAGTTGTATTTCTAAATTTTGTAAATGACTTTCTACGCGCAGACAGCTGACTGTTACTACTACATGCTGCGGACTTCTTTCCCTACGTATTTTGCAGTCAACTCTTTTAATCATAGGAACATTGTAACTAAATGCATATATATAATTGAATAAAAAGTTGAACCAAATAAATATAAAAATCGTACATGTCACATTCTAATTTAATGCATTTATAGGGTGCCCATATGTATGGAATAATGATTCCACAGCATTTATTAATTAGTGTACCAAAAAAATGTTTAAATAAAAGTTATAGGGTGTTATACGGCGCACATGCTGACGTTAACAATAAAATGTTTTGAACTGTCAGTTCAAAGAAATTACGCCATCTTAAATTTTTTTAAATGGAAAGCCCTGTATATTATTTTATTTTTGAGTCCTACTAAAAATTCTAAATATTATTTGTCTAACATACCATATATCTCAATTGAACTGCTTTGGAATTATTGATATTTGAAATTAAGGAGGTCAAATTTAAATTTCTTGCTTGTGTCAAACATTTACTGTCAGGAAACGACTTAGCGCGTCAAAAAATGATTTATTGACGAATACGTTTGTTGCTGCATTTTGTGAAACTGAAACTGAAAGAATCACTTTGTTAATGATGGTTGGTTACGGAGACCGTACCTTGAGTCGTAAACTGAATGAAGAAAAATTGAACTCACACAAACCCATTCTATTGCAAGAATTATCTGAAGATGACTACGACAGACGCGTTGAATTTTGCGTGGTCATGATGGAACGAATCGATAATGATCCTAATCTAATTCATAATATTGTTTTTTCTGACGAGGCCACATTTTGTCTTAACGGAAGGGTTAACAGGCATAACTGCCTGTACTGGTTTACTGAGAATCCCCACTGGATAATCGACAGTCATTCTCAAAGATCACAAAAGATAAACGTGTGGGCAGGGATTTGTGGACGTCGTATCATTGGTCCTTTTTTTATCGATGGAAATCTTACAGGACAGCGGTATTACAGTTACTCCAAGAGCGGACCAACTATGGAATACTGCTTCCACGTTTGGGGCTCCGCTCCCAAACATACACTGTATTTGTTGGATTCTGTTCAGAGAAGGGCTGTCCGTCCGATTGGAGACCGGGAATTGACCGGCGGCCTTGATTCGCTGGAACATCGTAGAATGGTTGGCGACTTGAGTCTGTTCTACAAGTATTTTCATGGAAAGTGTTCGAAGGATGTAGCCCGCTTAATTTTTCCCAAAGCGGTGCATGTTAGAAATACACGTCGCGCTGGTGCTTTAGATCCGTATGAGGTTCAGCTTGTTACTCCGCGTACAACGCTTTTCAAGCAGTCTTTTATATGGAGAACATCATCCCTTTGGAATAATTTGCCCCCCCGCTGTGTTTCCCACCGAGTACAATTTACAGCGATTCAAGAATAACGTGAATCGCTTTTTTCGCACACATGCCGCTCCTGGAGCGCTTTAGGGACTTCCCTGCAGCACGTGTTCTAGACCCATAAAAAAAAAATGTTATTTCAACTTGTGCAGGTCTTTTTCCCAATGAAAATAATTGGGATACCCCTAACAGGAATCTGTGGTATCAACAGGATTGAGCACCTCCTCATTGTGAAATTAGTGTTTGTAGATATTTGGATCCGATTTTTTCTATCGATGGATAGGCAAAAGAGGTGCTGTAGAATGGCCTGCAAGGAGTGCCAACCTTACTCCACTCGATTTTTTTTATGGGGTTATTTGAAAACCAAAGTTTACCGAAGTCGACCTGAAACTATAAGAGATTTACAACAAAGAATTCAATATGAAGTAGCACAGATCACCGCAGATTCTCCGCAAAACTCTGTTCAGGCTGTTTATGACAGATTGGGTCATTGCCGGGCTGTTAACGGTAGACATTTTGAGCAATTGTTACCTTAAAAATAAACGTAGAGTATTTACTAATAGATCTTTTTGTCTTTTTTTATTTTAAATTTCAAACGACAATAATTCCAAAACAGTTTAATTTAGACATATGGTATGTTAGATAAATGATATCTAGAATTTTTAGTAGGACTTAAAAATAAAATAATATACGTGGCTTTCCATTTAACAAAAATCAAGATGGCGTAATTTCTTCGAACTGTCAGTTCAAAACATTTTATTGTCAACATCAGCATATGTGCCGTATAACACCCTATAACTTTTATTTAACCATTTTTTTGATATACTGATTTAATAAATGCTGTGGAACCATTATTTCATACAGATGGGGCACCCTGTATATATAATTAAATAAAAAGTTTAAGTAAACAAATAAAAAAATGGTACTTACTTTAATTTACGATTGGTGGAAACCCGGCTTTATATACCTGGGTTAAACGCACCCGCAATTCGTGCGAAGTTCTGAGTTAGGGTGCAAAAGAGAAACGATCGTCTATACTTTACTAACGGCGACAAACTTCTCTCTCAATCTAGCTATATAGGAGTAATACATATATGGCGGACACGAGGTAGGACCCCATATTTCACTAGTATATACAGTCTGTCAAGTAAGAACGTGTTGTTGAAAAAATGTGTTTCGAGAACACTTTTTGCCATCAATGTATTCTTTGGTGTGCT
Organism: Pachyrhynchus sulphureomaculatus; assembly: GCA_019049505.1. Classification (NCBI taxonomy): domain Eukaryota; kingdom Metazoa; phylum Arthropoda; class Insecta; order Coleoptera; family Curculionidae; genus Pachyrhynchus; species Pachyrhynchus sulphureomaculatus. The sequence goes on along the minus strand of CM032447.1, from coordinate 121,072,843 downwards.
AACAACGGCGCAATTACCTTAGTAAGTTGTCCAATTTTCTTCTGCCTCGATAATCGCCTGGCATCTTCGAGATTTGCTCTCGACGAGATTTTCTGCATGCATGGAATTTTTTCGAATCTCGGGAGACAACTAAGTCAAACCCTCAGAGTGTTTCCTCTCAGCTTTTTCTTTACAAGGGACCAAACGTTTTCAATAGAGCGTTTGGCGATTGTGAGGGCCACTCTAGTATCTTATCGTGGGCCCAAGCGAGCCGTTACGCGAAGTAATTTTCGCCCAGCAAAGGTTTCTTCAACGTGCTTCGGAATTTGACATTCAAACGCGATTTTCTTAATTTTGCCGCTCCTCGACGAAGCGTCGGTTTCGGGTCCCGTGAAAACAAAGACTCGATTCGTTTTTCAACTTTCCGGGTGACTTGCCTACTAAGCCCTGTTTTGGCAAGTCGTTGACATTTTTCGTCTCGTTAAAATGACTCATTTTGGATTTTACGTGATTTCGATGAAAGTTCGGAATCGACTGATACTTTTACTAAAATGCGTCGTAGACAAAGGTTCCCTCTTTGGATTTTTTGTTGAATCTCTGGAATCGCATCTACCAAAAATGAATTGTCTCGGACACGTTCTTACTTGACTGACTGTAGAATTCACTAAAAATTGTGCTAATTGAACGGACGCGTTTGAAGTTCTTATGCCTTATAGGCATTTTTATTTCCCATGGAGTAGCTGTTATTTGTCTATGGTGTATTATTTATCTTTACTGTTTATAATCCTTTTTTGTTCTTATTTAGAAAAAATATAAATAAGGCAAAATATCTGATTATTAAATCTTAGCGACTGATTAAGAAATTGATTATTTACTTCTTAACGTTAGGTTGTAACTTTTTAATACAGAACATTAGAAGTAAAATTTTTATTAGAAATAACCGCAAATATCCTGTCGTAATTTACTAAGCGTATAAAAACGAAAATGTCTAAAGTTAATTTATGTTGAAAAAATAGTTTATCTATTATGCACTAGCAAATACTTATTATAGAAGCAGTTTTTCATTTGGTTACGTTGTACATGCGATGAAAGGAATAACTAAGACCAACGAAGGGTATAACCGTACGTTTAATTTAATTGTTTATAGTTAAACATTTAAGGGGTTTAAAATCTCACCCAATCCTCTCCCCTCTCCAACCTTCTAACCTCGTTGACGTTTAATAATAAATAACTATGCTTAAAATTTAAAAACTTCTCATAACACTAGGGAAACTATACAAAATTTATACAAATTCAGTTTTATTTTACAACTTATGTTTGCGAGGAAAGTATGAGGCAAATAACTTTACCAATTTCAAGATTTTTCATAATATTCTTTATTTCTACTTAACCTTTCAAAATCATTTATTCCAGTAATGGGTGATTTTCGATGATTTAATAGTTTCTCCATATACCAGTTTTTCTAGTTTCAAAATTCAATTTTTTAAACATAAGAGAGGCGGCCATAGCGTAGTAGTTAAGGCCGAGTTCGTATCTCGGTTCGGGAAATAATAACAAAGATAAACCTGCCAAAAGTGTTGTGCCGGCGAGTAAGCTGACACCCACCAAGGCGGGAAAATCAAAGCAACGCATGAGTTGCACCACAGGAATCAACGAACACGCCATCCGTTGCTACAATAAAATCACAAAACCTGACAAAGAAATCACTGAGAAGAGAAATCACTCGCCGCCTGGACCCACCACTATCAATCCCAAGCGCTGTAGATGCTGGACAAACACAACCACCAAATCCAGGCCAAGCCAGGTATGTTTTGCAAAAACAACATGCAACTACCAGGGCTGGCAAACCAAGACAGCTGTTAAGGTGGACAGATGAAATGAACAGGACAGTGATACGCTGTTACTGCACCGCCACTAAACTCGAAACAATAACATCGGACTACAGACTGGAACTGCACATACTTTTGTTGACCGAATATCCACATGTGCAATTACTAGTTACAGCGAAGAGAGTAATATACCAAAAAAGAGTTATTACCAAGAACTATCGCCTCACACCTTTCGAATTGCAAACCATCAAAGATACAGTAGCTGCTTAACTGAACACAGAGCAACCAAACAACAGAAACAATAGAGGAGATACCGAATCAACCTCACACACACAACCGAGTGCCGCACAACACCATATCACAAACAACAAAATCAATCACTCGCCACCCTCAACAACATCTGCACAACATCACCCAGAATCACCTCTCATACAAACACTCAAAGCAAAAATGGAACACAGCAAGAAATCCCATCCCTCGTTTAATCTTCAAACAGAGTACGCAACCAATCTTCAACACAATAAACAAACACATATTACCCCAGTACATAACAGACTTAAGCACAATCGAAGACATTCACACAATAATATACGCAGCAGCAATCACCACTTTAACACAAAATAATCAAAAACTCCGGCAGCGATAAAGGAACTCTAACAGCACAAAACCAAAATTCAAATGGCAAATAAGAATAGAAAACAAAATCAACAACATCAGGAGAGATCTAGGACACCTTACCCAGTTTATAAATCGGAACGCGTCCAAACGTGTCACAAAGGGTGTAGACAAGATCCAATCCAAGTCTCCCAACAGAACAGTGCCAGAAATCCTTGATACTTTGAAACAAAAACTATCCGTATATGCCGTAGATACAAAGAATCAAACGAGAGGAAAGACACCAACAACCTCTTCCGAAGAAGCGAAAAACAGTTCTACCTGAAACTATGTACAACAAACAGACAGCAGTGACTGAACCACCAAACAAACAAGAACTCACCGATTTTGGAAAAGTATCTGGTCAGAACCCAAACTACACAATAATAACACCCCCTGGATCAAAGCCGAAGAAGACAAACATAAACATGTGACGGAACAAGAAAATTCCACATTAACTACACAAGAAATTAAAGAAACAATCAAACACACACACAATGGAAATGCCCTGGAATAGACAATATACAAAACTTCTGGTACAAACAGTTTACCACCACACACGAAGCACTCACACACTAAATCAACAAAGCCATTCTACAACCACATACATTCCCTACTTTCCTTACACTAGGCATAACATATGTCAAACCCAAAAGCACACCACAAACCCGTCAAACTACCAACCTATCACCTGTCTTCCAACCCTATACAAGATCATCTCAGCCACAGTTTCCAAGAAAATAGAACAACACCTAAACGACAATAATATTCTCACAGAAGAGCAGAAGTGGTGCAGGAAAAATAGCCTAGGATGCAAAGAGCAGCTGATCATAGATAGCGTAATTATGGGACAAATCAGAAAATAACACAGAAACCTTCATACTGGTTACACAGACTATAAAAAAGCCTTCGACTCCATACCCGACAGCTGGCTAATCAGAACCCTAGAAATCCACAAAATCAACCAAAACTTCAGGCAATTTCTCGCGTAAATTATGAAAACCCGGGAAACCAAAATACGCCTAGAAACACAAACCGAACGCATCCAAACTGAAGAGCTGTACATCAGACGGGGTATATTTCAGGGAAACTCGGTCAGCGCTCTATGCTTTTGCCTCTGTCCACTCTCAAATACACTAAACAGAACAGAGCATGGCTTCAACATCAGACACCCAAAAATGAATCAACATAAAACAAACCACCTCCTATATATGGATCACATAAAACTCTTCGCTGCCACAAAAACACAGCTCAAAGAACTCCTCAAAATCACAGGAATATTCACCTTAGATATCAATATGGAATTTGGTATAAGTAAATGCACATCAACAAAGGCCAGTGGAAGGGCCACCATGAGACATACATCAACAACGAAACACTCGATAACATGCTCGACAATGAAACATACAAATATCTAGGCTTCCAACAAAGCACCAAACTCAACCACACCACATCAAAACAGAGCTCAGAACCGAATTCAAAAACAGACTCACGAAACTTTTACAAACAAAACTCAGCTCCAAATATCTTACTAAAGCCATCAACATGTTCGCTATGCCTATACTCACATATTCATTTAGTATCATCAAATGGTCACAAAGAGACATAGAAAACAGTCACATCCTTATACGTTCTCAATTTACCAAATACAGGAAATTACACCCCAACGCATGCAAATAAAGACTTACCATCGAGAGGAAGGGAGAAGGAAAAGCAATCATAGACATCAGATCACTACACACAAAACAAATACAAGCTCTTAGGAAATGCTTTCACAGTCAGCAAACCAGTCTCGACACAACAACAGTGAAAGCAGATAAAAACTACACACCTCTCGACTTATCCCGGGCAGACCACCCAGCAGACACACACAGCAGAACACATAACAAGCGGATGTAGGATATTAGCCGGAACGGAATACACAGCCAGACATGATTCAGCAGCAAAAGTATTTCACCAAGCAGTAGCCACAACATACTGACTCATAGAAAACACAGATCCCTACTACAAATACTCGCCAACATCCATACTTGAAAATAAAAATTACAAGCTCTACTGGGACATCAGTATCCGTACAGATAAAACAGTCCTCGCCAATAGACCCGATATTACTTTTCAGTACAAAAAAGGAAAAGTCACCTATCTAATTGGCATAGCTGTCCCCAACGACACAAACATCCAAACGAAATATACGGAAAAAATCTCCAAATACACAGAGCTTGCAATAGAAATAAAAAGGCTATGGAAACAAGAAAAAGTCATCATTGTCCCCCTCATCATATTAGCCACAGGCCTTACACCAATTTCGAAACCTGCATTAAACTGTAGGTCTCCTTTGTCTGTGGAAATACTTAAAAAGGCTACAGGCAAAGGCGAGAGGATCGCCTACGTCCGTATAGGATATGGCACTTGAAAAAGAAGAAAAATGAGTAACAGACTCGCGAACGACTGAAGAAAGAATTAAAATTTAATATTTTAGAAATTCATGCAACAAGTTAAATGCGATTTTCAGAAAATATTAACTTGTGTTAGTAACTTGATTACTTATCAACATTCTGTGGCGAATTCTTATATAAATTATAGAGGAAGATTAGTAAAAAGCTAACATTTTTTTAAATTTAAACTGCTACTTGTTTTTAACGACTTCCTAAAACCGAGTTGCGAACTTATATTTATTGGATTTTACACATTTCTTTCCTTCCTCAGTGTCTGAAGCTTCGTTAATACCTTGCACAGTCCAAAGTGTGGATAGCACAGATATATTGGATTTTTAGTGTAATTTTATAATAACTGTTACTCAAGGCTTTATAACGAATTATTTAAGAATTTGGTTAAGTAACCATTCAATAAAATTATTTACTATTTCCTTCCCAGCTTTTTCGAAATTTTGAGAATAAAATTATTTTCAAAAATAAGTTTAGGTAGTCAAAGTTAAGCAACTGTCTATCTCGTATATATTCAAGTTAATAATTTTATACACCCTGTTCAAAATGTTCAATCAAAACAGTAGTAAGATGTAATGCGATCAAAATTAGAATAGCAAATGTTTATTTTTTAACAGTTTCTGCATTGGAATGATAAGGAATAATAAGACAATTAGTCACATTTTGTTGACCCCCCGCTGTATGGTCTAAGACTAAAATTGACTTTGTGTTATGCTGTAAAGCCGATGTGGTAGCCAGAAATTTGTGATAAATAATGGCAAAAACTTTACATTGAAAAAAAAATACTATTCCGTACGGAACACTTCGATATCCGTCTGTCACACCCGATTTTCTTCGAAACTACTTGACAGGAATTGGTGACCCAATCAGAGCCGTCTAGGTTTGAAAGTTAAATTTTGACTTAAGTAAGAAGTGAAAAAAAAAAAATCGAGTAGGGAACACACAAACAACAGCGTAGAGTGCAGAATAAAGCGTTTGCTGTACTGGCGAAAAACTGTTGTGTAGTTTTATTGTGTTAAAGCAGGGCTGTCCAAACCGCGGTCACTTGTTCATGCACTGTATTTAACAACTAGTAATATTGAAGTTGACATTAACAAAATTGTAAAAGAGAAATTAATGAAAAACAAGGCCCGCCAGTCCATTTCGTAATTTGTATTAGCCCGTAAACGTCTCCAGTCTGGACAACCCTATGATAAATAATTCAAAAACTCTCCAATATAGTGACATACAAGCTGTTAATTATTAATAAACGGATATAGAAAACCATGAAAGAAGCTAAGAGACCTCAGTTTACATCACCTACATAGGTTACAGGACTTATTATGTTATTCTTTTTTATCTCCTTACTCTATATCATTTGATTTTCATTTCATTAACTTCGTATATCAATTAAAACTTTATTAAACACGTGCTCGAAATTCTTCCGAAATTGAAACGCAGAATAATAGGCCTACGTCCTTGACACTCAGCTAGTTCATTTAAAATTTATGTCGGTCTTTAAATAAGAGTATAATTTAAAATAATAAAAAAATATTTAATAAACTTTACCTATAGCGACTTGTTAAATGATAGCAAAAGGTAAGATTTTATAAAATACTTTAATTATTGAACATTTTTTAAGCGTTCTTTATCGATGTAACATATAGTTAATTTTTTATTTAATCACACATTAAATTTTTCTAACAGTGGTATAAGAACATATCGCTTGCTATATTATATTTAAAGACTAGCCGTGCCCGCGGCTCCGCTCGCGTGGACATGATTCACTACTATCGTCACTGCTTATTCCTTATGTTACTTAACATAATAAAATATCTGCCATTATTTTCCCTTATTTCCCATTATTTCTCCTTATCTCCCATTATCTCTACATAATTTCCATTATCTAGGCTTATTTCTGCTCATCTCCCATTATTTCTTCTTATCTCCCATTATTTCTCCTCATCTCCCATTATCTCCAATTATCTCACCATAATTCCCATTACCTAGACTTATCTCTGCTTTTCTCCCATTATTTCTCCTTATCTTCCATTATTTATACTTATCTCCCATTATCTCACCTTATCTCTTATTTCCCATTATTTCTCATTATCTCCCATTATCTCTACATAATTTCCATTATCTAGGCTTATTTCTGCTCATCTCCCATTATTTCTTCTTATCTCCCATTATTTCTCCTCATCTCCCATTATCTCCCATTATCTCACCATAATTCCCATTACCTAGACTTATCTCTGCTTTTCTCCCATTATTTCTCCTTATCTTCCATTATTTATACTTATCTCCCATTATCTCACCTTATCTCCCATTATCTAGGCTTATCTCGACTTATCTCGCAATATTTCTCCTTATCTCCTATTATTTGTCCTTATCTCCCATTATCTCACCATAACTCCCATTACCTAGACTTATCTCTGCTTATCTCCTATTATTTTTCCTTATCTCCCATTATTTATACTTGTCTCCCATTATCTCACCTTATCTCCCATTATCTAGGCTTATATCGAATTATATAGAACATATCATATGTATAAATTTATAAAAACACGTAAATCGGATAAGTGGTTCTCAAGTGATAAGCGCACTCACGGACAGACAGACACACAGAGAGACGTTGCATTTTATATATATTATATTCTTTGCAACATGATATTGTTCCATAGTTAATGGTTTAGGCAGTATATTGCAAGAGAACGTGCTAACGGTTGCCGTTAGCACGTTTTTTTTCCGACTTGATTCACTATTATCGTCACTGCTTATTCTTTATGTTACCTAACGCAATAAAATATATCCTATAACCTGGCCAGAGAACATATGTCTGTTTTAAAAAAAAAAGTACGTAACGCATTAACGGACAGACAGATATACAGACAGACAGAGAGACGTTGCATTTTATATATATTATAGATAAATAACCTGTCCAGAGAACATACATAGGTATGTTTTAAAAAAAAAGCACGTAAATCGGATAAGTGGTTCTCCAGTGATAAGCGCCCTAACGGACAGACAGACAGAGAGACGCTGCATTTTATATATATTATAGTTATAGATTATTATTATTATTATATAACCTGGCCAAAGAATATATGTATGAAAGACACGTAAACTGGATAAGTGGTTCTCGCGTGATAAACGCACTAATGGACAGACAGACAGACAGAGACATTACATTTTATATACATTATAGATTATAGATATTCTCTGCTACATAATATTGTTCCATATTTAATGGTTTAGGCTGTGTATTGCAAGGGAACGCGCTAGCGGCAAACTTTTTTCAGACTTCATTCACTATTATCGTCACTGCTCATTCCTTATGCTACCTATTGTTTGTAACTAGGAAAAACACCATTTTACAACACATTAAACGAAAAAGGACAAGGAAGATGTTTATGGCAACCAGAATTTGGCACTGTTAATCAAAACAGACAGTTAATCCCGCCAAATTCTGGCTTCTATAAACATCTACCTCTTTCAGACGACACGAATAAAACTATTTTGTAAATTGAAATATAATATGAAATATTAACGAAACTCTTCGTCGTTATGCTAACGCTATTAAGATTTTTATTTAAATTTGTACAAGTCACCTGATATTCTCCGGAACTATTTGACGTATAAGTTGAAATTTGGTACAAATATAGGAATTGATGGCCTAATCAGAGCCCTGTAGTTTTGAAAGTTTAATTTTTTGTTTAAAGAGTTTGTTTTTAGAGGGAAGTGAAAAAAAAAGTCTAAGGTCATCGAGTGGGGTGTCAATAAAAGCTTGTACTAATTCAAAAGTATATATGATGTAATACTTGCGCACACGTTTCTTTAAAATATTTAAAAAAATCTTTGTCCTCCCACTCTATCTCAAAAAGTACAGATTAAAATATTTTGAAAAAATTCTGGAATATTCTTCATAAAGTGTAGATTGAGCGAAAATTATCACGAGTGCATTAGGTTTGATAATTTACCTGGTATAAAAAAAACCGATGTGCCTTGACAATATAAAGAAGTTTCTCGATAGTATGATGGAGATAAATATATTTGCAGTACCGCGCTTCTACCCTCTAGAGACAAAATAATTTTATTTTACTTGTTTATAATTAAACAAATATTTAGGAAATATTTGTTTTACACTTTTATTACTAGATTCTAGACTGAGCTAGATTGATTTATTGGCTATTAGGTAGCTAAGATGCTATAACTATTATATACTATTGACTAAGAAAAATAAGTTTTCATTTGACACCCACTCGATGACCTTGATTTTTTTTTTTACTTCCGATTTCACCCCCCAAAACTAATCTTTAAATCAAAATTTAAATTTCAGAAATACACTACTCTGATTGGACCATCAATTCCTATATGTGTGCCAAATTTCAACTTTCTACGTCAAATACATTCGGGGAAAATCGGGTTTGACAGACAGACAGGCAGACGGACAGAGACCGAAGTGTTCGGTACGGAACACTAAGAATTAAATAAAAAATAGTTATTTTTATTAATGTAGAAACAAATAAAAACTTTAAACTGAATAAAGAAAATATTTTAAGGCTAAACATATAATACAATAAAAATTATAGTAAAGAAATGTACTATTTCACAAATTCTTCAGTGTCGCTCCTTGACGGAAAAAGGTTAGTTTTAGTTTCATCACTAAAGATTACGGATTCCCAAAAATTCAGGACGTTTAGTAACGTGTTCCCTAGCAAAAGCTAACCGCTTTTTGCGATTAGCTTCCGAAATTAACAGCTTCTTCCTGGCCGTACACCCCTTATTGCCTTCCCTGTGTAAACAATTTCTCACTGTTTGTGAACAAACATTTTTCGAAAATAGTACCCGTACTTCTTCTTTTAATTTTGGTGTTTTATGGGATCTATAATTATTTCTCTAACAATACTGGCCTCTTTACGTGGAGTCAGTTTCTTGGGACGACCGGAGCGTGGTCAAATTTTATAGGAACATGTGGATTTATACTGGTTTACAGTGTACTGAACAGTAGCATGCGACTTTTTAACAATTTTTCCTATATTTCTGTACGATTTTCCATCTTTCCAGAAAGCAATTATGATCTTTCGAACTTGAAATAGAATTTCACAATTTCTCTCGCCCTTTTTGAATACTTCTTTGAAAACCCACTGCAAAATTACTAGCAACAAGTAACAGATTATAAAGTATGACCGAAAATTATTCATTTGTTTTCAGTTTAGCGATCAATAGATAGCTTAATAAAATGTGGCTGATTATAATGTGTTTTTTCCAGTGCAGTTCTTGAGTGTATGGGAACTTTTTTTGGCATTAATTTTGTTTACATTTTTATAACAATGATGTAACTTCTAAATAAAATGTTCCGTAGTTGTTTTTATTACTAATCCTCGTTGGTTAAGTTTCCATGTTTTCTCATAGTTCCAATTAATTAGTTAAACATAACAGAAAAATGGTATAGAAAGCAGGTGGTGTATGGAGACTTTTTGGACTGACTGTATATATATATATATATATATATATATATATATATATATATATATATATATATATATATATGTATATATATATATATATATATATATATATATATATATATATATATATATATATATATATATATATAGTGACCAAAGACACAGCAGTCGGCTGGAAAGGTTTTGGCCTCTGTATTTTGGGATGCGCATGGAATAATTTTCATCGACTCTGCTGAGAAGGGAAAACCATCAATAGCGAATATTATATTAAGTTATTGGTGCGTTTGAAGGCAGAAATCGCAAAAAAGGCCCCAAGGGAACAAGAAAAAAGTGCTCTTTCATCAAGAGAATGTACCGTGTCACAAATCAATGGTTACGATGGCAAAATTGCATGAATTGAAGTTCGAATTGCTTCCTCATCCACCGTATTCTCCAGATAAGCCCCCAGCGACTATTATCTCTTCGCAGACCTCAATAATAATATATATATATATATATATATATATATATATATATATATATATATATATATATATACCTCAGGAACTTTTTGTTTTTTTTGCGATTTCTGCCTTCAAACGCACCAATAACTTAATATAATATTCGCTATTGATGGTTTTCCCTTCTCAGCAGAGTCGATGAAAATTATTCCATGCGCATCCCAAAATATATAGGCCAAAACCTTTCCAGCCGACTGCTGTGTCTTTGGTCGCTTTGGGCGGCTTCACCGGCTGCTGTCCACTCAGCTGACTGCCGATTTGATTCCAGTATGTAGTGGTGGATCCATGTTCCATCCATTGTTACATATCGTATGTAAAAATCCTTTTTATTGCGCATAAACAGGTCCAAACAGTGCGCAGAATCATCAACACGTTGTTGTTTTTGGTCCACTGTGAGCAAACGCGGTACCCATTTTGAACAGAGCTTCCTCATGCCCAAATGTTCATGCAAAATATGACCAACACGTTATTTTGATATCTTTAGGGTCTCAGCTATCTCTCGCAATTTTACTTTACTGTCATCCAAAACAATTTTGTAAATTTTTTTGATGTTTTCTGGTGTAACCACCTCATTTGGTCGTCCAGAGCGTTCAGCATTATTTGTATCTGTACGACCGCGTTTAAATTCAGCATACCAGTAAATGATGAGTGATTTTCCAGGGGCAGAGTCCCCGTAACACTTATCGAGCCATTGTTCTGCTTCAACGATATTTTTTCCCATCAAAAAACAGTGTTTTTGTGTGTGTTTTTTAAAAATATCAAAAGTAGCGTCACTAAAACCACTGTAACTTGTAAACTAATCGTCGAAATGTCATGAAATTTTGACACGTATCGTTTGAAGGTTGATACTTCCTAAAAATCATATGGATTTTTTTGAAAAGGGTGACATCTATGTGCCAGACCAAAAACTTTTCAGCCTACGTGTTATAAAACATAATATTACTAAAAAGAAAAGTCATCTGGATAACTAGACGTTTGAGGTTCCACGACAACTAAATCAGGTCTAAGTTTTACCATTTTAGGGATTCTGGTAATCGTCGCTAATTGGTCATAATGTATTTGGTGAATTAAAGTTGTGACAAATTTAAAACCTTAGATTAAATTATTGAATTTATATTTTTTGTTATTTATGATTCGATTTCAACTAGATATTCTGTATGAAACAGGAGCCTTTTGTAAACTGTGATCCACTTAACCCAATTATATGATAAATTGTAGTTTGCTTTTAGTTACACTTAACCCAAAAAGATTATTGATTTTTTAGCTGTTAATCAACCCCAACAAAACAGTTTCCGAAAGTCTTACCTTATTTAATGAGCGGTTACATGTGTACCAGGATTTCAACTATATTAACTAATTTTCCATTTAGTGTGTATCAATAAAGAAATATTAAAAACATATTTGCCTATATGGAATAACTACAGCATTCTTATTTACGAAATTAAGCAGTTTTCGCTACCTGTATTCAGAATTTAAAAAATAATTTGAATTGTATTACCATTTAAATATTTGTTGTTAGTTGTCTTGTGTGACTTGTCTCTTCGATGTTCTTTATATATATACTAGCCGGGTCCGCGGCTCCGCTCGCGTGGACTTGAGTCACTACTATCGTCACTGCTTATTCCTTATGTTACCTAACATAATAAAATATCTGCCATTATTTTCCCTTATCTTCCAATATTTCTCCTTATCTCCCATTATCTCTACATAATTCCCATTATCTAGGCTTATCTCTGTTCATCTCCCATTATTTCTCCTTATCTCCCATTATTTCTCTTTATCTCCCATTATTTCTCCTTATCTCCCATTATCTCACCATAACTCCCATTATCTAGATTTATCTCTGCTTATCTCCCATTATTTCTCCTTATCTCCCATTATTTATACTTATCTCTCATAACTCACCTTATCTCCAATTATCGAGGCTTATTTCGACTTATCTCCCATTATTTCTCCTTATCTCCCATTATCTAGGCTTATATCGAATTATATAGAACATATGTATAAATTTATAAAAACACGTAAATCGGATAAGTGGTTCTCGAGTGATAAGCGCACTAACGGACAGACAGACAGAGAGACGTTTCATTTTATATATATTATATTCCTTGCTACATGATATTGTTCCATATTTAGTGGTTTAGGCAGTGTATTGCCAGAGAACGCGCTAGCGGCAAACTTTTTTCCGATTTGATTCACTATTATCGTCACTGCTTATTCCTCATGTTACCTAACGTAATAAAATTTAGTCTATAACCTGGCCAGAGAACATATGTATATTTAAAAAAAAAGCACGTAAATCGGATAAGTGGTTCTCCAGTCATAAGCGCACTAACGGACGAACAGACAGACAGACAGACGGATAGACGTTGCATTTTATATATATTATAGATATAGATTATTATTATTATTATATAACCTGGCCATACATACATATGAATTTAAAAAAAGACACGTAAATCGGATAAGTGGTTCTCGCATGATAAACGCACTAATGGACAGACAGACAGACAGAGAGACATTGCATTTTATATATATTATAGATTATAGATATTCTCTGCTACATAATATTGTTCCATATTTAATGGTTTAGATTGTGTATTGCAAGAGAACGCGCTAGTGGCAAACTTTTTTCCGACTTCATTCACTATTATCATCACTGCTCATTCCTTAGGCTACCTATCGTAATAAAATATAGTCTATAACCTGGTCGGAGAACATATGTATGTTTTTAAAAAAAAAGTACGAAAATCGGATGAGTGGTTCTCAAGTGATAAGCGCACTAACGGACAGACAGACAGACAGTACAGACAGACAGACAGACAGAGATACGTTGCATTTTATATATATTATAGATGTAATAAAATGTATATCTATAACCTGGTTAGAGAACATATGTATGAATTTAAAAAATCACGTAAATCGGATAAGTGGTTCTCGAGGGATAAACGCACTAACGGACAGACAGACAGACAGAGAAACGTTGCATTTTATATATATTATAGATATAGATTATTATTATTATTATATAACCTGGCCAAAGAATATATGTACGAATTTAAAAAAAGACACGTAAATCGGATAAGTGGTTTTCTCGTGATAAACGCACTAATGGACAGACAGAGAGACATTGCATTTTATATATATTGTAGATTATAGATTATAGATATTCTCTGCTACATAATATTGTTCCATAATTAATGGTTTAGGCTGTGTATTGCAAAGGAACGCGCTAGCGGCAATCTTTTTTCCGACTTTACGCACTATTTTTACGTCACTGCTCATTCCTTATGCTACCTATTGTAATAAAATATAGCCTATAACCTGGCCAGAGAACATATGTATGTTTTAAAAAAAAAGGTACGTAAATCGGATAACTGGTTCTCCAGTGATAAGCGCACTAACGGACAGACAGAGAGAGAGACGTTGCATTTTATATATATTATAGATATATATATATATATATATATATATATATATATATATATATATATATATAATATATATATATATATACATATATATATATACATATATATATATATATATATATATATATATATATATATATATATATATATATATATATATATATATATATATATATATATACTATTCTACATATATAGTATTTGTCTAACATACCATATGTTTAAATTGAACTGTTTCGAAATTATTGATATTTCAAATTAAGGAGATTAAATTTAAAAAAAAAATTAAGCTGGCTTGTTTATTGCTGCATTTTTTGAAACTACAATTTGAGCGTATTATCATAATGGTACATTTAACAGAAACTGAAAGAATCACTTTGGTAATGATGGTTGGTTATGGAGACCGTAGGAAAACACAGGAGGTATGTAATCTTTTTAACGTAAAAATATCCAAATCGAGAAGCTATTACCCAATCCGTAGTTAGCAAAACATTAAAACGATTTAGATAATCAAGTCATGTTAAGGATCGTTCTAAATCTAGACCTCCAAAACTTAAAACAAGCGATGATAATAAGTTAGATGTTATATTGGAAATTAGGTACCTTAAGTCGTATATTGAATGAAGAAAAATTGCATCCATACAAACCCATTCTATTTCAAGAATTATCTGAAGATGATTACGACAGACGCGTTGAATTTTGCGAAGTCATGATGGAACGAGTCAATAATGATCCTAACCTAATTCATAATATTGTTTTTTCTGACAACACATTTTGTCTTAACGGAAGAGTTAACAGACATAACTGCCGGTACTGGTCTACTGAGAATCCCCACTGGATAATCGACAGTCATTCTCAAAGACCACAAAAGGTAAACGTGTGGGCAGGGATTTGTGGACGTCATACCATTGGTCCCTTTTTTATCGATGGAAATCTTACAGGACAGCGGTATTTACAGTTACTCCAAGAGCAAATTATTCCAACTTGTGCAGGTCTTTTTCCGATAAAAATAACTTAACTTAAAAAAAAACGGTCAAGTGCAAGTTGAACTTGCACAATTAGTGTTCCGTACGTTGATTGCTTTTAAAATAAAAAATGTTATTACGGTGGTATAAAATGATCAGTGACTTCACAAAACACCCCAAATGAGTTTTAAACAAAGTTTGTTTCCAATCTTTACTGAAAATTGATGACCTTGAAATTTTTGTTTTTTTATATACCAGATAAATTATTAAAGGTAATGCACTCGTGATAATTTTCGTTTAATCTACACCCCCTGGAGAATATTCCAGAATTTTTTCAAAATTTTTCGACCAGTACTTTTCGAGATAAGGCGGGGGACAGGGATTTTTTAAAAATAATACAAAGAAAAGTGTGCGCAAGTATTACATTATATATATTTTTTTTACTCGTGTTTTCACAAGCTTTCATTTGACACCACAGTCGATGACCTACTAAAAAATTTTTTTTCACTTCCGATTTCACCTCCCAAAACTGACCCCTTAAGTCAAAATTTGACTTTCAAAACTACACGGCTTTGATGAGGCCATCAATTCTTATATTATTACCAAATTTCAACTTTCTATGACAAATATTTTCGGAGAAAATCGGATGTGACAGACAGACAGACAGACGGACGGACAGACAGACAGACAGACAGACACCGAAGTGATCTTATAAGTGTTCCGTACGGAACACTAATAAACCTAGAGTATTTAATAATAGTTTCCTTGTCTTTTTTTGATTTTAAATTTCAAATGACAATAATTCCAAAACAGTTCAATATAGACATATGGTATGTTAGAAACACATAATATCTAGAATTTTTAGTAGAACTCAAAAATAAAATAATATACAGGGCTTTGCATTTAAGAAAAAATCAAGATGGCGTAACTTCTTCGAATTGACAGTTCAAAACATTTTATTATCAACGTCAGCACGTGCGCCGTATAACACCCTATAACTTTTATTTAAACATTTTTTTGATACACTGATTAATAAATGCTGTGGAATTTTTATTCCATACATATGAGGCATCTTGTATATATATATATCTACATATATATATATATATATATATATATATATATATATATATATATATATATATAAAATAATCCAATGTGCAAAAATAAAAATTAATCTTGTAAAATAATGTAGTAGTTACAAATTTTCGAAGGGTTTTTTTTCAAAAATAAAAAATTTTGGGTGTTTCAAACTTTATTATGCAATTTTAGACCTAAAAATTTATGTTTAATTTTTTATAAAAAAATTTAAAAAAAAGTTATCGACATTTTGTAGAAAAAGTAATTATCAAGGATAAAAAAAAGTTAAAAAAAAATAACGGGTCAAGCGCAAGTTGGACTTGTGCAATTAGTGTTCCGTATGTTGATTGCTTTTAAAATAAAAATTTTCGTTTCGGAAGTATAAAATGATCAGTGACTTCACAAAACACATTCCAAATGAGTTTTCAACAAAGTTTATTTCCGATCTTTAGTGAAATTGTGTTTTTTTTTATATACCAGATAAATTATTAAAGGTAATGCACTGGTGATCATTTTCGTTTAATCTACACTCTGTAGAGAATATTCCAGAATGTTTTCAAAATTTTTTGATCGGTACTTTTCGAGATAAGGTGGGGGACAGCGATTTTTCGCACTATTTAAAAAATAATACAAAGAGAATTCTGCGCAAGTATTACATTGTATATATTTTTGCACTATTTTTACTGCTTTCATTTAACACCCACTTGATGACCTGGTAAAGAAAATGTTTCACTTCCAATTTCACCCGCCCACAAAACTAACCCCTTAAGTCAAGATTTAACTTTCAAAACTACACAGCTTTGATGAGGCCATTATTGGCAAATTTTCAACTTTCTATGTGTGACAGATAGACAGACAGCCCGATACCGAAGTGATCTTATGAGTATATCGTACGGAACACTAAAAAACTGACTGAGTAATATTGCAAGCAGTGCATTGAGACAGGTAGCGGTTCCAATCCGACGTCATTCACATTTCATGCTATAACTTTGTAATGGAATGGAATTTTCTAATTTTTTTTTTTGAATAATTCTTACAATTATCGAGAATAAAAATCCGTAAAAAGAAAATTGAATTTTTGAAAATTCCAGGTGTATGTAACCCCTTAAATTTAGGAGAAAAATGAATTTAAAAATAGGTGGATTTTGCATCACTTGAAACCCAAAAATTATTTTGCAATGCCGATTGTCATTTATCTTTTGGCGAAACATTTGAATTTTCTAAAGTTCAAAGTCCAGAAGTCACTTTGTCGTTAAAATACCGAAACATTTATTAAGAAAAAGTGTTTGAAATTTTGTTTTACAAAAATCAACTTTTGTCAGTTTTTGATTAATAAAAATATGACTACAAGGAAGTTTTTATTTCCTGAATTTGAAATATATTTGTTAGATTGGTATGAGAATTTAAACATTTATTTTTTGATTTCAAGTTATGTTTTACAATCAGTAAGTAAAAAATTCTAATTTTTGTAAAACCGCAACTGTTCCAGGGACAATTATTGGATATTTTTACCCTATTATTTGCAGTTTTTGATAGAACATCCTAACGTCATACTTTATTGCAAACATAAAGGAAAACAAGTACATGAATTTTAATAACGAACGAGTAATTTAAAATACAAATTTCTTTTCTTCTTTTGCAATAAAATTCTGACGCTAGATTGTTCTTAAAAAAACAAAACAAAAACCTCCAAGTGCATGCTATAGGGTAAAAACATTCGATAATTGTCAGTGTGGTAGTTGCGGTTTTACGAAAATCATAATTTATAGTGTTCCGTACGGAATAACATCACTTCGGTGTCCGTCCAGCCGTCTGTCACACCCGATTTTCTCCGAAACTATTTGGCATAGAAAGTTGAAATTTGGTACTAATATAGGAATTGATGGCCTCATCAGAGCCGTGTCATTTTGAAAGTTAAATGTTAACTTAAGGTGTTTTGGGGGGTGAAATCGGAAGTGAAAAAAAATTTTTTTCCTAAGTCATCGAGTGGGGTGTCAAATGAAAGCTTGTAAAAACACGAGTTCAAAAAAATATATATAATGTATACTTGCGCACGCTTTTCTTTGTATTATTTTTAGAAAATCGCTATCCCCCTCCTTATCTCGAAAAGTACTGATCGAAAAATTTTGAAAAAATTCTGGAATATTCTCCACAAGGTGTAGATTCAACAAAAAATTATCACGAGTGCATTACCTTTAACAATTTATCTGGTATATAAAAAAAAAAATTCAAGGTCATCAGTTTTTAATAAAGATCGAAAACAAACTTTGTTGAAAATTCATTTGGGGTGTGTTTTCTGAAGTCACTGATTATTTTATACCTCCGTAACAAAAAATTTTATTTCAAAAGCAATCAACGTACGAAACAATAATTGCGCAAGTTCAACTTGCACTTGACTGGTTATTTAATTATTGGTTGTGACAGCCGTAAAACATGGCTTGAAATCAACAAATAAATTTTAAAATTCTTTTATCAATCTAACCAATGTATTTTAAATTTAAGAAATAAAACATAAAATGCAATGCTACACACTTTTGTCTTCAAGGGGATGGTGAATAAAGTAATTGTGAAGTACTTTGAAATTTCGATGTTGCCATGTGTAATAAATTTGGAGAAAAAGGTATTAAGAATATACATGTCAGCATAAAAAAAATTAATTGTCCTATATAATTTCGCTTTTATCTCTTTAATATTTATTATTTTAGATTTTCGAAGAAAATGCAAAATTATTAAGACAGTAAATGTTAGCGTGCCTCATAAATGCTTAAAAGGATCTCAAAAAATGCTGGCAACCAAGAACTGACGGCTCTCGCTCTCCTTCATAACTCATATGGTCAAATAAGTTTATTTTTTCTACAGTTGTAGTGTATTTTTATTCCGAGGCTAGGAATATAAAAAACCGGCCAAGTGCAAATCGAACTTGCGCATTTAGTATTCTATACGGTGATTGCTTTTAAAATAAAATAAAATCTTTACATAGGCTAAGTAAATTAGGTCGCTAACATGTATATATCTTAAGATCCAATATGTATTTTCACGTTTTGTCTTAGTCAATAATGTAAAATAGTTATAGCGTCTTAGCTACCTAATATCCAATAAATCAATCTGGCTTAATCTAGAATCTAATAATAAAAGTGTAAAACAAATATGTACTACCTAAATATTTGTTTAATTATAACCAAATAAAATAAAATTATTTTGTCTCGTTATAGTAGCGACGTCCGACTCGGTAGCAGTAATATATTGAAAAGTATATTAAAAAATCTCCCCCAGATTGTCAAGGCACATAGGTTTTTTTTTTATACCAGATAAATTATCAAGCGTAATGCACTCGTGATAATTTTCGTTCAGGCTACACTTTATGAAGACGATTCCAGAATTTTTTTTAAGTTTTTTGATCCTCCCCAGATAAGATGGGGATACAGCGTTTTTTTGCAATTTTTAAAAAATAATACAAATAAAAGTATTACATTATATATATTTTTGAACTCTTGTTTTCACAAGCTTTTATTTGACACCTCACTCGATGACTGGCAAAAAAAAAAATGTGTTTTCATTTCTGATTTCACCCCGCCCCCCCAAAAAAACTAACCCCTTAAGTCAAAATTTCACTTTCGAAATTACATGGCTCTGCTTGGGCCAACAATTCCTATATTTGTGCCAAATTTCAACTTGATATGTCATATAGTTTCGGAGAAAATGGAGTGTAACAGACGGAAGGACAGACGGACATCAAAGTGATCCCGTAAGTGATCCATACGGAACACTAAAAACAATTTTCCCTACCATCAAAATTGTGAGGCAATTTATACTACTGTCTTTTTTTTTACAGCATATACAAAATAAGGGATAAGAATAAATTATTTTACAATATATGTAACTATTATTTTCATAAATGTATTTTACACTATTTCACTTTTCCCTCTAAAGTTGGTTGCTGAACCCAATGAGTTACCGTTCGGTTTTGTAAAAGTGTTATTGCATCCTTAGAGAACAGTTTTTATCTCTTACTATTTTTTCTTAAGTATGATATTAAATAGTCTGATATAAAAATTAACCTATTTGTCAAAAAAAAATGAAATGGGTTTAAAAAATCATTTGGTCTACTGGTAATATTATCGATTATCGAAAAAAAGTAATAATAATAAAAAAAGCAAAAAAAATGTAAAAAATAATCATTTGCCCAATTGGTAATGTGGAGAATGCCAATTATATAAAATAAAAGTAAATATCAGAATTTCAAATAAAAATTGTAAAAATAGTGATTCGGCAAATTGGCAACGTTAACAAGTCTCCACAGATTAACATTAAAACGCAATTACACATGTAACGAATTTATTAAATGTCTAGAGTTGTAAGAGTTCCAAAACTCAAAAGATTCCGTAGTTTACCGGCTTTCACAATATTATTAAAAGTCTAACTTAAGTGGTTCTCGTTAATCGCGGATAAAGTATGTATTATATATATTTATATTTAAGAGCAAAATATGTTTTATATTTGTATTTTAATCAGTCTTTGTCGGTATTTTTTTAGTGGCTCTCTTTCTGCTTCGCAGAGACCAAGTGGCAACTCCCTCTACAAAACGTCAAATTTACGTTTAGTTTGTTTATTTACAGCGAACGTTTACAAATTTTGCAATATGTCTTTGGTATAGTGAGGTAAAAATCAAGATTATTACAGCTATCCATAGACTAATATAGTGTAATATAGTGGTGTTAATTATGAAATTTGTAAAAAGTGCAGAATAGACCATCAAGTGTGGTAGTTCGTGTCGTTCGGTACAGTTGGATTAGTAATGAATATGTAACGCACAACCAGATATTTTAGATGGCGATCGACTGCACAGTTAAGGTACATAAAAATAATAAACAAATACTTTTTGAAACCTACTTTGCTTTTTCACTTTAACACTAATATATATATATATATATATATATATATATATATATATATATATATATATATATATATATATATATATGTATATATATATATATGGGAAAAAGTTCGTGGCGTTTTTTTAGTAAAATTCAACTGGTTTTCTTATAGTGTGAAAATGAATTTATTTAAACCAAATATGCTCCATTATTATCGACAATGTTTCGCCATTTTTCGGGTAGAACCATGATGCCATTGGTAAAGAACTTCTGTGGTTTCTGGTTGAAAAACTGAATCAAGTGGTTTTCACAGGCTTCTTTTGAAAGCAGCTTAATTCCATTGAGAGAGTTCTGCAGATATCGGAACAAATGATAGTCAGTTGGTGCTATGTCTGGACTATGCGGTGGATGCATCAAAACTTCCCAACCAAGCTCTCGCAATTTTTGACGGGTCATCAAAGAAGTGTTTGGTCGGGCGTTGTCATGATGGAAGACAACACCTTTCCTATTAATCAATTCGGGCCGTTTTCTTTCAATTGCCTGGCGTAATCTCTCTAGTTGTACAGTAGAGTTGAGAATCAATCGTCTGACCAACTGGAAGTAGCTCATGGTGGACGATTCCCTTCCAGTCCCACCACACACACAGCGTCACCTTTTTTCGGCGTCAATCCTGGCTTTGCGAACGCTTGTGACGGCTCACCATCTCTTTTCCACGATCTTTTACGCTTCCTATTGTCGTACGTGATCCATTTTTCATCACCGGTTATGACACGTTTCAGAAAAGGCTCGATTTTACTGCATTTCAGCAGCGCATCGCAGATGTAAATTCGGTCTATCATGTTTTTCACGCTCAACTCATGTTCATTCAGCTTTGTGTAAATGGTTCAAAACCGTTTTGTGGTCAATGCCTAGCTCCATACCAATATCGATACTGCTAATATGCTTATCTTGCTGGACTTTTTCAAGAATTTCAACAGCTTTTTCAGTGATTGGACGACCAGAGCGTGACTCATCTTTCACATAAAAATTACGAGAACGAAAGCGAGCGAACCATTTCCGCGCAGCAGATTTTGATAAAGTACCTTCACCGTATACAGCGCAAATTTTTTCACAAGACTGCGCAGCGTTCTTCCCTTTGTCGTAATAACATTGCAAAATATAGCGCAATTTTTCATTACTTTTCTCCATTTTCAAACGCCAAAAACTTTCCAACCACTGAACCAATTTCGATGTTTATACACTCAAAGTAACTCTCGAAGTGTCACCTTTCCAACGAGCGTGGTGTTACTGCGATCTGTGTTTCTTGAGTTATTTGCAATTGACGCCATCTATCGGGAAAAAAGCCACGAACTTTTTCCCATATATATATATATATATATATATATATATATATATATATATATATATATATATATATATATATATACACACATATATAAATAAATATATAAATAAAGGAGTTCTTTTTTGTGAAAAATTTTTACTCCCAGTCATTGATCTTTAGTTCACTGTATGGTCAAAAATGTAAACTTTTAGAGTTCAAGGACAAAAGGGTTTTTTCCAACAAGGGTCTTGCCCCTAAGGGTAGTTTATAGTCGTGTATCGGTGGTTCAAGCGAATCTACTTGATATTTGTTCACCCTGCCTAAATCTACAAATCCTGAATTTTTTTGTCGTTATTGAAACTTATGAGATACCTCCGTAGGTGGGAGTGGTTTTTACACCCTATGGGGGTGACTCTCAATCCTTTAAGAGTAATTTCTGGTTGTCACACTAGGTTCAGATATTTTGTCCTAAGAGCTACAAGAATTTGTCCCTTGTGCATGTTATTTAAACTCATGTGCGTTTTTTGAGTTTTAGGGATAATTTTCACCTCCTATAATGGTGGATTGATTTAATTAATAGAAATAGCTTGCTATGATTTGAATGCATATTTCCTTCTCTAGACTATAAAATATATACCATTTTTGACATTTCATTAAGAGTCATTACATTTTTTCTATAGTTTTATCCCGTTTCAAGGGATGTTTTTGACCAAAAAAAAAAATGACACTATAAATCTTTAACTACAGATTTGAATTCAGCGTCGAAAAATACACTAGATCCATGTATTTTGGTTTGTGGTATTGAACTTTTTTTTTGTGTGGCTGTTATTTAGATGGCAAAATATTCTTTTTACTATGATGTAAATAATTTAAGAATTATCAATGAGCATCGGTTAGAAATACGTTTGCCACTTGTCTAGTCTCAGCAATCCATCTCATTCAATCTTTCAATAATCCAAAAAATTAAACTGTTACGTATACTGAACTAATTGTTTGACGTCCGTACAGTCAAATTTATCTCCAAAATTACTTGGTAGATTTTAAAACATTTTTTACTTTTCTGTTTATTACTGCGTAACTTAGCGATAAACAGCACATTAAATCAGTTGTCACTTACACCCACCAGTCAGAACATTTGGGAAATTTTAAAATTTTCCTGTAGTCAAATTACGAAACTCAGCACGAAGCAGTCCGCTGACGACACATAATTTGATTGCAGGCATCATAGATACTATGCTTAAAAAAGTAATAATTTATAAAATCGCATACTTCCATATCTACAAGGCACGAAGACATCGTAATAATTATTTTATAGCCTTTTCTGTTTCGCGGCTTCGTATTTATATTTGGCAAGTACTTATCTTATGAGAAACTTTGATTCAATCTAATCACTGATTCGTATACCTTTTCGACACAGCCTGTATACAGACTTGATTCAAAATAAAACTACTTCTAATCTATAGCTCATTGAACATAAATATTTGTAACTTATTGGGTTATTTATCGATTATCTTAATAATTCGTTCCAGGAGTACTTTTACAAAGTGAAAATCTGATATCATCTCAGATGCAGACCAACCACGTTAAAATACCGAGAGCTATCAGATCCACGAATCCAAATGAAGCGATTTTTGAAACTTATTAGACGTCTCTACAGGATATATATATATATATATATATATATATATATATATATATATATATATATATATATATATATATTTATATATATATATATATATATATATATATATATATATATATATATATATATATATATATATATACACACATAGATATGGGTCATTCTTTTTAAACCGGACCCCCTACTGGTGAGCAAAAAAATCGGCTCAAACTATTTGGCTTCATTTAATACCGATCCTAGAATTTAGTGGTCATATATTTTTGCGAATTTTAGTATCATTTGAAAGCTCATTCTATTCTCTTTCTAATGATAGTAAATTCCATAGCATACCCCATACTTTTTACTGATTAAAATGATTGAAAGGTGAAACAAGGAGAATAAGGTTTGAAAATAGGGGTAAGAGAAAGGAAAAATTAAACAAATTTTAAGTTTAACAATTAAATTTGTTGATAAAAACCAAAATCAATATTTTGTATTACCCTCCCTAGCCCTTATTACTGCTTCCAGCCGGTTTTTCGTGGACCGGGTGAGCCTTGTCACCATTGTCTGTGAGATGCTTCTCCACTCTTTCGCATCCCAACCTTTAAGTCCCTCAGCGATGCAGAGATTACATTTCTAGCTCGCACCCTTCTTTTGAGCTCATCTCACATGTGCTCATTTAGATTGCGGTCAGAACTCCTCGCAGGCCAGTCTAATGTGGGTATTTCCACTTCCGTCAGGTATTGCCGCACAAATGCAGCAGCATGTGGCTTCGCATTGTCATGCATTAGCACGAAGCTATCGCTAACAAACCCAGCGTAAAAAAAAAAAAAAAAAAAAAAATCGAATCCCACTACCACCGCCGGCTCCTGAAGGGTACTCCGGCGGTGCCCCTTCTCGCGTATAAAATGCTTGAAATAGAAAACTAGTCAAGCTAGTGCTTACGATGCAAAATCCTCATTCGATTTCTCTTTATATTTAGCACATTCCATATTCGATGGATTTTGTAAAATGGACGTGTGAGGTGTCCTCACTCAAGTTTTGGGCCTAGCCCAGGGGTACCTACAACCCCCTTATGATGCTTAATCTATTTATTGATGAAATACGTAGTAAATTATGATTATTAAATTAATTGAAGTAGCAGTTAAGAGCTTCGCGCTTCCTTCGAATATCCAATGTGCCATTTAGTCTATTACAATTTCTTTACAATTTAACAATATAAAACTATTCTTAATCTATTAGTCTAATTGTCTGTTACTGGCTCAACTTAAAAATTCTTCTCTAGTAATAATAATACGTCGCGTGCTATAGCCGCCGCATCGCGGTCGGTACAAATTCTTCTAAAATATTGGTTTTCTTCTTTTCGTCTATTCTTTCGAGTAATGTACTAGGCGGTAAATCGTTTACGTCCTCGATTTCCAAAATATCACATAGCCTTTGTCTTGCTTCAGCGAACAATGTGCAATAGTATATTCTGTGTAGCGGGTCGTCGTTGTCATCTATGTCGGTAGTTCCGGGACAGTCTCTGCATGCCAGGTTCCTCGTTTTGCCGAACCGATCGTAATGTGTTGCGAACTGACCGTGACCGGTTAGAATTTGTGCCATTTTGGTGTTGAATGTTAGTTTGAGTTTTTGCCTATTAACTATGTCTGGGATGAAGCTGTGTGTGATCCTGTCTTTGTCGCTCGATTCCCATGTCTTTTTCCATTTATATGTCGTTCTGTTTCGTAACGATTCTTTCAGCGCCCTCTTGCTTAGTTTAGGTGTGTGCGGAAGTGTAAATTCGATTTCGTCATCTGCTTCGATGTTCAAATCGATCTCGTGATTAATTGTATAACCTCGCATGTGTCGCCTGTAGTCCAATCGTTCTCTTATTAGTTCTTCGATTGGCGGGATGTTCGCCAGTACGGCAGCCGCTTGTGTAGATGTTGAAGTGTATGATCTACTTATGGTCCTTGATATCATTCCTCTGACTGTTTCGAGTCTCTGCTTGACTCGGCTTGTTTTTAAATTGTGTTCAAATAGACTTGCGCAATAGTAGAATTGCGGCATTATCGCTCGATCGAAAATAATTTTTAGATTGCTGTGGTCGAATCTGTATAGTCGAGATATTGCTTTTCTCGGCCATTGAAAGACGCTTTTTGCTCTTTGACTAATCGCTTTAATATGACTTTGAAAATTGAGTTTGGGGTCTATCGTTACTCCCAAGTATTTAGTTTCGTATATGCGTTTGATCCCTTGTCCACCCAACTTGACCGTCGGGTTCCTAGTTAGTTTTGTTCCCCCGAACACCATATAATTGCATTTATTCAGTGAAAATTGTAGTTTGTTCTTTGAAGACCATAGGTGTGCCATCTCCAGTGAGTTGTTCATTTTCCTTTCCAAGTCAGTTCGGCTTTTTCCGCCTGTTAGTATGACGATGTCGTCGTCTGCATAGGCGTATGCTTCGAATTCGTCATTCTGAATGTTGTTTAAATTATTTAGTAGCTCGTCCACCGTCAGGTTCCATAAGTTTGAGCCAAGTTTGGATCCCTGTGGGCATCCTCTTTCCAATAAGACGTTTCTTCGCGCTGGGCCGCAGTCGTATGTGACTCTTCTATAAACCCAGAGTAAGGAACGACGTGTTCCTGCAGGATCTCCTCGATATACCGGTAAGGAGTTAATCCACCGCTACGAGTCTCATCACGAATCGGTTTTCGCATCCAGTGAGTTGCCTTCCCACATCAAGACAGAACCTCTTCCGTGGGCGACCGTTTCAGTAATGCAGCACTGCGCATAGTGTTCCCCAGGGCTCCTATAGACTCTTTTTCTTCCATCATTGTCATATAGGCAAATTCGGGACTCGTTGGAGAATAAAACGGAGCGCCATTACTCTAACGTTCACTCGACATGTTCTCGGGCAAATCTGAGTCGCGGTTGTCAATGGGCTACTGTCAATTTGGGTTAGTTAGCTGGTTTTTTCGGAGTTAGGTTAACTTCTTTAAGTCTTTTTCTGACTGTCCAATGACTGACAGCCGGACCACGAACTTGTCAGAGCTCCTGCTGGACCTCAAGGCCGTTCATGTGAAGATTTCTTAGAGTTGTGTTGACAATGAAGCGGTCGTCTTGCTCCGAGGTACACACACTTTTTCCTGATCCTGGTCTCCGTGTAAAGGCGCTAGTCTCTTGGTAACGTCTGTAGACGCACAGCGACTAGATGTTGGCTATGCCCTTGCAATAGGACAATCACTTATGCCGTTTCTTCTGGGGTGATAGCCATTTTCGGATGACATAATTAGTGAGCAGGTATAGCAAAGATGTTGACGGTTCAAGTTCCGATAAAGGAATGATAGGAATTTTTTTTTTTCACTTTTTTTACTGACTTACAAGAAAAGGATAGTCTCTTACTTCTATTAAATGAACGTTGTTCTAACGTGGTGAGAAAGGATACTTATTCTAGCTTAACCTAAGTATTTACAATAGTGTTCCTAAACTAAACTTAACCTAGGAAATGTGTTTTTTAACATGATTATGACCTAACCTAACTTAATCTAGGGCCTATGCTAACTTAACCTAGTTTTACATTCTTCTTTCATGGTGGGTTGGGAGCGCCATCGTCTTCGTCCGAGAGAGGGTCAGGGGGTCTCGGAAATTGGTTGCGGGCATGGAGGAGGGATAGGAAAATGCAGTTGTATGTATTTTTATAGGGATGAATAGCGTGCCACGAGTACGTTGCTGGGCAAGCAAAAATGGTTCTATTGAGCAAAACCGTTTTAATCAGTAAAACTTTTTGGAGATCCAAATATTTTTGGTATTATTGGGAAGAGTATCAAAACAGCATTCTAATGGTACCAAAAATAATACCACTGTTTGAAAATTAAATTCAATGATCGGTGTTAAATGAGACCCACTCTAATATACATATATATATATATATATATATATATATATATATATATATATATATATATATATATATATTTATATATATATATATATATATATATATATATATATATAAATATATATATATATATATATATATATATATATATATATATATATATATATATATGTATATATGTATATATACTGGTATTTAATTGCACTGTGAAACTTTTATAGTAAGCTTCCGGCGTAAATAGGGTTAGTTCGGACATTAATCTAATAAACATTATGTGATTGTTTTTAGTAGTAAGAATTCCTGAACTGTTTTGTTTATATAACAAACATCAAGGACGTGTTTTTAAATTTAGATTGATCAGTTGGATGACATCGACGTTCTATCTGTTCTCGTTATAATAGACCAAGAGCTACGACCTTTTGACAGGTTTATCTGGCACAGAAACTATTTACCTTTCAGATATTTCGGGCCGTCGCTACTGGCCCATTACCCAATAAGGCCCATTTCGAAAATGCCATTTTTGGCGTGAACGGTAGCACCGTAGGTGTGGTACACTATCATTATCCAGTTCAGTAGGACTTCCGCTTAATGATTGGCAGGAGTCGATGTTGGCCCGAGGGGTCCTTTTTTTCTTAACTCCAACAAATGACATAAATGGTAGCAGCTTAAATTTTATTTCATTTATTTCGTTTTGACGAGAATATGGCAGAAATAAGGTTGTCAGGAGTCGCCCGTGGGCGTTTTCTCGGAAATCGGCTCTTTTGGAGGCATTTTTTGTCCCTAAAAGAGCCGATTTCAGAGAAAATGCATACGGGCAACTCCTGCCAACCTTATTTCTGCTATATTCTCGTCAAAACGAAATAAATGAAACAAAATTTGAGCTCCTACCATTTACGCCATTTTTTGGTGTCAAGAGCCTCTCGGGTCCCAGGACAAACATAGACTCCTGCCAGTCATTGAGCGCAAGTCCTATTGAATTGGCTAATGATACTGTACCAACCACGCCTACTTAGCTACTGTTCACGCTAAAAATGGCATAGTTGAATTGGGCCTTACTGGATAATGGGCCAGTAGCGACGGCCTAAAATATTTGAAAGGCGAATAGCTTTTGTGCCAGATGAACCTGTCAAAGGGGCAAGTTGCTACTGTCCACACCACTTTTTTCCCCGTAGCTCTTGGTCCATAATAAGTATATTGCTATTAAAATATCAAAAAATTATACTAATAAAAAATGACCTTAAGTTACCAAAAAGTAGTGTTAACTTGGGGTAGGGGTCGGCACCTAACAATGCTTCTCTTATACATTCTAAACGTTAGTTTAGTAAGTAAATTATAAGTGTATTGTTTCAACTTCACTTAACAAATAACATTAAACTAATAGCTAACTTACTAAATTATAAATTATAATATTTTCAGATTGAAGTTTTCAAATAATAAGTAAATTTTCAGTAAGTTACCATGTTCAGAATATTTGTTATGCTAGGTCTCTTCATTGTCCAACGTACTTCTTGAAACGAAATTTAAAAAACGGTAGGGGAGCAGGTGGCCCCCCCTGGCATCAGGTGAAAGTTCGTTGAAATCATTATCATTATACATGGCATATATCAGAACCCCTTGCCAGCTTCTCAAAATAATCGAAAATTAAAAAAATTTAGAACCGAAACGGCTCTTTCTGGGG
Organism: Pachyrhynchus sulphureomaculatus; assembly: GCA_019049505.1. Lineage (NCBI taxonomy): Eukaryota > Metazoa > Arthropoda > Insecta > Coleoptera > Curculionidae > Pachyrhynchus > Pachyrhynchus sulphureomaculatus. Next base: position 121,043,125 of record CM032447.1, on the reverse strand, counting down.
AAACTAGAAACTGTTAAAAATTGTCAGAAATATAATCGAACCTACCAGGAATATAACTTAATGCAGGGATTCTGCAGTCTTTGCAGAGCTTATTTTTTGTAGTAATGCTCACCAATACAATAAGAAGGGTGAGATGGAATGGGAGTCTGCCCATTTAAGTTTTATAAGGATATGAATTATGTCGTTACGAAGGTACAGTAATTTAAGTTTTGCATAGTCTTTTGAAAGAAGACTGAACATATAGATTTTAAGCCTTAGATTATTATCAATGAAAATGCCAAAATTCAATCAGTGATAGGCTTTAAGATGACATTATTAAGCTCAATGTTTAAAATTGGATTGTTACCAAATATCATCACCTAAGTTCAACCTTCGTTAAGCACCAAGCTATATGTAGTATAGACATTCAACATTGACGAAATTTGAATAAGTAAAGGAAAAATATACTTGAGTATCCTCTGTATACCAATGAGAAGAGCAGTTTGTGCATTATGTCAAAATATCATTGGTCCAATTATCTCTCTTACATACTACTTGTCATTTGCCTTTTGACTAAGTGATCTTGAAAAAATCACAAGAAATTATTCCGGACCTCAAAATATTTTATTTTAATATTTTAGAAGGAAAGGAATCTTGCCTTGCTATAGTCCAACTAAAGTAAAACACTTGATTTTTGTCTTCATTACAGGCTCAAAATATACCATCAGTAACTCTAGTAGGGCAGTTGAACTACTGTGGTAATACTATTACTGAGTGTTAAGATTATTCAGAAAGTTCTATACAATTTGTTTCATATTGAATAATTATAATAAAATGAACATTCATTACGATATGATAATAGAAAAAAAAAGAAAAATATAATTCATCTCCTAAAAAGGAACTTACTCTTACTAGCTATCTTGTAAGGAATCGAATGCTTTTCACGTAGGTAATGATTTTCATAAAAGATAATTATACCACAAATTTTTTGTATGTTCCAAACTTTTAGCGTTTTCAATCAGTTTTAGATCATGAGTCGGATTAATAGATCTCTTCTGGAAAAAGTCTAGCAATTACAGAATAAATTTAAAGCAGTTTTAATCTTCATCATTTAGAATTATGCAAATTAGGATCAAGCAGTAGTAAGATCCCCAGAGTTTTCCCTATATTTTACCTGTAATACAGCAGTTCAACAACTTTATTGGAATACCATCTGGCATCGGCCTAATATTTGCAATCTCTTATGTTTGACTATAATAGAAAAAACGACCTTTTTTTGTTATTTAGGATTAAATAGTCAGTCGCAACTGAGCGTATACGTATTATTTGCGAATAGTATGAATGAAATAGTTTTATAATGTTTAAACATTTATTAGAAAAAAAATAGCATTTTATAAAGAAACATTATTAATTAAAAAATATACAAATGGGGAAGTCAAACAACAATGAAAAAGTATTACCATTCTTCTATCTCCGACATGCTTGAAAAACTAGCATTGTCCGACTCATTTGAATTTACATGTATAATTAAAGGTTCAACAGTAACATCCACTGCCATGTCCACAGTCCACATCTTATCTTCCACCCTCAATACATGGTCGACGCATTTTCGCCAATTTTGCGTGGAAACATTAGCTATGGCATTCTGAAAAAGGTTTTGTACGTCTGCTAATTTATAGGTCGTATTGTTCCTGGCGACTTCACCTTTAACCTGTGCCTATCGGATTGAGCTCGCAATGATATGGTGGCAGGCGATAATAAATATAATAAAATAATATTACTTTTTTTGCCATTTCTTGTGTACTTGTTTTTATGTCTGAGAACGTCAAGCTTTACAAGTTCTAATAATTCTCTCTTAACGGTGTCTTTTGGAAATGAAATATTTTTTTCGGTCATCCAAGATTGGATGTCTTTTTTCAGCCAACCCAAGGTTGGAACTCGTTCTAATTCTTTGAAATGATAGATTGCGTTATCCATTACAATAACAAAACCGTCTGGTATTAAGTGTGTCATCTACGAAAACCAATCTGCAAATACATCGGAATTCATATCTTCCTGATAATCTCCTGTTTTCTTGGATACGAATATTGAGAGACCTTCCAATATACGTAATAATTAACCTGCGTCCCTTACCAGATGGCGGTTTAAGTCCAGTAGAGAGACCTTCATTGAATACTTGGCGAGCATTTTCGATATTCGCATCTTGCCAAAATTTCTTGACTGTGTACCCTTCATTTATCCACGTCTCATCTAAGTAGTATATCCTTTTTCCTTCAGAGTGAGCTTTTCTAACTTTCCTTAAATAGTCTCTTCTCCAGTATACAATTTCTCCACTCTCTGTCAATAAAGATTTTCTTTCACACTTTTTCCAATAAAAAGTCATACCTTTTAAAACACTTCATAATTTTACTCTACTCATTTTCGGTATTTCTGGGTGGCTTGTCGCAGCCTGCAGGATCATATCCAGAGTTGGAAGTCTTTTTTCCATAAAAAAGTCATGAACAATACGCGTTACTGCTTGTTTTGTGTTGTCTGTCAGCTGAAGTTCTTTTCTGCCTGGTGTCTTTTGTGGAGAGTCTATACCTCCCTTTTCTTTTCTCAAAATTCTCTAAACTGTGGCTTTACCAACTTCGGTCATTAAGGAACATTTTGTCACACAATCGTCTACACTTACATCACAGTTTTGATCGTTTTTAACGTAGTCAGAAACATTTTTAACTATACGCTTTTTAATATGGGTTAGCCGTCCGAATTTTTGGCGTTCCGCTGGAAAGGACATTTTGTTAATATACTAACTGACTTATCACTAACTGGCTTGACACTTGGGCAGGCTGCTCTAAATATGTATTTATAGTTGGGGCAACAGGAAGATATGTAAATAAAATGATTTGATCGACAATAAAATTTCGTTACAAAAGAGAATTGCTACCTGAAAAATACCTGGGAAAGATACCACGCCTCTGTTATAGGACTGCGGTCAATCCATTGGCATTTTTATTACTATCAGTTTCAGATAAATAGAGTATAAGGCCCTTGCTTAGTCGCTTAAATGAATACAAACTACATAAATCACTTTAAGTCAGTAATGAAATCGAAACTTTTCTGAGAGACCCAGATTATTACTTATGACTAACAAACTTCGCGTCTCGTTTTATAGTGAAGGTTTTTAATCAAATTTGTAGGGGTAAAGTAACTTACGACCTTATATTTTTCGCTTGTGAACTTACGACCTTTTTAACGGAATGATGGAGAGACATAAATAACAACTATTTAAATGGTATTAATATTGTACAAGCATGTAACTTAAAAATAATTTTAAATTTATGGGAAGGGAAAAGTCTTTGATATGAGTTAATTTTTTGTTAGTTCTTCTTAAAAATAAAAAACATGGCTTTCTTAATCTCAGGATTTACATAACCGGAATAACACAACACAATAACACAACAAACCAACTGCAAAACAGGAGCAGGCAAAACAATTGAAAAGAAAACATTCTTATATCTTTCTCCTCTGTCCTGTGATTTTAGTTTTATTAATATAAAGAGTATAAACAATCCTTATAGATTGAAATTTGAAATGTAGGTACTGTCCTAATCTACATGCGCTAGTTTGAACCGTGATATTAAAATTATCGACATTTTAAGAGGTAGGTACTTTAAAATCGGGGGAAGGCAGGGTAGAAATAAACCTAACTTTTTTGTACATTAAAACATACGAGGCTGGTTTGAAAAGTCCGTGCAAAGTCCGAGAGATGGCACCACCGGCGCTTATCGAGGTCATATTTAGTTAGTAGCATCTCTTGAATGAACGCACACCAAGTTTCAGCCATATTGGTCTATTTCTTTGTGTTTGGCATTCGTGTGAATCAAGGAAGTCGAGTGATTTTCAAGAAATGGACGAAAAAGAATTTCGTGTGGTGATTAAACATTACTTTATGAAAGGCAAAACGCCTCAAGAGACTAAAGAGAAGCTTGATAAACATTATGGTGACTCTGCACCTTCGATTAGAACAGTTTATAAGTGGTTTCAAAATTTTCGGACTGGCCATATGGGCACAAGTGACGCTGAACGTTCTGGACGGCCTGTGGAGGTTACGACTCCAGAAATCATTGATCAAATCCATGATATGGTGATGGATGATAGAAGAGTTAAGGTGCGTGAGATTGCTAGTGCTGTGGGCATCTCGACTGAACGGGTACATAATATTTTGCATAAACATTTGGACATGAGAAAGCTATCCGCAAGATGGGTGCCGCTATTGCTCACGCTTGACCAAAAACGGAATCGTGTGAAGTGTTGCAAGGATGGTTTGCAGCTGTTCCAGAAGAATCCGGAGGACTTTAAGCGTCGTTTCGTCACTGTGGATGAAACATGGATACATTACTATAATCCTGAGACCAAACAACAATCTAAACAATGGGTTACCAAGGGGGAATCTGCACCAAAAAAGGCGAAGACCGTTCCTTCGGCCGGAAAGGTTATGGCGACTGTCTTTTGGGATTCGCAAGGGATAATCCTCATCGACTATCTGGAAAAGGGTAAAACTATTACAGGTGAATATTATTCATCGTTATTGGATCATTTGAAAACCGAGCTGCAAGAAAAACGCCCGCGATTGGCCCACAAGAAAGTCCTTTTCCATCACGACAACGCACCAGCACACGCCTCAGCAGTTGTGGTCGCAAAATTAATGGAAATAGGATTCCAACTCGTTTCACATCCCCCCCTATTCTCCAGACTTGGCTCCCTCGGACTACTATTTGTTCCCTAATTTGAAGAAATGGCTGGCAGGACAAAGATTTTATTCAAACGAGGAGGTGATTGCAGACACTAATGGATATTTTGCAGACTTGGACAAATCCTATTATTCGGAAGGGATCAACAAACTAGAACATCGTTGGACGAAGTGTATAAGCCTAAAAGGAGACTATGTCGAAAAATAAAAAAGGTTTACCCCAAACACATAAGTAGTTTTTATTTTTGCACGGACTTTTCAAACCAGCCTCGTACATGCCAAATTATAAATTTGTTACGAAAATATAGTGCCCTTTACTGAATAGGACTGGGTGAACCGCTTTCGAGTTAAACTTATTTAAAGATTACCTTGCACGGCAAAAAAAAAACGCACATCGTGACAGTGGTAAAAGTAACAGGAAACATAACTAACAATAACGGGATTAATAAAACATTCTTTGTGCCATTTCTTCGGTGGAGGGTAACCTTTAAAACCAGTTTATTTCAAGAACGGCTCATCCGATCTTGCGGGGGTATCTTTTTTTTTCGTAAAAAGTATTGAGTATTGAGTTTATATAATTTGACATAGAAAAATATAAATTTCAATGTACAAAAAAGTTAAAGCCTTTCTCTAATTTTGAAGTCCTTGTTAAAATGTCGACAATTTTGTTTACCCTGTTAAAATGTCGACTGTTCAAATCGATGCATGCAGTTTAGGACATTTGCTGAATTTCAAGTTTCAATCTACAACAGTTTCGCAAATAATGAATAAAAATCTTTTTCCGGTTGTCCTCTTTGGGGGGTTGTAGTTCGATAATGAGAGAATATAAAAAAAAATTATATGACGACTGACCTTATTTTAACCCAATCTACTCGATCCTAAATTATTGACCATGCCTTTTGGAACAGCCTGTATAATAAAAAAAAAAGTTAGGGGCGACAATTAGGAGCATTTCAGGGAGCTTTTATCACATTTTTGTTAATCAATATGAGAAGCAAGGTTTTATGTTTTTTTTAATGTAATGTCTGTACTGTTTAACATACTTTTATGTTTTTTTTTTTATTGTTTTTTTTGTTCCTTACTGCTAAATAATTATTGGTGGCAATGATACGAACAACTAAGCACTTTAGTTTATTTACCTTATTATTAGTTTATTTGCTTTACTGTATACGAGTAGCAGTGCTTACAGGAATGCATATTTAAAAAATAATAATATACTTTGAATAGACAGCTATTTTTAGTGTTCCGTACGGAACACTTGTAAAATCACTTCGGTATCTGTCCGTCTGTCCGTCCGTCTGTCCGTCCGTCTGTCCGTCCATCTGTCCGTCCGTCCGTCCGTCCGTCTGTTTGACCGTCCGCCCATCTGTCCGTCCGTCTGTCCGTCCGTCTGTCTGTCTATCACACCCGATTTTCTCCGAAACTATTTGACAAAAAAAGTTGAAATTTGATACTAATATAGGAATTGATGGTCTCATCAGAGTAGTGTATTTTCGAAAGTTAAATTTTGGCTGAAGGGGTTAGTTTTAGGGGGTGAAATCGGAAGTGAAAAAAATCTCGAGTCACTAGGTCATCGAGTGGAGTGTCAAATGAAAGCTTGTTAAAACACGAGTTCAAAAATGTATATAATGAAATAATTACGCACACTTTTCTTTGTAATAATAGGCGTTTCGGTTAATGATGACGATGATGATTTTCGGTGGTCAGGGCGCATCGACGGCTATGATCATTTAGCGCCCAAGAATTTGAGAATTTACCATTAATGGGTTAAACTCTGAAGTTGAATTCTTTTAGAAATCCTATTATGTTATCTTTCAGAGTAGAAAAGGAGATTATATTAGTGGAGACATTTGGAGGAATGCTGTGTTTAACTCTCAAGTTATGATGTAGATTGGATTCAAATAAGTGAGCTACAGATAGAGGGGAGTCACAAATGGGACAGGTTGGAGGGGGTTCTGTCTTTAGCAAGTAAACGTGAGTCGAATAAGTGTGACCTGTTGCCAATCTTCTCATTAGTACGTTATGTCTACGATCAATTGCCATGATGTTTAGGGGACGGAAGAGATTTGGTTTGTTGGGCCACAGTTTATTGTTTGGGTCCTCCAAGTCCAATTTGAGTTGGAAAAGAGAATATTGTAGATGTTTTAGAAATATGTTAAAGTCGGAAAAGTGGTTTTCTCCCACGTTGTGGCAGCCTCTTTCGATGGCAAGTTTTGCCAAAGAGTCCGCTCTATCGTTGTGAGGGTTACCAATGTGGCTGGGTAACCAAAACAGGGATATCGTACGTTTTTTGAGGAAAGCAGTATACTTTAGGTCCGAGATCTGTCTTATGTAGTTAAATTCCAGTTTTCTGGAACGAAACGGTGTTTCGGTTAATAATGTCGATTTTGCTAAGAGATGGCGTTACTAATACACTTGTTGGTATAGACTAGTGACATCTATGGCGTTTTGGAAGGTAAACATAGGCCATCAAAAGCCAGTTCGTTATTAATTGTCATTGAAACATAGTTCTTCATAGCCTTGAATATTTCGTACCAAAAAGACGTTTTGAGGGGAAGTTTAATAACCTTCTTTCATTTGAAGAAAACGGCTGCTGAAAGTTATCGATTGTTGGTTGAAGCTTAGGGTGAACATGCTCCAACCCAAAAAACTTGGGTAGACCCAGGCCAGCTTTCAACATCACAACCAGTGCGCAATATAGAGGGAAAGAAAGCTTTGCTGGGTATTTGCTAGGATAGTAAACGAGATGTGTATTACGAACTACTGAAACCTGGTGAAACGATTTCTGGCGATCGATACCGACAACAATTGTTAAAGTTGAACTGAACATTGAAGGAAAAATGACCAGAATACGCCCAAAGACACGATAAAGTCATTCTTCAACATGACAATGCTCGGCCCCGTGTTGCAAAATGTGTTAAAAACTATTTGGAAAATATCAAATGGGACATTCTAGCCCACCAGCCGTATTCACCGGACTTAGCCCCTTCAGATTACCATTTATTTCGATCGATGCAGCACGGACCTTCAGAACAACACTTACATTCTTACGAAGAAGTGAAAATTTGACTTGATTAATGGTTGGCCTCAAAAGATGAAAAAATTCTTCTTTTGCGGAATCCATTCTTTGACAGAAAGATGGGAAAAAGTCATAGCTAACGATGGGCAATACTGTGATTATTAAGGTAATTCATTTTGTGATGGAAATAAACTCTTAAATGCCGCAAAAAAATCGACATTATTAACTGAAACATCTAATATTTTTAAAAAATCGTGAAAAATCGCTGTCCCCCCCTTTGTCTCGAAAAATACTGATCAAAAAATTTTGAAAAAATTCTGGAATATTCTCCACGGGGTGTAGATTGAACGAGAATTATCACGAGTGCATTACCTTTAATAATTTATCTGGTATATAAAAGAAAAATTCAAGGTCATCAATTTTCAGTAAAGTAAGAATTAAAATTTTTCCGTTGTTTTGGCCAAAATTTAAATTTTTGATTTTTAAAAACTCAATTAGTTTTTGCCTTGCATTGGACCCAAAAGAATCAGTCAAGGGAAAGTAACATGTAAACTGAATTTTTTGTTGTGGTTTTACTCAAAATAAGAACAGTTATTTAAAAAAAAATGTATTAAAAATTAAGAAAAAGGTAGGTACGCAGTGACGATAATAGGGAATCAAGTCGGAACAAAGTTTACCACTAGCGCGCTCTCTTGCAATACACCGTCTAAACCGTTAAATATGGAACAATATCTTGTAGCAAAGAATATAATAACAAAACTTTGTTGAAAACTCATTTGTTGTGTGTTTTGTGAAGTCATTGATCATTTTATACCTCCGAAACAAAAAAATTTTATTTCAAAAGCAATCAACGTACGGAACACTAATTGCGCAAGTTCAACTTGCACTTAACCGGTTTTTTTTTTATCTATTTTAAATAATCTAAATAAAGTATTTTCGGTAATCTAGGGGAACGGTAAGTTTTGCGGTTTAGGGTGTTTAGCCAGTTTAAATGAAATAGTAGGATTGACAAATCATACAAGTAATTTTATATTTATTATCGTATAAAGCCTCTAAAGCTCTTCCGCAAATTATCCGAACGTCTTTTAAGTCGACCTTTCATCTCATATCCTTGGTTTTAGTTGAAATTGTACTAAATTCTACCAGATTATAAGTGAAGGGCAATCTCGTAGGAATATCCAACAAATCAAGATTTCCTGTCAGAGAGACGATAATGCCAAGGGAATGATTGTGAAAAGGATAAATATTTTTATATAACATGAAGAACGTATTGACGTGAAATTTTTGCCTTGAATGTATGGCCTTGGCAAGGAATTAACAAAACATTTTTTTCCAGCTAATATGAAGGGTGGTTAGTCTTACACAGCGTATTTTATGGAATTTTGCACACATCTTATCGTAAAGTTTAGGTACCAAACATACATTGGCTATGTCTGTCATCTAAAATAGTATAATCTTCTTGAAATGCCATATCCGGATACGGACGTAGGCGACCTTGTCGCCTTTGCCTGTGGTTGGTTCCTTTTTTAAATATTTCCACAGACAAAGTGGGGCTTACAGTTTAATGCCGGTTACGAACGGCCAAAAGTGAGAGGGCGTTACTAGACATGATACCACGAGTGGTTTGCTGTTGCCTTCCGAGAGAGGCAACCGTCATGTTGTAAATTTTATTTTTTATACTATTTTATTATTTATTCATCTTGTTTTATTATTATTTCCCTAGCTCAAATATGGACTCGGGTCGCTGGCGTAGCAGGTAGACACCTTAACCACCACGCTATGGTCGCCTCTAAAAAATAATATAATGCCCAATAAAATTAACGATTAAAAATGTATTTGATGCTTCTCTAGAAAAAATATCTGCCACAAATATGAAGAGTAGTGTTCATAAGACACAACATACCTTTTAATCAGCGGTGCAACCGTGTTCAAGGGGCGAGGGAGGTATATGGCTACAAAGGACATTCTTTCAGGTAACAGGGAGAATATTAAAGGAGGAACCAACTACACCCAGAGGGTCATCAAGTTACAAACAGAGGAAGCGAAACCCTCTTGCACTGAAGTTTCCAATACAATAAACTGAAGATCGATGATCAAAGTGCTCATTTTTTTTAAAAAAAGAGAACCCCCAGTAAACAAAAATTCCGTTTCTAATGGGTATATTTCGGACATCTATATTTGCCGGCCTCAGTAGCGCGGTGGGTATAGAACCTGGTTCGAATCCGGCGTTAGCGGCTGAGTGTTATGACGTTCTAAGTACAAAAAAAAATTAAATTGTATATCTGGGAGTAGTCGCTCAACGAGCGATCGAAAGGATATTGGTTACATCATTGAGGGATAGGCTGGCTAATGAAGAAATTGGAAGAAGGTCCAAGATAACTGATGTAGCTGAGAGAGTGAGCAAATTGAAGAGGAGCTGGGCGACTCACATTACTAGACTCTCTGATAATCGATGAACTTAGAGAGTAGTCAAATAGAGGCCCTGAAACGGAAAAAAAAAAGAAGTAGAGAACGCCTACAAACCCGCAGGTCTAGCGACATTAAAAGACTAGACAAGATCGAAGAAGATGGACGAACTTAGGAGAGGCTTATGTCCGACATATATATATATATATATATATATATATATATATATATATATATATATATATATATATATATATATATATATATATATGGTTCAAATTTAGCATTTGATATTAGTACACTAGTAGATTTAGTTTTTATGAAATAAGGTGTTATTACGATCTAATGTAATAAAATCGTACGGACTCCTTATTATGAATATAGTTAAAATTGTGTGTGGAAGGAACTAAAATATATTCTAGCAATAAACAAACTATCATTCATAAAATCGTTTCCCACCAAATCGATGATCCATTAAAAACTCAATGAGTAAAATAAAGACAAGCAGAAAACATTGGTTAAAATTGCAACCCTGTCTTGTGTCAAAAAATTACCTTACACCGCTAGAAAAGCTGAATGATCGCACGTGGGCTGGTAGTAAAACCTGCTGTGGATACGTGCTGGCGTTCTCGCTTATATTTGTTAATTTTAATAGCAGGTTATATGTGGTTATATATAACTATTAACGCACAAATTTAGAAAATATTCACGTGTTTCTTCTAAAACTATTTACTTTCTTCTCTATTAGCTAAAATTATACACTTCATATTGGATTTTTAATGAGATCGAGAAAGGCAGTAAACCAAAGTATTTTTTAAATTTTGAAGTATGGCAACATATATATATATATGTATATATATATATATATATATATATATATATATATATATGTATGTATATATATATATATATATATATATATATATATATATATATATATATATATATATATATATATACATATATATATATATATATATATATATATATATATATATATACATATATATATATATATATATATATATATATATATATATATATATATATATATATATGTATATATATGTATATATATGTATATATATATATATATATATATATATATATATATATATATATATATATATATATATATAGATATATACATATGTATGTACATATATATATATATATATATATATATATATATATATATATATATACAGTACAATCCCGATTATCCGAATCGCGATTATCTGAAATTCGGCTTATCCGAAACAAACTGTTAAAAAAGCAAATGGTATTCCCATTAAACGAAAAAATCCCCATTATTCGAAACAGACGGTGAGTGGTTTCCTTAACGCGTCGGTGACTCCCCAGCGTCTAGAATTTCAACGCTGTCTATGTTTTGGTTAGTCGACGAGTGTTATAAGTTACTCATTACGTCTATTATTATCGCAGAGGTAATAGTTTCGTTTTAATAGATATTTTACAAAATGGAGCGTCATAATAATAAGCGTAAACGTGTTGTTATTACTTTAAAAGAGAAACTTGAAGCAATTCAACGTTTAGATAATGGTGAACTTCTTAAAAATATAGCGAAGGATTTAGGTGTAGCCGTGAGTACAGTTTCAGAGTGGAGAAAAAATTGCGAAAAACTTGAAAAATGGTGTAGTGTTTTGTCATCGCCCACACAGGTACGAACAAGTATGAAAAGCGGTGAATACCAAAAAATGGATGATTCTTTATTTTTATGGTTTACACAGAATCGAGAACGTGGAATACCAATTTCAGGAACAATTTTAAAACATAAGGCAGTGAGTTTAAGCGAAGAGTCGCCGGTTATTGAAGCGCCTGTAAATTTTTCTGCAAGTGATGCATGGTTAGACAGGTGGAAAAGAAGACATGGTGTACGTCAACTGAAAGTTTGTGGAGAAAGATTGTCGGCTGATGTATCTGCTGCAAAAAAATTTGCAGAGAATTTTGAGCAACTTATGAAAGAACATGGTTTACAACCAGACCAAATCTATAATTGTGATGAAACAGGCTTGAACTACAAAACGTTGCCGTCAAATACCTTAGCTTCAAAAACGGACGCTGGAGTACCTGGTTACAAACGTAGCAAAGAACGTATTACTGTTCTTGCACGCAGTAATGTTTCTGGAAGACACAAACTCTCATTATTATGTATTGGAAAGTCAGTTAATATTCGTCGCAATGCTTTTCCTGTTTTGTATAAAAATCAAAACAATGCCTGGATAAACGCGACTCTATTTAAAGACTGGTTTTTTGGAGATTTTGTTCCCAAAGTGGAACTTTTTTTAAAAGAACATGGAAAACCTAGAAAATATATTCTGTTACTAGATAACGCCCCCACTCACCCAAGTGCGGAGTAACTTGAAAGTGGGGAAATAAAAGCAATGTTTTTGCCCCTGCTGTAACTTCTCTCATTTAGCCCATGGATCAGGGTGTATTGGAAAATTTAAAACGCAATTACAGGCGTTTGTTATTGGAGCATATTTTAGAAGAAGTAGATGAAGGTGGCAATCTTACTGATTGTCTAACAAAGATAAATTTGAAAAATGTTATATATTGGATAGCTTCAGCCTGGAATCAAGTAAAGAGCAGGACTCTAGAAAAATCTTGGTCAAAATTGATTCCACAAGAGGAGAGACATTCCTCAGAGGCAGAAACAGAAGATAATGAAAGTTTACATCAAATTATTACAAGAATATCAGGATGTGAAAGTGTTACGGAAACCGATGTTTGTGAATGGTTAAACAGTGATAGCGTGGAAGATGAAATGACTGACCAAGAATTAATTAAAAGTGTATGCAAAATGCTAAAAAATAGACAGTGTTGACAATGATGATAACGAAGTAGAAGCCACTGACAATATTCCAGTAAAAATGTCACATTCAGAAGGACTAGAGGCCCTAGAAAAAGCGTTAACTTATGTAGACAACAAGAAAATGCAACCGCCGCGGACGTTTTGCTTATCAAACGTTGGAGAGACATTGCAGCCAAAAAAACAGAACTAACGCAAAACGAGTGCAGTTAAAAATTACCTCATTTTTAAGACATTGAAGTTAAGAATGAAACTGTTTTATTTTCGATTTTCCGTACATATACATAAAATAAGTAAACTAATTGTTCTATTCTTTGTTTTAATGAATACCTATGTACGTAATGGCATATCGTATAAATGCTTTTAAGTCAATCTGCAATGTTGTATTCATTCTAAACTTTCTAAAATTCGGATTAACCGAAATTTCGATTATCTGAAATCACTTTGGTCCATATTATTTCGGACAATCGAGATTCTACTGTATATATATATACATATATATATATATACATATATATATATATATATATATATATATATATATATATATATAGATATATATATATCTGTCTAGTCAACCAGTTTTCAGTCTAGCTTTGATGTGTGATTACGTTTTAATATATAGTATATATTTGTGACAATATGTGTTTTATTTTTATATTTGCGATTTGTATTAATTATTACTTAATTTTAGAAAATATCTACAAAAAAGATAAAAGTACTTTATTTATTATGATGGTGATTCATTTCTAATTAATATGAAAGGAAAAAAATATTATGTATATTTTCTAATTTTTTTATACTTATAAAGTATCAAACAATTTAATAAGACGAAAGAGTTTTCAAATAGCGTACTCTATTTCTTTGCATGCTCGAATACCGACTGCTAAATAACACGTCTTACGACTTAATAAAGACCTGTGAGAAATTCTGTCTTGAAGTTGCTGTAACCAAATAAAATTTAACACTAAGAAATCAATAGCAGTTTTCTCTTAATGGCCCAACATAATTAAATCGAGTCGCTCTATCCCACTAGACTCGTAGCTAAATTTGATGTGCCCTTAATAACATATATATCTTGGCATAATAGCGTTACACTTCTATTAGACATACTGAGATTATACAGTATCATTAGACTCTAAAAATCTAACGTAAGTGGTTATATGACAGATTTTATGTCATGTAGATACTTATCTTCTCAAGAATTACCCAAGAGTCCTAAAAAATTGCACAGAAATACAAAGACACCCGCCCTGATAATATATATATATATATATATATATATATATATATATATATATATATTATATATATATATATAATATATATTAAAGAAACACTAAAAATAACAATTTCTTTTCAAAAAAAGCAAAACTGAATGACAGCAAATCAAAATTAATATTACAATATATAATCGATATATATATATATATATATATATATATATATATATATATATATATATATATATATATATATATATATATATTGAAGATCATGTATTATGACTATAAAAGGTTTTTTTTGGATTTAGTAAATTTTTACTTTGCCAAATTAAAGGAATAACTGGCTGGAACGAATTATCGTTCCTAATTATATTACTCTAAATCGTTGGTTCCCAACCGGTGGGTCGTGACCCACAAGGGGGTCGCCTTGGCTTTTTTGGGTGGTCACCGGTTATAAATTTTAAAAACCAAAATTATATTTTAAAATTTAAAGGTAGGTGTAAAAATGTTAAAAATTTATTTACGCTTGGCAACCCTTGAGATATGTGACGTAATCAGTGGGCGGCTGGCGCATGCACCTCCCTTTATCCCTGGCGAAATTCGACTTATTTATCTGATATCTTATCTTAGGTCAGCTAAACAAGCTAAACTGCAGGGTAAGGAAACACACATTATTCACTTCAGAGATAATATCCAGGCATTCGTATTAAAGCTGCAAAACTGGCGCCGTAAAGTAAATCTGGGAATCTTTACCATGTGTGAACACTTTTGCACCAGTCTAAAAAATTGAAGACGGGAATTATAGATAATCTAAGATTAATTAATAAATTAAAAGTAAGATAATTTTCTGAATAAATGACCATAAATGAAAATCTAAATGAATAAAGACGTTTTTTAAAATTAATTTCAAAGAAGATATCAAAAAAGTAATAAAGTGAGGAAAATAGGAATAGAATAAGAAACAAGAAAAAATAAGAATAAATAGGAAAAACTAAAAACGTGGATAAAAGGAAAAATAAGTTAAATTATGTGAAATGTGAAAAAAAGGAAAAAATCTTGAAAAATATGATAAATATAATAAGAAAAACGGAAAAGTAAGACCAAATAGGAAAAACTAAAAACGTAGATAAAAGGAAAAATAAGTTAAAATGTGAAATGTGAAAAAAAGAAAAATTTTTGAAAAATACGATAAAATAACAAAATAAGAGAAATAAAAAAAATCAGAAGAGATTCCAAGAAAATTGGGAAGAAAACTAAAAAAAAAGAAAGGGAAAATAATAATTAGAGAAAAAAGGAGAATTTTAAAAAGAAGGCAGAATAGGAGAGAAATAAAGAAAAATTTAAAAAAAGAATTAAAAATTTATTAAAGTAACAAAAAATATGATACAACAGGGGAAAAGCGGAAAAAATTGGAAAGAAAACATAGCCAGGCCGATTGGCGCAGTGGGCTAAGGAGCCTGCTGTTGATCAGGAGGTCAGAGGTTCGATTCCGTATGTCGGCTGGGGGTTGTGAGTGTTCATAGGTAGTAGTTGTTTGCAGAAATGCAAAAATAACGTCCGCGGCAGCACTACCGCGTTGTCTAAAAGATGCCGTGAAATACAAAAATGTATGTTTCGGAACTTGGACAACGTTGACGGGTATTACGACATCCTCGCCGATATCCTTGGGATATGGAAAAAGGGTAAAATCCCTACTGAGGCGGGGAGGTGAGCGATAAAAAAAAATAACCACTTTCAAGCCCTTGCTGGTACTTACCTCTGCGAAAGTGGATTTTCAACTCTTCTGCAGATCAAGATATTTCAGATTGGCCTGAACAAAATCTCAACCAAAAATTGGTAACTCTTGTTAAGCAGATGTAGACGCAATAATCACATTAATCATTAATACTTAATAATTAATACTTTATAAAAAAATATCACGGTTAAGTCCTAAATTATATTTTTTCAAACCCTTTATTTTTTATTTTATTGATCCAATATGGCGGATGGGAAAGTGGGGTCGCGAATATTAAAGAAAAAATCTAAAAATTGTTACGATTAAAAAAGGTTGGGAACCACTGCTCTAAACTAATAAAAATCTGAAAATAATTCAAATATGATAGGTAAAACGAAGCACGTAAACCTATTGCGGATGTGTATTTATCACCATGCTAAAATTATTAACATAACATTTAAAAATGATTTAAAATATGAATTAATTTTTCTCTCTATAGTTGTTAAAATTTACCTGCTGTTAAAGCATTCAGATACAAAACAGTTCTTGTTTTTTAGAAAAATAGGTACTGGATTTTTAGTTTGCTTGAAATTCACATATTGCCCTTTTTGGTCAATTTGTTTACCACTTTCTTCTAAAATTAAAATCATGTAATATTGGAAGTAAGAAATTACAATAAAAGATTCATTTATTATTCGGTCTATCTCGTATAAATATTTAATGGTATAATATAAAACAGGTGTTCAATAAATTAATTGGTTAACCGACAGATTAAACTCAAAATAATGTCAGTATAACATAGTAGCCATAATACGAGTAAAAATGTTTCTTGTATACATGTAAAGCTAAAAAATATGAAACGTTGAAAATTAGAAACATTATTGTTCTGAATATCGCAACATGGCGGTAAATATATTTAGTGAAAAAATATATAAACCGTTTAACGAGTTTAGTTGGATGGATTGTTTAAAAAGGAATGCCTAGAGAACAGTTCAGAGTTTCAATATCTTTTGAGCTACTTCTTCCTAGGTTCTTTAAAAAACATTCTGTTTTGACATACAAACCACCTATAATTCATTAAAACTTTATTGCTTATAGATTTTTTTACAGAAAAGTACACCAAATCCAAGAACGTTTTAATACAATGCTGAAAATCTATAAACGTAAAAAAACGTCTCTCTCATGAATTATTTGTGTTTTATTTGTCTAAAATGTGGAAAGTCGATTGTTATTTACAGAATATATAAAATATTTCAAAAAATTCTAAACCTCGGGGAGTTTACCACCTGAAAACTTCTCTTAACAGGGGACGCCGAGCAGAAAATCTGACCGTTATTAGGGCATTTTTAAAGTGAATGGAGCAAAAATGAAGCGAAATATTAAAATTTATTGAAAGTAGTTGGAAAGTTGACAACCATGAGGGTGTATGAAAGTAAAAAAATATCTCATAAAGAAAATATAACCCTTCAAAATCCCATAAAAAAGCGACCGTTCATTAAAAATATTCGTTATCACTTTTTTTCCATTAAAAATAAATTTCGGATACCCTCACATTCTTTCCGGATATTAATTTAATAATAATGATTTATTTTAATTAATAAATACGGTCAGGATATACTTCAAGAGCTGACCATGTTTTCTAATAATTTTGGTATTTAAAATTGACTAAGAATTTTTTGTGTCTTTTTACTGTCAGCTTTTGTCTTTAAATATACGCTTAACTTAAGTATAACGAAAAAATTATAACAAATAATAATAACCTAAGTGCCCGTCTTCTTTCTCAGCCTGTGTTCATCCACTTCTGAATGTAGGTCTCTTCCAAAACCTTCCATACGCTTCTATCCATTGCAACTTGTGTCCAGTTCGTTTCTGCAATCCTCTGGATGTCATCTCGCCATCGCTTTTGTGGTCTTCCCACAGGTCTTTTGGTCTACTTTGGTCTCCATGTTAACCATTTATTAGTCCATCTATTCGGATCTTGTCTCGCAATGCCCATTGCTATTTTAGCCGTACCATTTTTTCCCAATATCTCCGGTACTTTTGTTCTTTCTCGGATATCTTGGTTTCTAAGGCTTATTCCAAGCCTTGCTCTTTGAGTGATTTGGAGCTTGGTAGCCGACTTGCGAGTTAGTGCCATAGTTTCTAGACCATTAGTAAGAACAGGTATTATAAAACTATTAAAAGCTTTTCTTTTAAGATTTATTAGGACTTAGTTACATGTTTCAGTTTACCGAACGCTGCTCATCCAAGACTTGGTCGTCTGAAGATTTTCGCATCTTGGTTCTCTTTCCATAATTGGATCTTGTGTCCTAAATATATGTACAAGGGCACTTTTTCGAGCAATTGGTTGGCAACAGTCGCATCTACGTCTCGGAGACTTATTATTTTGGTTTTATTTGCGTTAATTTCTAGTCTAACCTTTAAGGAAGCCCCATGAGTTCATGCAACATGATTCGAAGTTCCTTTGTTGTTTCGCTAATAATGAAAATGCCATCTGCGAACCTTAACTGGTTGAATCGTACGCCATCTATGTGTGTTGGATCCAGAACTGTACAGTGTTTTACAGAACTTCTGCACGGTCGCAATGATTTCATCGCGGCTGTTGACTGTGATACTTTGTTCATTCTTTATTTTGGTAATCTTTGTTTTACCTCTCGAGAATTTAGATCGTAAGACCTTCATGTTCTTGTTTTCTTCTATGGTATTCTTTATGAGTTTTGTGTTAAATTCTCGTACATCCTTTCGGGTATTTCTATTAATTTCGTTGTTTAATTCTCTGTATGCTTCAGTGTTTTGATCCATTTGTTTTTTTTCCTCAATTAGGTTTTTTGTTCTTAAGCTGATTTTTTCCAAGCTTCTCTTTTTCTTTGAACAAATATTCCTTGTAGCCACTTGTACACTCGTAGTTGTTTTTTTTTCCGCAATATCATTTATTTCCAAAGGTATAAGATATTTAGGATCGCCTAGTTCGGAATTCAGAATTGGAATTTGTCTATATTTTGATTAGATTAGGCAATGTTGGAAATCGCCGTTTTTGTACTAACCTTGTTCTTTCGAACTTGGTGTTAATTTTTATAGTTGCCCTAACAATTCCATGATCGCTATTCGTTTCCGGTTCATGATGATGTAATCTATCGCATTTTTTACGATGCCGTTGGGGCTTTTCCAAGTCCACAATCTTTATAGTGACTTTTGGAAAAAGGAGTGTCCTTGGGTCAGTTAAATTTAAGTATAATGTTCACAATCATGTGAATATTGGAAAGTTATTTTAGTTTTAAAAAAATACCCCGTTAAGAAAATACTGTGATGTAAACAAATGCAAAGTATGATAGTTCGTTAAAAATATTCACTTTTACTTCTTTCCTTTTCTTGCTAAATGGAAGTACTGTGTTTATGACAAGAATTACTCTACGAGATTTCTTTCTTTATGTTTTTCAGCATTTTCATGCATTTCTTCATGTTTTAGGGTCTCCAGCTTACGAAACACATAGTCCCGCATTACCGCCCATCCCTCTGTCTCCCCCTTGGCCCGATAACTCTCGAACTAAATGAGATATCGATTTTAAATTGGGTACATATATATAACTCAAAATAGGAATGAAACCTACAGTTTTTAGGCAATACCACTAAATGGGTTGAGGGTGAAAGCAGTGTGGCTGAATAAATTTTGTTAATTTTCTATATCATTGTGAGAATTTTTCTTAGGTTTAAGTTTATATAATGAACGAACTCTAAGCATTATTATTTCTAGTTAAGTATGTAAGGAGTTATACGGAAGGGGGATGATGCTAGAGGGGTTGCTTCTTATATATCGTCTTAGACGTCTTTTGCAGGATCCTTGGAGTCGATGAATCTAAATATTATATTATATTATTTTTTCATTATTTTAAATTAGTTATAGACAAACATATAAAGGGGTAATAAGGTGAGAGAGGGAGTTAGAGAGGTTAATTCGTACATATCGTATAATAAGTACTGTACAGGGTTTTTTGAACCGAGGAATCTGAAAATAGTTATTTTGAATCTTAGCGTAGTAGAGTAGAGAGAATAACAGATTTCCGTTATAAATATCTTTGAAGTTTTTTCTCTGCGCAGCTTCTTTTGGTGTTTAACATTTGCCCATAAATATATATCATTTAAAATATGTATCGTGGTATTTGGATTAAGTTATTTTTGAGTATGAGAACACAAAATTAAGTACTTGATTTTAAATTAGGTAACTACTAGGTAAATCACTTTACAAATCTTTTCCTCCATATAGAAACGAAATTAAAAAAATTTTAAACGGAATTAACAAATATGGTCATGATTCACTTTAATAGTATGTAGTAAATAATAGTTACAAATACGTTTTCCCTAAAATCGACCATACTTAACGAAAAAATTACTGTCCAGCATTACAACCATATATAGACATTTTGTTTGTCTCTTTTAGCAATACACAGCAATACACAAAAACGGCTGAACAGATCTCCACGCACTTCTGCATGACGATAAGATAGATACAGGGTATGCTTATGGGCTGTATGTATGTATGGATAAGGTAGATATAGGGTATGCTTATGGGTTGCATACAGGGTATGCGTATGGGCTGTATGATGAGCAAAAAAAAATCGGCTCAAACTATTTGGCTTCACTTAATAAGGATCTTAGAATTTAGTGTTCATATATTTTTACGAATTTTTATCGTCTGAAAGCTCATTCTATTCTCTTTTTAATAATACCAAATTCCATAGCATACCTCATGCATCTTACTGATTAAAACAATTGAAAATAGGAGTAAGAGAAAGGAAAAAATTAAACAAATTTTAAGTTTAACAATTAAATTTATTGATAAAAACCAAAATCAGTATTTTATATTACCCCCCCCCCCCCCCCTAGCCCTTATTACTGTGGGTGAGCTTTTTCACCACTGTCTGTAGGATTATTCCCCACTCTTCCGCCATTAAGTCCCTCAGCGATGCAGGGGCTGGATTTCTGGCTAGCTTCTGTTGAGGCACGAAGCTATCGTCAAAAAACCCAGCGTAAGGAACGACGCGTTCCTGCAGGTTCTCCTCGATGTACCGGTGAGCAGTTAATCCACCGCCACGAGTCTCATCAGTCACGAAAACCAAATCGGTTTTCGCATCCAGTGAGATGCAGAGAGAGCATAAGACCATGACAGAACGTCCTCCGTAGGCGACCGTTTCAGCAATGCAGTACTGCGCATAGTGCTCCCCAAGCCCCCTATAGATTCGTCTTCTTCCATCATTGCCATCTAGACACATTCGGGACTCGTTGGAGAATAAAACGGAGCGCCATTGCTCTAACGTTTAGTCGACATGTTTTCGGGCAAATCTGAGTCGCGCTTGTCGATGGGCTACTGACAATTTGGGTCCGTTCGCTGGTCTCTTCGGAGTTAGGTTAGCTTCTTTAAGTCTTCTTGTGACTCTCCAATGACTGACCGCCCAACCACGAACTTGTCGGAGGTCTTGCTGGATCTCAACTCCGGTCAAGTGACGGTTTCTTAGAGTTGTGTTGACAATGAAGCGGTAGTCTCTCTCCGAGGTACACACACTTTTTTCTAATCCTGGTCTCCAAGTAAAGGCTCTAGTCTCTTGGTAACGTCTATAGACAGCTGACTGGCTCAGGTGCAGTTGCGCACCGTTGGCTACCCCCGTCTTGCAATAGGGCAATAACTTGTGCCGTTTCTTCCGGGGTGGTAGCCATTTCCCGTTGACGTAATTAGTAAGCAGGTATAGCAAAGATGTTGACGGTTCAAGTTCCGATACAGGAATGATAGGAAAATACAG
This sequence comes from Pachyrhynchus sulphureomaculatus, assembly GCA_019049505.1. NCBI lineage: Eukaryota > Metazoa > Arthropoda > Insecta > Coleoptera > Curculionidae > Pachyrhynchus > Pachyrhynchus sulphureomaculatus. The sequence goes on along the minus strand of CM032447.1, from coordinate 121,021,424 downwards.
TTGCATGTGTTTTTATAGGGATGAATAGCTCGCAACGAGTATGTTGCTGAGTGAGCAAAAACGGTTCTATTGAGTAAAACTGTTTTAATCAGTGAAACTTTTTGAAAATCCAAATGTTTCTGGTATTATTGGAAAGAGTAGAAAATCAGCATTCTAATGATACTAAAAATATTACCACTGTTTGAAAATTAAATTCAAGGATCGATTAAATGAAGCAGAATCGTCTGAGCCGATTTTTTTGCTCACTAGTGTAGTATTGTCATTTTTATAAAAATCATATTTCACAATAACGCATCGTCCTGTTTTTACCGCAAAACGCAAATGGATCTAAAAATTTTCTTATCAGCTCGCAGTCCATATTTGAAAACAAAGGTAACTTTCGAAAACAAAATCCATTTGATGATTATGGAATATGATGACAAATGGTGTTTGTTTTATAAAAAAATAGTGATAGGCGTATAGATATGTCATAAAAGGAGGTCCGATAGGGCCAAAAATTATACTAACACGATGTGAGTAGCCATGGTATATGGACAATCTTAACTTTCTTGAATTCTTTATTTTCAAGCGTTGCGGCCGGTTTCTTGCAAGTATACTCCTATTAATATTTAGAATTATTCATAAATTTTAACATTTCATTAAAAAAATGTAAGGATTGATTTAAAAAATCTCAAAATCTGCTATAGCTTTATCTCATGTATTTAAGACACAACTCCATTCCAGAGATTTTTAGAATTTTACATTAAAATTTTTGTTTCTCATAAATAAGATATGAAGTTTTTCAAATGAATACTACTACTAATTCTAAACACTAATATAACCTTTCTATTTAAATCAAATAGTCAGTCAAAAATAGGCGGTCGAGCATTTTTCGCAAGGAAGACTAGATTTTAATTTTCATTTTGACATTCGTTATTGTACTATCGTACTTCTAGTGTAAACAAAGGCAGAAAATAAAATATAACTTGAAACTACGATTTTTAAATGCTACTCTTAAAATTTTTTAGAGTTCTGCGGTGAGAGACAGTTGTCGATACCCTAAGATTACAGTATAGAAGCAATATGGTAGACAAGAAGACATAGAGAGAATAAAATCCTAATGAATACTGGATGAAACCTCCAAATTTTTATTTTGTTTTATTACCGAAAATATTCTTAATTGTGTGCGGAATATAGAATTCTTTAGAGGCTCCTCTTAATAGTAAATCTGATCTTGATTTTAGGTACAAAAAATGACCGGTCAAGTGCAAGTCGGACTTGCGCAGTTAATGTTCCGAACGTTGATTACTTATAAGGGAAATTTCCAAAATTTTTTTTTAAGAAAATTCCATTTCATTAGAAAGTTATAGCATTAAATGTGACCTGGCGTCGAATTGGGACCGCTACCTGTCTCATTGCACTGTCTGCAATATTACTCAGTCAATTTTTAATATTTTTTAACTTTTTTTTAAAATCTTAATAATTACTTTTTCTACTGTCGAGAGGTTTTTTTATTTTTCTGATAGTCAATCTTTTACAAATAATTAAACATACATTTTTTGGTCGAAAATTGCTACTAAAGGTTGAAACGCCGTAAATTTGTTATTTTTGAAGAAAACACCCCAAATGAGTTTTCAATAAAGTTTTTTTCCGATCTTTACTAAAAACTGATGACCTTGAAATTTTTGTTTTTTTTTTTATATACCAGATAAATTACACAGGTCAACATTTGATCTATAAAAAAACACTCGGAACGGTATGGTCCTTATGGGGTTTTTGGGGTCGCTGATTACGATGAGCGGGTTGGTTAACCTTCATCACATCAGATTCAAGGTCATTTGAAGGTCAAATAGAGAAAAAACCGTAGGAAAAATCTGAAAAATTTCATGCGTATGTTTTTGAGGTCCCTGAGTGCGAATCCGTAGTTTGTTTGACCTTACGCCTTTTTCCAGAGGTCATTTGAAGGTCAAATAGAGAAAAAATCGTGGAAAAAATCTGAAAAAATTCATCTATTATTTTTTCAGATCATTCAGTTCAAATCCTGCATGATCTTATGCTCAAAAGATATACGATGGTAATTTTAAGTATCTTTGTATATATATTTGGAGTTTTACTTTGACAATAAAATGCTTTTTCATTCCTCGCGAAATTATTTATTCTCTTCTTTTTTATAAATTTAGCTGTCTGGCTTTAAACTCCAGTATTAAGGTGTAGTTGCACCCAGGGCACCTTCACGTGGTGACGGTGGGCAACGGAGTTGTCTCACTATCCGGCGAAGTCCCTGCCGTCATGGCAACTACTCCTAAAAAAATTATGAGACAGGGTCCCGGAAACCCAGAATCGGCGGCTGGTCAGGGTGGGAAAGCGGGCCCGCAAGCGTCGTCATCATGCGACCGTAGCTCTACATTGGTGAGAAACTTGGCCTCTGTAGAGTCAAATGCTACAAAAAATTCGTCATGTTCCATTAAACTCGACAATTTTTGTGTTGTTTGTGGAGAGTATATTCCACAAAAGAAATTCATGTTTTCAGATTCGTTAAAAGTAAAATATCACCAAATTTATCATATTGATACAAGCTCATTGGATAACTCTTACACACCAAAATCTATATGTCATAAATGCCGCAATGTTCTATATAGAATTAACAACCAGGTATTTTCTCGGCCAATGATATGGAGACCCCCAACAGACCATACCACCGACTGTTACTTCTGCTTAACAAACTTGAAAGGGTACAACCGAAAGAATCAGGATTCTATTTCATATGCACGTGTAACATCTGTGACTTTACCAGTTCTTATTGAAACAAATTCTGATCATATCATGGAAATTAATGAATTGGGACAAGAAGTGGTAACTAATGAAGATATGCCAGATGAAACATTCGAACACGAAGAATCAGATGTTGAGGAAAATTATATATCGGAAACCGAAACATTTAATCAAAACGAATTAAGTGATCTGTACATAGACTTGGGACTCTCGAAAGATAGATCAGAGCTTTTAGCATCTAGGCTAAAAGAAAAAAAATTGTCTATCCACAGGAACAAAAATTTCTGTCTATCGTTCGAGAGAACGTCCATTCAGAAAATATTTTACTAAAATGAATAATCTAGTCTATTGCCATAATATTGAAGGGTTAGTGCAAGAATACGGTATAGAATACACAGCAAGTGATTGGCGACTGTTTATAGATTCTTCAAAAAGAAGCTTAAAAGCTATCTTGTTACATAATGGAAATATTTATGCCCCTTTACCAGTCGCTCATTCTGTTGTATTAGATGAAGAATACCATAATTTTGAGTTGCTATTGCAAAAATTGAATTACGATCAAAACCAGTGGGAACTTTGTGGGGACTTAAAGATATTTACAATATTACTGGGACAGCAATCTGGAAACACTTCTTATCCGTGCTTTATTTGTGAGTGGAATAGTCGGGCTGGAGATGAGCATTATGTGAGGAAAGACTGGCCGTTGAGACAAGAATTAATTCCAGGTGAAAAAAACATCATAGGTCCAAGTTGGTATCAACCAATAAGGTCCTACTTCCACCTTTGCATATCAAACTAGGTATTGCAAAGCAACTTGTCAAGGCCATGAGCCGAAACGAAAGTCCTGCTTTCATGCATATTTTTAAAGTGCTACCTAATCTTTCTGAAGCTAAAATAAAAGAGCGCATATTTACTGGACCACAAATAAGAGACCTCCTAAAAAATGATGCATTTGAGAGGAAAATGAATGCCAAAGAAAAAACAGCATGGCAAAGTTTTAGAGAGGTGACGACTAAATTTCTTGGAAATCATAAAGACCCTAATTACAAAAATATTGTTGGAAATTTAGTACAAAATTATAAAGTCTGAAACTGCATTTTCTCCATTCATACCTTGATTGGTTCCCTGAAAATCTCGGAGATTTTAGCGAAGAACATTGAGAAAGGATGCACGAAGACTTGAGTGAATTTGAAAAAAGGTATCAAGGTGTTTGGGGGATAAACATGTTGGCAGATTATTGCTGGAGCCTGAAGCGAGAATCAAATAAATCTCATAAAAGAAAAGCAAGTCAAACATCATTTCAAGAGAAACGAAAGCGTTCTCGTTTAGAGTAGTACTTCAAACGTGCTTTGATAAATACTAAAAGAAGCAAACTCTTATGCTTAATTCATATTAAATATTGACTGCGCGATTTCGAAAATCTACTTGGACACTCGAGACTCTTTACGAAGTATGAGCCGAATCATTTTTAGTAGTTAACTTACGCATTGAGGTATTATATAAGACAATATGAGAGTATAAGTAGATATAAGGATTACTGTACAAGTAAGTTATTGGGTTCAAAGGTATTGGGTATTAGAGTTTTTCTTTGTCGACAAGGATTAAGTATTGAAGTATACAGATTAAGGGTTACTTGATAACAAGGTTGTTCGACATTAGAATTATTAATTTGAAATGTATTGGGAATTGAGTTATAAAACGAAATTTAAACATAACATAGCGCACAATGTTTCATTTATACCTCAAGAAACACAGTCGGGCTGGACTTTAAATTTACTAGATATATGGAACGAACATCGAGAGTACAAAAATTAGATCAAATTTTTTTTTTAGATTTTAAAAGTCTATTTCACAGTCACAAAACTAGTCAAAATATTTGTATAGTCTATTTTTGATATGAACAATATTTTAAGTACTAATAAGTACCTTTAAACAGTATTAAAACATTTGCTTGCATCAGTCTACCTGCCATTATTTAGCTTATATTTCACATATTAATTCCCTTGTAATGACCGAGCAGCATAAAAGACATTTTTGATTGTGATATATTAACGTAAATGTAAAATGATATGTATAAGATATAATCAATAAAAATGTACCGTAAATTAACCTCTGTATGCTTCGCAAGTGTACGATAAAAACAAAATTAAATTTAACAACGCAAAATGGCCATACATATTTTTCAAATAAACATGAACTGATGATAAAATGATCTATAATGACCTCTGAAAGGCGGCTTGAGTCAAACAAACTACGGGTTCGGACTCAGGGACCTAAAAAAAACATACGCATGAATTTTTTCAGATTTTTTCTCTATTTGACCTTCAAATGACCTCTGAGAAAAGGCGTAAGGTCAAACGAACTACGGATTCGGACTCAGGGACCTCAAAAACATACACATACATTTTTTCAGATTTTTCCTAAGGTTTTTTCTCTATTTGACTTTCAAATGACCTCTGGGAAAAGGCGTAAGGTCAAACAAACTACGGATTCGGACTCAGGGACCTCAAAAACATAAGCATGAAATTTTTCCGATTTTTCCTACGGTTTTTTCTCTTTTTGACCTTCAAATGACCTTGAATCTGATGTGATGAAGGTTAACCAACCCGCTCATCGTAATCAGCGACCCCAAAAACCCCATAAGGACCATACCGCTCCGAGTGTTTTTTTTTTAGATCAAATGTTGACCTGTGTTATTGAAGGTAATGCACACGTGATAACTTTCGTTCATTCTACACACAGTGAAGAATATTCTAGAATTTTGTCAAAATTTTTGATCAGTACTTTTCGAGATAACGGGGGACAGCGATTTTTCGCAATTTTTTAAAAACCATACAAAGAAAAGTGTGCGCAAATTTTACATTATATATATTTTTGAACTTTATGTATTTTTACAAGCTTTTATTTGACACCCCACTCGATGACCTGGAATTTTTTTTTTACTTCTGATTTTACCCCTAAAAACTAACTCCTTAAGTCAAAATTTAACTTTCATAACTACATGGCTCTAATGAAGTCATAAATTCCTATATTTGTGTCAAATTTCAACTTTCTATGTCAAATAGTTTCGGAGAAAATCGGGTGTGACAGACGGACAGACAGCAAAGTGATCTTATAAGTGTTCCGTACGGAACACTAAAAAAGAGTGCGATTAGATGCCGCGGACTTTTTAAAAAATATGTACTTAGAGTATAATATATTATTATTATATATGTATAATTACAATACTACGTATAATCAAGATTGGATGTTCAAGTAAACTCCCTTTTTCATGGGCATAAAACTGTTTAACAGGTTGTCGATAGATACTGAATTATAAATTGTTTAAAAATTATTTATCTAAAGTATTGATTATATACCTTTTATAGTCTATAATACTTTCTTCGAACATAATGAATAGTGTTATTAAATTATGGTTTTCACTAACGTTACTGTTTAGTGTTGTCTCCACCTTTTAACAGAGTACTGCCACTTGTTGATAGCTAATGTAAAAGTTTTAGAGTTTCCAGACAAATCACGTACATTTTAAAAATAATTATAGCAATATAATTTAGACATAACTTAATTAAACAACTTTGATTTATCATTATGTAAGCAACCTTCAGTTATGTTCTATTTTTAAACTTAATTATATTGAAGCTTGTAAATACATTAAGCAAGTTGCAAGGTGTCAGAAAAAATATTAAAATCTTCTCATGGCTCTCGGCCAAAAACTAATGCATAGTGGTTTTCCCATATTACTAATGTGCAGAATTATTTATTTTGAAATACTTTGTGTATCATTTACGATTTCAACCAAAATGGTTTAAATTTAGGAAACTGCCTGGTCATCATGGATATTATCCTATCTGGACTACTATAAACTAATATGATTTTAAGTTGTTATAATCCATAACGTCCTATCAATAAAGTATTACTACTGGATTGTTAAGCTGCGCTATCAGTATCATAGTTGAAATATTATGCATTCATTTTTAGTATTTCGGAACACTTATAAGATCACTTCGGTGTCTGTCCGTCCGTCCGTCTGTCTGTCACACCCAATTTTCTCCGAAAATATTTGACATAGAAAGTTAAAATTTGGTATTAATATAGGAATTGATGGCCTTATCAGAGCCGTGTAGTTTTGAAAGTTAAATTTTGACCTAAGGGGTTAGTTTTGGGGGGTGAAATCGGAAGCGAAAAAAACCTTTTTACTAGGTCATCGAGTGGGGTGTCAAAAGCTTGTAAAAACACGAGTTCAAAAATATATATAATGTAATACTTGTGTACACTTTTCTTTGTATTATTTTTAAAAAATCGCAAAAAATCGCTGTCCCCTTATCTCGAAAGCAAAAAATTTTGAAAAAAGTCTGGAATATTCTCTACAGGGTGTAGATTGAATGAAAATTATCACGAGTGCATTACCTTTAATAATCTAGATGTTATATAAAAAAACAAAAATTTCAAGGTCATCAGTTTTCAGTAAAGATCGGAAATAAACTTGGTTAAACACTCATTTGGGGTGTGTTTTTTGTGAAATCACTGATCATTCTATAGCTCCGCAACAAAAAATTCTATTTTAAAAGCAATCCATGTAATTGCGTAAGTTTAACTTGCACTTGATCGTTTTTTTTTATTTTTTTAATTAATTTTTTCCTTTGTTGCAGGTCGGAGGGAATGGATACAGCTTCAGATTCTTCAACAACGAATAACGATTTTCCACTACGGAAAACTGGTAATTTTTTTTTTCGTATTATTACGTACATTTTTTGTTTCCAACAAATAAGAAATTTTTGCTGTTCTGGGATGTATGTCTGAAATTTTGTATAGAATTATATGACACTAGAATAGCATGCTTCATTTAAAATAAAAGTGTTGATAGGTGCAAAATATTTTTGAGACTGTTTAGATAAAAATAAGATAAAAATGTGTTTGGCATCAGTTAAAAAAATATATATATTTAACTTTTTCTGACTGTTGTAGTATTTTTTGAGATAAAGTGATAATTTTAAAAGAGTGTTCTGTACAATAGGGTGTAAAAAGTAATTAAAGCTATAAAATGGGAAGCAAGCGTTTTATGTCCAGCAAAGCAAGCAAAAAGACACAATAAAGAACGATAAAATTTTAATCTTTCCGCAGGCAACAAAACTGTTAAAATAATAGTGCTCTCTATTTGTCTTTCTAAATCCAGTTGCTTAATTATATATATATATATATATATATATATATATATATATATATATATATATATATATATATATATATATATATATATATATATTTAAATATTTTGAAATTGTTTTTAGCCTCTGAGCCTAACCTCCTCAAGGTGCGCCTAAAACAGCGCGTTATGGAACGTAGAAGTAGTCCAATGAGTAAAAGACTTCCACCATCGCTCAAAAAGAAGCTATTAAGCTCTTGCCTGCCTCCTAGTGAATCGCCTCCTCAGGAGCCACCTAAGGTAAGAAAGTCTCATCAGTGAAATTTGTTAATGTATGTGTTCCTCCATTTCAAATTTTTTATATATGTTTACCTGTCAAAACCAGACAATATGATTGAACAAAATATGGACCGAATTTTTTTTAATTACCAATCAAAATTTGAATACAATGTAATTTTATGTAATGTAATTAAATTTCAGTAATTGAATTACTTTTAGTAATTCAGTTGATAATTGCAATTTTATTTTCCGACAAGGTGATTGTTAACCCTTTCTGGGTAATTGAATCATTTCCGTAGTAATTGAGTTACTTTCTTAGTAATTAAATTGAATTACTTTCAAAGTAATTGAATTACTTCCAAAGCAATTGAATTACCTCCAGAGTCATTGAAATCCTGTCATAGTAGTACATTTGCTTGCACAGTAATTGAATTACTCAGATTAATTGAATTATTCTTAGAATTGCAATTACTACAAATTAGTTCAGATTAACGGAAAATAATTTGTAATATGTAGTAATTGAATTACTCCGAAAATAATTAAATTGTTTTATAGGTAATTAAGTTACTGCAAAAATAATGGAATTATTATAAAATACTTTAATTACAGTAGTTCGTTATGAAACGAACTATTTTGTGTCAATTATGGGTAACTGAATTCTGGTCTTCAAATTACTGCTAATTAGTAATTCATTTTTCAATTAACTTTTTGAAGTAACTGATAAACATAATCGAATTACTTTTTAAAATTATTGACGAAAACTCTGACTATTATATTTTTTAATTAAACTTTTATAGTTTACTGATAGTATTTTTTATAATTTTCCTAGTTATAAAGAATTTAAATAAGATTCCAAACATTAACAAACTATATCGTTTGCAAAACAAGGAGAAGTACGAATTAGAAGAAGGTTTTTTATGAAAAAATATTTTTAAAACGAACTAGCATTTAAATATGTATAATTTATTCATTCAATTGACTGACTAACTTTAACTAATAAAGATCGCTGCATAATATAATAATAATTAAATTGTAATTTCAACATTAGTGAAATTTCTCAGTTTGGCCCTTGCATTATTGGTTTAAAAAGTAGTGATTAACTTTGGAGCAGCTGCTGACGTGCACAAACTATGTTGTACATGCCATGCCCGGAAATTTTTGCTACATTGCTGGTTACTCATCATGCAACATTTTACTTGCGGATCTACATGTATATAAACCAAAACATTTTATATCTATGGGAAGAATAACTATGCCATTTATGAAATCGCTTCCCAAAAAGTCAGTCACCCATTGAAAACTTCAGTGAATGCGGTAAAGATAGGTAGAAAATAGTGGAGTAAATTGCAACCTTGCCTGTGCAAAAATTTACCTTATTTCATTTCCCCCCAATACCGTTTTTTTGTAATAATTTCCTTTCTCCGGTCATTGATTTTTAATTTACCGTGTTAGAGTTCCAGTGCAAAAGGGTCTACCTTTATTATCAAAGGGTTACGTCCCCCGCGGTTGTCGTTTAGCGCCCCCGTGTTCGACGGTTAACTTCTCGACCTCTATAAGTAGTTCCACTGTTGTTATATATATATATATATATATATATATATATATATATATATATATATATATATATATACATATACATATACATATACATATACATATACATATACATATACATATACATATACATATACATATACATATACATATATATATATATATATATATATATATATATATATATATATATATATATATATATATATATATATACAGGGTGTCCCAGTATTCCGTATACATAGAGTTATTGTGGATTTCTGGGATGGAAATATGACCATTTAACCCAACTTACCTTGGTCCAAAAATTCGTAATTTTTAAGACACAAGGTGTCAAAGTCTTTTCATTTTAGTTTTTCTTAAGTAGCTTTCTTAAAAACTGTACTATTTGTACAAGATTCGGTTCTAAGGGTTTTCTGAGATGAAAAATCGAAATTAGCTCACAGTTTTGTTGTAAATTGTAGGGAGCGCCACTTATTGCACTGTGTACACTTTTAAATTGTCATAACTTTTTTATACCACTCTGTATGATATTTTTAATTAAATATTCGTATTTTCCTTTCGCCTTCTCCTGTCTAAAAAAGTTCTCTTGGTAAATGTTGCTCCGAGCAACAGTTTCTGAGATAATGGGATGTTTGTTTCCATTTTTTAATTCTATCCACACTTCATCCAGGCTTAGGACAGGTCCAAAAGAATAGTCTTTGACATTTGGAGCATGCTTAAAGCCAAACAGGCTAGCAACAATAATAAATTTAAAGACCAACGGGCCAACAATAGTAAGAATGTAAAAACCAACTGGTTAAGGGCATAATAGGTTACCCACATAATTGTGGTTAACCTATTATGCCCTTAACCATCATCAATAAGTAAAAACATCCTACTATCTCAGAAACTGTTGTTCGGAGCAACATTTATCAACAGAGCTTTTTTAGACAGGAGAAGGCGGAGAATACGAATATTTAATTAAAAATATCATAAAGAGCGGTATACAAAAGTTATGACAATTTAAAAATATACACAGTGCAAAAAGTGGCGTCCTCTACAATATACAACAAAACTGTGAGCTGATTTCGATTTCTTATCTCAGAAAACCCCTTAGCACCGAATCTTGTAAAAATAGTACAATTATTGAGAAAGCTACTTAAGAAAAACTAAAATAAAAGTATAATTTTGATACCCTGCATTTCAAAAATTACGAATTTTTGGACTAACGTAAGTTGGGTTAAATGGTCATATTTTCATCCCAGCAATCCACAGTAACTCTATGTACACGGAATACTGGGACACCCTGTATATATATATATATATATATATATATATATATATATATATATATATATATATATATATATATATATATATATATATACACGTACACACACACATATATATACATACATACATATACGAGGTGTGTTTTTTAAGTTATCTACCTAGCTATGAAGAAATACTGGCAAAGCTTAAAAAAGTATTTCTCTACATATTTCCCGTCTACAGTCCAACGATTCTTGAGTTGTTATATTTTATCCAAAAAATCTTGTGGACTCTAAATCTGTTGTAATTCGGTAAATCCACAGCTTTCGGTAATGGCTTGAACTGTGCGAGCCTTGTGAACCCTGCAGTTGTCGTACGACATCGAAGTTTTATTTCGTCATGAATTCGGACGTTGTTTCTAATGACCTTCATTAGGTTTTGGATCGTCCTTCCGTAACCCCCTTCGTTAATTGTGAACCATATTCAATAAATATTCTTGGTCATTTTACAAAAACAGTCATCATCAACTTACTTTTCGCCTCCTCTGGCGTTATGAACCTGTTTCATCGACTTCTGCTTCATGGGAGGATCCCAACAACACCCAAATCTCTCAACGTACTGTAAAGCGGCCAAATAATCTTGAGAAATTTCATTTTTCGCCAGTTATCGCCCTGGTGTAAAGAATTTAGGGAATTATTGCGCAGAAATTTTTTAATTCTTAAATTTTCGTAGATAATCTTGAATTGTAGTTTCGGTCAGCAAATTCTCAAGACGTCTAATAGTTTCCTCAGTTCTCGACTTAACCAATCTTCCTGATCTATGGTCATTCTGAATTGAGTTTCGGCTCGATTAAAACAGTTTAAACCAAGGTTTTACTTGAAAATAAGATAAGTCAGTGCCGTACACTTTTGATCTATTCCCCTGTAGTGAGAAACTTTATCATCATTTTTCCGAAGACAAAAGTGGTAAAAACTGTAAAACGTAATTAACTCGTACAATAATTTGATAACCAAGCATTTTTTTTTTCTATAACGTCATGTTTATGGTTAAGAAAGAACCTCGAAACTTGTTAAAAAATAATCAGTTGTTAATCATAAATATTATGTTATTTACTTTCTTCTCTATTAGTGAAAACTATGCACTTCATTGGATCAGACTTTTAATGATATTGTAAAAGTAATTTTGGAAGTCTGACAACACTATATGTACACCTAAAATTAGTTTTTCGATTAGATCTGCCAAAGAACTGATAAACTTATGGGCACTCAAGATTATCAATTCCTGAGCATATACTAATATATTTTATTATTCTTATCCAATACATTCTTTTCATCCTAAAAAATAGCCATATTCATAATTATTTATTTGTCAAAATTCGTATGACACATTATTCAAAAGATTGAAAGACACTTCGTCCTCGCTTAACGCTGTAGAAATGTTATTACGTAACTCATACTGGATATTGACATTTCTAATTTTGTGGCATTCATTCGAATCGAACTATGTACGTGTCTAGTCCAGAAAATGATATTTTGCAGAATAAGTAAGAAAGTTTTAGGACGCGACGTTTTAGATGCAATCCTGACAACTTGAACTCACCTGAACATGGCACATAAAAAATTTTATGTGAATGTTTAAATTAAAATGAAAAAAAAATAAATAAATAACTTTTATCTGTCCAAATTTGAATGGCAGTTACAAAATAATAACAAAATACTGCATAGCCGAGGTAACATTAAGCAAGGATTATATTTTAATTTATGTTCTATGTTTATTGGTTTCTTTAATTTCTTGGCATGCTGAAGTCGCACGGAAAAATTATTTCTTGCACTAGTTCGGAAGAACTAAATATTTTCTGACCTGTCTTCAGTACGAAAATAATTATTTTTATTTAAATGGCTATTGCCGTGTTTTAATTCTATACTTATCTATAATATATATAAAATGCAACGTCTCTCTGTCTGTCTGTCTGACCGTTAGTGCGCTTATCACTCGAGAACCACTTATCCGATTTACGTGCTTTTTCTTTTAAAATAAACATATGTTCTCTGGCCAGGTTATAGGATATATTTTATTACGTTAGGTAACATAAGAAATAAGCAGTGATGACAATAGTGAATCAAGTCGGAAAAAAGTTTGCCGCTAGCGCGTTCTCTTGCAATACCTAAACCATTAAATATGGAACAATATCATGTAGCAAAGAATACAATATATATAAAATGCAACGTCTCTCTGTCTGTCTGTCCGTGAGTGCGCTTATGACTTGAGAACCACTTATCCGATTTAAATCTTTTTTTTTTAATTCATACATTTGTTCCTGGGACAGGTTATCTATAATCTTCTATAATATATATAAATTGCAACGTCTCTCTTTTTGTCTGTCTGTTTGTCCGTTAGTGTGCTGATCATTCGAGAACCACTTATCCGATTTACGTGTTTTTTTTTAATTCTTAATTTAATATTTATTAAAAAAAAATCTATAATACATATAAAACGCAACATCTCTCTGTCTGTCTGTCTGCTAGTTTGTCCGTTCGTGTGCTTAGCACTCAAGAACCACTCATCCGATTTACGTGTTTTTTTTTTTTATAAAATACATATGTTCTCTGGCGTGGTTACAGAATATATTTTATTACGTTAGGTAACATAAGGAATAAGCAGTGACGATAATACTGAATCAAGTCCACGCGAGCGGAGCCGCGGGCACGGCTAATATTGTATAAATAGGAGTAACAATGTCTTTAGATTTAATCATAAACTAAAGAATTATGATATGAAGACTATTCATTCAAATGGCGACTTTTCAGCAGAAAATAAAGATTCTTAGAAAGCGTAAGAACGCCTATTTTATTAGCACATTTGCTGTTAAATTATATGTAATATATATTATATTGTGTCTGCGCCACCTCTGTTGCTGTTTACCCAGTGATGTTTCTGCGGCCCCCCACGATTTTGATTATCTAAAATTTATCGTTATAGTCTTATAGGAAATAATAACACAATTTTTTAGTCTATGGTTTAATATTCTATCTTCCTATATGATACAATCACATAATTTCTGTTTCTAAACACTGTAATGTTATTTTACCGGAAGCAACAAAACATTAAATTTAATACAAATTTGTTGTACATAATTATCTTGAAGTTACGGAATATTTTTTTTTATATATTCTATTACAATATCAAAATTTTTAATTGGACTGTCTGTATTAATTCTGGCTTTGTAACGTAATTTATTTTTCATTAAATGATGAGACGCAACTCTCACACAAGCAATCAGTCGATTACAATCAATTCTGTTTTACTAATAGAATCGTGCTATTGTATTTTAGTATATTTGAGAGTATATATATATATATATATATATATATATATATATATATATATATATATATATATATATATATATATATATATATTTATTTATATTTATATATTTTATATTTATATATATATATATATATATATATATATATATATATATATATATAAATAATATATATATATATATATATATATATATATATATATATATATTTATATATATTTATATGTATAATATATATATATATATATATATATATATATATATATATATATATTTTATATATATTTATATATATGTATATATGTATATATGTATATATATATATATATATATATATATATATATATATATATATATATATATATATATATATATATATATACAGTGGCGAACAAAAGTATGGAAACGTTTAAATTCCCATCTCTAGTCTTAACATGTAAACGGTTTACAATTACAATATTTATTTATTAATCGTGTACATGCTAACAAATATTTTGAAGACTAAAACAATTATTGTTTATTAGAAATGTGCTTAGTTTTTAACGTAACAAACAGAAGTATAGGAACATTTTTGTTATAAAATAAAAATTCCACTAAGACGACTAGAATGTCGAAAATATTTAATATTTAGTGGAATATCCTTTTGCGTCAATCACTGCTTGACATCTTCTGCCCATAGAGTCCATAAGCCTAGCACAAAAAATCGGGTGGTATTTTTTCCCATTCTTGTTTTAATGCGATCCAAAGTTCGCCCCGGTTTTTTATACTTCTTTTCCTAATTTGTTTATCCAGATAGTGCTAAAGATTCTCTATTGGGTTCAAATGATCAGGTCATTGTGAAGGCCAGCGCATCACCTGAATCTTTTGTTCAGAAAACCCATTCTTGGCCAAGTGAGATGTGCGTTTTGGGTCATTGCCTTGTTGAAAAATCCATGACAGTGGCAAATATACATATGTTCTCTGGCCAGGTTATAGTTTACATTTTATTACGTTAGGTAACATAACGTATAAGCAGTAACGATAATAGTGAATCAAATCGGAAAAAAGTTTGCCGCTAGCGCGTTCTCTTGCCATACCCTGCTTAAACCATTAAATATGGAACAATATGTAGCAAAGAATATAATATATATAAAAAGAAACGTCTCTCTGTCTGTCTGTTTGACCGTTAGTGCACTTAT
The DNA here is from genome assembly GCA_019049505.1 of Pachyrhynchus sulphureomaculatus. NCBI lineage: Eukaryota > Metazoa > Arthropoda > Insecta > Coleoptera > Curculionidae > Pachyrhynchus > Pachyrhynchus sulphureomaculatus. The sequence continues at coordinate 121,005,937 of CM032447.1, read as the reverse complement.
CACTCGAGAACCACTTATCCGATTTAAGTGTTCTTTTTTAAATTCACACATTTGTTCTCTGTCCAGGTTATCTATAATCTTCTGTGATATATATAAAATGCAACCTCTCTGTCTGTCTATCCGTTAGTGCGCTAATCACTCGAGAACCACTGATCCCGTTTACACGTTTTTTTTTAATTCATACATTTGTTCCCTGCCGGGTTATCGATAATCTTCTATAATATATATAAAATGCAACGTCTCTCTTTCTGTCTGTCTGTCTGTCTGTCTGTTAGTGTGTTTATCACTCGAGAACCACTTATCTAATTTACATGCTTTTTTTTAAACATACATATGTTCCCTGGGCAGGTTATAGGATATATTTTATTACGTTAGGTAATATAAGAAATAAGCAGTGACGATAATACCGTTAAATATTGAACAATATCGTGTAACAAAGAATACAATATATATAAAATGCAACACCTCTCTGTCTGTCTGTCTGTCTGTGAGTGCGCTTAGCACTCAAGAACCACTTATCCGATTTACGTGTTTTTTTTTATAAAATACGTATGTTCTCTGGCCAGGTTATAGGATATATTTTATTACGTTAGGTAATATAAGGAATAAGCAGTGTCGATAATAGTGAATCAAGTCCACACCAGCGGAGCCGCGGGCATGGCTAGTATAATAATATAATACAAAAGTGCTACAATCAACGTCGAGACGTGTTCATCTGCTTTATAGACTACCAACGTGCATTTGATAATGTTAAACATGATCTCTTGATGAAGAGAGACTGGCGGAAATCGGAGTAGATGATAAGAACACACGAATAATAAATCATCTTTACTTAAATCAAGAGGCTGAAATCAGGATTAATAACGAGTTACTGGGTTACATACTATTATTACATATATATATATATATATATATATATATATATATATATATATATATATATATATATATATATGTATATATATATGTATATATACTGTAACATTCATTTTTTCCTAGATTTTAAGACCATGTAATGTTACTGATTTTTCCATTTCAAATTGTACTTATTTTCATTTTTTGTATCGAACGGTATATTAAACAGAAGTTCCAAGACGTTCGGTATATACGGTGGTGCGGGTTCCTGACCGAACCTCTCGCTACGCCGCGATTGGTGAAATGTTTGATCCGCAGTTTTGATTGGAGCGTCGTGATATTACAGGCAAAAGTCGCCCGATTATTTAAGGCTCAGCAGAGCTTGAATCGAGGTTGTTTTCCATCTAGCCGCAACCAGGCAGTACCATCAAGCCGCTGCAGGTGGTTTTCCATCTAGCCGCAGCCAGGCAGTACCGTCTAGCCGAGAGGCTATTTTCCATCTAGCCGAAGTAGGCTAATTTTCATCAGAGCCGCTAAGTAAAAGCACCAGTGTCTTAAATAAAAGCTGTAGTGAGCTTTCTAAGTGTTTGTTAAGAAAAAGTGTGAAATCGGGCGTAGTCGATCACAGCAGGAATAAAAAAACAGTAAGTCAACAAAACTCCCTTCGATAGACTTATTCGAGAGTAGCGCCTTAACTGCAACGTAAAACAGACTAAAAAGTGAAGTGTAAAGCACGATTTCTCGCCTTCGGGGGTTATAATAGTCTGAAATTTTAATGTAACAACTACTAGTTAGGCTAGAATTTGTTAGGTAAAACTGTAAAGGTTAGAACTTTTCATTTTAAAAACAAGAATAAATTTTCTTTTTTGATTAAAGCTAGTGTCTCACTGAATATTTATTTTTCTTTTCAGGATAAGTTGTACTAGACTAATTCTTTTTAGTAATACCCATAAAACCCTTCAGCATTTTTCCATTTTTTTAGCTGAAGTTAGATCCTTTCTATTTTAAAATGGATGGTGCCCAAAATTTCGTACAGCTAAAGCCTTTTAAAAAATAGAAATGAATTCCAAAAAAGACGTAAGACAATTATCTCTTACCCATATTTCTCTACCAAGGAAAACTGAGCTAGTGTTTGTTTAATTTCTTTAGTTCTTTTAAAAAATCAGGATCCACTCAATTCATTAGCAGAAATTAAAGCGGGGCTGCAAGAAAATTGTGCTCAAGCTTGGGGCGTCCAATATTCAAACGGTACAAAATAACGCAGTGTACGTGTTTTTTTTTGTACATTTTTTCACACGTTACAAAATAGCGCTGTCAACGCGGGGCTTTTGGAATTTTATTTTTTAAAAAAGGGTTCAGTGTACTAGCTTTCGAACAAAATAAAAGCTCTAACTTTGCAGATATTTTTATTTCATAATATTTATTAAAAGAAACTACACTATAGCAGTAAGACAAAAGCAGGAAATTTGTAGAATTTTTTATTTCAATTTATCTGATGATATGAGTTAGATATTTGAATTTTGTTGTTGACTCTAAGATAAGAGATTCCTACTTTTTTCTTAAAAGCTAGCTTTATAGTTCAGATTAGCAGATGTGCTGGTCGACTTTAATTTTACACACTGTTTTATTTTGCGGATAGCCGAGGAAAAAAACTGTTCTTTTTTCTCACCTATATTTTGCATGAATATTAAAAATACTTTGCTGATACGAAACGGTATTTAGAGATTTTTTTATAGGAAATTCTTAAGATAAATTGGTAAAAGAATTTTAATACAAGGCGATACTTAGAAATTTTTTTGAAATTGTCGAAGATTTTTTTTTAGGTTTGGTAAAGAAGTTTACATATTTTAAGTGCCTTTACATATTTTTTATTTCGACTATTGGGAGCACAGGAGAAATATTTTAACGACTTTTTTAAACAATTCCTTTAAATTTTATTCATTTATCATGGAAGCTTTCAATTTTAAAGTCAATCACCTACTGGAAATATGAGTTAGACTATGAACTGAAAATCCGTCGTACTTTCTCAGAACGTCCGGTCGCGGATAAAAGAAAGATTCTAACGAGGATCTTAAGTAAAGAAATACTCCAATAAATCAGATTGGACTAAATAGTTACAAAAAGTTTCTGATTTTTTTAAAAGTCTAATAAAAATTCTCCTTTTCAAATTAAAACTCCTGCTTCTCCAAATGGTCACATGTCTCCTTTATTCGTGCATAAATATTTAGATAATGGACCGCATATAAAGATAGATCTATTAGGTGCCCATTTTTCGGCTTTACTTGACTCTGGTGCAAATGCCTCCGTTTTAGGTCAGAATGGTATAAAAATTTTTAAGTCGTTTAAGTATAAAAATATGCCACGTCAAAAATAGAAGTGTTACCACTGCAGATGGCAGCCGTCTAAAAGTCTTAGGTACGGTTGAGTTGCCGCTAGTCTGCAATGGTCATTATTTAGTAATTTCTGCTCTAGTAGTACCTTGTCTATCACATACTTTGGTTTTAGGATGTGATTTTGCACAAAAATTCGGAATTTTTGTAAATTTTAAAATAATTCGTGGTATCCACAGTCCCTAGAAGTCAATTCTCATACAAGTTTTAAAGATTGTTATTCAGAAAGTTCTTTTGAAAACCTTTTCTCGCCTCTATGTACCCTAGATGATCTCTCGCGGACGGAACGCTTAAAAGCAGAAAAAGTAATAAGCTCTTTCAATGAAATAAGTAGTAAAGATAGGTTAGGCCGAACGAATAAAATCAAGATGTCTATAGATACGGCTGATGCCAGTCCTGTAAAGACAAGGCCCTTCGCCATGTCTCCTTATATGTCAAAAGTATTAAATAAGGAGTTAGACGAAATGTTGAAACTCGGAGTGAAATCGTCTATGCTTTGACGGAAGAAAGCTCAACGAGGTCAGCAAATTTGATAACTATCCATTACCGAGCATCGACAGAATTTTGACATCACTCAGGAATGCTAAGTATGTATCTTCGATAGACCTTAGAAAGGCTTTCTGGCAAATTCCTTTAGACAAATCCTCTAAGGAAAAGACCGCTTTTGCAGTAGTAGGCCGAGGTCTATTTCAGTTCGTCACTATGCCGTTTGGTCTAAAGAACGCTGCTCAAACTCAGCAACGTTTAGTGGACGCTATATTTGGTCCGAAATATGAGCCACATATTTTTACCTATCTCGATGATATTTTAGTAACATCGGAAGACTTCGAATCGCATATTCGCTTACTTAAGGAAGTAAAAGATAAATTGAAAGAGGCCGGACTGACGATAAATTTGAGCAAATGTGATTTTTTTCAAAACTTCTCTAAAGTTTTTAGGCTATATTGTAGGCTCAAATTCCTTGCGTACCGATCCGGATAAAGTAGCAAGCATGGTTAATTATGCGAGACCTACTAATACTACGGAAGTTAAGCGTTTCGTAGGAATGTGTTCATGGTATAGACGTTTTATTGAGAATTTTTCTACCCTGTTGTCGCCTATTAATGATCTTTTGAAAGGACGAAAAAAAAAGGACAATCGATAGATTGGACAAAGGCAGCCGAAGAATCTTTTATAAAGATTAAAGAGCTATTGGTTTCAGCTCCCATTTTATCCCAACCAAATTTTTCCCAACAGTTTTATATTTCTAGTGATGCTTCTAATACCGGTTTAGGGGGCGTCCTAACACAGAAAATCAATGGTGAGGAAAGAGTGATAGCGTATGCCAGTAGAACTTTATCAAAGGCTGAACGTAACTATTCGGTTGTTGAAAAAGAATGTTTGGCAGTACTCTTTAACATCGAAAAGTTTCGACCTTACATAGAAGGTGTTCCTTTCACGGTCATAACAGATCATTATAGCTTATTGTGGCTTAATTCCATTAAAAACCCTAGTGGCAAACTAGCGCGTTGGGCGATTAGGCTGAGACAACATACATTTAATTTAATTTGGCCAAAAATGCGGTTTGACATCGTAAAGTTTGTGAGGACTTGTGAAGTATGTGGAGCGCAGAAATCTCCAAATGCACTACCTATGGGACTGATGGGAAAAGAGAAAACGGTTAATTACCCTTTTCAAGTCATAGCAGCTGATCTAGTAGGCCCATTCCCACGTTCAAAAAAGGGAAATAAATGGCTTCTCGTGGTTTCTTGCTGGTTTACAAAGTATACCATGCTATTTCTTTTGAAAAGCTCTAAAAGCCGAATGCCTTTTGAAAATTTTAGAAAACGATATTTTTCTAATCCACGGAGTTTCATCGCTTTCGATATGCGATAACGGTACTCAGTTTACTTCTAAGAGTTTTAAGAGCTTAAGTGAGACTTATGGTTTTAACATCCGTTTAATCCCGTGTACACCGCAAGACACGAAGTAACAGGGTTCACACCGTCTTTCTTAGTTTACGGCAGACATATACCTCTATCTGGATCGTATTATAAAAATTTAGATTTGGATGTCAATGTTGACAGCGAAATAATTCCGGGTAACAGGGGTGAGTACGCCGAAAATTTAAAGGGTTTAAAAGATATTTTCACCGACGTGCGTAGTAGGATACATAAGGCTTATGAACGGAACAGTAAGTCTTACAACCTTAGGAAAAGGGATTTTGCCTTTAATATAGGTGATCACGTTTGGCGAAAAAATAAAATTCTTTCCAGTGCAGCAGATAAATTCACATCTAAGTTGGTACCTAAGTATGTGCATTGCGTGATTAGAGAAAAGATTTCAGATTTAGTTATGGTTTAGTTAATTTAGATGGGACTAAAATAGGACGATGGCATATTAAAGACTTAAAACCATTCAACGGACCTAACCCTAGTGAAAGTTTGTCAGAAGAAGAATAATTTATATTTACGTTATCTTAATTGCTCTACTTTACCTTTTTTTGATGTTGCTCTGTAGAGGTGACGACCTCGTTTTTTTGACTGTTATAAAAGTTGAGCAGAGTATAGCTTACTTTTATAGTTTTTTGCTAAGGTTTTGGGTATTGGCCATATCCCAAACTTAGGTTGATTGTAGGTGATGTTTAGCATCGACTCAGCTGTTGCGAGCTTGCGAAAGAGTCACACTCAGGATATATCATAAGACTGGTATGTCGGTGGTCGCGGGATTTGATTTGCTTATGACCCCAAATAATATCCAGTTCTTGACACTTGGAAGCGAAATTTTGATTAGAGGCAATCCAAGGTGATCTTGAGTTAGGACAAGCGCAAGATGTAGCTCGTGTAGTGTGATGTAGAGTCAAAATTTTTAAGAGAAATTTCAAAGTTTGTTACCCGAGTGGGTGTATTTTTATTACCTTAATGGTATATTTTGGGTGCAATTAAGAGTAAATTGATTTTGGTTTATCCAGTAAGACTTGGATTATTTTGGTTTAGATCTTCTTCTGCATTGACAAACTGAGGGTATTTTCGATTTTTTTTTCCAGAGCCGTTTAAACGTTACCTTTGAGTCACTAATTTTTTTAAAATTTTTTTTGCATGGACTCATAGGCGTATGTTGAGTTTTTTCGGTTTACTATCAGATGGATAGAAAATTGAAGTTCTGCAGGAGAACTAAAGGCTGATCATTTACAGGAGATGAGAGCAGAGTAAGACAGTCGTTTCACAAAGAAATGATCAAAATCTGATACCGAGATGAGAACCTTGTCAAGAGAGGCTAAGCGCAGTGAAGGAAGATTCCTAACCGAATTTTTAGATTTCCAAGAGGTAACCTAGAAGTTTGGGCTGACAGAAAACGGTTATGCCTGATACCTGTAGCAGTTTCTTCTAGAGGCTATTGTCTAGGGAGACGATTAACACCATGATCGAATATTTTAGCTGTCAACGATGTTTTCTTCTTGTTTCTGATTAAGCTGGAAAAGCTCTTGTCGTCTTCAAAAGTTTTGTTGCGTTGCCACCGAAAATTTGAGAAATTTTTGCTTCATGTAGCTTTTTAAGCTCATTTTCGTTTTTTTAAAATTTCGTTAAAAGCTTGGTTAAGTCAACCTTGTAAACCTTTTAGGTTGAGTTATCTGTTTTTACAGGCTGTGATGCACCGGGTGCTAACAGATGCCGTTACGACGTTTGGCAGGGAGTTAGTCTTCCTGAGGAACAGACTGATTGGAAGGGTAGTCTATGGGGGGTGAACGTTTGACCTTTGGGACCTTTAGGGGTTTTGTTACCCAATGGTTATTTCTATTTGAACCAAAGGAGAGCCTAGCTACTGTAGTCGACCTCAGCTCCAATTAGCCTATTAGTGGTGACAGGCTGTTGGCAGTAGTGTGTTTCGGAACACCCTATTGATTAAATTTTTTTTTTTACTTATGGTGGTGTGTGTAGACACCGTTTTAGTTTAGTGGATGCTATAATCTACTCCCTTTTGTTGGTGGACTCCAGGGTCACCAATTCTGTATTTTATTGTCTCCACCATTCAGTATATCGTGGTGAGGTGTTTGTCTCCTGTTATGTGGGATGGATTGAATGTTTTTCGTTATTGTTCTAGGGCGAGACCAGTACACGAGGGTTCTTCATGCAACTTGAAGAGGCGCAATGCTGGTTAAGTTTTATATCTCTGTATAGCCACCCTGAAGAATGACGGAGGGCGTTTGTTCTGGCTCATGTTTCTAGGCAGATTTGTCACTTTGGTGCGATGTGCCGAAGATTTGATTAGCTTTTGCTAAGAGCTTTCACCAAGCTCAGTATGGAGTTATCATAACCAAGAGTTTGGGATTTGAACTCCTGTATATATTTCTGTACATATTTCTGTATATATTTCGGTGTATGTTGGTTGCCTGAGGGCATGTGCTCAAAATGGGAGATTTTGAGTCGTTTTGTTTATGGACTCCCATATATAGGATTATGACTTTAGGGAGGTCCTATTTCGAGACTTGTTGTCTCATATAGTTATGTTGGGAATGTTTCCTTGAATGTTAGTTGCGCGCGGACTAATCATTCTGTTCTTAGTGAACATTGCTTTTTGAAGCAGGATCATTCAGTTTGGTGAATTTTAGCTTTTATAGCTATTCACTGTGTTTAGGGTGAATTTTAGCTTTTGTAGCTATTCACTGTGCCTATAGTGATATTGTTAGCTTTTATAGCTGCTCACTATGTTAATGGCAAGGTTGTTCTTTTAAGAACGCAGACTTTGTGTAGTCGAGGACTACTTACAGAGTGTTTTCTTGGCGAGGAGCCGAGGTTTTTTCTGGCGATATACCAGAATGTTTTCTTGGCGAGGAGCCGAGGTTTTTTCTGGCGATATACCAGAGTGTTTTGTTGGCGATAAGCTGACGTGTTTTCTGGCGATCAACCAGAGCGTTTTCCCTAGCGATTTTAGCATGTCTAGATGTCTTAGGACGTCGACATTGCGCGATAGAGTGCGATTATTTTCCGAGTGCGACTAGTAGAGATACTAGATTTAGAATGTTCTCTTAGCGATGAGCTAAAGCATTGATAGCGATTTTTCCCGAGCGTTTGTCTGGATATTTATCCGGATATTTTTTTTTTTTTGGCCTAGTGCTAAATGGTCTGACAAGACTTTTTCTTTTTAGTGTAAGTGTTTGCACTAGAATCATTTTTTTATTTTTTTCTTTATTTAAGAATTTTTATAAATTTCTTTTGCTGAAATAAAAAATTTTCAGACAATCCTTAAAATATTTTAAGGGGGGTGTTCATATTTTATTTCAGTTCATTTTTTTTTTTGATTTAGACAAGAGTCTAGACAAAGTTAAATTTTTTTTTGTTTTGGTAACAATAACAGAGCTGATTCTTTTATATAAGAAGACCGCGATTGTTACTTTAGAAAGGTATTTCTTATGTTCATGCAAGGATTTTTATTTGCTTTTTGATGTACTTAACCTTAGTGTCTAATTAAGTTAAGTCTAGTTATAAGATTCTTGTGTACTTGCAAAGATTTTCATTTGGTTTTCATTGTACTTAATATTAGTGCTTAATTGAATTAAGTCTAGTAGTAAGGTCCGAAGTTTGTACTTTTGTTTTAAGTTCTGACCTTAGTATTAAGTAATAGTGTACCACTTTGTACCTTTTCATAAGTAGCCTTAGTTTAATAGACTAGTGTAGTCTATTTCTTTTTGGAAGGGGGTAAATGTAACATTCATTTTTTTCCTAGATTTTAAGACCATGTAATGTTACTGATTTTTCCATTTCAAATTGTACTTATTTTCATTTTTGTATCGAACGGTATATTAAACAGAAGTTCCAAGACGTTCGGTATATACGGTGGTGCGGGTTCCTGACCGAACCTCTCGCTACGCCGCGATTGGTGAAATGTTTGATCCGCAGTTTTGATTGGAGCGTCGTGATATTACAGGCAAAAGTCGCCCGATTATTTAAGGCTCAGCAGAGCTTGAATCGAGGTTGTTTTCCATCTAGCCGCAACCAGGCAGTACCATCAAGCCGCTGCAGGTGGTTTTCCATCTAGCCGCAGCCAGGCAGTACCGTCTAGCCGAGAGGCTATTTTCCATCTAGCCGAAGTAGGCTAATTTTCATCAGAGCCGCTAAGTAAAAGCACCAGTGTCTTAAATAAAAGCTGTAGTGAGCTTTCTAAGTGTTTGTTAAGAAAAAGTGTGAAATCGGGCGTAGTCGATCACAGCAGGAATAAAAAACAGTAAGTCAACAAAACTCCCTTCGATAGACTTATTCGAGAGTAGCGCCTTAACTGCAACGTAAAACAGACTAAAAAGTGAAGTGTAAAGCACGATTTCTCGCCTTCGGGGGTTATAATAGTCTGAAATTTTAATGTAACAACTACTAGTTAGGCTAGAATTTGTTAGGTAAAACTGTAAAGGTTAGAACTTTTCATTTTAAAAACAAGAATAAATTTTCTTTTTTGATTAAAGCTAGTGTCTCACTGAATATTTATTTTTCTTTTCAGGATAAGTTGTACTAGACTAATTCTTTTTAGTAATACCCATAAAACCCTTCAGCATTTTTCCATTTTTTTAGCTGAAGTTAGATCCTTTCTATTTTAAAATGGATGGTGCCCAAAATTTCGTACAGCTAAAGCCTTTTAAAAAATAGAAATGAATTCCAAAAAAGACGTAAGACAATTATCTCTTACCCATATTTCTCTACCAAGGAAAACTGAGCTAGTGTTTGTTTAATTTCTTTAGTTCTTTTAAAAAATCAGGATCCACTCAATTCATTAGCAGAAATTAAAGCGGGGCTGCAAGAAAATTGTGCTCAAGCTTGGGGCGTCCAATATTCAAACGGTACAAAATGACGCAGTGTACGTGGGGCAACATTTTTTCACACGTTACAATACGTATATATATATATATATATATATATATATATATATATATATATATATATATATATATATATATATATATATTTATATATATATATATATATATATATATATATATATATATATATATATATATTTATATGTATATATATATATATATATATATATATATATATATATATATATATACATATATATATATATATATATATATATATATATATATATATATATATATATATATATATATATATATATATATATATGTATATATATATATATAGATATATATATATATATATATATATATATATGTATATGCATATGTATATGTATATGTATATGTATGTATGTATATATATATATATATATATATATATATATATATATATATATATATATATATATATATATATGTATATATATATGTATATATATGTATATATATATATATATATATATATATATATATATATATATATACATACATACATATACAGTGAGTCCAAAAAGTCTCCATACACCACTTGCTTTCTATACTACTTTTCTATTATATTTAACTAATTAATTGGAACTATGAGAAAACATGTTTAATAATAATAAAAATAATTAAAAAATTAATATTTGAAACTTAATCAACGAGAATTAGTATTAAAAACAACTACGGAATATTTAATTTAGAAGTTGAATCATTGTTATAAAAATGTAAACAAAATTAATGTCATAAAAGTCTCCGTACACTTAACAATTACCAATAATAGCTTGACGGAGTTTAACGGAAAATAACAACTTCGTTTAAACTAATATTTAGTGGGACCGCCGTTGGCCTTGATAATTTTCTGTAACCCTTTTGTCATGCTTGCAACCAGCTTTCTAGTAACTTCTGCTGGCATGTTCTCCCATTCGTTCAATATTCTGTTTTTTAATTCTTCTCTATTTAAAACATTATGTCTGCGAAGGCACCGTTTAAGTTCCTCCCATAAATGCTCGATGGAGTTAATATCGGGTGATTGCGGAGGTGTATGAAGTTGCTGTCGCACATTATGGATCATCCATTCTCGCACCAAGTTTGCGGTATATTTCGGATCATTGTTGGAAAATATATCCTTTTTTCGATTGCTAATTTTTGGACACTTTTTCTTAAATTGTCTCTCAAAATGTTCAAATAAACATGCTGATCCATGGTACCATTAGTAAAATGTAAATTTCCAACCCCTCCAGCAGACATGCATCCCCAAAGCAGAACACTGCCACCCCCTTGTCTCACCGATGTTCTTCTTTCTCCAAACTTTAGTTCTGCCATCTGACCCCAAAAGGTTAATTTTAGTTTCATCACTAAAGATTACGTATTTCTAAAATTCAGGACGTTTAGTAACGTATTCCCTAGCAAAAGCTAACCGCTTTTTGCGATTAGCTTTCCGAAATTAACGGCTTCTTCCTGGCTGCACACCCCTTATAGTCTGCCCTGTGTAAACAATTTCTCACTGTTTCTGAACAAACATTTTTCGAAAATAATTCCCATACTTCTTTTAATTTTTGGTGCACTTTTCTTGGGATCTATAATTATTTGTCTAACAATACTGGCCTCTTCATGTGGACTCAAGTCTCTTGGGACGTCCTGAGCGTGGTCGAATTTTATAGGAACCCGTTGATTTATACTGGTGTACAATGTACTGAACAGTAGCATGCGACTTTTTAACAATTTTTCATCTTTCTACAAATCAATTATGTTCTTTCGAACTTGAAATGGAATTTCACATTTTCTCTCGCTCATTTTTAATACTACTTTGAAAACCCACTGCAAAATTACTAGCAACAAGTGACAGATTATAAAGTATGGCCGAAAATTATTCATTTGTTTTCAGTTTAGCGAGCAATAGATAGCTTGATAAAATGCAGCTGATTAAAACGTGTTTTTTTCAATGCAGTTCTTGAGTGTATGGAAACTATGGAAACTTTTTTGACATTAATTTTGTTTAAATTTTTATAACAATAATGTAACTTCTAAATAAAATGTTCCGTAGTTGTTTTTAATACTAATCCTTTTTAGTTGCAATTAATTAGTTAAACATAACCGAAAAATAGTATAGAAAGCAGGTGGTGTATGGAGACTTTTTTGGGCTGACTGATTTATATATATATATATATATATATATATATATATATATATATATATATATATATATATATATATTTTTTTGGATTAAAGTAAGAACAACTGAAAATAGACAAAAGTCCGTATCTCAGCAGTCTACCCACTGTTCTCCTATTTGTCAAATCCATCCCGAGACGTGTTTCGCCATATCACGGCTCATCATTCGGGCTAGGATCGACAAAAAAAAGAACAGAGTTTTTGGTACTTAAGCCAGTACTGACGGTCAATAATGGTAAGATATAACACTTACCTCGTAGGTGATACTTCATCGGAGGGCAGCCATTCGCCGACAGAGTGGTTACCAGACTGCCAACACTTCACCGCAGGTGGCGCGAACATTCGAGGGATCCCCCTAAGTTATATGTGGTTTAAAGTAAGAACAACTGAAAACGGACGAGAGTCCGTATCTCAGCAGCCTACCAACTGTTCTCTTATTTGTCGAATCCATCTCGAGACGCCGTATCACGGCTCATCAGTCGGGCTAGGATCGACAAACAAGAGAACAGAATTTTCGGGACTTAAGCCAGTACGAACGGCTAATAATGGCTGACTCACTTCAGCCATTCGCCGACAGAGTGGTTAGCAGACTGCCAACAATTCACCACAGGTGATGCGAACGTTCTAAGAATCCCCCCTAAGGTATATGTGGTTTAAAGTTATTTAAAGTAAGTTTGTCGATCCTAGCCCGACTGATGAGCCGTGATACGGCGAAACGCGTCTCGGGATCGATTCGACAAATACGAGAACAGTGAGTACACTGCTGAGATTCAGACTTTCGTCCGTTTTCAGTTGTTCTTACTTTAAACCACATATGCCTTAGGGGGATCCCTCGAACGTTCGCGCCACCTGTGGTGAAGTGTTAGCAGTCTGCTAACCACTTTGTCAGTGAATAGCTGAAGCGAGTCAGCCCTCTGATGAAGTACTACCTACGAGGTAGGCGTTATATCTTACCATTATTGACCGTCAGTACTCGCTTAAGTACCGAAAATTCTGTTCTGTTGTTTTCCCATTCTAGCTCGACTGATGAGCCGTGATACGGCGAAACGCATCTCGGGATGGATTCGACAAATAAGAGAACAGTGGGTAGATTGCTGAGAGACGGACTTTCGTCCGTTTTCAGTTGTTCTTACTTTAAACCACACTTGGGAGGAGTGTTGACAGTCTGATAACCACTCTGTCAGCGTTATATCTTACCATATATATATATATATATATATATATATATATATATATATATATATATATATATATATATATATATATATATATATTTATATATATATATATATATATATAATATATATATATATATATATATATATATATTTATATATATATATATATATATATATATATATATATATATTTATATATATATATATATATATATATATATATATATATATTATATATATATATATATATATATATATATATATATATATTTATATAGATATATATTTTATATATATATATATATATATATATATATATATATATATATATTTATATATATATATATATATATATATATATATATATATATATATATGTATATATATATATATATATATATATATATATATATATATATATATATATATATATATATATATATATATATATATATATATATATATAATATATATATATATACATATATATATATATATATATATATATATATATATATATATATATATATATATATATAACATATATATATATATATATATATATATATATATATATATATATATATATATATATATATATATATATATAGCACGATTCTATTAATAAAAAAAGAGGCTTGATTGTCATCGATGGATTGCTTGTGTGAGAGTTGCGTCTCATCATTTAATGAAAAATAAATTACGTTACAAAGCTAGAATTTAAACAGGCAGTCCAATTAAAAAGTTTGAAATTGTAATAAAGTATATAAAAAAAATATTCGGTAACTTCGATATGATTATTTATAACAAATTTGAAGTAAATTTAATGTTTTGTTGCTTCCAGTAAAATAACATTACAATATTTAGTGACTCTATTATATAGAAAGATAAAATATTAAACCATAGACTAAAGAATTGTGTTATTATTTCCTACAAGACTGTGTAACTCTAAATTTAAATAATAAAAATAGTGGAGGGCAGCAGAAACGTCACTGGGTGAATAGCAACAGAGGCGGTAGAGACACAATATAAAATATATTATGTATAATTTAACAGCAGATATGGTAATAAAATAGGCGCCTTTAAAGTTCTTACGCTTTCTAAGAATTTTTATTTCCTGCTGAAAAGTCGCCATTTGAATGACTAGTCCATAGTTCAGCAGTATACCCGCCGTTCTCTCATTGGTTAATCTCGAGACGCGTTTCGCCGTATCACTGCTCTTCAGTCGAGGTAGGATTGACAAACGAGAGCACGAAAGTTCAAGTACTTATTCCCGAACTGGTATAACGTCATAGATATAATAAATTGTACCTTAGACTGAGAAGCATACCAGACCCTTAGAGGAATGATCAGCAACTTGCCAACAATCACCGCAGGCAGCATTATTCAACAAAGTTCTTACACCAAGAATATGGTGCCAATGTAAAACGAATAAAAATCGACAAAGTCCATATTTCAGCAGTCTGCCCTATTTCTCTCGTTTATCAATCCATCTCGAGACGCTTTTCGCCGTATCACGGCTCATCAGTCGTATGTACATAGAGACAGTACATAGAGACATAAGTACTTGAAATTTTATTCTCTCCTTTTCTTTAGTTACCTAAGTACATTTAAATTATTTTTTAGGAACTAAGCCCTCCAAGCGAAGCAGAGGAATATCAGCGAATACCTCTGTTCAGCAGCCCTTCAATGCCCAATATTTCTTTGGCCGCCCATCACGTGCTCAGTCCGGATCTATCGGAAGCGGCGGTAAGGGCAGCTTGTACCGCCCGATTGGGGATGCCATTAACAGGGCAGATGTTACCGGGTACCCTACCATTTTACCCTTCCTTGCCCGCTATTGAAAGCGAGCACGAGGAAACACCGTTGGATACTATTAGTGAATTACAGGTAAATTGGGAAAACCGAACAATTATTGAAAAAGGTATAAGGTTTTGTTGGAATTACAATATATATATATATATATATATATATATATATATATATATATATATATATATATATATATATATGTATATATATATATATATATATATATGTATATATATATATATATATATATATATATATATATATATATATATATATATATATATTATACTTTAAAATTTTCTTGAACCATCAATTAATATTTATTTTCAATTTTTGGAATTTGGGTTCAAGTTTATTGTTGTGTGAGTTAAATAATTTTGTATGTGTACTGGTATAACTAATTGTAATTTGTTTTTATACTTTGTAGAAATAAAGAAAAAAAAATGAAAATGCTCTAAACCAAAGGGCGAAACGTCAGTTTAAGTTTAATTTTGAATACTAGTATTCATAAAATGAATCCAAATCCCAAAAATTGAATATATATATATATATATATATATATATATATATATATATATATATAAATGTACAGGGCGAGTCAACGATAGAGTAAAGTTCATTATCTCATTTGTTTCGAGAATGACGAAAAAAATGTTAAATACAATACTTTTAATAGTTTTATACAGGGTGCGATATAACATATGTTCTTTTAAATGGGACATCCTATTTTCTAATTTCTAATATTTTTTAAAAAATACTAATTTTCAGTTTTGTAAAAAATTGCCAATAGCACCATTGTTTGGTGAAATACTCATAATTGGTACGAGCGTTCTATAGAGATGAAAAAAAATATATATGTAAAGAAATTTGAGTTAAACGCGACAGGGTGTTCAAAATAAATTTCAACTATTTGAAATTGAAAAATTTCTACTTTTCTAAATAGCACACCCTGTATATTATTATTTTTTCTGATAGATTTTACATAACCCTCCAACTTTTATTAAGTATGTCATAGGTATATGATTAATAGTTTTCGCTTTATTTTGAATTTTTCAATTTTTACCCTTTTTGCAAAATAAGTAGTTTTAATTCTTCAGTACGTTAAAAATTTTCTGGTGTACCACAGCTAAGTCTTTTAAATATATGTATATATATATATATATATATATATATATATATATATATATATATATATATATATGCATGAAGTAGCACGGGGTATTTGATGTATAAAATGTATTAAATGATTTTTGAAAAAAAGAAGAGTAAGCAGTCGTATACCCAGATAATATAAACACCAATTTCTTTAGTTCGGGAAAAGGATGCGAACAAAAAATGAACCAAAAATTCCTGCTGATAAAGTTTACTTTATGTAAAGCAAGCTTATTAATAGTTTATTATTAACTTCACAGTAATATCAAAACGAAAATATACTGTTCTTAAAAGGTACCAAAATAGTAATGTTCAAAAGTGGGACGCCTATGAATGTTTTTTATTGCAGGTTCGAGCAACAGTCCTGTAGGAACTGAAACAATTTCAGTTTGGTAACATCAGTATAATATTCCATACATCAACCACAGAAAGATCGAGGATGTTTGAAAAAAGAAATTGTATTCCTTCACGTCCACCAATTTATGGAATAGTCTATTTCATTAATTTATTCAGTAATTCGTCCAATTTGTTTTGAGTTTCGCCAGTTATATATATATATATATATATATATATATATATATATATATATATATATATATATATATATATAAACTTTGAATACTTGTTCAAACTAAAGACAATCATACTGTTGAAAACTATTAGACATACTCGCCTGAAATAAACAACTTATTTAAATGTCTCAATAACAGGCCCATATTCTACACAGTAAGTGAGAGGATGTTATAAGTGTTTTTATATTATTTCTCATAATTTCGATAAGTGCAAATATCCGCACTTAAAGTATCTGCTTTCAGCGGTTCAGGTTTATTCAACACCAAAAAAATACCTTTAAAAATAAAATAGATATCCCTTTCGGTCATAACTGCCACTAATCAGAACAACCTTCTCCCCTATCTTTAAATTTTTGAAGTATCTCCTATGGAGAAGAACAAGTATTTTGAAATGCCATTTCCAAATAGTTTTGTCAAGAAGATCTTCTTTCTGTGCGGCGAATCGCCTGTAAAATCTAGTTACTGTCCTTGTGATGTAAATTGCCAACTGTCTCTCCATCTCTTGGGGGCCTTCCCGGTGATTTGTTACCCTCTAGTTTCCTCTTGCGAGCTAATTTTGCCATCCGAGTCACATGTTCATTTCAACCAGGTCTTCGGGCTTTTACCCATCGCACCACATCTCCAACTTTGCATTTTTCTCTTATGTGGGTATTTCTTTGTCTGTCCCACACTGTGTAGCCTGCGATTGTTCTTACAATCTTCATTTCTGTTGTTCTTATTTGCCTTTTTATCACGGTGTTGTCTGCTCTAACCTCAGCTCCATAAATTATCATCGGTCTGACGCAGATTTTATTTATTCTTGATTTACATTCTGTGGTTACATGTTTGTTTCTCCAGAACCATTACTAAATGAGACTATTAAGGTATTTTTAGAAATACGCTCTATATATAGAGCATTTGATACGAGATTTTCCCTAAAAACCACAAACCACTTTTGAAACGTAAGTTATTTTTAACCAATAATAAAGAATCAAACGTATCCTATTATTCAATTTGAAATCGCCGCTATTTAATGAAGATTGACAAAACAAATATTAAATTGATTCAGAGAATTTCAACATTTTAACTTAAGAACACAACAAAAGAAATAGTGGTTGATTTTAATTACAACTAAAAAATTGATACAGAATTAGTATAAACTATAGATTTTTCTTGTTTAAAATTAATAAATTTTATTTTATTCGATAATAACATTTTTTCAAAATAATGCCTTCGTTTCGTATTGGTAAATTGTAACAGCTGCAGTCGTTACAATCGTTACCTACATTTATATTTATGTTAAGGTAATAATTATTATTATATTTTGTGTTTATTTTTTAATACTTATTTAAATTTAAATTATGTCTTGTTATAAAGTATAAAGTGGTTACCGAAAACTGGATTCCAACGATATGCCCTTGTGCCATGTGAGCGACTAAGAAAATAAATACGTTAGTTTAGGTCATTTATGTTCGTGGGAAATACAAAATTGTTAAAATGAGTGAGTAAATATTGTAATTTCTATCACAGTTCATATTTTCACAAGTAAAAAATAGATATTTGTGTGGTAAATAAAAAGAAAAGAAACAGAAAGGCAATTAAATAGGATTTATTTAACGTTTTTCTTCTGAGTATCTTTTTTTCTCTCTACCAGGTATACAAGTATGAAATGCGGATTTTTTTTTAAAAAAAAAACATGTTAAATTCGGCAGAATGATAAAAAGTACTTTATTCAAAGTATGCTTCATCGCTTGTTATACATTTTTCCCATCTTTCGGGCAATTTGTGAATACCACGCTAGTAAAAATCTTCCCCTTTTGCTGCGAACCATTCATCGAGTCATTTTTTCACAACTTCGTACGAACCAAAGCGCTGCTCAGTAAGTGCGTGACCCATCGATGCAAACAAGTGGTAATCGGAAGGAGCCAAGTCTGGTGAGTAAGCCGCATGGGTAGAACTTCCTAGCTGAGTGCTTCCAACGTGTCGCGAACTGGTTTTGCCGTATGTGATGGAGCATTGTCATGAAGAAAAATGACTTTGTGTTGCCTCTTTCGGTATTCTGGCCCTTTTTTCAAGCAGCGAACGGTTCAAATCGGTCAATTGTTGTTGGTAACGTTTAGTATTAACCGTTTCCCCAGGTTTTAACAGCTCATAATAGACCACGCCCCTCTGGTACCACCAAACATAGAGCATCGTCTTTCTGCCAAAGCGATTCGGTCTTGCGGTCGATGTGGATGGTGCGCCTGGGTCTACCCATGATTTTTTTGCGCTTGAGATTCTCAAAATAAATCCACTTTTCATCCCCTGTAACTATACGATGCAAAAACGACTTCCTTTTGTACCGAGCGAGCAAAATGTCACACATGTTTTTGCGCTTTTCCATTTGCCTGTCGTTCAATTCATGTGGTACCCATCTACCGGTCTTCTGAATCTTTCCCATCTCTTGTAGCCGATTGGAAACAGCTTGTTGACTAATGCCTAATTGCTCGGCGAGTTGTTTTTGTGTTTGCGAATCATCTTCGTCCAATAATGCTTGCAATTCTACATCTCCGTACTTTTTTGGCGGTTTTCCAAGTTCCTTGTCTACAACATCAAAGTCACCACTTTTGAAACGTCGAAACCATCGTTCACACGTATTTTGCGATGGAGCATGTTCACCATAAGCTTCTCGAAGTAATCGGTATGATTCAACAGCAGTTTTCTTCAAATGAAAACAAAAAATTAATGCTGTCCGCGAATGCTCTTTGTTCGGTATAAAATTTCGACATATTAAATACAACAACACAACACTATGCACACACTTTTCCAATTTATCACTAATGCGCGTTTGACACTTGTTGATGACACAACAAAATGGCTCAATGTCAAATTTTTATAGCACAAACTGCATTGGTGCACCATCTGTTGTCTGAAATCCGCATTTCATACTTGTACACCTGGTAAATAACATATTTTGACTAGTTTTAACGTTGTCAACGTTAGTATTTTTAAAAATATTACAATATCTACCGACGTAAAGTAAAAGTAAATAATTCTAATAGAAACATCACAGACCAATTCAGTAAATGTGAACACATCAATGCTGTTTATTTCTCTTGCCTTTTGAGGCCACGACATCGTTATATACAATTGTTAGAAACATATCTTGCAGCTTCCTTAGACCTATCAGGAGACAACTACGCATAAAGTTTAGAATGCATAGTATCATTTTAGGGCATTACACGATGGGACAAATTCCATAATAACGTTTTAACTATTTATTGAAAAATTGTAGATACTGTTGATGTTTGAGTGGCCTGTTGGATAGACATTGCACTTTTTTTTATATATCATTTCAGAAATCTCTAATCGTTAAGAAGTTCCAGCCAAATTGTAAACCTAAGACCATATACGACCTTTTGTTCTCGGAATGTGTGTATTAAAGTATGGTATTTCAGCTTCATTACATTGTAATACGTCTTGATGACGGCAAAAGTTTTAATGATTTGACATGTCAACTCACATTATAATTTTTTTCTTTAGTTTTATTCGTTATGGATAACTTTTATCTCAGAAGGTTCTCACAGGCATATTCTGCTGTACTGCTTTTCCAATTTGTGTGTAATTTTTAGCATTTAAAGTGTAATCATCGTGTAACTTTAAATAGTAGGATACCTTTACACTTTTACAAGAAGCCTTTTGTATTTTTAATTACAATATTTAAATTTTAGGAACCTCAGGTCCGAGGAGTAATTAGGCCCTTGGGCAGGACTCAATCTTCTCCCTTACCCCTTGGCCATCCATTATTAAGGAACCCTCTGCCTCCAGAACCAGAACCTCCTCAACCTCCGCCTGAAGAACAAGAACAGAGGGACTTGGAGTTAAGAGCTAATGAATCTAGAAGGTAATTGTGATCATTTTTAGTGTTAAAGCTTTCCATATTTCAAGAGTTAGGGAACAATTTTACACTCTACAACGTTTGTTTAAGAGGTCAGGTGAAAATGTTAAAAATAAAAGGCCTTAAAAATTCAGGTTTATTTCGCAATATAATCTCCATGGAGGCTTATACAGGCTGCCCCATAGGTATGGAATAATGGTTTCACAGCATTTATTAATCAGTGTATCAAAAAAATAAATAAAAGTTATAGGGTGTTATACGGCGCACATGCTGACGTTGACAATAATATGTTTTGAACTGCAGTTCGAAGAAATTACTCCATCTTGATTTTTTTTAAATGGAAAGCCCTGTATATTATTGTATTTTTGAGTCTTACTAAAAATTCTAGATACCATATTAAGTTGAGAATCTGGAATCTTTGACACAATGACACTACTCGGTATATACCTCTCAGTCAATCATCGCTCCTGATGAAGCTAACATGGTTAGCAAAACGCGCGTCGAGTGCAAAAATAAAGTGTTTGGTGTAGTGGTGATATATACTGAGTAGGAACATACCATATGTTTAAATTGAACTGTTTTGGAATTATTGATGCTTGAAATTAAGGAGATCAAATTATTATTATTATTTTTTTTTAAACTGTATCAAACATTTACTATCAGATAACGACTTAACGCGTCAAAAAATGATTTATTGCGGAAAATGTTTATTGCTGCATTTTGTGAAACTGCAATTTGAGCGTAATATCATAATGGTACATTGAACAGAAACTGAAAGAATCACTTTGCTAATGCTGGTTGGTTACGGAGAGTGTAGGAGAACACAACAGGAGGTGTGTGATCTTTTCAACACAGAATATCCGAATCGAGAACCTATTACCCCTTTATGTTGTGATCTCGGCAAAGCTGACGCGTGGCTGTATGGGAATTTTCTGTAATTTCGAATAAAACATGTAACATTTTATCATCGCTTGTTTTAACGTTTGGAGGTCTAGATTTAGAACGATCCTTAACATGACCTGATTGTCTAAATCGTTTTAATGTTTTGCTAACTACGGATTGTGTAATAGGTTCTCGATTCGGATATTCTGCGTTAAAAAGATCACACAACCTCTTGTTGTGTTCTCCTACGGTCTTCGTAACCAGTGATTCTTTCAGTTTCTGTTAAATGTACCATTATAATATTATGCTCAAATTGCAGTTTCACAAAATGCACCAATAAACGTTTTCGTCAATAAATCATTTTTTGACGCGTTAACTCGTTGCCTGACAGTAAATGTTTGACACAAGCCAGGCTAAAAAAAAAATTAATTTAATTTCCTTAATTTCAAATATCAATAATTCCAAAACAGTTCAATTTAGATATATGGTATGTATCTTCAAATAATATCTAAAATTTTTAGTAGGACTCAAAAATAAAATAATATACTGGTCCATTTAAAAAAATTTAAGATGGCGTAATTTCTTCGAACTGACAGTTCAAAACATTTTATTGTCAACATCAGCATATGCGCCGTATAACCCCCTATAACTTTTATTTAAACATTTTTTTTGATACACTAATTAATAAATGCTGTGGAATCATTATTCCATACAATGGATCCAATAGGTTTTCAATTTATCTCATCATCGGATAATCGGTTTTGAAAATCTCTGAAAATTAGTCATTTGTTGGCGCCAATGATATACCTAATATACATTTTTAACGTAATTAAACATATTACTTATACTGGTGGTTTACGCATATTCAGCAATACATTAATAATGCCATACTGGTTTAGTAATAGAATGATTAAATTTGAATGCATTTGGTTTAAATATCTTTGCTATTAAAGAAATTCAAATGAATTCTATTCGTGGAAAACTATTCTAAGAAATGGTTTTCTTCACAACTACTACAGCAATTTAGAGACTAAATTCCATCTTAAAAAATAACATCCATAAATAGAATCTTATTTAACAGGCCTTAATTATACCTACCAAATTCTGATACACGATACATTACAGTTTAAAAACTGTATCACATATTATTAACTCTATTACGGTGGATCTAAAGAAAATATTTTTCCATTCGTTGCTACATGGAATGATTCGACATAGCAATTCTACGCTTGCCCTTCTTTCATGTAAAAACTACCCTCCAAGATTTATGCATTTGATCTCGTTTGACGGTTCATATTTACGGGTCTAGAAACCGAGGAGTCAGAAAATTATTAATTGTACTTTTTAATATTTGTATTTTCAACAGAACTACCTTCTCTACTCCATTTCGTTTTTTATTAATATTTTATCATCAAATACTTATTATTTAAAATATCGAGCTATAATGCTAGGATTAAATTATTTTTTAGTGTGTGAAAGTCAAATTTAGGACGAGCTTACGGAAAAAGTATTGGGTAAATCATGATACCGATTTTTAGAAATTCATCTAAATGCTACTGAAATATATGTTATGTTACAGTATAGAGTATAATACATCAAATATAGAATCGACTATCGAAACAAAACCTTCCCACAGTTATCCTCTTCCTTGCTAAAATGAAGTATTCTATTTGATAAAAAAAATCACCCACCGAGATTTCTTTATGTTTTAGGATCCCTAGATTACGAAAATCTTAGTTTCCGATTTCCATCAGTCTGTATCGTAGTCTATTGCAACAATAACTTCCAAGAGAAATTAGAGATCAAAATTTAGTACAAATATAATATTTGAAGAAGGAAAGAACCCTTTAGTTTTAACTGATATCGCTTAGTTGTTTCAAATTCAGGTGTTAATTTCGGGGATTATCAAGGAATCTAAAAATTGCGTTTTTTTTAAAAATTAAGTATCTATCATTTCAATAATAGGATAATAAGAAGTAGTGAAGGTTGACTCGTATAAAATAAAATTAAAATCTTATTTTGCCCCACTACTCTATTTTTTTGACGACTTAGGGATAAAGATGTTTAAAATAAGTTAGGTGAAATCAATTTACTTTCTTTTGTTGGTCAAGCTTTACAACTTAGTTTACGTATGCTTATGCTGCACTTATATAAATATCTTACGAATTATATGCATGAGTAATGATGATTAAGGATCTAAAAAATAACTTTTCGTTAACTTTAGTAGGTAACATTACAAAAAAAATAGCGAACCTACATATTTTTAATACAGATTTTTAAATTGCAATAAAATATCATTTTTCCAGGACACAAATTTAAAAAAATCCTATTCTTTTGCATTTTATAATTAAACATAGGTCTCGTTTTATACGTAACATAAACATTCTATATGCTTTAAAAATTATCAGTTTTTAACGGAGGGGACCTATGTAAATATACTACTATAATACATGTTTAATTTAAGAAATCCTTTGTGGCACTTGATATGTTAAATATTGTGAACTGTTAGTCATTTAATCATTAGAATATTTTCCTTTAAAGGTACAACAACCTGTAAATGTAAAAGGAAGTGACCACTATTGCACATTTAGATCCACTTTAACACTGTAATATTAACACTAACTTAAGCGATCAGCATGGCAGCATTTATCTGTCATCTTCATTTTGATACTACAACGTGAAGTTGCTAAAGAAGCTAACTAAAAATACTTGTTTTTATTAACGAGAAGCATATGAGATTTCATATTCACTCATTTAAGCTGGATAATAATTTTTCAACATATTTCCAAAATATGAAGGGTAGTTATAAGAAAAAGCATATTCAGTGTGAGTCTATTGTGCCCTCTCGTATGGCAGTTTATGACATTTTTATAAAATAACCAATATATATATATATATATATATATATATATATATATATATATATATATATATATAAATAAATAAATAAATATATATATATATATATATATATATATATATATATATATATATATATATATACATATATATATATATATATATATATATATATATATATATATATATATATATATATATATATGTATATATATATATATTTCATAAAATCAAATTGTTCATAATCAAACATTTTAAGGAAATATTGTGTGATTTGTTTTTTTGAATTTTTTTGCAGCCAAACTTTTCTGCAAAGCCTTATTCCTGCATTTTCGCAATACCAATAAATCATTAGTATTAAAAATATTTTTTTCATTCCAAATAATTGTCTTATTAAATGCGTCCAAGGCTTCCGACGAATTAATTTCCAACTTTTCATAATTTTCATTTTCATAGTCAGAGTCGTCATTCATCTTCGTCTTCATCATTTTACTCTTCTAAATCATCTTCATTCCACTTCACAATATCCTCTCTTGAATATTCAACCTGAAAAATATTTTTTTTATTAAATACGTAAATGTTAAACAGATTTATGCAATTAACAAAATTACTTCGCTGTTTACTTCTGTCAACAAATTCTCAAGTTCTTTGAGCGATTCCTCCATTTTATTTTTGTATTTTTCCTTCAAATTGCTGAGTGGAATGTTTTCTTCCGGATTAGAGTCATCATTATTACTCTTTTCAGTGAAATCCAAAATATGCTATCCATGCTAATGATAGGTTTATCACAGCATAATTTATTGTTAAACCCTTTAAAAGTTTTAAGAGATCTTCAGATTCTGAAGATAAAATGATGACAACAAGCTTGACCTGTAGTAAAGTTTTGTGATTCGAAAAACATTTTGATCCATTGGCTGAATCAAGGGTGTTACATTTGGTGGCATGTAAATACCAAATATTTTTCCATCATCGGTTTGTAAATCTTTTGCAGGCAGATGGCTTGGGGCATTATCCAATAACAGAATGGCAGTTTCGGGTAAAATGTTTTTACCTGAAAATGTATATACGCGAATTTAGTTAATTCGAACATTTTCATATTGCATATTCGCTGACTTACCTGGGGAACAAAGCATCTATAAAACCAATTCTTAACAATGTCCACAGTCGTCCAAGTCCAAGCATTTTTGAATAATCGTAATCCAGAGGAAGAGTAAAGTTATTAAAGCACCTAGGGTTTTTTGCTTTGCCTAATATGAGAGGTCTAACTTTATGTTCTCCAGACGCATTTATGCACGCGAGAAAAGAAAGTCGTGCATTTTCAGCTTTCCTCCCTGGAGCGGTTTTTTCATCATTCATTACCAATGTTTTCTCAGGTAGCAGTCTCCAAAACAAGCCAGTTTCATCTGCGTTATAAATTTGATCATTTGTTAAATTCAGTTTACATATGACTGAACAAAGATCTTGTTTAAATGGATCTACTAGCTCAGGGATTGTAGATAATTTTTCACTTCTTCAAAAATCTAATGCCGAATCTGCGTTTAAAATTTGCAACCAACCGTTGCTTGCAGAAAATGTTGGTGTTTCCTTTAAAATTTCAATTAAGGATTTTGCTTTAAGTTTTATAAGTTTAATAGTCACTTAACCTTTGTTTGCAAAACCATTCATACAATTTTTACTCCTTCCTAGGGCTTTCTCCCGACTTTAACGTTTTTCTTTTAATAATACCAACGCATTTTGTGGTTACGCTTAGAATATTCGCTTTATGTTTTTTAATTGCACAAACAGTAGATTTAGCTATATCATACTTTTTGCAAGGTGTGTAACACTCACTCACTCCATTTTCCAAATTCTTTATGATGTCTTCTGATAGTGTTAACACTTTTCGTTTCATATTTTCCAATTGGAAGCTCTAAAGTCACTAAATATTTAATATCAAATGAACAGACCGGACACCAAAGGTAGCACGATAATCGCCCGGCAATACTAATCTAACCTAAATACATTCAAATAACAAGAATATTTTCTAAGAGAAATCCCCTATTAGCACTGGGGAAGCACTGAAAATTGTTCATTTAATCGAGATTGCTTCTGTTCACTCTATAGAACCTCTAATATTAAATTTCCACTATTCATTATAGTGGATAGTTCATACAAAAGGGTGTTCACATAATCGATCATCTACTTTATATATATATATATATATATATATATATATATATATATATATATATATATATATATATATATTACACACACACACAAGGTACCCCATATGTATGGAATAATGATTTCACTGTATTCATTAATCAATGTATCAAAAAAATATTCAAATAGAAGTTATAGGGTGTTATACGGCGCACTTGCTGACGTTGATAATAAAATATTTTGAACTGTCAGTTCGAAGAAATTACGCCATCTTAAAGTTTTTTAAATGGAATGGAAGAATTACTTTTGTAATGATGGTTAGTTACGGAGACCGTAGAACACAACAGGGAGTGTATCATCTTTTTATCGCAGAATACCCGAATCGAGAACCTATTACCCAATCCATAGTTAGTAAAACATTAAAACGATTTAGACAATCAGGTCATGTTAAGGATCGTTCTAAATCTAGACCTCCAAAAGTTAAAACAACCGATGATAAAAAGTTAGATGTTTTATTGGAAATTACAGATAATCCCCGTACAGCCATTAGTCAGATTTACCTAGACCACAGCATGAGTAAAGATGCCTTAAGTCATATACTGAATGAAGAAAAATTGCATCCATGCAAACCCATTATATTACAAGAATTATCTGAAAATAACTACGATAGACGAGTTTTGCGAGGTCATGATGGAACGAATCAATAATGATCCTAACCTAATTCATAATGATTTTTCTGACGAGATCACATTTTGTCTTAACGGAAAAGTTAACAGGCGTATCTGCCGGTACTGGTCTACTGAAAATCCCCACTAAATAATTCTCAAAGACCACAAAAGATAAACGTGTGGGCAGGGATTTGTGGACGTCATATCATTGGTCCCTTTTTTATCGATGGAAATTTTACAGAACAGCGGTATTTACAGTTACTCCAAGAGCAAGTTATTCCAACTTGTGCAGGTCTTTTTCCCGATGAAAATAATTTGGATACCCCTAACAGGAATCTGTGGTATGAACAGGACGGAACACCTCCTCACTATGAAATCAATGTTTGTAGATATTGCTGTGACCTGCAAATTCCTTGTGTTTTCTAACTCCCAAGTTGTTTTATCTTATAGCTTGGTGTGTGCTACTGATGAGAGATCAATTCAACCATTCTCGGCTGTTTCTAGGCACAAAATTACGTTGTTTGACGACCTTAAGTCTGTTACAATTATGTTTTAAAATATCTCTTAAACCAAAGAAAACTTCAAAATTTGGGTCGCTCTTAATAAAGAAATATGTTGTATTTTTCCTAACAAGCATAAACTTGACTAAATAAAATCCTGTAACGAGTTTCAGTAATACCCTATATAATAGTTTAAATTAGCAAATAAAATACCAGCACACATGAAAGTATAATTTTTTGTCTAATAGCTGCACAAAATTAAAATGTTTCTAACAGTAAAATTTATTTTTTTCAAATTACGTATTATATAATGTGCTTGTCATAAATATAAATATTGTCTCGTTTCACACGTGTTGTAGATTTCATGTGTACTTTAAAAATTATCAGTGTTTATGGAGATTACGCCAATGTATGACCACAAATTAAATTATTTTAGAATCCTACTTTACTGGCGCCTGTGTTGATAGAAACTTAAAATTTTAAGAAATGGACGTCTTTAAAACGTGTTTATTGTTTTTGGTGAAGTATCTAGTTAAGTTTATTGGAATTGGTTAAATCGCTTTAGATTAGGAAATCAGCAGCCAAAATCGACCTCGGTACTTTAAGGAACTATTTTTAAAATGAATGTAACACTGAATATTTTGACAAAAGATACACGTGATACTTGCTAAAAAAAAATGTTTTTCGTACAAATATTTATTAATTATAGTAAAAATTGTGTTTTTAGTGTTCCTTACGGAACGGATAAGAGAACTTCGGTGTCTGTCTGTCTGCCTGTCTGTCTGTCTGTCTTTCCATGTGTCTGTCACACCCGATTTTCTCCGAAACTATTTGTCATAGAAAGTTAAAATTTGGTAATAATGTAGGAATTGATGGCCTCATCAGAGCCGTGTAGTTTTGAAAGGCAAATTTTGACTTAACAGGTTAGTTTTGGGGGGGGAAATCGGAAGTGAAAAAAAAAATTTTTTTAGTAGGTCGAGTGTGGTGTCAAATGAAAGCCTGTGAAAACACGCGTAAAATATATATATATATATATATATATATATATATATATATATATATATATATATATATATATGTATATATATACCAGGTGTACAAGTATGAAATGCGGATTTCAGACAACAGATGGTGCACCAATGCAGTTTGTGCTATAAAGATTTGACACTGCGCCATTTTGTTGTGTCATCAACAAGTGTCAGACGCGCACGAGTAATAAATTGGAAAAGTGTGTGAATAGTGTTGTGTTGTTGTGTTCCATATGTCGAAATTTATACCGAACAAAGAGCATTCGCGGACAGCATTAATTTTTTGTTTTTATTTGAAGAAAACTGCTGTTGAATCATACCGATTACTTCGATAAGCTTATGGTGAACATGCTCCATCACAAGATACATGTGAACGATGGTTTCGGCGTTTCAAAAGTGGTGACTTCGATGTTGTAGACAAGGAACGTGGAAAACCGCCAAAAAAATAGGAAGATGTGGAATTGCAAGCATTATTGGACAAAGATGATTCGCAAACACAAAAACAACTCGCCGAGCAATTGGGCGTTAGTCAACAAGCTGTTTCCAATCGGCTACGAGAGATGGGAAAGATTTAGAAGACCGGTAGATGGGTACCACATGAGTTGAACAACAGGCAAATGGAAAAGCGCAAAAACACGTGTGACATTTTGCTCGCTCGGTACAAAAGGAAGTTGTTTTTGCATCGTATAGTTACAGGGGATGAAAAGTGGATTTATTTTGAGAATTCCAAACGCAAAAAATCATAGGTAGACCCAGGCGCACCATCCACATCGACCGCAAGACCGAATCGCTTTGCCAGAAAGACGATGCTCTGTGTTTGGTGGGACCAGAGGGGCGTGGTCTATTATGAGCTGTTAAAATCTGGGGAAACGGTTAATACTAAACGTTACCAACTTCAATCGACCGATTTGAGCCTTTCGCTGCTTGAAAAAAAGGCCAGAATACCGAAAGAGGCAACACAAAGTCATTTTTCTTCATGACAATGCTCCATCACATACGGCAAAACCAGTTCGCGACACGTTGGAAGCACTCAGCTGGGAAGTTCTACCCCATGCGGCTTACTCACCAGACTTGGCTCCTTCCGATTACCACTTGTTTGCATCGATGGGTCACGCACTTGCTGAGCAGCGCTTTGGTTCGTACGAAGATGTTAAAAAATGGCTCGATGCAGCAAAAGGGGAAGATTTGTACTGGCGTGGTATTCACAAATTGTCCGAAAGATGGGAAAAATGTATAACAAGCGATGGAGCATACTTTGAATAAAGCACTTTTTATCATTCTTCCGAATTTAACAGATTTTTTTAGAAAAAAATCCGTATTTTATACTTGTACACCTGGTATATATATATATATATATATATATATATATATATATATATATATATATATATATATATATACGAGGCATGTTTTTTAAGTAAGTACCGTTTTGCGATTCCGCCGCCGCAGCGATACGGTCGGCGTTCCGCGCATGCGCGCTGGTAACCTACATCTCATGTCTACGCACTGACGCCATTACAGTCTGATTCTTCATTGTATACGTTGTTTACTGAGTGTTTAAGATGCCTCCGACAATCGTGAGTCACGCCGATTGTGAAGTACGGGCTGTTATACGATTTCTTAGTGTTAAAGGCGTAAAACCGATCGATATTCATCGTGAGATCTGTGAAGTTTACGGACAAAACATTATGAGTGATGGAATGGTAAGGAAATGGGTGAGAGCATTTAAAGATGGCCGCACAAATGTGCATGATGAAGAACGGAGTGGGCGTCCTTCGGTCGTTAATGAAGATTTGGTGCAGAAAGTGGACGAAAAGGTGAGAGAAAACAGACGCTTTACAATTTCATCATTGTGCGACTGCTTTCCTCAATATTCTCTCACATTTGTGATACAGTGGTTAACAAGTCAGGCGGCAGAATTTTATGAGGAGGGTATTCAAAAACTGGTGCCACGTTATGACAAGTGCCTCAATATTCACGGAAATTATGTAGCAAAGTAGATTAAGGTACAGGCTTTCATGTAAAAATAAAATTATAGCGATATCTTTGCACGTCTTTTTTTTAATTCCAAAACGGTACTTACTTAAAAAACATGCCTCGTATATATATAATGTAATACTTGCGTACACTTTTCTTTGTATTATTTTTAAAAAATCGCTGTCCCCCCTACCTTATCTCGAAAAGTACTGATCAAAAAATTTTGAAAAAATTCTGGAATATTCTCCACGGGGTGTAAATTGAACGAAAATTGGTATATAAAAAAAAAATTCAAGGTCATCAGTTTTCAGTAAAGATTGGAAACAAACTTTGTTGAAAACTGTTTTGTGAAGTCACTGATCATTTTATACCACCGTAACATTTTTTATTTTAAAAGCAGTCAACGTATGGAACACTAATTGTGCAAGTTCAACTTGCACTTGACCGGTTTTTATTTTTTTTAATTTCTCTATAGTAAAATATAGCAATGAGTCTAAATAAACGTAACTTCCCAGAAATTAGGCTAAATAAATAAAAGTCGCCGAATGCTTAAGTTCAGAGTTATGGGAAAAATAAACTTATAGACAAACTCTTGCCAATTATGCTTAAACAGAGAAAAAAATGTTATAAAATTTAAGGACTTTCTGAGCTTTAACATTATTGATTTGAAAAATTCTACATGCATAAGCAGATTATCATTTCTATTCATACTGCTCATTATTTCTCATTTTCCAGAAGAGATATGCAATTAAAAATTTATATTTAATAAAAAAATATTTCTTTAGCCTTTATAAATTTAGTTTTTATGTAAGTAACCTTTTTAAAATTTACATAACCCTTTCCTATACGATCACGCAACTATAACGTGAAAAACGACTATTATGTTTAAAGTCCGCCTGCCTACCACAATTATGTGTGTACTTTTGAAATTAACAGTTTTTATTGAAAACACACAAATGTATGACCGTAAGTTTTATTTATCTTGAAATAACTTTACGTTTATATTAATACGTATACCAAAATTCTAAATTGTTGTTAATGGATTGTTGTTAATTATAGGGTAATCGAAAAATGTATGTACTTGGGTTATATCATAATCGCTTTCCACTTTATAACTTCCGGTTAATATTTGTAGTGCATCCTATATAAATCTCACCTAAAATTAAAACAAAAAAACCTGTCAGGTGCAAGTTGAACTTGCGCAATTAGTGTTCCGTACGTTGATTGCTTCTAAAATAAAAAAAAATGTAACGGAGGTATAAAATGATCAGTGACTTCAGAAAAACACACCCCAAATAAGTTTTCAACAAAGTTTGTTTCCGATCATTAATGAAAACTGATGACCTTGAAATTTTTGTTTGTTTTTTTATATACCAGACTAGCCGTGCCGGCGGCTCCGCTCACGTGGACTTGAGGCACTACTATCGTCACTGCTTATTCCTTATGTTACCTAACGTAATAAAATACCTGCCATTATTTCTCCTTAACTACCATTATCTCTACATAATTTCCATTATCTCTACATAATTTCCATTATCTAGGCTTATCTCGCAATATTTCTTCATATGTATAAATTTATAAAAACACGTAAATCGGATAAGTGGTTCTCAAGTGATAAGCGCACTAACGGACAGACAGACAGACAGAGATATGTTGCATTTTATATATATTATATTCTTTGCAACATAATATTGTTCCATATTTAATGGTTTAGGCAGTGTATTGCAAGAGAACACGCTAAGAGTAACCTTTTTTCCGACTTGATTCACTATTATCGTCACTGCTTATTCTTTATGTTACCTAACGCAATAAAATATATCCTATAACATGGCCAGAGAATATATGTATGTTTTTAAAAAAAAAAAGCACGTAAATCGGTGATTCTCCAGTGATAAGCGCACTAAAGGACAGACAGACAGAGAGAGAGACGGTGCATTTTATATATATTATACTCGTAGATATAGAATATTATTATTATATAACCTGGCAAAAGAATATATACATGAATTTAAAAAAAGACACGTAAATCGGATAAGTGGTTCTCGCGTGATAAACGCACTAATGGACAGACAGACAGACAGAGAGACATTGCATTTTATATATATTATAGATTATAGATTATAGATATTCTCTGCTACATAATATTGTTCCATATTTAAAAGTTTAGGCTGTGTATTGCAAGGGAACGCGTTAGCGGCAAACTTTTTTCCGACTTCATTCACTATTATCGTCACTACTCATTCCTTATGCTACCTATCGTAATAAAATATAGCCTATAACCTGGCAAGAGAACATATATATGTTTTAAAAAAAAAGTACGTAAATCGGATAAGTGGTTCTCCAGTGATAAGCGCACTAACAGACAGACATACATACATACATACAGACAGAAAGACAGACAGAGAGACGTTGCATTTTATATATATTATAGATAAATTATTAAAGGTAATGCACTCGTAATAATTTTCGTTCAATCTTCACTCCGTGGAGATTTGTCCAGAATTTTTTCAAAATTTTTGATCAGTACTTTTCGGGATAAAGGGGGGACAGCAATTTTTCGCGATTTTTTAAAAATAATACAAAGAAAAGTGTGCGCAAGTATTACATGATATATGTTAAAAGTCGCGTTTTTACAAGCTTTCATTTGACACCCTACTCGATGCCTTAGTAAAAAAAAAATATTTTTCACTTCCGATTTCACCTCCCAAAACTAACCCCATAAGTCAAAATTTAACTGCGCGGCTCTGATGAGGCCATCAGTTCCTATATTAGTACCAAATTTAAACTTTCTATGTCAAATAGTTTCGGAGAAAATCGGGTGTGACAGACGGACAGACATCGAAGTGATCTTATAAGTGTTCCGTACGGAACACTAATTATATCATTTCTAGAAGTAAAACGTCTCGTTATGTGAATAATTTTAAGTTTTCTTTTTGTGTTACCAAACTCATGTAAAAATAAAGTTTTTCTTTCAAGTGCATTTAGAAATAAAATAATAACATTATTAAGACATCCTCTGTATTTTTTCAATTAAAATATATTTGAAACACACTTATAGAATAGTAGGTCCAAATTACAGCCATAAATATTTTAATAGGCCGTTGAATATAGTCCAGTAACTAAGAATTTTAAATGCTCATTCATAGTTGAAGCTTGAATTTTTGATCAAAAATTAGTTTTAATATGTAGATCAAGTATCAATAGTCAAAAATTGGAAATTTAATGGAAGGTGTAAAAAAAAAAAAAAAACTACCCCAAAAAACCCTTATTCGCAAATTTCTCGGAAAATATAAAGCGTATCAAAAAATATTTCGAACAAAATCGATAGATAAGACAATTATCTACAAAATCGTCGTGAATCATTTTTTACGTATTTACGATATAAAACGACATATTTGCAATTGAAAATTGTTATTTGACGCACAGCTACCTAAAAAATACCCGAATCTGAAAAAAATCATAAAAAAATAGAAAAAATCATTATTTTTGAACTTTTTTTTAATCGTATCTTATTTAACGTAACTAATTTTTTCAGAGAATTTTTTTTATTAACTGTTTTTTATTGTTAATTGAAAAAAATTGTTTTTTTTTTGTTTTATATAGATGTCTATATATAAATAAAACTTCATAGAATGTAATAAAACGACTTTTTTTTTCAATTTTAACAATAAAAAATTGAATTCAAAAAATATAATTGTTTATAACTTTTCAAAAAGTTAATTTAAAAAAAATTCTCTGAAAAAATCAGTTACGTTAATTAGATACGATTCAAAAATATTGATTTTTTTTATTTTTAAAAAATTTCTTAGCTAGCAGTGCGTCAAATAACAATTTTTAATTGCAAATATCTCGTTTTTATATTTTCCGAAAAATTTCCGAAAAAATGGTTTTTGTGGTACTTTTAATTTTTTTTATAACCCCTTCCAATCAATTTCAAATATTTGACTACTGATATTTGATCAAAAATTTAGGCTTCAACTATGAATTAATATTTAAAATTCTTATCTACCGGACTGGTAGACCTTTCGAAGAACATAATTGCTTTTCCTTGCCCAAAGAAAATA
Organism: Pachyrhynchus sulphureomaculatus; assembly: GCA_019049505.1. NCBI lineage: Eukaryota > Metazoa > Arthropoda > Insecta > Coleoptera > Curculionidae > Pachyrhynchus > Pachyrhynchus sulphureomaculatus. The sequence goes on along the minus strand of CM032447.1, from coordinate 120,971,001 downwards.
TTTTTGCTTGTAATTTTTCTATAGCCTATTCAAACATTAAATAAATTATTTTAGAGTTGAAAATGGTTATAATTTTCTCTAACAACCCCAAATCTCATTTTTTAGTGTTCCATACGGAACACTTATAAGATGATTTCGGTGTCTGTTTGTGGGTATGTCTGTCTGTCACACCTGATTTTCTCCGAAACTATTTGTCATAGAAAGTTGAAATTTGGTAATAATGTAGGAATTGATGGCCTAATCAGAGCCATATAGTTTTGAAAGTCAAAATTTGACTTAAGGGGTTAGTTTTGAGGGGTGAAATCGGAAATGAAAAAAATATTAGTTCATCGAGTGTGGTGTCAAATGAAAACTTGTGAAAACGCGAGTAAAAAATATATATTTAATGTAATACTTGCGCACACTTTTCTTTGTATTATTTTTAAAAAAATCGCGAAAAATCGCTGTCTCCCCTTATCTCGAAAAGTACTGATCAAAAAATTTTGAAAAAATTCTAGAATATTCTCCACGGGGTGTAGATTGAACGAAAATTATCACCTTTAATAATTTATCTGGTATATAAAAAACAAAAATTTCAAGGTCATCAGTTTTCAGTAAAGATTGGAAACAAACTTTGTTGAAAACTCATTTGGGGTGTGTTTTGTGAAGTCATTGATCATTTTATACCTTCATAACAAAAATTTTTATTTTGAAAGCAATCAACGTACGGAACACTAATTGCGCAAGTTCAACTTGCACTTGACCGGTTATTTTTTACTGTTCTTATCGTGTTTACTATTCGATGAGCATCGAAAACAACGGTAGCTCTATAATTTCAAACGCCTGTAGCTTTTAGCGTACAACATAGACCTACTTACATACATGGTGGGAGACAGATATGCGTATTTAAGACAGTTCAGAAAATTTGTATGGTATATGGTATATACGAGGCTGGTTTGAAAAGTCCGTGCAAAAATAAAAACTACTTATGTGTTTGGGGTAAACCTTTTTTATTTTTCGACATAGTCTCCTTTTAGGCTTATACACTTCGTCCAACGATGTTCTAGTTTGTTGATCCCTTCCGAATAATAGGATTTGTCCAAGTCTGCAAAATATCCATTAGTGTCTGCAATCACCTCCTCGTTTGAATAAAATCTTTGTCCCGCCAGCCACTTCTTCAAATTCGGGAACAAATAGTAGTCCGAGGGAGCCAAGTCTGGAGAATAGGGGGGATGTGAAACGAGTTGGAATCCTATTTCCATTAATTTTGCGACCACAACTGCTGAGGTGTGTGCTGGTGCGTTGTCGTGATAGAAAAGGACTTTCTTGTGGGCCAATCGCGGGCGTTTTTCTTGCAGCTCGGTTTTCAAACGGTCCAATAACGATGAATAATATTCACCTGTAATAGTTTTACCCTTTTCCAGATAGTCGATGAGGATTATCCCTTGCGAATCCCAAAAGACAGTCGCCATAACCTTTCCGGCCGAAGGAACGGTCTTCGCCTTTTTTGGTGCAGATTCCCCCTTGGTAACCCCATTGTTTAGATTGTTGTTTGGTCTCTCAGAGTATAGTAATGTTTCATCCACAGTGACGAAACGACGCTTAAAGTCCTCCGGATTCTTCTGGAACAGTTGCAAACCATCCTTGCAACACTTCACACGATTCCGTTTTTGGTCAAGCGTGAGCAATCGCGGCACCCATCTTGCGGATAGCTTTCTCATGTCCAAATGTTTATGCAAAATATTATGTACCCGTTCAATGATGCCCACAGCACTAGCAATCTCACGCACCTTAACTCTTCTGTCATCCATCACCATATCATGGATTTGATCAATGATTTCTGGAGTCGTAACCTCCACAGGCCGTCCAGAACGTTCAGCGTCACTTGTGCCCATATGACCAGTCCGAAAATTTTGAAACCACTTATAAACTGTTCTAATCGAAGGTGCAGAGTCACCATAATGTTTATCAAGCTTCTCTTTAGTCTCCTAAGGCGTTTTGCCTTTTATAAAGTAATGTTTAATCACCACACGAAATTCTTTTTCGTCCATTTCTTGAAAATCACTCGACTTTCTTGATTCACACGAATGCCAAACACAAAGAAATAGACCAATATGGCTGAAACTTGGTGTGCGTTCATTCAAGAGATGCTACTAACTAAACATGACCTCGACACGCGCCGGTGGTGCCATCTCTCGGACTTTGCACGGACTTTTCAAACCAGCCTCGTATATACCAAATATTAACGAGTCAGGTCAAGATAACGAATAAATTCAAGATACCGAAAAGTTAGAATATGAAATGATGCAGCAAAAAAGGTTGACGGTAAAAAGAGAGATAACCGTGAAAAAACTATGATCTTGTACATTGTTTATCGTCGGTACTCAATTCTATAAGTACTCGAAAAAGTATTGTATATATCGAAAAATTTAATTAAGTAATAGATGTAATGTAAAGTAATATTAAAATTTAACACGATATATCTATGACTGAAATTAAGCGTTTCCGTTTGAAGTGGACTTACATATTGGGCTGTAAAATCTACCGTTTAATTTTCTAGACAACTATTTAAAATACTCTCTACAACAAGATGGAAATATCCCAACTTATATACGGTCCTGTCTATTTGACTGCGTGCTTATAGATACATAACGTCTAATTTTCTTTCTACTGTTTATCAACAAAATATTAATTGATATTTTCAGTCTTAAAAAATACATATTTTACAAGGGTGGCCTTTTTAAAATTTTTATTACCCTTCTAATACGATCACGTAACAATATCGTGTAAACGAGTATTATATTGCGTAAAGTCTGCCTCCCTTAATTCCAATTATTCAAGAAAGTCTTTGGGAAAGCTGGCCTTGAAGGCATTTTCTAAAAATAGAAGAATCAATAAAGTATGTGGCGACCACCTACCGGGACGAAAATAGATTTGACAAATCGGTTGCAACCTCAGCAGCAAGTTGATCAACATGGGCGGAGATTAAATAATAATAAAATAATCATCCTTTTTTTGATCGCAATATTTCCAATTTGAAAGTTGTTTCCTCATCATGATTTGCAAATTGTAACTACAATAATATCGGCAATTTCAACGATCTTTAATGAGAATATTACGTCGAGTAATTTGATTAAAAATACGGTTATACTCGTAATTATTGAGAAGAGCTCGGACCTGGCAATTATTTATCGTGTACTTTCCTGATTAAAACAATAATTTCACCCAGGGTAACTCAAATACAGGATATAATGTAATAAACCTTTTTTTTAATCGATCCTCTCCGTACGAACAACAATCATTTTAGAGGAATACCAGCAATAAATAAAAAAATAGTAGACCTTTTTTTTTTATTTGTCACCTCCCCAGTCGAATACAGATTACCATTTTTGGATGGATATCAGTGAGGATGTCGTAATATCAGTTAACTTTGTTCAGTTGCCGAAATATACTTTTATATTTCACGCCACAGATAACGCGGTAATACTGCCACGGGCGACATTTCTGCAGCAACTACTTCCCTTGGAAACCCGCAGTTCTCTAATAAACATCGATTTTGAATTTTTCACACTAAGGAATAGCTTAATCCAAGCTTTACAACGTAATATTTTAAATAACAGGTGTTTTATGGTGATATATTACCAAAAAATTGGTAAAATAATTTACCCAGTACTTTTCTTGCAAACAGACTTACACTAAAAAATAACTTACTACAATCCACTTTATGATGAAAAAATAATAAAAAAAATTAGAAATTCACCTTGCTGAAATACTACTCAGTATATATCACAACTACACCAAACACTTGATTTTTGCACGCGACGCGCGTTTCGCTAACCACGCTTCATCAGGAGGTATGATTGTCTAAAGCTGAGCTACAAATCTACCCTATTTATACTTAGCCTAACACCTGAATTACTCGGGCGGAACTAATGGCATAAGCGAGACCATCAGTTCCGGTCAAGTAACCAGTAGAGGGGACTAAAAGGAATAGGCCCTCTGTCTTTATTTAAATTACTTTTACATTTTATAATTTCCATACTTTCATATGCGTTCAACAATCTCCTATCAGATACATTTTTAATTAATCTTAGATTATCTAATGTTATAGTATGATCAGCTTCAAGGGCATGTTCGGCAATGCTAGATTTTCTCTATTCTACTGTATTTTAAATGTACTAAGTGTTCTTTAAATCGTGTTTTAATTGACATTTTTGTTTGCCCAACATACTTTTTGTCGCAATCATTACAACTAATTTCATAAATTCCACTTTTCTCGCAATTAGGAATCTTAACTTTGGGATTTCCTAAGATATTCTTCAGATTATCTGATGACTTATAGACTAAGGTGAGCCTACCTTATTAAATACCTTATTGAGTCCCCTGTTATATTTCGGATTATATGGTATGGAGACATACTTGGTATTATTTTCTTCGCATGTAAAAAAGTTGGAATTCTGAATATTTATCCTGAACTTATGTCTATTTATTAACTTGTTTACTAAGTCATCGTCATAACCATTAACTCTAGTTATATTTCTAATACGATTCCTTTCATTATTGAAGTTTGCTCTATTCAGAGGAAAAGTGACCAAACGATGAACTAAAAAAATCTAATGTGGCTAATTTGTGTTGTTTGCAATGAAGTGAATTATTAGGAATATATCTATCTGTTACTGTGTCTTTTCTGTAGATATTAAATTCTTACCTATTATTATTTTTAGTAATTAAAATATCTAGAAAAGGTAGTCTAAATATTTTAATTGTCAAAAATAATAACGAAATACGTGCGTAAGTTAAAGACTAAAATCCAGATGTGGACTATATAGATAAAAAAAAATGTCAGGCATACCAAGAAAAATGTCTTGATATGTAACTAAAAATAAACCTTTTTTTGTGATATGTAGCTATTTCTTCGATATTTAATATTATTTATTATGACGTTGGAAGTTAAAAAAAATATGTTTTTCGTGATCTTAGGGTTTTTACCTAAAACCTGAAAAAAAGAAAAATATCAGAGGATATTTTTTTCATGAATAGAATCCTTCCTGTGAGCAGGAAGATGAGAAACTCAATGGTGAAAACCGCATATTGATATCTAGTACCGTTTCAGATATACAGGGTGTTTTTCAAAAATCTGCATTTTGGAAAAATGTTTGTAATTCTTTTCCTATGAAACATTTTTGATTTCTGTAAAAACATTCTCAAATTACGTTTTCACGTGGATTTCAACAGTGTGAGTTATATTTTTTTACAACTAATATTTTAATAGTTATTAACGCAAAAATATATTTTTTAAATGGGATACCCCATATATTTTATCCGAATAGAGTTTTAATTTACTTCTAAAAATATAGCACACTTTATATTTTGCTTAAATCTACTTTAAAATATAAAGGTTTTCAGTTTTTCCGCGAGTTTTAAATGCACATTTTGTGAAGTAGGTTTTGGACGGAGCGGCAATATTGATTGTTTACCGATAGCAGTCAAATCGTAAAAAAAAAATTCCCAGAAGTAACTCCAAGAGTCGTAGCTACCATGAAATTTACTAAATGGTATAGTACTTTAAACTATGTAGAAAATAAAACAAAATAATAATAAAAACAATTTATTCCGAGACCTGAAAAAAAGAAAAAAATATCAGAGGATATTTTTTTCACGAATAGAATCCTTCCTGTTAGCAGGGAGAGTAAATATAGTACAATAATTTGCCTGCTGTTCTATAGGTTCTTTTCTGCCAACTTAACCGTTTGTATTTCTAAAACTTATTCTAAATTCAATTCAACATTTTTTAGGTAATTCTGTAATCAAATCTCAATACCTTCGATATACTATTTCTGTTAAAATTTGGAATAATGGAAGAAAAAAAAAACACTGATATAGAAATATATTACGATATGTATGCATTCACCCTTCAAGCCCCCTATCTCATCCCTTTCACGTCATATATATTTTACTATGGCAAAATTCTTTTTTATTAAATATCCAATATCCCAATCAATCCAAAAAAAAATGTTCATAATTCTATTGAAACGATACAATGACCTTCCCCGTCCCACGTTAAAAATAAAAATATTGAAAAAAATGTCTTTTGATTTCTCAACTAAAAGATCTCCAAAAAGGACCTATAATAAGATAAATACGAAGTCACTCTTCTACCTCCCTTCTCTACAAATTTGTTACCTTATATGTTATATTATAAATGATTATGCTTATAGTATGATATTTATATATAAATAATATGCATAAAATTTGTCAATTACATCAAGCAAAAAACCTGTAAAAATTCTGAAACCTCTCTAATCCCCTCTCATCCCCTTCATGTTTTACTAAAAATATTTGTTTCTTAACTCAACAGATAACAGAAAAAAATTACCATACTACCTTAAAAAACGTGAAGAAAATCAAAAATCTCGGACTGTGATTTTTTCATGAATACAATACTTCTCTTTAGCAAGGAAAGTAAACAGAGGAAAAGCTTGTATTAAAATTGGAAATAAAGAAAAATAACACAATTTTCAGATTCTTCGATTCCCTGAAAAGGACATATAACGAGATATATTCGAAGCAACCACTCGTACTAATAAAGCGACAGGCCGACGGAAATGGAAAACTATACGGGATATAGGGGTCCTAAAACGTTTAAAATGCAAAAATTTTACAGGTTGGTTTTTTCGCGAATACCTTTAGCAAGGAAAGTCAGAGTATATTTCATATTGTAAAGGGTGGTCCAAATTGGACACTTAAAGGTAAACCCCTTTATCTAAAAGAAATAGACGAAAACTGATGTCGGTGTGTGAGGCTCAATTTTTATGATAAACTCAATGGTGAAAACCGCATATCGATATCTAGTACCGTTTCAGATATACAGGGTGTTTTTCAAAAATCTGCATTTTGGAAAAATGTTTGTAATTCTTTTCCTATGGAACATTTTTGATTTCTGTAAAATCATTCTCAAATCACTTTTTCACGTGGATTTCAACAGTGTAAGTTATATTTTTTTACAACTAATATTTTAATAATTATTAACGCAAAAAATATATTTTTTAAATGGGATACCCCATATATTTTCCGAATAGAGTTTTAATTTACCATTCTAAAAATATAGCACACTTTATATTTTGCTTAAATCTACTTTAAAATATAAAGGTTTTCAGTTTTTCCGCGAGTTTTAAATGCACATTTTGTGAAGTAGGTTTTGGACGAAGCGGCAATATTGATTGTTTACCGATAGCAGTCAAATCGTAAAAAAAAAAAATCCCAGAAGTAACTCTGAGTTGTAACTACCATGAAATTTACTAAATGGTATAGTACTTTAAACTACGTAGAAAATAAAACAAAACAATAATAAAACAATTTATTCCGAGTAGAGCAAACTAAAACAAAACAATTTTCTACAAGAGATGTTCGAAATGTCGACCAGTTTCATTTACACATAGGCGGCACCTTTTCTGGAGACTTCTTACCGAGTTGATTAGTTCAAGAGGAGTGAGAGCTGCAAAACTTTGTATCACTGCGACTTCTAACTCTTGCCTGGTGTTTGTCGGCAATTTAAAAATTAGGTCTTTCAATCTTCCCCAGAGATAGAAATCCATCGGTGTTAAACCCGGTGACCTTGCCGGCCAACGGTTCGGACCTTGGTTGGCTATCCAGTTATTGTCGAAATTGGCCGATAAAAAATTACTGATAACTGCAGCGTTATGAGGGGGTGCCCCGTCGTGTTGAAAAAAATATATTTCCAAGGTCCATTAACGGCAGTTCATCAACAAGAGGTTCTATTTGCTGCCTTAAAATTTCTAAATATCTCTGAGAGATGAGTGTTCCTTTGTAAATAAATGGACCTATAACCCTGCCTCTAAAAATTCCTGCCCACACATTAAATCCAAATCTGCCTTGATTTCTTTGCTTCACAACTAAATGAGGATTTTCTTGTGCCCACGTATAAGAATTGTAACGGTTAAAAATACCTGCATTGCTTACATAAGCTTCGTCTATCCAAATGCAATTTAATGAAAAATTCGGAACATGATTATAATTCTCCAGAAACCATTGGCAAAAATCCATACGCCGTTGAAAATCTCTGTCTCTAAGGTGATGAACTTTTCTTGTCCTATATATAGTTCTTGGTAGTCCAGTGGATTCTTTCGCAATCGAGCGAATATGTTCTTGAAGGGTTGACGCCTCTCTGGATACCGTTCGTGGTACAAATTACTTGCCGCTTCCGAATTTTCTCCGGTTTGTATGAAACACACTATCGTATCTCATTTTTCGTAATTTTCAAACTTCATTGCGATTTATTTGACAATTCAATAACTGATCCTGAAGTAAAATTTGACAACTACGAGTAAACAATTCAATTAAACCATATGGCCGCTCCGTCCAAAGCCTACTTCACAAAATGTGCATTTAAAACTCGCGTAAAAAACTGAAAACCTTTATATTTTGAAGTAGATTTAAGCAAAATATAAAGTGTGCTATATTTTTAGAATGGTAATTTAAAGCTCTATTCGGATAAGGAAAAATATACAGGGTATTCCATTTAAAAAATATATTTTTGCGTTAATAACTACTAAAATATTAGTTGTAAAAAAACGTAACTTACAATGTTGAAATCCACGTGAAAAAGTGCTTTGTGAATGTTTTTACAGAAATCAAAAACTTTCAATAGGAAAAGAATTACAAACATTTTTCCAAAATGCAGATTTTTGAAAAACACCCTGTATATCTGAAACGGTACTAGATATCGATATGCGGTTTTCACCACCGAGTTTATCATAAAAATTGAGCCTCAGACTCCGACATCAGTTTCCGTCTATCTTCTTTAGATAAAGGGGTTTACCTTTAAAAGTGTCCAATTTGGATCACCCTGTACATATAGTTAATAAATACAAATATAACATTATTACCGATACTGATGATACTGGTCACAGGGTATAAGGCGATACTGATGGCCTCAAATGGTCAACATCATCTATTATTAGAACTTACTTCAAATGTCATTCATAGTTTTTTTATACTCATTTACGGTACAAACATTTTTTTGCAGATCTATTGATATTTGTTTCATTATTAAGTGTCATTACGTAAAGAGTAAATTACATGTATGACGTCATTCTTGCTTGGCCTTATCTTAATTATAGGTCTTACAGTACATTACGTATTTATTATAAAGTATTCATTTCCTAAAACGTGAGTACAGCAATTAAAAAAAACTTTTAATAATTGCTTAGAGATAAATTAAACTAAAAACGTAGTATTTCATTTTAGTAATTAAAAAATTCTCTGCGAGCCTAACTTACAGGCGATATCCAGCAACTCTTGCTCGACGAGGAAGAGTGATATAGAGTAACACCGTTGATTACTCAGCAATTTAGCAATTCTGGTATTAATTTTAAAATAACTAATCGTCTTACAAATTCTTTACTTAACCCTACTTTAATAAATTAATCATCATAATCTGTAGAAATAGTCCATGATACCGGGCTGGTAACCCTACATGATTTACCCTATTTCCATCGAAGAGATAAACGGAACCTTCATTATTAAGTTATTGAAATTAGGGAGAGTTTCTGTTTTCATCTTAATAGAAACTATGCAGTATCGTGTAGCCTGTCCCAAAATATAAGATCCTGATTTTTGCCGTTTTAAGTGGGCAATATAAAAATTCTGACCTTTTATTTATGATAAATAAATAAAATTATAAGTGTTTTTGGAGATGTTTATTTATAGATGCATGTAAAAACAAATGGATAAGAAGTACAAATATATAGTTTGAATGAATGGGGTTTATAAGAGGGGACATATTGTATAAATAAAAATATATTTTAACTTAAGCCTAATTCGGTTTCACTGTCACGGTCATCAGCTGAGGTAATTATCAGTGGTTTTATATTATTTACATAAATATATGAATCTTCATCTTTAACAACGTGCTGAATGGAATTCCTTCAGCTTTCACAAGGTATATCATTTATAACTTTTTTTTTAATAATTTAACCACTGACGCTTAAAGTAGGAGAAACATTTTGTGCCCTCATTTTTGATTTAACTTGATGCCAAATATGTTCAATTGGATTAAACACACAATAATACGGAGGAAGCCGCAAAACAGTGTGTCCCATTTTCTCAGCCATACTATCACAAACATAATTCTTTTTCAATTTATATTCAAAACTTCCAAAAGATCACATTTTTTTATAACTAAAGTCAAAATAAATGTCATTTTCTAACATATATTCCTGTATTTCCGATTTGGTGTTGGCTGTATTAGAAACCTTATTTAGTAGGCGACTATGGTAACTTGCATTGTCCATAACTATAACACTTTGTTCGGAAACATTTGGCAAAAGGGAATTTTGAAACCAATTTTCAAAAAGTTCTGCGGTCGGGTCTTCGTGATAGTCGAAACTAGAATCTTTTATGTTTTTTGCAGATAATAGTAGACAATTTGAAACCCAGCCCTTTTCAGATCCAGCATGCAAAATGGTTATTCGTTTACCTTTATTTAACGGTGCGTTAGTCTGACATTTTGTACTCCTGTCAACCCACCTTTTTTGCACAGTGTCATGGGTATTGAACCACGTTTCGTCAAGGTAAATTATTGGCCAATTCTCTGATCGAAACTTTTTAATTTCTTATAAATAAGTATGTCGCAAGATTCGTAATCTTTGTGACTCCATCACTACTTACCTTTTGTTGACTTTTCAGAACGTGAATACCATTCTTAAGAGAATTCTGTGAAGGCTTGATCGGTCACAATGTATATTAGTCCCGTCCTGCACCAATCTTATTTTTATTTTGTCTAGTGTCGGCACCAACTGCTCTTCATACAAAGAATATATTTTTCTCCTGATGACGTCTCTTTCACATCGTCACATTTGAAACTCTTTTCGTTCTTTCCTGTTCCTGAGTGATGGTTTTCCTACAATACCCTTAATCGTAGAAATTGGGGTTTTTGTTAGTTCACTTGTTTCTTGCAAAGCACTTTGTTTATTCAAATTTCTTTTTACCAAACTGCCGTAAACATTTTTCACTATTTGTTTAGCGTCAAGTGATAAATGTTTTGTCTTGCTATATCCACTATTGCAATTTTCCCACGGACGCCACAAAATTAAAATAGAACCGTTACGTTGTAAGTTGTAAGTAAAATTAAAAATAAAAATAACAAAAAGTATCTTTCGAATCTTAATGGGGACCTGTGGTCATTAGGCCTATATTATCAAATACTTAAAGGGCTACAAACCGGGTTGCCAGATAGTAAATATATAGCTAAAAATAGATCCAATTTGATTCCAGGTGCAAGTGAGGGCGGTATACAAAGCAGGTAAAATAAAAATACGTTTGTCGTAATACCTGGCAACTATGCACAAAACCATAATAGGATCGTTTATTGCCCCATTGAAAAAGCAAAAAGGCAAGGTCTTATATCTTGGGATTTACTTTATACTATAAATTTTGACAGCCACGTAACCTTCAATATCATAATTAAGCCATCAGTTACTCGTTCTACGATATTTAATCAAATTGATGGCATTATCGATAAAAAGGGTAAACTCCCCATTGATTGGATTGTCTTATGTCATGCTCCAGTGCGCTTTTGCTAACTTAGGAAGACATTCTGTTATTTACTTCTCACAAAATTTTATAGAATGATGAAATGCGATGATTTAGAAAGTTTCTACGTTGAATATTTAGAATAAGAAAAACACTAACAATACAATCTATAAAACTATAAATCTCAACTTTCACTTTTTTCCTATGAGGGATAAATTTAAAATTCAGTAATTAAACTATGGACTAATTTATGAAAAGTATATTAACACCATTTTATATTTTCTTGATCAAACCTAAAAACAACTTACTATTTTCTCTTAATCTAAGCCGTTTGTGTTTATTAGATTTTTCATTTTTTTAGCATACGACCGTTGTCTCGGGCTCTAAGCTCACCTGTAGTACACTTAGGCGCTCCAGATGGCGTGCCAGCATTAACCAGACGACGTGCATCATCAGCGCCGACAACTGGTTTGGCATATGACAGTCAGATGCTCAAACACGCCTGCGTATGCGGCAACAACATAGTACATCCTGAACACGCGGGGCGTTTACAAAGTATATGGTCACGATTATTGGAAACAGGGTTAGTAGCGAGATGTGACCGACTGAGACCTCGAAAAGCTACAACGCAGGAATTACAGATGTGCCATTCGGAGACGCATGCGTTACTCTATGGTACCAGCTCACTTAATAGGTAAAGAAGTCTGTACAAGTTTGTTTCAATATTAGGTGTACAAATTAATTCGGAACCTTTGATATAAGTATCACAAAATTCAATGCATGCATGCAATGCTTCTATATAATCTCAAGATACAGTGTCGAAAGCGATGTTCGGCAAGCAGCATCGGAAGCTGCGCAAATAATTTATTTAACTTTGAGAGAGGGTTCTCTGTCGCACAAAACCTGCAAAATATAATAAGTTCAAAGCGATGACTTTGATTTTTCGGCTCGTAAATGTTTTGGACAATACCAGGCCTGATCCTCTCTTTGGGATGGGAAGTATTTCCTCACAAGACATATACTCTAGACATACTATTTATTTCGGTGGCTGCAGCATTAGCTCGCTGTTCCTACTTCACTTTATTGCAGGACGGAAAAAGAAAAGCATAACTAAATTCATCGACTCGAAGCAACCATTTTTTTTTTTCAAAGAGAAAGTCCGTCGACTGCCTAAAAAATGAGCAAAACTCTGTGGGGAGTGATGGGGAATATTTTTATTGATCGGGTTATATCTTGTTCGTAAATAAATAAACATTTTGTTAACACAAAACAACTGGTTAGATAATTTACCCTCACAATAAAGAATTACTTAATCCACGGCATTTTAATCAATATTTACTTCTTGGTGAGGTATTAATTAAAAAAGTTAAGCATAAGAAGCGCTTCTGATAAAGTAAAGAGTAATGAAAAATTGTATATCGGATTCCTTGACGCCAAGAGCCCTGAAATGGTCGTATACAATAATATTATCGCAACCGCCGTTTTAACCCCATCCTCCATCCCTTTAACTTCATATATATTATAAATAATTATGTTTAAATTTTGTCCACCTCTATTCTATCCCTCCCCTTGTTGTTTAACTATTTATATGTTTCAAATTTGTTCCTTATTGCAACCAAAAAAGAGAAATATTTTTCACCGTATTATTGAAACTATACAATATATATCTACCCTTTTTACCGCCCTTCACTGTTAAAATTAAAAATATTGAAAAATTAATATAATGTTTAGATATCTTGACTCTAAAAACTCTGAACAAGGCTTATGACACAATAAATAGAAAATCATTTCCCCGCCCTCTTAACTCCTTATATGTTGTTTTACTGTAAATAATTTCTCCATTGTCTAAACCAGATACCTGGAAAAATCATCATCATTCAATTGAAACGGTACAATAATAAACAGTCGCCATTCCTGTCCCCATCTTTCTTGTTAAAATCGAAAGTAACGGAAAAGCAAATTAATTTTCAGATTCTCTGACTCTAAAAACCCTAAAAAGGACATGTAATTCGATATATATGAAACAACCTCTCTAACCTCCTCCCCTGCCCTTTTAAACCTTATATTTTTTACTGTAAATGAATAATTTTTTAAAATTAAATCAACAAAACAATTAGAAAATATTTCTATAATATTATTACTGTATAAAATTTATTGACGCCCACCCCTTTGACCCCCTCCTCTAAAACGATATCGCTCAGAAGTTATGGTTTTCATCTTTACATTAAGTATTATATATTCTGAATATAATTCGAGAATTATCATGCACACGGAAATGAATAACTATTTGTTTTTGTGATCTATTAACCCTAAAGCAACTATTACGGAAAGCGATTTTTTCACTAATGCAATACTTCCCCTTAGCGAAGAAGTAAAAATACCGAATTAATGTGTACACTTAATACAATCTTATTAATTTAATTTTACACAGACGTGACAATTTTCTTAAATAAATAAGTTAATAATTATAATGTAATAATATAATATAGTAGCACTGATTTGCGAAACAGAAATGCATCGATGAAATGCTAGACTATTTAGCATAGTAATGACTCGCATTAAAAAAATGGAACCTAAGATCTACACTTTAGTATAGTTAGTAGATTCTCAATCTGTCAGTCTGTATACCTGCCTTTGTGCGTTCCTGTCCGTCTCTCTATTTATTCTCCGGCCTGCCTACCGGTCTCTCCACTTGTCTATCTGTCGGTTGGCCTGTCTGTTTATATTTTGTTTATTTATGGACGGAATTTCCACCTAGATGGAAAATTTTCTAAAAATGACGTTGCTAGCGGTCAAAGTTATATTGCTTAAATTTAAAGGGTATTTCTTAAGTTTGTTGCAAAATATAGTTATTCACTAACAGCTGTTAAAGTTAAAATGCTTATATCTCCGTTATGCATTATAATTTTAACCAAAAATAAGCGGTGAATGCCACATTATTAAAAAATAGTGGTATTTTATAACAATAATAATATATAATAGGTAAAACTAACACATCATGTCCATACTTACAAGTTAAGTTTCATAGATGCAGTTCCATAAATGAATAAGTTTATAAAGTACATCTCCTATTATCAATATACAAGACAGACAGATAAATATATTCAAAGTTCAGTCAAATTTTTTTTCTTTATAATCAAAAAACTTTTAGTTAATCTTAACCCGAAAATAAAATAATTTATCAATCGATATATATATATATATATATATATATATATATATATATATATATATATATATATATATATATATACATATATATATATATATATATATATATATATATATATATATATATATATATATATATATATATATATATATATATATATATATAAAAGAATTTTTTGATACATATCGTTTTATTGTTTCTCAAAATATTCGCCTTTAAGATTTATACACTTTTGCATGTGTTCTTAAAATATTTTTTCTACTCTGATGTTCGTATTCAAGAACGTGGTTTTGGAAGGATTCAACAGCTTCTTGAGGCTAGGAAAATCGCAGTCCACGCATATATTTTTTTTTTTGATATTCGGGAACAAAAAGAAGTCGTTAGGTGATAAGTCAGGTGAATACAGGCAATGAGACCTTAATTCGATGTTTTTTTCTCCGGCAAATAATCAATTGTTTGACGTACTGTGTGAGAGCTGGGATTGTCATGATGAAGAATGATGCGACGTTTTCGGTTATTTTCCCTGATATCATCGATAAGCATTAACTGTTTTTCGATCTTTTAAAGCAATGGTTTCAAAATGTCCAGTATAACCAAAGAAACAAGCGATCATTTTCTTGGAAGTGCTTCGCAAACTTTTGTTGGATTCGGTTCATCTTGGAACATCCAAACAGTTGATTGATGCTTAGTTTCCGGCTCGTACGAATATATCCAAATTTCGTCTCATGTTACGACGTTGTATACGGCTTTTGCAGATCCTCGGTCGAATTTCTTGAGCATCAATTGACACGAGCCCGTTTTTGAGATTCGGTCAAATTATGCGGAATCCATCGGGAACAGATCTTTTTCACAGCTAACATAAATGTGCATGTGCATGCAAAGTCAAATGTGCTGCAGTCTTCCATATGCCTCAGGGTGTCTCTATCATGTTGCGCACAACATCGATGTTTTTTCGAAGAACAACCGATTTCGGTCGACCTTCACGAAATTCATCGCTGACAGAAGCACGCCCGTAACGAAATTCTGCTCACTGATGGCGATTCATTACCAAAAGTTGAACGAAGCAATTCGAGACATTGCTGTTGAGTTAGGGCTTTACTAAAATCGTAAAAAATCATCCAACGAAAATCTTCACGTGAAATTTCCATTTGTTCACAAACTGTTTTTTTTAAACGCTCACGGTAAACAAACTATTCGGTCAATTTCTGAGCTGCCACTGTTTTAACAATAACAAATGTCAAATTTTACAACAATAGTAAAAACTGAAAAAGCGGCCCTACTAAATATATATATATATATATATATATATATATATATATATATATATATATATATATATATATATATATATATATATATATAGATATATATATATATATATATATATATATATATATATATATATATATATATATAGATACGAGGCTGGTTTGAAAAGTCCGTGCAAAGTCCGAGAGATGGCACCACCGGGGCGTATCGAGGTCATGTTTAGTTAGTAGCATCTCTTGAATGAACGCACACCATATTGGTCTATTTCTTTGTGTTTGGCATTCGTGTGAATCAAGGAAGTCGAGTGATTTTCGAGAAATGGACGAAAAAGAATTTCGTGTGGTGATTAAACATTACTTTATGAAAGGCAAAACGCTTCAGGAGACTAAAGAGAAGCTTGATAAACATTATGGTGACTCTGCACCTTCGATTAGAACAGTTTCAAAATTTTCGGACTGGTCATATGGGCACAAGTGACGCTGAACGTTCTGGACGGCCTATGGAGGTTACGACTCCAGAAATCATTGATCAAAATGCTAGTGCTGTGGGCATCTCGACTGAACGGGTACATAATATTTTGCATAAACATTTGGACATGAGAAAGCTATCCGCAAGATGGGTGCCGCGATTGCTCACGCTTGACCAAAAACGGAATCGTATGAAGTGTTGCAAGGATGGTTTGCAGCTGTTCCAGAAGAATCCGGAGGACTTTAAGCGTCGTTTCGTCACAATGGATGAAACATGGATACATTATTATATTCCTGAGACCAAACAACAATCTAAACAATGGGTTACCAAGGGGGAATCTGCACCAAAAAAGGCGAAGACCGTTCCTTCGGCCGGAAAGGTTATGGCGACTGTCTTTTGGGATTCGCAAGGGATAATCCTCATCGACTATCTAGAAAAGGGTAAAACTATTACAGGTGAATATTATTCATCGTTATTGGACCGTTTGAAAACCGAGCTGCAAGAAAAAACGCCCGCGATTGGCCCACAAGAAAGTCCTTTTCCATCACGACAACGCACCAGCACACACCTCAGCAGTTGTGGTCGCAAAATTAATGGAAATATGATTCCAACTCGTTTCACATCCCCCTATTCTCCAGACTTGGCTCCCTCGGACTACTATTTGTTCCCCAATTTGAAGAAATGGCCGGCGGTACAAAGATTTTATTTAAACGAGGAGGTGATTGCAGACACTAATGGATATTTTGCAGACTTGGACAAATCCTATTATTCGGAAGGGATCAACAAACTAGAACATCGTTGGACGAAGTGTATAAGCCTAAAAGGAGACTATGTCGAAAAATAAAAAAAGGTTTACCCCAAACACATAAGTAGTTTTTATTTTTGCACGGACTTTTCAAACCAGCCTCGTATATATATATATATATATATATATATATATATATATATATATATATATATATATATATATATATATGTATATATATATATATATATATATATATGTATATATATATATATATATATATATATATATATATATATATATATATATATATATATATGTATATATTTAAACATCAATATAACTATACTTATAAATCTATACTTATGTATAGTGTCTCCTTAATTATAAATAATGTTATTTAGGCTAATAGAGTTTCATTAAATACATGCGACTATTTGGATTTGATAGCATAGTATTTTATACTATGAATATTGCCAATGATTAGTAACAGCTAAAACAAAAATTGACACAATTTATTCAAATTTGTTAATTGTCACTTTTTCAAATTTTGGGTTTATTGCTACCTCTGTATAATAAATTTTTACAACTCAAACATAGTAAATAAGTTAATAATAATGCTGTATAATATAATATACAATAGGTAACATGTAGCCTAATTCAATAAAAGTGTAACTTCTAAACTGGTTTATGTCATTTATGGGAGTTTATTTAACGTAATATTATTTCAGTTTTTGAATTTGATTTTCTAAGCAGTTGAATAAGAATTAAGAGAATGGAAAGTATGATAGCTTTACGTTTGCAGCACATATAAAAATAAGCAACAAAACAGTTTATCAGGTAAGAATGTGACCGCTCGTATTCTTGAAAAAATGTGTTTCGAGAACATTTTTTGCCGTCAATGTGCTAGTGTGCTAACAACCGTAGTAAGTTGTCCAATCGCTTCCTGCATCAATAATCATACTCTGCAAATTTTTCGAATCTCGCGAGACAACTGAGCCAAAGTCCTCAGAGTTTTTCCTCTGAGCTTTCTCTTTACAAGAGACCAAACGTTTTCAATAGGGTTGGCGTCCGGCGATTGTGAGGGTCACTCTAGTATCTTATTGGTAAGCCCAAGCGAGCCGCTTCGCGACGTGATTTTCGCCCAGCAAAGGTTTCTTCAATGTGCTTCGGAATTTGATATCGTAAGCACGAAGATGTTGTCGAATGGTCTTATGGGACACATTCAAATCCGATTTTCTTAATTTTGCCGCTACTTGAAGCAGCGTCAATTTCAGGTCCAGTGAAAACAAAGACATGATTCGTTTTTCGACTTTCAGAGTGACTTTGCCTATCGAGCCACGTTTTGGCTACGTCGTCAACATTTTTTGTCTAGTTAAAATGATTTACCTACTTCTTCACAAACGATACCGACTTTTTAATATAGTTTTTGCGGCCGCGGAATGTGTCATCTTAGGCTCCGTTAGATGGGAACAAAGAAAAACTGCCACGAACCGACGTGTAAGCAAGTGACTCATTTTGCATTTTATGTGAATTCGACGAAAGTGTGGAATCGACTGATACTTTTGTTAAAATGCGTCGTAGACAAAGGTTCCCTATACCGATTTTTGGTTGAATCGCTAGAATCGCATCTATCAAAAATAAATTATCGCGGACACGTTTTTACTTGACAGACTGTAGATTTAAAAACAGTCCGCTCTTTATTGATTTGTTATCGGCTAGTTTGGATTTACTGGAGAACAGATACCGTACTGTTTATGTCGGTAGAACTATCTGCCATAGTATCTTGTACTTTTTAACCAAGGACCAATAATCTGTTATTGGTTCGTTCTTTGCTAACTGCTTTTTTCATAAAGGTTTTAGTAATGCAATAATTTGCACCTCGGGTCAATGTAAGCCCAACTTTGAAGGTCCATCTGGCCCCTATCGGGGGTTGTTTAAGGCTACAGACCGATAGAGGAATTATTCAGCGAATTGCTAACAATTGCCTCTTGGCAGGGCTTTATAGAAGTCTCTCCCAAGTATATAAAAATCAATATAAACGATTAAAATTAGACAGATTTCTACTGTTCTCTCATTGGTCAATTCATCTTGGGACACTTTTTTCGCATCACGGCTACACAGCTGAACTAAAGAATGGACTTTGTTCAATATTAGTGGTTTATATCGATTTTTATACACTTGAATTGGAACCCTATAAAGCGCTGCCAAGCGGTAATTATTAGCAACTTGCTGAACAATTCCTCTATTACGTGCTACGGCAGATACAGCCCCCGAAAGAGAGTGGGTACACCGTGAAAGTTAGGCTTACATCAGCTAGAGATACAAATTATTGTATCTTACTTATTCTTAGAACTAGTTCTGTGATAAGCACTTTAAGTTTTGTTCTCTTTCTCCATCGATCCTAGCTAGACGAAGGAACCGTGATATGACGAAACTCGTCAATGGACTGACTGATGATTGAGAGAACAGTCAAAAACTGCTGAAAAATTTATGTTATCAAGTTTTATAGGTTTATATTGATTTTCTAATACCACTGATGTAGTGTTTGAAATTGAAAAGTTATGATCTGTTACCATATTGCCACGTTTGGAGGGGTACAATTTTATAAAAAGTGCCATCAAACAATGTTGTGGGAAGATTCATAATTATAGTAACCACTTTTTTCTTTTTCAAAAAACAAGTCAATTCTCTCTATGCCATTCATTTCTATCATGGGCGATTTGTATCCAATTACTACTAATTCTCCTGATGTCTTCTGCGCATCGGATTGGGGGGCGTCCTCTGTTCCGGAATGCCTCCTGTCTGGGTCGCCTTTCCAATAATCTCTTTCACGAAAATGTTCCATCTGTTCTCCTAGCCACATGACCATCCTAATTCCATTTCAATATCGTGACTCTCTCGATAACATCGGTTACACCTGTCATTTGTTGAATGATGTTGTTGGGTAACTTAGCTCTAAGGGTAACACCCAACATTGATCTTCCCATAGCCCTTTGCATCACACGCAGTTTATTTGCCGATTTTTTGTGAGTGTTAACGTTTCGGCTCCGTATATTATAACGCACTGACCATATACTTGTGCCTTCAAGCTAATGAGAGCATTCGATTTAAAAATATACTTCAACTTGCCAGAAGCTGCCCATCCTAAATCCATTCTTTTAGGATCTTGCAGGTTGTCTCTAACGACGCGGATTTGATGGCCCAAATATTTGTATGATGTAAATTATCACCGGATGTATAATTGATATTTATGTATTTTTTACAACTTACATTTTTTTTTTTACTGTTGTGAATGTAAAGTTATTGCACTTTCCATTAAGACTCTCGAGTGAAAAATCGAGATAATGCTGAAAAACTATCTACTAGACTATAAGAAATTTACTAAATTTTAAGCCTCATTCATAAAACTTAATCTCAACCATTGGAGGTTTGACATTTTTATGAATTGGGCGGATATTGTTTATAATGTATATTTCCGATCTTTATATATCTAAACATTTTTATTTTTAGACACAAAGTTGACTTGAGCAAACTTAGCGCCTTGCCAGTAAACGCCTTTGTCCGCCTTAACTGTGGAGGAATTGGAGTTGACACTGATACTACCTGGAATGAGCATTACACAGCTCCTGCTGCACGAATAGCTGTTGGATGCACCGTGGATTTAGCAGTACGAACTTGGACTGGAGACATCCGGAATGGTTTTGCTATTGTACGGCCGCCAGGACATCATGCTGAACCTCAACAAGCTATGGGCTTCTGTTTTTTTAATTCTGTAGCTATCGCCGCTCGGGTACTACAAAAGGAACACCGCGTTCACAAGATACTCATATTCGATTGGGACGTTCACCATGGTAATGGTACCCAGGAAATTTTTTACGATGATCCTCGCGTGTTGGTCATTTCAATGCACCGTCACGATGATGGAAATTTTTTTCCGGGCACTGGTGGCCCTAACGAGTGTGGAACAGGTGCGGGGGTGGGATATAATGTAAACATTTCGTGGTCAGGGGGATTAAACCCTGCTTTAGGTGATGCAGAATATTTGGCAGCCTTTAGAAGTGTAGTATTTCCAATTGCTCGCGAATTCGATCCTGATATAATTCTTGTGTCGGCGGGCTTTGACTCTACCGAAGGGCATTTACCGCCTTTAGGGGGTTACCGGGTATCGCCAGCGTGCTTTGGTTATATGACAAGACAGCTAATGCAACTTGCTCATGGTCGCGTAGTATTGGCACTTGAGGGTGGTTATGATTTACCTTCGATCTGCGATTCAGCTGAAGAATGCGTGCGCGTCTTGCTAGGTGATTCGCCATCACAAATTTCAGCATTGGAGTTAGCTCGCGCGCCATGTTCTAATGCCGCTATAGCATTACAAAAAGTGTTTGCTGCACATGCTGTACACTGGCCTTGTTTGCGAGAAGCATCTAAAACGGCTTTATGCTCCTTTACCGACGCGGCACGTAGTGAAAAGGAGGATAAAGAAACGGTAACAGCCATGGCCAGCTTATCCATGCAGCATCAGCAGCATACACCCATGGTGACATCACCCATTACCAGCTCACCGCCTGTGGCGTTCCATCCTATCAGCGCGCAGGACGCTGGCCGTCCACCTGCATGAAAAAGAAAGAATGCCAATGTGGCCAGAATCATTTCCCGTTAACCGAACATTCCCGCAGTCGCTCAAAGTGACCGCCAGTTTTAAATTAAGAACAAATTATCGTGTGTTTATTTTTGTTAATATATTGAAAGTTTTTAATAAAAACATTTATTTACTTTAATAATTGTTATTTTTATTTATTATATAAATATGTTTATATTATGGTAAATATATCCTATTTACACAAATTATATAAATGTTTCAAAAAGAAATCGTGATAATAAAATTGTTTAAAATAATAGTTTGTTTTTTATTAATTGACAATACCGATATCTTTTTCAGAGACAAGGCATCATACAGTATACCCAAACTAACTTTGACTACTGATATTTAAATATAATTCTAGAAAATTACTTTGTCGCAAGCTACTTCCAGCTAGTCTGCTATAGATAGTATTTCTACCCCAGAAATATCAGTTTGCGAAGAAATCAATTTTTCAACTGACTTGATCGGTGCCCTCTTCCTGAAAATGGAAGTAAGTTTCACAAAACACACCGGCCTAGATTAAAACCTACCTAAACTATCAATGTTATAATATTTAGTATTTTTTTCGTAGTCCAAGGAGGCCTTGAAAGTTGCGATTTTTACAAAGCATTACGTATTAATGCTTTTTAGTGTTCCGTACGGAACACTTATAAGATCACTTCGGTGTCTGTCTGTCTGTCTGTCTGTCACACCCGATTTTCTCCGAAACTATTTGACATAGAAAGGTGAAATTTGGTAATAATATAGGAATTGATGGCCTCATCAGAGCCATGTAGTTTTGAGAATTAAATTTTGACTTAAGGGGTTAGTTTTGAGGGGTGAAGTCGGAAGTGAAAAAAAAAAAAATTTTTTTACTAGGTCATCTAGTGTGGTGTCAAATGAAAGCTTGTGAAAACACGAGTAAAAAATATATATATAATATTATACTTGCGCGCACTTTTCTTTGTATTATTTTTAAAAATTCACGAAAAATCGCTGTCCCGGGCCTTATCTCGAAAAGTACTTATCAAAAATTTCGAGAAAATTCTGGAATATTCTCCACGGGGTGTGCATTGAACGAAAATTATCACGAGTACATTACCTTTAATAATTTATATGGTATATAAAAAAAAACAAAAATTTCAAGGTCATCAGATTTCAGTAAAGATTGGAAACAAACTTTATTGAAAACTCATTTGGGGTGTGTTTTGTGAAGTCACTAATCATTTTATACCACCGTAACATAAATTTTGATTTAAGGGGTTCGTTTTTGAGGGGTGAAATCGGAAGTGAAAAAAATTTTTTTTCTACTAGGTCATCGAGTGTGGTGTCAAATGAAAGCTTGTGAAAACACGAGTAAAAAATATATATAATGTAATACTTGCGCACACTTTTCTTCGTATTACTTTTAAAAAATCGCTGTCCCCTACCTTATCTTGAAAAGTACTGATCAAAAAATTTTGAAAAAATTCTGGAATATTCTCCACGGGGTATAGATTGAACGAAAATTATCACGAGTGCATTACCTTTAATAATTTATTTGGTATATAAAAAAAAACAAAATTTCAAAGTCACCAGTTTTCAGTAAAGATTGGAAACAAACTTTGTTGAAAACTCATTTGGGGTGTGTTTTGTGAAGTCACTGATCATTTTATACCACCCTAACAAAAAATTTTATTTCAAAAACAATCAACGTACGGAACACTAATTGTGCAAGTTCAACTTGCACTTGACCGGTTTTTTAAAAAAGAATTGACTGAGCTGTAGTTTCTACCCCCGCATAAACTTAATTCTAATTTATATCAAGCTTTTTACTTATTTTTACTTACTTTAGAAAGCCTAAAGAAATGAAGAATGAAAATTCTCAGTTCATTTGTTTGTGGGGTCTGTACCTTAAAAAATCCTCTTCTATAATTAAACACAAAGTCTGTTTTTTTATATTTCAAATGAAATTCAAATTTTTAGGATCAGTCATCCTAAACCCACCCTGCCAAGCCTATCAAAAATTTTTATATTAGTACATATGGAAATTTGATTTTATCAGTCAAGCTATTACTTCATTAAAAAATAACCTAAATTTTAACGATATGGAGGATATTGTAAAAAAATAGTCTTATACAAAAACATAACATCGATAATATTTTGTGAAGCTAGAAATCATTTAAAAGCAAAATTACTTTCTGGACCTTATAAGTAAAACTCCTAGTAGTAATATACTACCATCAGAAAGTATTTGCCCACCTAGTTATTTCAGTCCCAAGACAACAAAAACCCAGATAATATATTTTTTTAATTTTAATGAATTATTATTTATTTTGACATTATTTGCAGTCTAGAAAATCAGAAAAATATTCATGATTCTCCAGGATTTTTCTCATGTATGTGACAGACATCCTTTGTTTTTAATCACCGCTTTACAGAGTTTCGGCATTTTGTCCAGTAGTTTCGTGACAGTTTCTTCGGTTATTCTAACCCATTCTGCTTGTAAAAGTTCCCACGAGTGATTTTCTAATGTTGTCCAATCGTCCCACAGCAATTCGATGGGGTCCATGTCGGGTGATTGTGGAGGCCAAGTCATCACTTCCAGGACGTCATCGGATTGCCATTGGTCCAAAAGTCCTCTAATTTGTTTAGCAGAAGGTTTAGGGTCGTTGTTATGCTGAAAAATAAATTTCTCCTGAAAAAATATCTCTTCCAGAAGTTTGAGTCAGCAACATTTCTTGATACTGTTCTTTTCGCATGATTCCTTCCATCGTAAAGATTTTTCCAACTTTACTGTTGCTAAAACAACCCCAAACCACTACTGAACCTCCACCATATTCTATTGTGGGCAACTGACAGGCTTCCAACATTCTCTTTCCAGCTGACTGCCGCACGTAAACTTGTTGATTTGAACCGAAAATTTTCAATTTAGATTCGTCGCTCCAAAGGACGGAATTCAATTGTTCTGATGTCCAATTTTCATGTTCTCGGGCCCATTCTAATCGTTTACGTTTATTCACTTGCCTAAGAAGTGGTTTTCTCACTGCAACTCTCCCGTGGAGTCCACCTTGTGCTAACCTGTTCTTCACGGTTGTCACGCTGATGGGGATGGGCCGCTCCAGGTTTACTTGACCCGTGATTTCTGGTGCGGTTAGACGCCGATTACGTCTGCTGGACATTGTTATAGCCCTGTCTTCAGCGGGAGTCGTTTTTCGAGACCTTCCTGAACGTTTTTGGTTGGAATTCCATGTCCCGCAGAAAATTTTTTTACGATGTAGTCCACCGCGATTTGTCGACTCGAGTGACCATTTTGATGTCTTGCAATTATGAGAGCCCGATTTTCAACGGTAACTTCTTTCGTTTTTGGCATTTTCACAAAACAATCGAGCCTGTCAGTGACAAAATACTGTTTGCGAATTTCCAAAAGGGCAATAGTATTTATACCCTAGTTTTTATCATAAAATGTCACTAGGAATTTCCATAATCCCTAGAAACTTGAAATGAGTTCTTACTTCAACTAGAATTCTCAGAAATAGCTTGAAAACGATTATCATACAAAACTTGGAAATTTGTTCTAATTGGTTTTTAATTTGTGAGTTCACCAAAAAGGCATATCTAAACAATTTTATGATGGACACTTGTTAAGAACAATTAAATTTACCTAATGTAATAAAAGGGTTTAATTAGGTATTAAATTTTGGCAGTTTCATTGAAATTTCTAGGTCGGCAAATACTTCCTGACGGTAGTATATAGTAATTAATTATACAAACATATTTGGTTGGGAAACTATTTTTTTACATTTAACGAATCAATTTAAAGAATTTATCAAATTTTGGTACATCCTAATAATTGGTCAATGCATGCCATATTTTAACCACTGAAGAATTATTTCCTAAAACAACGAACATTTTGGGCGTGGCGTAGATGGCAAAAACATCCCTGGATGGACGGCAATAATAGAGGCGGCTTGGACATGATATAATATACAGTATGTATAATTTGCCAGAAGACGAGCTAATAAAATATACACGTTTAAAGCTGTTACGCCTTTTACGGATTTGTATTTTCCGTTAAGTAGCTCCCATTTGAATTTCGGATCTATAGCAGTTCATTAGTTTATGATATTCTGTGTGAAATAGTGATTTTGAAGGTATTCTGTGATCAATTTGACAGAATAATGGGCCAAATAACTATTTACAAGTTAAATCATTAATAAGTTTTTACAAAGAAACTCAAAACCTAGGATCTAAACTACGTACGATTCTATAAAAAAAAAGAGTTCATACTTGTCTTACTTGTTGCAAAATTATCTGCACAAAAGAGCAATCCTCTTCACACCATGCCGTACGCTTAATTAGCGTTTAGGCTTTTACATGTTCTAACAACAATCTCAGCTGTTGCGAAGCCATTAATGTTAATTTCGACCTGATCTTTTACCTTCGATTTTTCCCATAGATAAATCTTCAGAAAATTGTATCTAGGACCGATGTTTTACAATATCCCTTAGCTGGCTTTAGATATTTACTTTTTGTAAAACCTGTTGGTTACATATGTCGTGTACCTAGGATATTTTTAGAGTCCTTAGGGTCCACATTTCAAACGCTTCTATTATATTAAGGGGCTTGGCTCTCAGTGACCAAGTCTTTACTCTATACATAACATATACAAATATAACATTTGGTTGCCCGAAGTCTAAGGTTGAAAGGTATTTTAGGATGCACTAAGTAGCTAAGAAATATGTTCTCGATATATATCTTGAGTGAAACCGATTACAATCTATTCCCTGTCGGACATATTGAGCAATCTTGACGTCAGTATAAAGCTTTGCCCTTTGATTGCAATATAGATGATACATTATTCTTGTCCTTAGCATTAACGTCAGTTTCTTCTAAGATTTCTATAGGTAAATCATGGTATACGTTGGGGAATGGTTTTTGATAGTCTATGAAGCATACAAATACATCTTTTCTTTGACTGTAACATTTGTGTAGCAACATCTATATGCAATACAAGATTCCCCATAAACCGATACCATTTTTAAGTGTTAAAAAGGTCTATAATACCTCCAATTCTACTCGGGACTGCCGAGATACCATTTGGGATATTATTAAGAGTTGTAGTTCAACTATCTTCAAATAGAATTACTTTTCCCAGATTTTATATAGGTCCTGAGGGTTTTCTTATTTTCAAGGTTTTCTTCATTGTATGTTTCGAACATATTCCTAAGACTTTTCATACGGTCTAATATTAATGCATTTTTTTTCCATTCTTGATTTTACGACGAATATTCAGATGCATTTCATGACATCTTTGTACAGTTTCTTTCACGAGTCTCTTCTCTTCCATCATATTAAGGATTTTATCACTTATCTTCTTGCATCCCAATACTTCTTCTGTAGCTTTCTATATACTGCTTTTAGTATTGGTATATTTTCCTGCCATATTTTTTTCTAGAAAGGTGCTGTTCGTATTGCGTATTCCAAAGTCATTCTTTGATACTACACTGAATCTTCCAGTGACTTTCCCCTATATTTAAATAATCCTATTAGCGGATTATTGACTAATCTAATGCCGGCACCAGGATATGCCGCTAATCCTTTATTTATCAAGTACTTAATTTGATTGTGGACTATGTGCTGATTGTTATTTGGCAAGTTTCCCGTATATGTTCTTCCTTGGTAAATAATAATATGATTTTTTAGACGAATTTATCTTTCAACCAGAACTATATAAGGATTTTATTTTAGCACCGAACCCAATATCTCCTATTACTATAGCCACGGATTGGCCTCCCACTTGAGCGTTAGAGTATTATAATAATTTCATGTTTTAGAACTTACTTAATTCTTATGCCTTTCTACCCCTTTAGGGGTGTAAGGGTGTCTTTAGATAATGGTCATAAAACCTTACGACTCTTCTACATAAGAGGGTTCTATGATAAGTACCTGGCCTTGACAAGAAAAAACCATTTTTATGTGTAAAATTTATTTTCAACATAGCCCCCTTTTAGCTCGATACACTTGGTCCAACGGTCCTCTATCTTTTGTATTTCATCTACAACGAACGATTTCTCCAACTCTTCAAAATAGGCGTTTGATCCAGCAAATATTTTCATATTCGGAAATAGGAAATAATCGCTGTGAACTAAATCTGGCGAATATGGTGAATGCGGAAGCAATTCGTATCCTAACTCATGGAATTTTGCCATGGCGATGACACAAATGTGTACTAATGTATCTAAAGGAGATAGACGAAGTCGGTGTCTGAGGCTCAATTTTTATGATAAACTCAATGGTGAAAACCGCATATCGATATCTAGTACCGTTTCAGATATACAGGGTGTTTTTCAAAAATCTGCATTTTGGAAAAATGCTTTTAATTCTTTTCCTATTGAAAATTTTTGATTTCTGTAAAAACATTTTCAAAGCACTTTTTCACGTGGATTTCAACAGTGTAAGTTACATTTTTTTACAACTAATATTTTATTAGTTATTAACGCAAAAATATATTTTTTAAATAGGATACCCTATATATTTTTCCTTATCCGAATACAGCTTTAAATTACTATTCTAAAAATATAGCACACTTTATATTTTCCTTAAATTTACTTCAAAATATAAAGGTTTTCAGTTTTTACGCGAGTTTTAAATGCACATTTTGTGAAGTATATGGTTTAATTCAATTGTTTACTCGTTGTCAAATTTTATTTCAGGATCAGTTATTAAATTGTCAAACAAATTCCATCAGAGCAATTGTTCTATAGTTGCTGCAATCCGAAGGGGATCCTTTCTTAGGCAAGGGTATAAATGCAACTTCGCACCAATCTTTCAGCCAACTTCCAGTCTTCTCCATTTCTTTAACACTTCACTGCGATATATTTTAAATAATGTGGGAGAGATACAGCATCCCTGTCTAAGACTTTTGGTGACAAGGTGTTTCTTATTTTAAGTCTTGATAATAAGTATTCATATAGTTGTTTGACAGCTGTTATTACGGTGTTATTCAAAGGGGATCGTTCTAGCACCTGCCAAAGTTTCTGTACCGGTACACTATCATATGCTCTGGACAGATCCACAAACAATAGATGAACTTCTCTGTTTGTCGCCACTCTTTTTTCATTTTATCTGTACCAGCCTTCTGTTTGATTTTTTGGGGCCCAAATTCTTCCACTTATATTTTTCCATACAGGCGGCTCATGGTACTAGTAGTAGAGATACACACATAATTTGTGCAATTGTTCCTTGGACCTTTCTTATGGATTGGTGTTATCCAAGCCAGCTTATTGGTATTTTATCTCTGGTTACGTGTCTGGAAAACAATTCAGTTTTTAACAGTTTTGCAGGTAATCCTTCTGGACCAGCAGCTTTTTTGTTTTTCATTGATTTTATGATGTTGCAGATCATATCCTCAGTAACATGAAAGTGTGTTGTCTTTGTATGTTGTAAGGTCTAGGATATCTTGCTATATATTTTTCTCTGTCTTCAGTAAGTTCGTTTGTATAATGTCGTTGTCGTTCGTCTAATCAAATGGTGCAAGTAATGCATTTTATTTGTGATGTTTGTTTTCAGAGATTTAATTAACTTCCAGGCTTGTACCGCCTATACAGAAGTCTATTTCTCTTAATTTTCTTTCCCATGTTACGTTCTTATTTTTAATGGTCATCTTTTTATACTCCTTTTGTAGATGTTTGTATATAATTTTATCGTTGGTGTCCTTACTATTTAACCATTGTTTAATTGCATTGTGTTTTTTTTCTGTGTTCTTCTAGTGTTGTGTTCCAGATGGTGTTGCAATTATGCGTGTGATTGTGCTTATTTTCTTGTCCAAGGGCCTCATAAGCTGCAGAATGCACGGATGTCGTTATATATTTGAACATATGTTCAGTTTTTCGAGTTAGGTAATCAACGTTCAACATCGAATTTACTCTAGTTTGGGAGAATGTTTTGATACTGTCGTCGCACAGTCCATCATTTGTTTTATATTCTATGCTATCGATGGGGTTATAAGGACTATTCATTTTTGATGCTAGGAGGTAGTGGTCTGAACCATATTCTATAGCTGTCTACTCTGGTATCTTAGACGCTATGTGCTTTGCAATAACATAATTGATAATAGATTTTAAACCTCTTGTGTCTTGGTGCCAGGTATAATTGTATATGTTTTTATGTGGAAAGAAACCATTTAATATATTGAGTTCATGTTGTTCACATGCTTCTATCAATCGCTATTCATTTTGTTTTAGTATTCCTTCACCATATTTACCAATTACCGCACTATTGTCTTTAGTACCTGTTCGGACATTGAAGTCTCCGAGTAATGTAATTTCACGTGGTCACCTATCCCAGCAACTGTATAGTTAGGTTGACTGTAAAACTTATCCTTTTCTGTTTTTTGTGCATCCTCATTCGGAGCTGTCGTAATAGATACTCTATGTCCTCGAATATTAAAATTTTCTGTGGTTAGTCTTTCGTTTATTGCATTCCAATTACTAAGACAATTTTGGTATTTCTTGTGTATCATTATCAAGACTCCCACACATATCGTAATATTCTTCTATATTGTTTCCGATTTTTATTTAGATTTTCCATTATTTCCGATTTTAAGAGAAATTGTATAGGGGAGAGATTGAGAGCTGATTACAAAAAAACTTAAAAAAATGTTCAGATGAATACAGAAGAAACGTTTAAATTGGTCAAAACGTACTTATAACTCAGCAGGGACATTATTGTGCTACATTTACTTATCTTGCTAACGGGAATATTTTTATTCGTAAAAATTTTTACTTTTTTTCACGTCTTATTTTTCCATTTTCGTCGGTCTGGCAATCTGATGGTCGGCCTGTCGATCTGTTGGCACGGTACTGCTCATACGAGATGTTAATATAATACTTAAAGTATAGATGAAACTTATAATGTGGGTGAAAGAGGTGGGAATTTACTTAATCTTTATTTGAGAACTTATTTTAGAACTACATGTTTGCATAGAAGGTACTGGGGTAAATAATTGTTTAATAAACAGTACCTAAAATAATATCTTTAGGTAGATGATACAGTTATAGAAAAAAATTATATTTTTTTTATTAAATATCACTTTGATATAAAAATGTCATTCTCAGACCTCAAATCATATGATAATATTAGGTATTTTTCAATATCCAATTATTTTATTATTGAGCATTCCAGAAAATATTTTTTTTCTTCGAATCGAAAATTGAATGTATGTATAATAAAAATTATTACAATACAGTTTTTCTTTTTGTACAGTATTCTTATACAGCCCATTCCAGCCCGATCTGATCGATAAATTACGTAAAAAATGATTTTTTTTACGATTAAGGTAGGTGATTTTTCTGATAACTGGAATCATACTATAGTAACGGCCAAACCATTAATGGCATCGTGTTCAGGGACCTCTAAAGTATATCTTATAAAGAAAATCAGTCCCGACTTCTTATAGAACCCGTCCCAATCGATAAAATACGTCAAAAATGCTTCTTTAAAAAAATTTCGTTAGACATTTTTGTTGATTACTCGTATATGTGTTTCGTCGACATGACTCAAGCCTTCGATAGAGTACAATTAACAGATATTATAAAATTTTTACAGGAAAAGCATACAAGCCAGAAGCTAATAAAAATCATACATGACGTTAACACAGAATGTAGAACAAATATAAAAGTGGGACATCTACTGAGCAAAGAAGTAAAAATAAACGCCGGAATATGACAAGGCGATTCACTTAGTTCCTTTATCTTCAATTTCGTGATGGACAGAATAGTGGAGAATTTTCCAAAAGCTAGAGGATACAAAATGGGCAACACACACTTCCACACAATCTGCTACGCCGATGATGAGGACAACTTTCAGAAGATCTTTCATACTGGAAGCGAGAAAACTAAAAAGGATTATCAACACAACCAAGACAAAATGTATGGTAGCTTCAAAAGAATTATTAAGATGCAAGCTGAAGATCCAACGAAGTATTATTGAACAGGTTAATAATTTTAAATACCTGGGAAGAATGATAACAAGCTACGGAGACTTAAACAGGGAAGTAAAACAATAGTCTATGATGGCATTACTAATAGCAGGTTATTTGACGAATATAGTATGGAAAAATAAACACCTCACAGTAGAAAGTAAAATAAGAGGCCGATCCTCACATATGCTGTAGAAACAATGAGGCCGATCCTCACATATGCTGTAGACACAAGAGTTGACACATGTAAAACAGCAAAAATGATGAGAACAACAGAAATGAATGTGATTAGGGACATATATGGAAAAACTATCCACGACAGAATCCGCAATAAATATCTACGAGAACTAAGTAAGATCCAAGAAATATCTAAATGGACCAGAACTAGAAGAAAACAATATAATAAACACAGAGATCGGATGGACGACAACAGACTGGTAAAAAAGGCCAAACTCAATAAACCCTGCGATAGAAGAACTAGGGGCAGACAAAGTAGAAAGAATGCTGGACGTCCACATCGGAACAGGCCTAATGGGGATAAAACAGGCAATATGCCTATTTATAGGACACACCATATAAGAAAGAAGAAGACTCGAGTTATACTATAGTAAGGACCAAATACTTAATCCTTGTAAAAAACGGGTTTGAGTGACCTTTAAATTTTAATCTTTTTGATAAAATTTGGAGGGGGCTTATTCCTGACATATAGTGGAACCTATAAAAAAGTGCGTGTAAAAATGATACTTTGGTTTTTTTGGGACAGTCTAATATATACTAGTGTTTTAATGCTGACTCGCCAGAGTTCAATGGCGTTCGGACTGATTAAATTGCTTCCGAGTGTTTTATATCTGTGCCGGAGGCGGTAGTGGTTTTGATTGGTTGTTGTTCCGCCCCTCTGGCGGTCGTTTCAAAGGCTTCCATTCTAGTCATTTGTGTTCAGGCTGCCCGTTGATATTTTTTTTTTATTACCGTTTTCCAGGTAGTGGGTATGTCTACAGCATCATCTCTGCCGTTCAAGTGCCCTATTTTATCAGTTTGGTTGGCCACTCGGATTGTTTTGCCTTGTAATTTTGTGTTCGTTGTCTGTTTGCAACTATTAAATTCTACTTTGTGACCTCTCTAGAGATGGTGTTGAAAAAGGGCAGATGTGATTGGTTGATTTTTGATAGCCAATTTAAACTCCAGTCTGGCAGATATTTTTCTATTAGTTTGTTCAGTGTGTGCTTCAAGTTTTCCAATTTGCTTTTGTCTTTGGGATTTCTTATAATAAATCATATTGTCAGTAGTGGTTTGTATACAGCTGATATGTTTTATCTCCGCAGAAGGCGTCCAATCCTGCGGGTAGACCCTTTTAATATATGGTAGAAAGGCTCTTGGTCTATTATCTGAGATTACACTAGATTTTCTTCGTGGATTGTAACCCTATTATGGGTACAACCCATTCAATTTTAGGGCTAAGGTGATCTTTTTAGCTCTTCTGGTTTCTTAGCGTTGGCTGTAAGGTGGATTACCCTAAAAAAGCCGAACCATATATAAGAAATTCAGAGTTCACGCAGATTCTAGACTCCCTTACAATAAGCCCAAAATGACAGCATCACCAGTTTCGACGTCAAGTTATTATATTTCAGCATACGAATTGGTGAAGTGCGACAGAAAATCGCACAGGACGAAGAAATTTCAGCACATATAATAGATCTGTCAAGACTTTGCCTGAAGAAAGCCTATTTAATATAAAATTAACAAATATATTGACAAATAGAAGGTATGGGATCATCACTACACTCAGCAGTAGCCAATCTCTTCATGATCTAGTGCTAGAGGAAAACTATGAAGACGGCACCCATGAATCATCAAAACTCGATTCATCAAAGAATTCAGTTCACCTTAAAATTGGAACAAAACCAGCTGCCTTGAATAGAAAAGACGATACAGTAAATGTACCCACTACGTGGAAAACGATAATTAAGAGAGAAATTTATCAACTAACGGGCACACAAATGACTAAATCAGAAGCTTCTGAAATGACTGCTAGAGGGGCGAAGTCAACTAAAATCTCCGGAACAGATATACAGCACCCGACAACACCACTATCTCTCGGTAAACCACTGAACTGAGTCAGCATAAGCCATGTGGTGTTTTGGCGAAACGTCTCCAAATTCTACCCGGAATGTAACAAATCATCGGATGTAATCCCTTTCTCCATCCGTGAATATATATATATATATATATATATATATATATATATATATATATATATATATATATATATATACATATATATATATATATATATATATATATATATATATATATATATATATATATATACATATATATATATATATATATATATATATATATATATATATATATATATACATATATATATATATATATATATATATATATATATATATATATATATATATATATATATATTTATACAAATGGAGAAACAGTTTATGTTACATATTACAAAAAAAATTATTCTTGATAAAAGTTCTGCATCACATGGAAATCCATAATCAAGCATCAAAAGTTTAAAATATTTGATGGTGAGGGTGGAGCAAGATCTTAATTGAAAATGTTAACATTTTCAATTAATATTTTTGCTCTGTATTTAAATTTAAACACATTTACTCTTCATTATAAATCATTATTTTTTATTTTCCCTGTATACCATGAAATCAATCAATAATTTTTTTTTGTAATATATACACTACCGTCAGAAAGTATTTACTCACCTAGATATGTCAATGTAACTGCCAAAATTTAAAACCTACTAAAACCCTTTTATTATATTAGGTAAATCTAATTGTTCTTAACAAGTGTCCATCAAAAAATTGTTCAGATAAGCCTTTTTGACGAAATCACAAATTAAAAACCAATTAGAACAAATTTCCAAGTTTTGCATGATAATCGTTTTGAGGCGACTTTTGAGAATTTCAGTTGAAGTAAGAATTCATTTCAAGTTTCTAGGGATTCTGGAAATTCCTAGTGACATTTTATGATAAAAACTATGCTATAAATACCATTGCCTTTTTGGAAATTAATCATTCCTAAACAGTACTTTGTCATTGATTCAGGCTCAATTGTTTTGTGAAAATGCCAAAAACGAAAGAAGCTTCCGTTGAAAATCGGGCTCTGATATTTGCGAGACATCAAAATGGTCATCCGAGTCGACAAAACACGAGTGATATGCGAGTGCCAAGGAGAACGGTGGACTACATTGTAAAAAAAAATTCTGCGGGATATGGAATTCTCAACTAAAAACGTTCAAGAAGTGCTCGGAAAACGACTCTCGCTGAAGACAGAGCTATAACAATGTCCAGCAGACGTAATCGCCGCCTAACCGCACCAGAAATCACGGCTCAAGTAAACCTGGAGCGGCCCATCCCCATCAGCGTGATAACGGTGAAGAACAGGTTAGCATAAGGTGGACTACACGGGAGAGTTGCAGTGAGGAAAACCACTTCTTAGGCAAGTGAATAAACGTAAACGATTAGAATAGGCCCGAGAACATGAAAATTGCACAGCAGAGCAATTGAATTCCGTCCTTTGGAGCGAAGAATCTAAATTGTGGGACCATTTGCACAGGTGTGTTCGAAAATTCAATCATCTAACATCAGAAAATCACTTGTGGGAACTTTTACGAGCAGAATGGATTAAAAATAACCGAAGAAACTCTGATGAAACTACTGGATAGAATTTCGAAACTCTGTAAAGCGGTAATTAAAAACAAAGGAGGTCACATAGATGAGAAAAATCCTATTCTGGGAAATCATGAATATTTTTCTGATATTGTAGACTGTAAATAATGTGAAAATAAATAATTCCTTAAAATTAAAAAAAATATATATTATATAGGTTTTTGTTGTCTTGGGACTGAAATATATATATATATATATATATATATATATATATATATATATATATATATATATATATATATATATATATTTATATATATTGTAATGTGTTTTTTTACTTGCCCGCTTTTTGAGGCGTTATTTTGTACCGTGTATATTAATTGGTCGCTTTTTGCGGCATCATTTTGTACCCTGTGAAAATTGTTTTTCCCACGCTTGGGCACAATTTTCTTGCAACCTCTTTTTAATTTCTGATAATGAATTGAGTGAATAATGATTTTAAAAGAACTAAAGAAATTAAACAAACACTAGCTCAGTTTTCCTTGGTAGAGAGATATGGGTAAGAGATAATTTTTGTACGTCTTTTTGGAATTATTTTCTATTTTTAAAAAACCTCAGCTGCACGAATTTTTGGGCACCATTCATTTTAAAATAGAAAGGATCTAACTTCAGCTAAAAAAATGAAAAAATACTGAAAGGGTGTACAATTGTTATATAAAAAATCAGTTTGGTACAGCCGTCATTATCCTGAAAAGTAAGATAGGTATTCAGTGAGACACTAGCTTTAATCAACAAAAAGAAAATTTATTCATGATTTTAAAATAAAAGTTCTAACCTCTGTGTTTTTAAGGATTACCAAAAAATTTTAGCCTAACTGGTAGTTATGACATTTAAATTCTAAACTCTGACTGCTCCCGAAGACGACAAATAGTGCTTTTCACTTCACTTTTTAGTCAGTTCATATTGCTGTTAAGGCACTACTCAGGGATAAGTCTATGGAAGGATGTTTTGGTAACTTACTGTTTTTATTTCGGCTTCGATGGAACACGACCGATTTCACACTTTTCTAGTAAACACTTAGAGAGCCCACTACGGCTTTTCGTTAAAAAACTTGTGCATTATTTAGCTCTCATGATTGTTATAATGAGCCTTTACTGCAGCTCCGTCGAAGGAAGCTTCTTGGCGGCTCCGATGAAAAGTCGCCTGGCTGCGGCTTGATGGTACTCAGCCCCGATTCTTGTCCTACCGGACCCTTAAATAAGCCGTGGGCCTTCTCTCGGTCATATCGCGACGCCGGAACCAAAAATCCGGATAAACATTTTCAACCAATCCCGGCGTGCCGATAGATTCGGTCAGAAACCCGCACAGCACACTAATATACCGAACGGCTTGGAATCTCTTGTTAATATACCGTTCGATACAAAAATGAAAATAAGTACAATTTGAAGTGAAGAATCAGTAACATTACGT
Organism: Pachyrhynchus sulphureomaculatus; assembly: GCA_019049505.1. Taxonomy (NCBI): domain Eukaryota; kingdom Metazoa; phylum Arthropoda; class Insecta; order Coleoptera; family Curculionidae; genus Pachyrhynchus; species Pachyrhynchus sulphureomaculatus. Next base: position 120,934,110 of record CM032447.1, on the reverse strand, counting down.
GGTCTTAAAATCTAGGAAAAAATGAATGTTACAATATATATATATATATATATATATATATATATATATATATATATATATATATATATATATATATATATATATATACATGGTTATAAAAATCAGTTTTGTATTATCTGGAATGATAGATACTAGCAATTATACATTACTATCGTTTAAGCAATTATGTTTGTATTTGATAAATACATAATTTTCCATTAGTATTTGATTTATTATTCAAATATTCCAAAAGCACCATATTACTTTTAAAATAGTCGTATAAAAGTAAAAAAACAAGTAAAGAAAATTAGAACAAATATTTATTGTCACACTGGTATAGCTGAAAGGGGTTTAATAATTTACAATAGAGGTATCTTACATTCTAAAATCAATAATTAACACAGCAATTAACAGATATAGTTATTGATCCCAAAACAGAACCAAAAAAACATCGTCCAAAATTAGAGCATACTCATACTTCTCGGAAATTTAGTTTCATGTGTTTTTAAACTTAATTTTAACAACAATCGTGTATGATTTAAAACTTTAGTTTAATGTAAGAGCTCAATAACAGGTACAGGATTATTTAAATATTTGGTGAAGTTCACTATTAAAGGACCCCGCACACAATATATGGAAAAGTGTCCCGGTCAAATTGGCTGAAAATGTAGTATGTTGTAAATCGGATGATCTTGATGAAAAGTCTCTGTCGACAGAAATCGCGAAAATCAATAGGATCCGAGATATGGGGCTCTGAAGGCCCCATCTGAAGAGAGAGCGAGCGTACTGCAGGGTCTTCTAGAAATGTCAGGTATATTTTACACACACAGACCCACCCATACATACACTCGTATATATATATATATATATATATATATATATATATATATATATATATATATATATATATATATATATATATATGTATATATATATATATATATATATATATATATATATATATATATATATATATATATATATATATACATAGGCAGAACTGCTATCTTTTTTTCGAAATGTTACTACAAAATAACCTGCAAGTCTTGAGATTTCTCGTGTCAGTGAAATAATGTAAATCATCTGAGGAGCGTTTATCCGTATACTATTTTGTAAAACCTCCTCTTTAGCCAGAAATATAACTGTTGCCCGACTCTCACGACGTGGACGTGATGGTAAGTACTTGAGAACAAGCTCTTTGAGAGTCTTATCATTCACACACACATTCATACTTCTAAAAACACTCTGTCTAGCAACACATCCATAACTTTTGTTTTCGCTCATTTTTTTTTCTATATATTATATATTATTTTATATTTTCTGTTTTATATTTTATTTGATATTTTAATATTTTTCTATAAACTCAATTATTCCATTGTCCGGTTGTGTGGATGACCGGACGACCGGGCAACCGAAGAAACCGGGCAACCGAGCATTTTTTTAAGGTCAGCGAATAGTTAATAGTCGCTTCAATTCATGCAATTTTGCCATCGCAACCAACTTGATGAAAGAGCACTTTTTTCTTGTTCATTTGGGGCCGTTTCTTTGCGATTTCTACTTTCAAACGCACCAATAACTTTATATAATATTCGCTACATAGTCGATGAAAATTATTCCATGCACATCCCAAAATACAGAGGCCAAAACTTTCCCGCCAACTGTTGTCTTTGGTCGCTTCGGGCGCCTTTCATCGGCTGCTGTCCACTCAGCTGACTGCCCATTTGATTCCATGTTTCATCCATTGTCACATATCGCATGGAAAAATCGTTTTTATTGCGCTTAAACTGGTCCAAACAGCGCTCAAAATCATTAACACGTTGTTGTTTTGGTCCACTGTGAGCAAACGCGGTACCCATTTCGAATAGAGCTTTCTCATGACCAAATGTTCATGTAAAATATGACCAACACGTTCTTTTGACATTTTTAGAGTGTCACCTATCTCACGTAATTTTCACTTTACGGTCATCCAAAACAATTTCGTGGATTTTTTTGATGTTTTTCGGTGTAACTACCTCATTTATATATATATATATATATATATATATATATATATATATATATATATATATATATATATATATATATTTATATATATATATATATATATATATATATATATATATATATATATATATATATATACATAAACAAAAATTTCAAGGTCTTCCGTTTTCACTAACGATCGGAAAAAAAACTCATTTGGGGTGTGTTTTGTGAAGATATTGATCATTTGATACCTCAGTAATATAAATTTTTATTTTAAAAGCATTTAACGTACGGAACACTAATTGCGCAAGTCCGACTTGCACTTGACCGGTTATTTTTTAAATAATATTTAAAAACATTGGTAAAATGATTTACCTAGTACTTTCCTCATTGACATGCAGTTCCTAAATAAAATCTAAATTGCTCTATCCGCACTAAAGAATACAGTCCACTTTATGGTGAACTATTAACAAAATAATTAGAAATTTACCGTGATTATATATCAATCAGTATTTAGTGATTAAAAAATTACAATCCTCTCTTTTAACATGACGTCACACAAACTGACGTGCTTTCTGCCAACGTGCATTAAAGAATAAAATTACAATATGGATGATACATTGTCAGGTATGCCAAAAAAACCTCTCAATAGGATCAACCGAACAAACCTTTTTTGTGATGTGTGGGTAGATTATTATTCATTATGAAAGTGGATGTTAAAGGAATATGTTTCTCGTCATCTTAAGACCCTAAGATCTGACAAAAAAGAAGAATTTCGGAGGGTGATTTTTTTTTCACGAATGCAATATATCCTATTAGCGGGGGAATAAATACAATAATTTATCTGCTGTTCCATAAGTATATTTCGGCCAACTTAACCGTTAACTTGTTCTATATTCATTCATTAACATCTTTTTTAGGTTACTCTGTAATCGGATCTTTTATACAATATTTCTATTAAAATTGGTAATAATGAAAAAACAAGAACACTGAAATGGAAGAATATTCCGACATACACGCAATTAGCATTTTAGCCCCCTATCTCATCCCTTTAACCCGTATATATTTTTCTCCAGAAAAATTATTTTATCCTAAATATCTAAGGTCCAATCAAAAACCAGGAAAAATTAGCGTAACACTATTGAAAACATACAATGACTCCCACTTTTTTCCATTTCCTCCCATGTTAACAAAGAAAACAATGAAAAAAATGTGATGTTTCAATTTCCTGACTAAAAGAACTCCGAAAAAGATGTATAATAAGATAAATATCAAATTTCTTTTCTATCTCAATTTTCCATCCCTTTAACACCTTATATTTTTTATTACAAATTATTACAAATGATTATGCTTAAGATTTGCCCAGTCTCTCATCAAAAAATTCTGGAAAATTTCTCATAATACTATTGAAACTATTAAAATCGAAACAATAAAAAAAATTTGCCCATTCTCCCACGGAAAAATTTCCAAAATACTATTTAAACTGTACAATATATAATGACCCACACCCCTTTCACCCTCTTCCTAGTTTAAAATTAAAGATAATAAAGAAATTACCTTATTTTTTAATTCCTCGACTCCAAAAACATGAAAAAGGCCATATAAGTAGATAAGGCTATGAGAGTTCTGGCGCGTTAAGGGCCTAAAAATTGCACTTTTGGTGCTATTTCTTAGTGTATGTGGGGTTGACCAATGAGCGTTGAGCAGAGTGCAATATCAGTTGCCTACATATGTGCGGACGGGGCGGGGTTGACGTAACAGCATATGTGGCGAAGGCGCAAGGTTGGTGCAGTGCCTGTTGCCTATATGAATAACTGATGTAGCGGAATTAACTATTGAAGTATTTTAATATGATTTAAAAAAGATAGGTAGGACCAGGCTTCGAACCTTCATATTTTCGATTTCCGTTCTGCAAGTCCATCCATGACACTGATCCACCAAGGCTACTTATAAGAAAGGGTTAGTAAAGTTATTACATTCGAAAATTTTAAGGTTATGGTCAAAAAGGTCTTACTAGTCTTTGGTCTAATATTTAATACTTAATATAATGCAGATATATATATATATATATATATATATATATATATATATATATATATATATATATATATATATATATACATATATTTTTTTAAGAAATACCTTAAATTATAACAAGTACGAATGCATAAAACTCTTGTCATAAGCAAATGATCTAGCAAATGATGTGAAATTATGTAAATAGGTTTCCTGTATAAAATAACAAGAAAAATTTTATTTCTAAACAGTTAGTTATTCTATCTATTATTTTGTGTTCGGCAGTTTTTTTTTTCACACAAAGTAATTATGAATATTAATACGACTTTTATTTTTGAATCATTGGATTAAAGTTGACCAAAAGAACCTTATTGAGGTATAAAGTGTGTGCGTGTTTACAAAAAAAGGTAAGTAACAAAAAGGCAGTACTTGTCTGAAGAGGTAGTTACCTGTCTTAAGAAATAATTAGCTGTTTGCACAGGTAAAAAAGTGGTCAAAAAGGCCTTGTAAGAGCATTGCTAAAAAGGTTTTATCGTGAAAGACTGAAAAAGATGTTTTCTAGCAGGTGTAAATAGGTAGTAAACACAGGTAGACAGATAAGTATAGGTAAAAGCCAGGTGTAATGTCAGAAGGGCCTTAATCTCTACCTGTGTAACCTGTGCGAAGAGATAATTACATGTCTTAAGAAGTACGTAGTTGTTTTTGCACAGGTGAAAAAGGTGTCAAAAAGGCATCGTTTATATGAGGTGGTAAAAAAGGTATCAAAAAGGCCTTATTTAGGGGGTTGGGGGTGAGTGTCAAAAATACTTTACCAGGGGGGTAATTTGTTAGGGGTAGTTCCGGTATGATGTACAAAAGGCAAAATAAAATATTTTTTTATGAAGGTAACTCTAACCGCTTCATTTTGGGGCCTTAAGTATTTTATTTAAATTTAAAAAAGTCCTCTACAAATTGCGATACGAACCGCCAACCTTTCGTATATAAGATGAATTCTATACCTATTAGTCCATCTTGCCAGTTGGATAAAATCGTTAAATGAAATGTAGACTATAATCAAAATAATAGATTAGAGAGAGGTCAGCAAACATAATAAAAAAGTTCGGACTCGTGGGTGATAAGCTGTTAGATGGATATATTAGAGAATGTAATACTTATATAGAGAGAGAGCGTGCTAGCATGCATACAATTGAGTTGAAATGATCTAAATATTAACTTTATGTTTTTATTATAAATATGTATAAGTTTAAAAAAATAAAACAACGATTGTAACAATGAAATATTTTATTTATTCATAATGTTTATCTATCCAACTATTGTGTTTATTATTAAAACCTAACTATTTTACAAATACTTTATTTCCCTGTCGTTTTAGCACTTTTTTCAACTAAATAAATATCAGGATATATGAGCAAGATTCTATACTATTCTAGTCTAGCTGGAGGTAAATGAAATGAAGATAATAAAAAACAAATCGATTGAAGGTGTAAACTTTTCTCGGCATCTGAAGAAGCAATTACCTGTGCTACCTGTCTTAAGAAGTAATTACCTGTTTGAGACAAAAAAGATAATACCTGACTGAAGAAGTAATTACCTGTGTTAAGAAGTAATTACCTGTGTTAAGAAGTAATTACCTGTTTGAACAGGTAAAGTAGTCGAGAGGTCAGCAAAGCTGATAAGAAAGGTCAAATTCCTTGTGATAAGCTGTTAAGTATATGCATTGGAGAATGTAATATTTATATTCATTTTTTTTAACAATTGAAAAAAACTCTATAAGTGTGTTAATTTTAAAGTAAACGATATGAATAGCAAGAAGATGTTATTTATTCATCTTAATAAACGAAAGGAAAAGGTATGCATATTTTATCCGTATGAGAATTTTATTATAAACAAATACGATGCAGTTATTTAAATTGTTAATAAAAACGTTAAGACATGCAGATATTTAACTCAACTGTACTGCAAATTATAAAAATATATGTGCATATTTTGCAATAGAATATTTCATGTTTTAAAACACGAGAAAATAAATGTAAATTTTTATGCGTATACGTATCGTATAGGGGAGAAAAATACTTATTTGTTTATATATTAGATGTTTTATTTTAAACAGTAGAAATAAATATTATATTATACTTACGCACATATGGCAATTGAAAAAAAAAATGCCTATTTACATATATATTAGATGTTTTATTTTAAACAGTGGAAATAAATGTTAATTTATGTTTATGCACAGTAACTCGGAAAAAAATTGCATATTTGCTTACATGCGTAAAGTGTTGTTTTTAGAAAATCATCAGGAAAAAAAGTGCTGTAAAACTATGTAAATATACTTTCTGTATAAAATAACGAGGAAAATTTTATTTCTATATAGCTTGTTGTTCTACCTAGTATTTTGTTTTCGAAAATTTTTTTAATACAAAGTAATTAGAGTTCATTTATATTTATCATATTTTCCTAAACATGAGACGGTAGAAAACAAAGTGGAATATTTACCGATCAAATATTGATGAGTGAAGGCGGACGATGAAAGAAAACTAAAATTATTTTTAGATGGTATGAAAAGTAAAAGGTATAAGGTAGATTTTTATATCGAAGAGAGAAAAAAGGATGATTATTCAGAAATAGTCTTGATTGATGGTATTATGAGGAATGGACAGACTCTGGAAAATGCATAGTAGTATATTTGGGAGAAGACCCTCAAATATGTGAGCATCATTCCATTATTGGTTAAATTTGAACTTTTTGTAAAATTAAAATCTGTTAATGTATAAAAAAAACTTTCCAAACTTTAACAAATATAACAAAGAATACTGATAAAATATAGTTGTGGATAACATCGTATAAAACTTTTTGAAATATAATTTTAAAATTTACTATTGCTTAAGATTTGAAAATTTCTTGTAAGAAACAGCGTTATCTTTTACGTCTTTTTTACGATATTATTAAGGTCTATAGTAAACTAAAGTAAAGGATATTGTGAGTTTTAGAGTTAAAAATAAAAGCCAATATTACATGTTTTTTACCTGTCACTATTATCACAGTATGGTATATTTTCATGCTAGAATTTTTCATTTTCGATTAATATTGTCATAAAATAGATTTTAAGCTTGCAAAATTATCTATTCGCGTAGAGATTATGCTGAAATGAAGAGCCTTACTAAAGGATTAAGAAAAAATAAATAAGATTGTTTTATTTCACCTCCATATAACAAAAAATATATCAATTTACTACAATATATTGGCTGAAATATATAAAAAATTACCTGAAAAGTTTTTCGACTAACCACAATCAATAACATTCAAACATAAGATTTACAGTGGACACAATCAAATAGTGTAGTTTTCCTTCTGGATGTAGTGGTAGGAGTAACGCATTCGGTTTACAGAAAGATAAGCCAAAAATAAAAAAAATAGATACCAGAATAATAACTCACACCAGACTCCTGGAGCATTTAACTGCCAGTTGCATGGAAAAAATATATATATTTTTTTTCAATAAAAAACATAGTAATTTTATTCATCATTTTCTTCGTTTTATTTCAATGAACCTAGACAGTTTAATAATCAACTGGTAGTACAATAACAATTTTATTCATTAAAAGCTCAGATTTACTATCATACATTAAAATATAACACTAAGAATTTCCCATTTTGTCTACATTTAAGCGGACATTCCTGGTTTTTACAAGGTTAACTGTGTATTAGTGTTTTTTTTTTTTCAAAGTTTATTATTAAAAATAAATATAGTGACAGACTAAATTCATTTCTTATTAAGAGCTTCTTAAGACAAGGAGTATTAAAAATGTATAGATTTTCTTAATCATTTTAAGGACTCAACTTCAACGTTTATACAAGATACGGATTCACCAGTAGATAATGCGGTTTTACTCTATATATACGATATGACAGACCAAATAGCCAAATTGCTTAAAAATTCAGACAATTTTCAATACACTGAATTTACAAAAGTTTAAGATCATCAATCCATATAATTTCTTCATCCATTGAATGTGTCTAGGAACTTTCCTGTTTTTGTGTAGTATGAATGAGAGGAACTGAAAGACACGAGAACTAAGACTATGAAAAATGGTCCATGATAAATTTCAGTTTTCAATGCTTCCTTGTGTCTCCTAAGACTATTTACGTTCTGTTTTGGTATTAAATATAAGATATAATCTACTTATTTTTGCGACTATTTCTTTATTTTTTTGAATTTCAGCATTTTGTTTAATAAGAAAAAAATATTGTCGCAATGATAATAAAATTAAGTTCTAGTATGATCCAATACCTTTAATTTGTCAGGAATATGTCAGTTCAAAAACTTAACTTGAGTTTGGAATATATAAAAAAAAAAATGAATTTTGTGTGTACAGGGACATTTCTTAAGTATCTTAGTCCATTTGCAACTTTTTCATTTGACATATTAGAAAAAACAGAAATTTTTTTAAGTGACAACCTCCGTATATGAGACACCATGCAGAGTATAGTTCAGAGATTTTACTATTGAAATGTCATAAATAACAGGAATCCTTTTTGCTTCATGCTTGTGAGCTAAGAGTATAAGAGAGAAAGGAAATCAAGTTAAAACTATAAATCGTATTTTCCGATAAAAACTATGCATGGAAAATGAGGTCAACGAACATTTTCAAAATTCTTATGAATTTCTACCCAATAGATTATAAGCCCCACAATGGATGTGTAAAAGAAAAAATCATAACAGCACAGTAATATTGTTAAATAAATACAATCCTTGCTGCACCGAACATAAATTTGTAGATCGTCGTAATAATTATGTACAGGCAAAAAGTGTGCATTTTTTTATTTGAAAATCTTTATTGGAATGGTTGAATAAGCTGTAAAAAAGTTAATTTTTTTTCTTATTATTTTTCTTTCCTTTATTACTTTTCTTGCAACTGCTTAACCTAAGAACATATGTATCTTTTTGTTGTTGAACTGCTTCCTCTTTTTCCATGCAAGCACTGAGATTTGTAAAAACTTTTCTGTTTTCCTCCCGTGCCTTTTGGAGATTATTTTTACATTATGTTAGTTCACTATCCATTTCATTTGTTGTAGCGGAAAGATTTTTTCAGATTGAAAATCTCTTCTCGAAGATCACTTATTAAGAAATTTCCAGCTGTATTTTTTTCTTGACATAGTTGTAGTTGATCGGTTAGTTTTCTCTTGAACGTTTGTAAATCTGATTCCAACATAATATTTTCTTTTAATAGCTTAATATGATTTGTATGATTTATGGAATTAAAAGTCCTCGGTAACACTTTGGTAGTCTTTAATTTTATTTAGAAAAAAACGCATTTAAATATTTGAAAGTCTATAATCTTTTATTACTTAAAGTCATTTAATACTCCTTGTCTTACGAAGCACTTAACAAGCAATAAATTTACTCTGTTACTATATTTATTTTTAATTATAAACTTTGAAAAATAAAACAATAATACACAGTTAACCGTGTAAAAATCGGGAATGTCCACTTAAATGTAGACAAAATGGGGAATTCTTAGTGTCATATTTTAATGTATTATAGTAAATCTGAGCTTCTAATGAATAAAATTGTTTCAAACACATCAGGTCTTCATATTTTGCTTGACTGATAGCATCGATAGATTCTATTTTTTTTGTCTTTTTTATTTAGTACGTGTGTTTTCTCCCTTGTTATTGTACTATAAGTTGATTATTAAACTGTCTTTCTCGAATACACCACCAGCAGTAATATTTTTTAAATTTGTACAAAGTATGTGTTATATTATATTATTGTTTAGATTCATTGAAATAAAACGAACAAAGTGATGAATAAAATTACTATGTTTTTTATTGAAAAAAATATATATTTCCATGCAACAGTTAAATATTCTATGGGTCTTGTGTGAGTTATTATTCGGGTATCCATTTTTTATTTTTGGCTTTCTGTAAATCGAATGCCTCAAGGTACCGTTACTTCTACCACTACATCCAGAAGGAAAACTACACTATCTGATTGTGTCCACCGTAAATCTTATGTTTGGATGTTATTGATTGTGGTTAGTCGAAAAGATTTTCAGACAATTCACCATGAAAATAATGCCATATTTTATGTATTTCGCACAATATATTGTAGTAAATTGATATATTTTATTTTTTATGGAGGTGAAATAAAACAAGCTTATTTATTTTCTTAATTCTTTAGTAAGGCTCTTCATTTCACTTCAGCATAATCACTGCGCAAATAGATAATTTTGCAAGCTTAAAATCTGTTTTTATGACAATATTAACCAAGGTGAAAAATCGTAGCATGTAACAGACCACACTGTAATTGTGACAGGTAAAAAACTTGTAATATTGATTTTTGTTTTTAACTATAAAACTCAAAATATCCTTTACTTTAGTTTACTATAGACCTTAATATTATCGTAAAAAAGACGTAAAAGATAACACTGTTTCTTAAAAGAAATTTTCAAATCTTAAGCAACAGTAAATTTTGAAAGTATATTCAAGTTTTATACAATGTTATCTACAACTATATTTTATCAGTGTTGTTTGTGATATTTGTTAAAGTTTGGAAAGTTTTTTAGGCATTAACAGCTTTTAATTTTATAAAAAGTTCAAATTTGACCAATAATGGAATGTTGCTCACATATTTGAGGCTCTTCTCCCAAATATACTACTATACATTTTCCAGAGTCTGCCCATTCCTCATAATACCATCTTCAAGTACTGTTTTATATGGAAAATCAAAACTATTTCTGAATAATCATCCTTTTTTCTCTCTTCAATATAAAAATCTACTTCATTAAATTTTTTTCATACACCCCAAAATAATTTTAGTTTTCTTTCATCGTCCGCCTTCTCTCATCAATATTTGATCGGTAAATGTTCCACTTTGTCTTCTACCGTCTCATTCTTAGGAGAATATGATAAATATAAATGAACTCTAATTACTTTTGTACTAAAAAAAAACTGCCGAAAACAAAATACTAGGTAGAATAACTAACTATATAGAAATAAAATTTTCCTTGTTATTTTTATACAAAAAGCATATTTACATAATTTCACAGCATTTTTTCCCTGATAATTTTCTAAAACAACATTTTATGTGCATAAGCATAAATTAACATTTATATCCACTGTTTAAAATAAAACATCTAATATATATGCAAATAGGCATTTTTTTTTCAGTTACCATATGTGCGTAAGTATAATATAATATTTGTTTCTACTCTTTAAAATAAAACGTCTAATATATAAACCAGAAAGCTTTACGCTCCACAACAACTGTTAATTCTTTACAAAGTTTAAATTCGACCAACTATGGACTACTGCTCCCATGTTTGGGGCTTCGCTCCCAAACATACACTGCATTTATTGGATTCTGTTCAGAGGAGAGCTGACCGGCGACCTTGATTCGCTGGAACATCGAAGAACGGTTGGTGACTTGAGCCTATTCTACAAGTATTTTCATGGAAAGTGTTCGAAGGATGTAGCCCGCTTAATTCCTCCCAGAGCGGTGCATGTTAGAAGTACACGTAACGCTAATACTTCACATCCGTATGAGGTTCAGCTTGTTACTCCTCGTACAACCCTTTTCAAGCAGTCTTTTATATGGAGAACATCATCCCTTTGGAATAATTTGCCCAGGACTGTGGTTTCCCAACGAGTACAATTTACAGCGATTCAAGAACGACGTGAATCGCTTTTTACGCACACGTGTCGCTCCTGTAGCGCTTTAGGGACTTCCCTGCAGTACGTGTGCTAGACCCATAAAAAAAAAATAAACAAATAAGCATTTTTCCCCCGTATACTATACGTATAGGCATAAAAAGTTACATTTATTTTCTCACGTTTTAAAACATAAAATATCCTATTGCAAAATGTCACACATACATTTTTATAATTTGCAGTATAGTTGAGTTAAATATCTGCATGTCTTAACGTTTTTATTAACAATTTAAATAACTGCATCGTATTTGTTTATAATAAAATTCTGATACGGATAAAATATTCATACCTTTTCCTCTCGTTTATTAAGATGAATAAATAACATCTTCTTGCTATTCATATTGTTTACTTTAAAATTAACATACTTATAAAGAGTTCGCATCTTTTCAGTTGTTAAAACAATCAATATAAATATTACATTCTTTAATGCATATACTTAACAGCTTATCACAAGGAATTTGACCTTTATTATCAGCTTTGCTGACATCTCTCTCTCAAAATATTAAATATTGCATTCTCCAATGCATATACTTAACAGCTTATCACAAGGAATTTGACCTTTCTTATCAGCTTTGCTGACCTCTCGAAATATTAATATCAATATTACAATCTTCAATACATATACTCTTAGCAGCTTTGGCTTCTTTACCTGTTCAAACCGGTAATTACTTTTAACACAGGTAATTACCTCTTCAGTCAGGTACTGTCTTTTTTAATTACTTCTTAAGACAGGAAGCACAGGTAATTACTTCTTAAGATGCCGAGAAAAGTTAACACCTTCAACCAATTTGTTTTTTAATGTCTTGATTTCATTTACCCCCATTTTAATTATATGGCCAGCTCTAGAATAGTATAGAATCTGGCTCATATATCTTGATATTTATTTAGTTGAAAAAATAGTGCTAAAACGATAGGGAAATAAAGTATTTGTAAAATGGTTAGGTTTTGATAACAAACGCAATAGTTGGATAGATAAAAACTGTGAATAAATAAAATATTTCATTGTTACAATGGTTGTTTTATTTATTTATTTATTTTTTTAATTTTTACATATTTATAATAAAAACATTTATTTTAAGTTGCATGCTCGCACTCTCGCTAATATTTAAATCATTTAAACTCAATTGCATGCATGCTAGGACGCTCTCGCTGTATATAAATATTACATTCCCTAATGTATCCATCTAACAGCAGACACAATGTACCTGACTATATCAAGCTGGGTTTTTCTGTCGTTTTTCCTAGTAAACTACAATTTAAAAATCACATCAAATATAAACAACTAATAGTAAAAACACCTTTTTATCATAAAATAAATAAAGAAAATATCATGTAAGACCTTGTCGGAAATGATAATTTCATAAAAACAGGAACACAAGGTTTAATACCAATGTCAGAACACCAGCCGCCGTAAGGCACTCGCTACGAACGGGGATGCTGTTAAAGCATTCTGTATTCGTAGAACTCATAGAATATAATATATATGTATTTAGAATATTGTAAGGGCATTGGAATAATAAAGAAATTGTTGAATTTGATTTTGAATTATATACGAAAGGTTGACGGCTCGTATCCCAATTTATAGAGGACTTTTTTAAATTTAAATAAAATATTTATGGCCCCAAAATGAAGGGGTTAGAGTTACCTTCATGAAAAAAATATTTTATTCTACCTTTTTTACATCATACCGAAACTACCCCTAAAAAACCCCCTGGTACAGCCTTTTTGACTCCCACCCCAGCCCCCTAAATAAGGCCTTTTTGACACCTTTTTTACACCCTCATATAAACAATGCCTTTTTGACACTTTTTTTACCTGTGTAAAAAAAACTGTGTACTTCTTACTACAGGTAATTACCTCTTCGCACAGGTTACATAGGTAGAGATTAAGGCCCTTCTGACATTACACCTGGCTTTTACCTATACTTACCTGTCTACCTGTATTTACTACCTATTTACACTTGCTAGAAAACACCTGTTTCAGTCTTTCACGATAAAGCCTTTTTGGAAATGCTCTTACAAAGCCTTTTTGACCACTTTTTTACTTGTGCGAATAGCTAATTACTTCTTAAGACAGATAACTATCTCAGACAGGTACTGCCTTTTTGCCCCCCACCTTTGTAAACAGACACACACTTTATGTCTCAGTAAGGCTCTTTTGGTAAACTCGACTTGAATGATTCAAAAATAAAAGTCATATTAATATTCGTAATTACTTTGGTTAAAAAAAACTGCCGAACACAAAATAGTAGGTAGAATAACTAACTGTATAGAAATAAAATTTTCCTTGTTGTTTTATACAGGACACCTATTTATATAATTTCACACCACTTGCTGGATCATTTGCTTAAGACAAGACTTTTATGCATTCGTACATGTCATAATTTACGATATTTCTTTAAAAAAAATTATATAATTGCATTATATTAAGTGTTAAATATTAGACCAAAAACTAGTAAGACCTTTTTGACAATAACCTTAAAATTTTCGAATGTAATAACTTTACTAATACTTTCTTATAAGAAGCCTCAGTGGATCAGTGTGGTATGGATACAAGATTTGCAGAACGGAAAACGAAAATATGAAGGTTCGAGACCTGGTATATATCTAGCATAGAGGCAACTGATATTGCACTCTGCTCAACGCTCATTGGCCAACCCCGTGCATGTGCACATACACCAAGAAATGGCACCAAAAAAGGAAATTTTTAGGTCCATAAGAAAATACATGGGATTTTGCGCCAAAACTTTCATAGCCTTATCTACTCATATAACCCATATACAAAACAACCCCGCTAATCTCCGTCTCCACCATCATCCCTTTTATGCTATACTATATATATTTATGCAAAATATTTGCTTATTATATCAACAAAAAAAACAGGAAAAATTGCTTATATTACTATTAAAGCCATACAAAATGTATTGGCCGCCACCCCCTTCGCCTAAAGCAATATCGCTCAAAAACTTCATCACACCTTATGAGAGAATGAAGCATCCTCTGATTAGGTATTATTTATATACCAAGTTTGAAATTGATATCTCATTTTGTTCGAGAATTATCGTGCCAACAGACCGACAAACCGACAGAGGGTCGGAAATGAATGACTATGTTTTTTGTGATCTAGGACCCTTAAAACGTCAAGAAAAGCCTGCTGGTTTATAAGTACGTTTCGACCAACTCAGTCCATACTTAACATTTGTTTTAAGTTTCGTTATAATCAGATCTCATTCCCTTCTATATATAATTTCTGTTAAAACTGGAAATAATAAAAAATCTAAAACATTGAAATAGTATAAGTATATTACAATATATACACTTTACCTCATCTCTTTCACCCCATATACATTATACTATAAAAAATTACTTTTTACTAAATATTTTGTCCCCAATCAAGAATAAGGAAAAATTATCATAATACTATTGAAACTATAAAACAAAATGGGAATATAATGTTTCGATTCCATGACTGCTAAAACTCCGGAAAAGGCCTGTAACACGATAAATATAAACTCACTCTTTTACAGTCCAGGAACCCTGAAAAGAAGATATAGCACGATACCTATGAAGTAACCCTTCTAATAAGGAAAAGGAAGGAAAATTCTTATAATACTGTTGTAAGGATACAAGATCCCCACTCCTTGAAACATCTTCCCATGTTGATGAAAATAATGAAAAAAACAATGCTTCGATTTCTTGACTAAAAGGGCTCCCGAAAAGGACCTTTTACAAGAAAAATTGGAAGTGACTTGCCTTCTGCATCCCTTCGTTTAAGAGTTATCTTGTCGACAGACTGATAGACCGATAGATCGACAGTCCGACAAACTGACAGACGGAAATGAATGACTATATTTTTCGGGATCCAGGACCCGTAAAACGTCAAGGAAAGCAAAAATTTCAAAGTCTCACGAATACAATACTTTCCTATAGCAAGGAAAGTAAAAAATCACGGGGACAGGAATGAAAGGGGTGGGGGGCCGGTCTATTTTATTTATTTTCAAAATCATTATAAAAATTTTAGTGAAGATAATCAACAAATTTTAATTATAATTGTTTACAGTAAAACATACACCAGATATACTGTATGAAATGCGGATTTCAGACAGCAGATGGTGCACCAATGCAGTTTGTGCTATAAAGATTTGACACTGTGCCATTTTGTTGTGTCATTGTCAGACGCGCACGAGTGATAAATTGGAAAAGTGTGTGCATAGTGTTGTGTTGTTGTGTTCTACATGTCGAAATTTATATCGAACAAAGAGCATTTGCGGACAGCATTAATTTTTTGTTTTCATTTGAAGAAAACTGCTGTGTGTAATCATACCGATTACTTCGAGAAGCTTATGGTGAACATGCTCCATCGCAAGATATGTGTGAACGATGGTTTTGGCGTTTCAAAAGTCGTGACTTCCATGTTGCAGACAAGGAACGTGGAAAACCGCCCAAAAAATACCAAGAGGTGCAATTGCAAGCATTGTTGGACGAAGATGATTCGCAAACACAAAAAGAACTCGCCGAGTAATTGGGCGTTAGTCAACAAGCTGTTTCCAAACGGCTACGAGAGATGGGAAATATTCAGGGGACCGATAGATGGGTACCACATGAGTTAAACGACAGGAAAATGGAAAAAAGCGCAAAAACACGTGTGACATTTTGCTCGCTCGGTACAAAAGGAAGTCCTTTTTGCATCGTATAGTTACAGGGGATGAAAAGTGGGAAACGGTTAATACTAAACGTTACCAAAAACAATTGACCGATTCGAACCGTTCACTGCTTGAAAAAAGGCCAGAATACCGAAAGAGGCAACACAAAGTCATTTTTCTTCATGACAATGCTCCATCACATACGGCAAAATCAGTTCGCAACACGTTGGAAGCATTCAGCTGGGAAGTTCTACCCCATGCGGCCTACTCACCAGTCTTGTCTCTTTCCGATTACCACTTGTTTGCATCGATGGGTCACGCACTTACTAAGCAGCGCTTTGGTTCGTACGAAGATGTGAAAAAATGGCTCGATGAATGGTTCGCAGCAAAAGGGGAAGATTTTTACTGGCGTGGTATTTACAAATTGCCCAAAAGATGGGAAAAATGTATAACAAGCGATGGAGCATACTTTGAATAAAGCACTTTTTATCATTCTTCCGAATTTAACATGTTTTTTTTTAGAAAAAAAATCTGCATATCATACTTGTACACCTGGTAAGGGTTAAAGAGGTGGGGGAGGGTGTTAGAGGTATTCCTTAGTATGTATAATATTATATGATCTCTTTAGGAATTTTGAAGCCGAGGAATTTGACAATTGTGTAATTTTTTGTTATTTTCAATTATTTATGGTCAAATATATTTAAGGAGTTAATGAGGTCAGGCGGTAAGGAGGGGTTGCTTAATATATTTTGTGTTACGTGGCCTTTTTGAGGATCTTGGAGTGAAAGATTCTAGAAATTGTGTTTTTTTCATTATAATAGAAATAATATATTTATAGGGAAATGTCGGGATTCAGATCTAAATATCTTTTCGATTCTATATATATATATATATATATATATATATATATATATATATATATATATATATATACATATGTATATATTTTTAAATTGGGTGTAATTTATTAAAAAATTAAACATCTGGTCATCGATTAGTTTACTATGGTGGGAAGAGCCAACAAGTTCTAGGGCAAGAAGGTTATTTTTCCATCAAAAAGCTTAGCCCCGCGATTATCGATTCACTGTATAAGTAGCTCCATTTTTGGCTTTTTTTTATTATATTATCTTATATCAGAAATACCTAGCAGTCACCTTTGCGACAAGTCAAATATACTTTCAACTAAAGAGGGCAAAGAGATTTGAAAACAGTCATAAATTATGATCATTCTTATGCATTAAATTGATTTTTTTTTTTTAGATTTGGATTTTATATGAATGAAGAAGTAATGAATATTTATAATAAACTTTCAAACTGTACACTTTTTCTTCAAAATTTTAGTAGAAAAAAATTTAATGTTTTGCTTTAAATTTTCAACAATCTAATGTAAAGTTCTGTATTATTAACATTAATTTATTATATTAAATGCAACTACTTAGGGTACTTAGATTCGTATTATTATATCATAATTAATTATTATTAACTTCTAGGGGAAGACAAAAACTAAAGATAAAAAGGACAAAATATTTTTATTCGATATTACACACCAAAAATATTTGAAAACATACCATCCTTTAAAGTTAAAGAAATTAAATGACTTTTCTTGATTTGAATTGTGTATGCATGTGGAAGTGTAGGATAATTCTTTTTAGTGGAAAAATGCCGTAGGAAATATTTCTGATAAATTATCAAAACTAACAATGCGCTATTTTGTGTTATGATATGTTTTAAAAATATAAATAAGTTTTGCATTCCCACATGACTATTATTTTTCAAATTGCGTTGCAAAAATTTTAATATTTTATTTTTTACACATTATTTTAAAAAAGTGCACTCAAAAACATTGTATTTTCTATCCATCCAATTCTCGTAAAAGTGCTTTATTCGAATTCGATCCCCATAAACTCTTGTTTTATCGATGTTTATAAAATATTCAATTTAAAGTGTTGGCTATAGACTTCTGACTACTTATGTAAATTAAGCCATTGCAAATAGAATTTGAAAATTCTACAAGCAGATATTTTCTGGGTCCCAAATATATTTCGTTTATAAAAGACAATAATAAAATATAATATATTTATTATAAGCTTGTAAAGAGGTGGTAGAAAAGATAGCGGCGTGCTAGCCCACCGAGCAGTGGCGTAACTATACCGTTGTGGCCCGTGGCAAATTCATCGGATGGGGCCCGTGGCAAATTCATCGGATGGGGCCCTCCCTCAATGTAAAGAAGCTCAACCAACGTAGTTTCTTTGTAATAAATCACCACGTAAAGTACCTACAAACGCTATTATAATTATTGTGTACATTTTTCGTTGATTTTCTAATAATTTTTAATTTAAAGAGCGTATTGGACCGAAATAACAATTTTATTTTTAGTAAAAATTTTAATTATTAAAATTCCTTTTTTCGGGCTTTCTGTTTAGCAAAAGTGTTAATGATATAATCAAAGTTCAAATTTTGGGCCATGGAATGTTCGATGGATAGAATAGATAAGTTGCGTAACCTTTCTGGTCCAATATAATTTATCAAATAAGTTTTTATCAATTATAATTTTGAGAATAATCGCTCGGCAGTAGCCGTAGTCACAGGAATGGTTACAAATAACAGAAATGCAGTGCACACTTCAGGAAAGCTTGAAGACATAAAATGATTCTTTATGATTAATAAATCCGTAAGTTCTCCTATAGAAGATGACTTTTCTATTTCGTGTCTAAACGTGGATCGAAAACTGAGAATTTCCTTGGCAAACGAGACAGATATGTTTTTTTTTTTTAAATAAATCAACAAATTCTAAAGCCTTTTTTCAATAAATCGGTATCATTTAAATTTTGCAAAGTGACAGGTTGCAAGACACTGAAAGTGGAAACAATTTCATTCATTTCAAGGAAACGCGATCTCAGTTGATTAATGTTGATGTCCAATACACGATAGAATACGTTCACTTTAAACAAGCTTTCAGGATCTTGGAGACGTTTATCCTCACAAATTTCATCACAATGACGTTTCACCTTCCTCTGACTAGTTTTAGAAAATTCAGGGTTGATAGACCATTTTTCTGCTACACTATTAGCTTGCGTTTTTAAATCTCCAAATTCATGTCGATACTTTTCAAGTTCTTCCAAACAGATTTGCAAACGCCTTGAGGCATTTGAAAGATCGATGGCTTTAGACTGAAGTGCTTTAGAGGCCGCGTCGATGGCCTGTAAAATTTTGCAATGGAAAACCAGTAACATAATAAAGTTGTAGTTTTCGACCTTCTTCTTCAGTGAAATAGCTTCATTTCTCTCATCTGCTTTGGAATTTAATAAAATAGTTTTTGTTAGCGCTTTTTGAACTTCAACAAACCGAACTTTTAAAGCAAAAATGGCATCGAAACATCCTGCCCTTCTAGTTGGATTTAATGTTTTTAATGTTATCGAAGTTGAAGATTCCCCTTCTTTATTAGATATAAAACTTGATAATATATTCCATCTTTTGATACTATGCCCAAAAAAATTATAAATTTGTTGCACAGTTTCAAAAAATGTTTACATTCCTATAACCTTTTTACTACCAGATTTAAATTATGAGCAGCACAATGGACATACCCGCATTTGGCTCGACATCTCTTATGAGTTTTTGAACTCCACCATAAGTGCCTTTCATGTTATTAGCACCGTCATATCCTTGTCCACTGCACTTATTCAGAGAAATATTTTTGTCATTTATGGATTTTATAATCTCATTAGACATTGCTAAAGCAGTTTGATCCTTAACTTCAAGAAATCCTAAAAATGACTATTTAATTCAGAGTGCCTTTGGAGTTCCATTTTCATCTTTCTCGATCACAGTAACGGTAAAGTACACACAATTGACCTGTTTTCGAAATATCTTGAGTCGTATCAAATATAATAGAGTAAAACGGTGCGGTTATTATTTCATTTACCAGCACGTTTTCCATTTTTTGAACCAGGACAGCAATGAGCTCATTTTGTATTTTCGGACTTAAGTATTTTGTTTGATCCTTTGGCTTACTTAACAGTTCTTGTAAAACAGGATCATATTTCGCTAATAACTCAACAATACTTCAAAAATTTCCTCTTGGACTTGAATCATTGTAGTAAGCCTTTTCTCTATGGCCACGAAAAGCTAAATTACAGGTTGAAAGTGTCAGAGTAACATCAACGAGTCTAGTGAGTACTTGGCGCCAAAAAGATTTTTCTTTCTTGATTATGGACTCTTGCTCTTCTTCTAGTGTTCCATGTAACCGCCATTGTTGATATACGATACATGAATGCAAATGATTTTTCGATGTCTCGTGTCTTTCTATGGGTTCTACAATATGTTTCCAATCGTCATAGCCTTATAGCCAAACATTTTATATATTTTTAGATGCCCTATTTGCAAATAACCAACATGGTTCACAATATGCCTTTTGAAGCAATAGAGAATAGGACAGCCAGGAACGTTCTAGTTTTATGCCAGACTTAGAAAGAATATAATATTTTTCTAAGAAAGATCTATTATCACTGTCTTTTAAGAAGGGGCCTTTAGGTTTCCAGTGCCTGTTTTCGATCACAAACAAACACTTGATCATTTAGTTCTTTAAAATTACCCTTATCAGTAACATATGGCAAAGATGTAAGAAGGTGTAATTTTTTTCCACATCAAGAAATGATTCACTTTGAGTTTTACTCGTACCTGGTTGTGGTTGCTCTAGATCTAGATATTCATTGTTTTCTGGCTCTGCAATAGTGCCACTTTTAGTCACGTCATTTTCTTCATTTCCGCCGTACTGTTCATTTGATTCTTTGTCAATAAAATCTTTATTCTGTACTGACTTATTTTAGGCAACTTTTTATTTTTTTATTCAGACTTCTTCTTTCTCTTTCGTTTTTCGCCCCCACTTAAATACTTTCTAGAACTAGACATATTGTTATCTAATTTCCACAATTAACTAATTAACTTTGCGACTTATGGTGAATCCGATAAACCGATAAGACAAAAACTATATGAATTAACGAAAAAATCTATGCCACAAACAACCAATTCTCCAATCCAATGATGTATGCGTAATGGAGCCTTTCTTATACTTACAAAACAGAAAGCGAGGATCACTATTACTAGAGACCGCGCCACGAAAGAAGTCCCGCGGCGAAAATATGAACTAACAAAAAAACCATAGACAAAACAAAACATTTCTTCCATAGCGTTGGCTACAGCGCTGCGTCTACAAGTGGTAAGTTATTACTACGTACGGGATGCATTCCAAAACTGGGCGATATCTTTTTCTTACAAATTCATTCAAATCTTGATACATTTTTTTGTTAAATTTGTGTACTTACTTTAGTAGGTAACTAAAATTATTGAATACAAAACTAATAAATTTTACTAAATTTTGTAATAATAAATGTTAGGATCCTCTTATGCTCACGGCCTTTTCAGGCCAGGGGGCGCTTGGGCCGGGGGGCCCTGACATTTTGCCCGTCCTGCCCCCCTATTGCTACACCATTGCCACCGGGACTTTTCATGGGGTGCCATCCTCAAACTTACGGAGTGTATGCAAAATTTATGTTCGCAAGAATGACAAAAAATTGTCCAGATATTATCCGAATTTAGACATTCATAATTCTACGTAAATTATTCGTATATAAATATAATTTATTATATGTGAACTGGCACGAGAGACTGGAAGAGGACGGCGCCTTAGAAACCGTTATCACAACGCGCTTGCGATTCGTGTCCATGGCTCACACGGGCACGACTCGCAAGCATAACTTAGTAAAAGGTGGGAGGCATTTCTCGGGCACCGGCCGAGCTCGTAGAACTCGTTCATTCCACCTGACTTTGACAATTAATTGTAAAGGAACGGTACATCATAGACAAATTTCATTTACACAGAACGAAAGATCAACTCAAAATCTACAAGAAACGCCAACAAACAGAAAATCCATTTTTGCCACGATGGGTACCTCTCTCGTGCCAGCTCACGTATTCTTCAGTGAGGAAAAATAAACTCACATACTTTTATGAAATCGAATAAAATATATTCAGAACAACGTTTGAAACAACTCTTTTTCGAAAGTTGGTGGTTGCATATGGAATATGCTTAGTATTAGTGTTTGGAAATTGGCGCTCTTTCTAGTATATTTCCTTCAAAAAAATTAATTAGCCTAGTGTAAACTAAACTTGAACTGAATTTTTTCTGTAGTTAATGTAAAATAACTGAAAACGGATGAAATCCATATTTCAGCAGTTTACCCACTGTTCTCTTATTCGTCAAATCCATCTTGAGATGCGTTTCGTCGTATCACCCGCTAGTCAGTCAGACTAGGAGTGACAAACAAGAGAACATAATTCAGTGGTACTTATCCCCCAGAGGTTACGGAATACAATGGTAGGATACCTATTACTCCATCGAAAGTTGACACAGTAGCTTGCGAGCCGACAGAGTGTTTGACACAGTTAATGTTTAAAAGCAGGTGGGGATCCTCCTCAGGTATATGAAGTTAATGTAAAATAACTAAA
This sequence comes from Pachyrhynchus sulphureomaculatus, assembly GCA_019049505.1. Classification (NCBI taxonomy): domain Eukaryota; kingdom Metazoa; phylum Arthropoda; class Insecta; order Coleoptera; family Curculionidae; genus Pachyrhynchus; species Pachyrhynchus sulphureomaculatus. The sequence continues at coordinate 120,911,246 of CM032447.1, read as the reverse complement.
AATGGAGGGAGTCCATATTTCAGCAGTTTACTCACTATTCTCTTATTCGTCAAATCCATCCTGAAACTCGTTTCGTCTTATCACGGCTCGTCGGTCAGGCTAAGATTGACAAACAAGAGAACAAACAACTGGTACTTATTCCAGAAGTTACGAAATACGATGATAGGATACAACGAATTGTACTAAGTACGTATACCTATTACACCATCAAAAGCTGACACAACAGCTAGCCGAATCAATATCATTATTTGGAATACTACAAGAATTATTTGTTTTCTTTAAAGAATCGTATAAAAGAATGCTTGAATATGAAAAAAACAAATCCTCAGATCAAATTAAGCCTTATTGGGCAAACGAGATGGTCTTCCAAACATGATGCTCTGCCAAAAGTATTTGAACATTTTCAAACATGAAAAAAGGCGGTTGAGTATTCTAGCATTGACATCCAATCTAAAACTGTTCTGGTGAATGTTGTCGTTGGTCTGAATATCATTTCAAAAGATCAAACCTTTAATGCGAAAATCAGGAATCACGCAATCAGTTTAAAAAACAAGCTTTTAAAAATTTAAAATTGTTTTTTTGACAGCAATGCTTTTCGGATCAATTTTTGGGATGTCACATCCAGTTTCAAAGTATTTACAAACAGTGAATTGAGATTATGTTTAGGCTTTGCGTCAAGTAAATGAAATGCTAGAATAATTTAGAATTTTTCGAAATGACCCTGAAAATTTCTAAATTTTTTTCAAAAGCGCTCACAAATTCATAAAAACCGTGAATAATAAACTCGAAGCTTATGATATTGCCATAGAAATAAAGATTCCAGAACAGCGGAAATCTAAAAATGGAAGCAGTAGTGCGAATGATGAAATTTTGAAATAAATACATACGAGGCTCGTTTGAAAAGTCCGTGCAAAGTCCGAGAGATGGCACCACCGGCGCGTATCGAGGTCATGTTTAGTTAGTAGCATCTCTTGAATGAACGCACACCAAGTTTCAGCCATATTGGTCTATTTCTTTGTGTTTGGCATTCGTGTGAATCAAGGAAGTCGAGTGTTTTTTCAGAGAAATGGACGAAAAAGAATTTCGTGCGGTGATTAAACATTACTTTATGAAAGGCAAAACGCCTCAGGAGACTAAAGAGAAGCTTGATAAACATTATGGTGACTCTGCACCTTCGATTAGAACAGTTTATAAGTGGTTTCAAAATTTTCGGACTGGCCATATGGGCACAAGTGACGCTGAACGTTCTGGACGGCCTGTGGAGGTTACGACTCCAGAAATCATTGATCAAATCCATGATATGGTGATGGATGACAGAAGAGTTAAGGTGCGTGAGATTGCTAGTGCTGTGGGCATCTCGACTGAACGGGTACATAATATTTTGCATAAACATTTGGACATGAGAAAGCTTTCCGCAAGATGGGTGCCGCGATTGCTCACGCTTGACCAAAAACGGAATCGTGTGAAGTGTTGCAAGGATGGTTTGCAGCTGTTCCAGAAGAATCCGGAGGACTTTAAGCATCGTTTCGTCACTGTGGATGAAACATGGATACATTACTATACTCCTGAGACCAAACAACAATCTAAACAATGGGTTACCAAGGGGGAATCTGCACCAAAAAAGGCGAAGACCGTTCCTTCTGCCGGAAAGATTATGGCGACTGTCTTTTGGGATTCGCAAGAGATAATCCTCATCGACTATCTGGAAAAGGGTAAAACTATTACAGGTGAATATTATTCATCGTTATTGGACCGTTTGAAAACCGAGCTGCAAGAAAAACGCCCGCGATTGGCCCACAAGAAAGTCCTTTTCCATCACGACAACGCACCAGCACACACCTCAGCAGTTGTGGTCGCAAAATTAATGGAAATAGGATTCCAACTCGTTTCACATCCCCCCTATTCTCCAGACTTGGCTCCCTCGGACTACTATTTGTTCCCCAATTTGAAGAAATGGCTGGCGGGACAAAGATTTTATTCAAACGAGGAGGTGATTGCAGACACTAATGGATATTTTGCAGACTTGGACAAATCCTATTATTCGGAAAGGATCAACAAACTAGAACATCGTTGGACGAAGTGTATAAGCCTAAAAGGAGACTATGTCGAAAAATAAAAAAGGTTTACCCCCAAACACATAAGTAGTTTTTATTTTTGCACGGACTTTTCAAACCAGCCTCGTACAATGTTATACTTGACACAGTCATAATGGCGATTCAAAATGGATTCTAAAAACATAAAGCGTTCTATAGCGATGTAGAGTGTTTCGATCCGAAAAAATTTAAAGAAACTGTGAAAACGGCTTATCGAAGCATGCACTCGACAAAATTTGAGAACTTACCAAAACCGACAAAGAAGTTCGTGACGAACTTTTGTCGTTTGCTTTGTTTTTCCCCCTTAGTTTTCATCACAGACGTTGGGAAATGTTTATGATGCAGAAAAAGTTGAAGAACAAGATGAAAATGGAAACCGAAAATTTATCGAGCGAATATCAAAGTTCATGCGTCGACAACGAGAAGTCAAAAAAATGTAATCATTATCTCAGTTGGGTCTTTACTTTATTAGTTGAGTACAGAATGTATATTTCTGAATACAAAAACCTGCACATAGTTTGTAAATTTTTTTGTCGTTGTTGCCTATAACGCAAGTGAGTTGTGGGAAAGCTTTTTCTAAATTAAAAATTATCAAAAATAAATTAGGGGTAACCATGAAAAATTGTTATTGAAAAGCTATGTCAGAATAGTTCCGTGTTTGCGAGGTCTTTTCTTTCGGGATTCATAAATTTCTTCATGTAGGAGTCAACGTGAGCTTTATACTTTTTTGTATTGTAAAATATATTAAATCTTTTACATTAGTAAAATATGAATTTTCTTCATTGGTTTAATCATATACCCTGAAGCTTTATGTAAATAAAAATATATAATAAATATAAAATATAATACAATTTAATAAATACATAATAATAATAATAAATATAATAATCAATAAAATTCTCCAAATATACAGACCTTGCAACAGAAATAAAAAGGCTATGGAAACAAGAAAAAGTCATCATTGTCCCTCTCATCATATCAGCCACAGGCCTTACACCAATAACATTCACACCACACTTAGTACAATTAGGACTCAACACAAACATACACAGAAACATTCAGAAGTCAGTGATTTTGAGAACATACATACATGTGTCATTGCATTCCTTAATACACAATGGTAATAGCGTTTGTGCTGACCTGGCTTGGGCCCGTCAGCCAAACATGGAACCACATTGACCAAATGTGAGAAAAAAGAACTTTTTTGTAAAATATATAATAATAAATACATATAATGTGTATCACAGTCAAAAAAAATTTTAGAGAAGGGGCGGCATTTAGGGCGAATCCCGCTTAAAATTTTTATCCCAGCACGCCCCTGGAAAAGGAGTTAGTAAAATTCCAGCACATACCATATTTCAAATTTTGATCGAATATGAATTCTTGGTAATAATGATATTTTTAACGATTATACTATCTCTGAAGATAACAGGTAACTGCTGCTGTATGAAACACTTTGTATATGCATATAAATATATATATATATATATTCTTAAACAGTCCATAAGGTTGCTTCTTCCAAGAGAGACATGTAGATATACGTCGCTTCAAGCTTTTAATGCTATCGTAATATATATCGAATGTCAGGACTTGTCAGTGCGTTAAAAAATCCCACTGCCACCATCATTTCAATAGTTTACGTCAAACACAATTGTACATGACACTTAGAAAAATCAGACAAAAATTCTTGCGCAAAAAGACTTGTTTTGTGCTTACTAAGGTCAGTAAAATTGTTTTTGTAAAGTTTTAAAAACCTAAAATAAATTTTTGTAAACTATCGATAGCATCTTTAGATTACAAGATAGAAAAGGAAAGTCATTTACTATAATAAATTAATCTGGTTATCCAAAGTCTTTAGTAGCAAAATATTTAACATTGTATCATAATAAACGTTCATCGTCGTCAAAAAAATATATATCTATGTATTTTCAGCATCATTTTTAAATATTTTAAAAACGGTTTAACTAAATTTGATGTGCTTTCTAAAAGCCACTTTTCTCGGCTTTTCGTAGGTAAAAAACAGAGAATATTAAAGGCTTACATAGTTGCTATTTAGGAAAAAAAAAACATTGACATAATCCCTCTCCAATATAGTAAAAGTTTAAAATAAAATAAAATCGATGTAAGATGGGGAAGCTATTCAAAAAAAATTCTTTCTTGTACTTGGACTATATATGTATACAGTGAAATCTCCTTTGGGCGGACACCAGCGGGGCCGACCGAAAGTGTCCGTTCAAGAGAGGTGTCCGCTTAAAAGAAATACACAAAAAAATCTTTTTTTTTATGAAAACGGTAATTAAAGAATTTGGGACATTTAAAACGTATAGTTATGTATGTACAAAAAATTTAAAACTTAAGGAAAAAACAAAGATTTAGATACATATAAAAATATAATAGGATCGAGTTATACATATGAAATGAAAGGTCACTGTAATGACGCAAAATTCATATATTGTTTGTCTCCTCTTTTTCTTTAAAATGGTGTCCACAAATCGTATTTCTAATTTGGAAAGAAGCTCTAAAGTCTCTGCATCTCCGTTATCTTTGGCAAAACTTTTAAGCTGCTTAGTTAGGGTAATAGCTTCATCATAATTTGGGATAGCATCTGTTGGTACTGGAACCTCATCGACGTCAGAATTTTCGTATCTTCTTGTATTTTAACTGGATTTTCAATTTCTTGTTCTGAATCTCGATTTTCAACATATAAATTTTCGTCTATGTTCAAGAAATTATTAAGGTTTTTATCCATTAGTCAACTCCAACAAATTCTTATTTTTGAGGATATCTGCAAGTACGTTAAGTGGTACGTCATTCTCTGAATCAGATGTAACAGCCTCAGTTAACTGGTCTTCACCTTGCATATTTTCATGCTTAAATCCCGCTTTACGGAAGCAATTTTTAACTGTTTCCTTGGTTTCTTGTTCTCAAGCGGTTTTTGCAAAGTAAACTGCATCCAATGGTGTACTTTTCTTAATTAACTCAAAAGCTGTACTGTCAGTTTCAATGTTTACTGTACTTTAGTATTAGACTTTGGTAATAAATTTTAAAATTTTTTATAATTCCCTGGTCAAGTGGTTGACAAACTGATGTACAGTTAGGGGGCAGAAACAAGATTTTATATTTTTTAAGCGGACGTCTTTTGGATGAGATCCTGTATTGTCTAAAATTAACAAAATGTTTCTTTTTTATTTGTCATTTTCCAATCAAGATCTTGCAACCACTCTGTCATAATTTCTCCTGTCATCCAAGCTTTCTTATTATATTTCCAAGTTACAGGCAGGTTGTTTATGTTAATATTTTTAAATGCTTTGGGTTTAGCTGCCTTACCAACGACTAAGAGTTTTTTTTTTTTCCTGCCATACTTGCACAATGCAAAATTATAAACCTCTCTTTGGGATATTTACCACCAACACATTTTTCATTTTTTAATGTTAACGTTTTGTTGGGTAAAGCCTTAAAATATAGACCTGTCTCATCGGCATTATAGATGTCTCTCGGTGAATATCCCTTAATTAAAGAAGGGCATTTTTCCCAAAGTGATGAAGCATCTTCAGCAATAACCGAAGCTCCTTCTCCTGAAATTGCTTTAAACCTTATGTTGTGGCAGATGTTAAATTTATTAAGGCAACCAGAAGAAGCACTGAACGTAGAATGTCCCAGAGACTCGGCTATTTCTTTTGCTTTGTATCATATTAGCGGACCTGAAAAAAACATTAACAATAAGTTTTTTGCATTTTTGTCACGAAAAGCCTACTGATACTCTCACCCCTTTCATCCATCTGAATTGATATGAAAAGAAAATCAACGCAATAATTCCAGAAAACCTTACCTTAAAAAAATAATACATGTGCATACCTGTCAAAGGAATCCCCTTATGGCGAGCGGCTATAAACCAGTTATAACACAACTTGTCAATTTTGGTACCACCACCAGTCAAAAAGCTTCTTTTTTTCATTCTAATTGCTGTTCGACAAATACTTGTTTAGAAGGATTTCTTTATGTTAAATTATAACAGCAGCTTGTGTTTTTTCGATATTAAAACGCTTAGATAAGTCCCTTACACTTAACTTTTCCTTATTGTGAATTTTAACAATCTCAATTTTTTGTTTAAGCGTTAGAATTTTTCTATTTGGAGCCATTTCTACAATGATGTGTCGCCCATTATGTCTGTCCAAGAGGGCGTTAACATAATGCCAATTATATAAAAGTCGGTAGGGACCATGAGAAACTGTCCGTTCAAGGGAGGTGTCCGTGTAAGAGGGGTGTCCGCGAAGGAGAATTTCACTGTGTATATATATATATATATATATATATATATATATATATATATATATATATTCTATATATATATATATATATATATATATATATATATTATATATATATATATATATATATATATATATATATATATATATATATATATAGATATATATTTTAATGCTAGTTAATGTTTTAATATTCTTAATAAAATACTAACAGAGATAAGACATACATAACACGCTGATGTTAATATTGAAAAATTCATATAGCACATTTTAATTACTTTAATTACTTATAAAAAAACCTAAAAAATGTTCGCAGACATTTTAAAACCATAAACATAAAACAATTTCAGTTTATAAGGAAATCTAGTTATTTTTGGTTATGTGACAGTTATTAAAAAGCAACGTTTAATATCGTAAAAAAAGCGAAAAATATTTTTTTTTGCTCTTATAATACTTCAAAGATTACTAAAAAAAATTTTATCTACGAATTTGTAAAGTTCATTACAAAACGGTTGGTTTTTTAAGAAATTGATACAAGGTCCTAGGACGTTCTAGTTAGACGAACTAGTTAGTTTATACAAAGTTCTCGATGAAGAACAGAATAAATGTTGTTTTTATAGAGTTCAATAACATCTAGACAAAATTTGCACATTCTTACAAATCTATACTATGTATAGAAATTAATTAAAATAGATAAAATTTTACAGTTTTCTGGAACATTCTACGCATAAAATAACCGAACTTAACATATTTCTACAGAATTTCAGAATAAGCGGAAATTAGTCATTATATGCCATTTATCCACATATCTGAATTACAATCAGAATAAACACTGTCTCTATACAATTCTATAACGTTCTTTAGATAAATTAGTTGAATATTATTTGTATAAAAAAAACTATAACATTCTACTCGCTAATCAGACAAAATCAACAGATTTAAAAATTTTTCGATTCTATTCTAATCAGTTGCACTACAAAAAATTTTTAAATTTATTTGTATACATTTATATAAATTTATAGAAAATATTGTTCGAAAATGAGACAAAATATTTAGTTTTTAAAAAGTTATGGGTGACAATAGTATTTTTTCAGAAAATCATAGAACTTCCTACTCACAAAACAACCAACATTCACTTATTCCTAAAAATTTATATACCAGGTGTACAAGTATGAAATGCGGATTTCAGACAACAGATGGTGCACCAATGCAGTTTGTGCTATACAGATTTGACACTGCGCTATTTTATTGTGTCATCAACAAGTGTCAGATGCGCGCGAGTGATAAATTGGAAAAGTATGTGCATAGTGTTGTGTTCAATATGTCGAAATTTATACCGAACAAAGAGCATTCGCCGACAGCATTAATTTTTGTGTTTTCATTTGAAGAAAACTGCTGTTGAATCATACCGATTACTTCGAAAAGCTTATGGTGGAACATGCAGACAAGGAACGTGGAAAACCGCCAAAAAAATACGAAGATGTGGAATTGCAAGCATTGTTGGACGAAGATGATTCGCAAACACAAAAACAACTGGCCGAGCAATTGGGCGTTAGTCAACAAGCTGTTTCCAATCGGCTACGAGGGATGGGAGGATTCAGAAGACCGTAGATGGGGGTACCATTGAATGGCAAATGGAAAAGCGCAAAAACACGTGTGACATTTTGCTCGCTCGGTACAAAAGGAAGTCGTTTGGCATCGTATAGTTACAGGGGATGAAAAGTGGATTTAATTTTGAGAATCCCAAGCGCAAAAAATCATGGGTAGACCCAGGCGCACAATTCACATCGACCGCAAGACCGAATCGCTTTGGCAGAAAGACGATGCTCTGTGTTTGGTGGGACCAGAGGGGCGTGGTCTATTATGAGCTGTTAAAACCTGGGGAAACGGTTAATACTAAACGTTACCAACAACAATTGACCGATTTGAACCGTTCGCTGCTTGAAAAAAGGCCAGAATACCGAAAGAGGCAACACAAAGTCATTTTTCTTCATGACAATGCTCCATCACATACGGCAAAACCAGTCCGCGACACGTTGGAAGCACTCAGCTGGGAAGTTCTACTTCATGCAGCTTACTCACCAGACTTGGCTTCTTCCGATTACCACTTGTTTGCATCGATGGGTCACGCACTTGCTGAGCAGCGCTTTGGTTCGTACGAAGATGTGAAAAAATGGCTCGATGAATGCCCGAAAGATGGGAAAAATGTATAACAAGCGATGGAGCATACTTTGAATAAAGCACTTTTTATCATTTTTTTAGAAAAAAAAATCCGCATTTCATACTTGTACACCTGGTAATATCCTAAGCAAAAATCAGATAAAATCACAATTTCAAGCTCTAGAATATTCTGCTTGCAAACCAGACGAAATTAACTTATAACAAAATTAGTTGAAATAAGCAGTTTCATGAGGTTCTAACATATCCACTTAGTAACTGTAGTTGGTTGTTAAACAAGAATGAAATTTCATAATTTACCGGATTTATTTCTATAAATAAATTAAATTCCTACTTTGCTATACCTCCAAAATTTCCAAAGTCTATTCATATCATTTTTTATGAAACTCTTAAAGGGCTGGTGGTTTTTATTAATAAGCTAATAAATTGAAATTTCTAGAAATTTTCATATATTAATGAAGATATGGGTTACGGTCGTCGCCAGTTATACTGGGTATAACGGTCTATAGAACACCAAACTCACTGGGCCCATATAATTTTTACCCTAATCTCAAAGAGTAGAGATTCCTGAAATTAGTTAGTTGAAATATACATGACACGTCGAGAAGTATTGTTTTGGATGATGGTTTGATAATTTTGGGGATAAAGTGTATTTTGTTGAAAACATATCAATTTTTCGCGGGTCCTATTATATTACTTTTATTTCTTCATGGTACTAGTGGCCAATAATTTAATTTGATATTTAATTCAAACCAGCTAGATTGCAACATGTAAATTCAGAGATCGTTATATTAAAAAGTTAGCTGACAAAATTGTCGGAGGTTTGTGTTAAGCAGAAACATTTGCAAAAACTCACATATATTACTTTTAGTTAAAGTGTTTTTTTATCTAACAAGTTACAAAATTATTATGTTTTCTTAACTGTATCACGTAGGTTATACAAACACAAAAACATTTGTGCAGGAAGCCGTTGAACCACATACACATTCACAATTTGTGTACCTAACAAATTTTCGACTTTTCACAAATTTTTTATACAATGTTTACCTATTACCGATCCAAGTTATTAAAGTATATACCGTTTTAAATTAGTGCTGTGGTCAGTGTGCGATCTTTTATAGTTAGTCATGTGATACAATAATAGTTAATAAGAGTAAGGCTGTTTTAATATAATATTGATATAGAATAAAGCTGTTGCTAATATCTCAGGATACTGAATGATTTTAATTAAAGGTTATATGTATAAGTATGTGCAACGAGGTTACAGGGAGTTACAAATTGAATTGCCAGCATCAGGATTTCAGTAAGAGGTAAAAATCGGTAAAATTATAGTTAGGAAGCGATGTAATGTGATCCTTAATGTTAAACCGTTTTGAAATTTTTAAATAAGTTTAATTTTTTCGACACTTTTATTTGTAAATTTATTTTAGGCACCATATTGCAAAATAAGTTATACGTTCTGAAGATATACTTCCTTAAGCTGCCTTAAATGCCAAAAGTAATAGGACTTTTATATCGAATTTATTTTTATAAGATATTTTTAGTGTTCCGTGTGGAACACTTTGGTGTCTGTCAGTCTGTCCGTCCGTCCGTCCGCCCGTCCGTCCGTCTGTCTGTCTCTCATACCCGATTTTCTCCGAAACTATTTGACATAGAAAGTTGAAATTTGGTACTAATATAGGAATTGATGGCCGTATAGTTTTGAAAGTTAAATTTTGACTTAAGAAGTTAGTTTTGGGGGGTGAAATCGGAAGTGAAAAAAAGATTTTTTACTGGGTCATCGAGTGGGATGTCAAATAAAAACTTGTAAAAACACGAGTTCAAAAATATATATAATGTAATACTTGGGCACACTTTTCTTTACATAATTTTTAAAAAATCGCGAAAAATCGGTGTCCTTTATCTCGAAAAGTACTGATCAAAAAATTTTGAAACAATTCTGAAATATTCTCCACAGGTGTAGATTACGAATTAATAAGCAGAATAAAAAACAGAATAGTGGGAGAGATACACAAAAAAATTAGAATCAGACTTCTATGATCAACAATTTTTGGAGATTCATAAGACAGCAGAGAACTGAGATGAATGAACTAACTGAGTATACACACGTGAAAAAAGGAACGTAGGTAACATATCATACACAATTATGTAAAAGGGAACAGAGGATCACACTGCCACAAACACCTGTTATAACGATAAACGAAGAAACATATATAACGGAAGAAGACGTAATAGAGCACTGGAAAAATTTAAAACCGTAAATCTCCCGGTGAAGACCAAATAGCTAATGAACTACTAAAATATAGAGGATACTCTCTGGTTAAGCAACTCCAGACACTTATACAGAGAATTATAAGATCGAATAGAATCCCAGATGAACGGAAAACAACGACAGTTATACTAATGTACAAGAAGGGAGAAAAAGAAGATCAAAGTAACTATAGAGGTATAAATTTACTAAACTATACACCGAAATTAACAACAAAAATAAACGCGAGAATACAACTGGAAGAACAACAAGGATTCAGAAGTGGGCGCTCATGCACCGTTGCCGAATTCATTGTGAGACAGGTAAAAGAAAACTTTATAGAATACAACATTCCAGCATACTTGTGATAGACTTAAGAAAGCTTTCGACAATTTGCAAATAGAAGACGTTATTCATCTACTATACAGGGTGTCCCAAAAGGTATGGTCAAAAATGAAGGATCTAGTAGATTGAACCAAAATAAGGTCAAGTTCCTATAAAAATGTCTCCTATCTCCCCCCGTTAGCGAACTACAACCACCCAAATGGGGAGCCTGACGATGGGTTTTCATTGAATATTTCAGAAACCGTTAAAGATAAAAAAAAAAGAAATTGAGGTTCTGAAGTAAAGTTTATGTGCTGAATCGGAATTTTACCTTATAAATGTAGATAATTCAACCGGTGCGTCAAAAGTAGGAGAGGGCGTGGTAAAAATGGCCTTAACTTTTATTGCATTTTCCCATCGGATTAGGGAAGCTTGAGATCTTTGGTAAAAAAAGATACTCTTAGTGTAACACGATTAGACGCACCAATTCCGAGTTAAAATCGGTAATGAATTTCCATGTCAGAAAAAGAGCCTATTATCTAATATTATTACAGATATTAGCAATATTTCAAAACATCCAGATATTTTTAAACGACCATACAACTAAATAATAATTAAAGAAAACATAATCATCAAATGAAGCAAAAAACTTATTTTTATTTATCAAATCAAGAAAACAATCACATAACGCCGCTAAAAAAATTGGAAATATTAATTTAAAGGAAAAATAAAATCCATGTGTAATTTCAACTAGGGAATATGTTCGATATGGGCACAGTTATGCATTTCCTTAAGTTAGTAAGGAAAACCCTTTGAACTCTAAATAACATGCCGGGATTATTCCTTATTTCAGCACAGTGAAAGAAAATTCTTTCTAACAGTTCTTCTCTAGTTTGTACAGGAGTTGAATAAACAAGATATTTAAGGTGGCCCCATAGAAAGAAGTCTAAGGGACTTAGATTTAGCGATCGGGATGGCTACGAGAATGACCCATCCTGATCTATCCAACGATTGGGAAACTGGTTATCTAAATATTCCCTAGCAATGATGCTGAAATGTGTTGGTGCACCGTCGTGCATTAACCATATATTGTTGCGAATATGTAACGGAACTTCTTCTAAAAAATTTTTTAAATCATCTCGAAGAAATTGCAAATATTTCTGACCATTTAACCGCCCGTCAATGACATATGGTCCAATCAAATAATTCCCAGAAATTCCCATCCAGACATTTATCAAAAATTTATGTTGATTTTTAGTCTGAATTATCGCATGTGGGTTATCCTTATCCTATAAGTGAAGATTATCGGAGTTTATTATACTATCCCTAGAAAATCCCGTTTCATCTGTAAAAAGAACTTTGCTTACAAATGTATTATCTTCTCGTTGCTTTTGTAGAAACCAACTAGCGAATTCCACTCGTGCAGGATAATCATCGGGTGACATAGAATGAACTTTTTGGAAATGATAGGGATGGAGTAATTGCTTTTGAAGTACACTATGCACCAATGATTTGCAAGTATGAAGTGGTGCTGCCGATTTCCTTACACTATTAGTTGGATCGTTTGTTATAAGGCTACCAAAAAGATATCCAATAATAAACACACAATTTGAAAAAGCAAGACACAATAAACCTGATTCCCGCAGATTGCGATCAATTCGTTCAATAGTTCTGCGAACAGGTAAGTATCGATCAGGAAATCGTTCTGCGTAAAGGCGAGCCGCCTCACTAGCGTTACCAGAAGCTAAGCCATACATTAAATGCATATCCGCATACTCGACAAAAGTAAAATTTGGCATAATGAAATCGACCGCAATTTTTTGAACTTTCAGATTTGACTTGTGTGTTGACATTTGATTAATTATCATTGCATCTGGCAGAAGCCAGGTAATAGGCTCCTTTTCTGACATGGAAATTCTTTATCGATTTTAACTCGGAAATTGGTGCGTCTAATCGTGTTAAACTAAGAGTACCTAATCCGACGCGAAAATGCAATTGTGGACGAGATAGGAGACATTTTTATAGGAACTTCTGACCTTATTGTAAAAAAAGTTAAGTCCATTTCTACCCCGCACTCCCCTACTTTTAACGCACCGGTTGAATTATCTACGATTATAAGGTCAAATTCCGATTCAGCACATAAACTTTACTTTAAAACCTGAATTTCATATTTTTATCTTTAACGGTTTCTGAAATATGCAATGGAAACCCATTTTCAGGCTCCCCATTTGGGTGGCTGTAGTTCCCTAACGGGGGGGAGATAGGAGACATTTTTATAGGAACTTCTGACTTTATTTTGGTTCAATCTACTAGAGCCTTTATTTTTGACCCTAATAATGGCTGAGACCAAGACCGATCTGCAAAGGCTGTTATACGAATTCTACATAGCAGCAAAACAATATAATATGTCAATTTCAACTGAAAAAACCAAGACAATAGTAATAGCAAAAGAGCCGATTAGGTGCAAGCTGGTAGTGGAAGATACCAGACCAATAGAACAGGTGATGGAGGTCGATTACCTGGGCATCAAAATATTTAGTATTAGAAAAATCGAGGAAGAAGTAAAACATCAAGTCAACAAGGCTAATAGGATAGCTGGATGCCTCAATGATACCATATTTAGAAATAAATTCCTCTCCGTGGGGACCAAAACAAGAATATACAAGGGCGTAATACGACCAGTAATGACTTACATATCTGAAACAAGACCCGATACAAGTATAACAGAGAGGATGCTGGAATCTACTAAAATCAGAATACTTAGGAAATGTACAAACAAGACATTGAGGGATAGAGAAAGGAGTGAAGACGTAAGACGCGCATGTAATATAGAAAATATTAACCAGTGGATAAGAGGAAGAAGGGTAGAGTGGGATCAACACATAGGAAGAATGGGAAATAACAGGATAGTGCGGATAGCAGGAGACCGAATGGAAGAAGATTACGATTAGACGTCCAAGAAAGAGGTGGAGACACCAACTATAAAGCAGGGAACAAAGAAAGCAGGCAATAGTGCCTAGCTATAAGTCGGAAGAAGAAGAAGGGTGTAAACTGAACGAAAATTATTACGAGTGCATTACCTTTAATAATGTATCTGGTATATAAAAGAACAAAAATTTCAAGGTCATCAGTTTTCAGTACAGACTGGAAACAAACTTTGTTTAAAACTCATTTGGGGTGTGTTTTGTGAAGTCACTGATCATTTTATACCTCGGTAACAAAAATTTTTATTTGAAAAGCAATCAACATAGGGAAGACTAATTGAGCAAGTTCAACTTGCACTTGACCGGTTATTTAATATTAATTTGTTTGTAACCTAATTACCTTGAAGTTTTATGGGATTGATTTGTGGGTTATGATTAGTATTAGTGATGGGCAAAAGAGGTAGAAACCAATGGTGTATATTTTCCACCCTTTTGTGACACAACATTCGGTAAATGTGCCCATATAGTCAGATATGATTCCCGAGTGTAGACTTAGAATCTATAGTTACATTTCCCAAATTTAAAATTATGGATTCAACATGATGGTCAGGACTAAAGATTTTATCATTTTTATATCCATTCTTAAAAAAGAAAATGGCAGTAATAAATTGTGCAATTAGTATTAAAGGTTCTTGTTTACTCAAGTGCCTATTAATTTAAAAATTATCTAACAAGTAAGGTACCCCAATGGAGAGCCACCTTAGATTTTATGCGAATACGGATTTTTCTGTAGTTTTTTTGGCATAGAAATTTATATTTCCTAACTGCAAATTTGAAGGGTGGTTTCATCCCGTTAAAGTATGGGGTGTAAAACCTATTGTTTATAGTGTCTTTCTTATATAAAGCACCAATAGTAATTTAAACTACTGTAGAAATATATTTTATAGTAAGATAAATAAGTCCTTTTCTATGGAGGTGAGCAACCCCTTTTTCCCTTAAAATATTTCGAAAAAATATAATAGACAAAAGAGACATTTGTACTGTCAAGAGTCTGTACTGGGGACAGTCTGCCAACATAAAAGTAGGCAATTCACTTACTGAAACTTTAAAGATCAAGAAGGACGTGCGCCAGGGATGTATTCTTTCTCCTCCCATTTTTAACATATACTCTGAGGAAATATTCAAAAAAAGCGTTACAGGAAATTACCAAAGGTATTAAAATAATTGGTGAACTAACGAATCGCAGCATTTCATGGATGTATAGAGTAAGTGAAGAATACAGACTTAGTCTTATTATTGACAAAACAAAATTGATGTTAATAATAAAAGCCAAGAACACACTAGACAACTAAAAGTAATGGATCGATCGGTTAGTCGACCACATAGATTCATATATCTGCTTTAGGACTGTGGTAAATGCAAGATGGGAACAATCCACAAAAATCCGATCCAGAATTGAGAGGCTGACCGAAACAATAATGAAAAGGTGGGAGGGTTTTGAAATGTGGGTGTACAGACGCATTCTCCCAATATCTTGGTCCGACCACATCAATAACGTGATAGTGTTGAAAGGAAAGGAAAGGAAACGAATTCCAATTAAAAACGAAAACTCGATACCCTGGTTATGTGATGAGGCACGAAAAATATCACCTATTTGAATTGATAGCCAAGGGAACGGTGGATAAGAGGAGAGGTGGAGAAGACACTCTTGGATACAAAACGTGCGCCAGTCATGTGGGTTCATATCTGTCGATTTATTCAGAAGCGCCACAAACAAAATCAAAATAATCCTGATGATAACCAAGGTCTGCAACGGATAAGACATAAGAAGATTATATATATATATATATATATATATATATATATATATATATATATATATATATATATATATATATGAGATGTCCTAAATTTCACGCAAGAAGTAATTTTGACAGAAAACACAAGAATTAGAAATTGTAATATAAAGTATACAATATAGGGTTATATATGGAATAAGATATCGGGTAAATGACCTTCATGGCTTTGCTGGCACATACGCACTCTTTTGTCGAAATTTTCCATGACCGTTTTGCATAAATGTGGCTAAATTTCGTTGATACAGCGCTTAATTTCCTCCTTCAAGTCGTGGATGGTCGTGGGCCAACGGCGTTAAATCGCCGCGGCCAATTCTGATCACCAAAACGGGATATTACACGAACAGGCAATGACTCATGCAGTAATTGAATTGTTTCTCGGCCTGTATGGCATGTGGCACCGTCTTGTTGAAACCACATGTCGTCCACATCCATATCTTGCAATTTAGGCACAAAAAACTGGATTATCATATCGCGATAACGATCACTATTAACTGTTATTGCCTGGCCAACCGCATTTTCGAAGAAAAATGGTCCGATGATGCCTCCAGTCCAAAATCCGCACCAAACAGTGACACGTTGTGGATGCATTTGTTTCGCAAGAGTCACGTGTGAATTGTCTGAAGCCTAAATATGACAATTTTGTCGATTAACGAAGCCATCAAGATGGAAATGAGCCTCATCGCTGAAGATAATTTTCTTCGAAAAATCAGTATCCACTTGTTGTTGTTCCATAATCCATTTAACGAACTCTCTTCGTCGTGCGTGGTCAGTAGGCTTCAGTTCTCGAGTCAAATCTTTCGTGAGAATACGCTCTAGAGAGCTTTTCGAAATGTTCAATTCGTGACCACGGTGCCGAATTGATGTTCCTGGAGTCTCAGCAACACTCTCACGAACTGCTTCAATGTTTTGTGTCGAGCGACTTGTTGTGTATATATATATATATATATATATATATATATATATATATATATATATATATATATATATATATATATACATACATTGAAGCAGTTCGTGAGAGTGTTGCTGAGACTCCAGGAACATCAATTCGGCACCGTGGTCACGAATTGAACATTTCGAGAAGCTCTCTAGAGCGTATTCTCACGAAAGATTTGACTCGAGAACTGAAGCCTACCGACCACGCACGACGAAGAGAGTTCGTTGAATGGATTATGGAACAACAAGTGGATACTGATTTTTCGAAGAAAATTATCTTCAGCGATGAGGCTCATTTCCATCTTGATGGCTTCGTTAATCGACAAAATTGTCGCATTTAGGCTTCAGACAATTCACACGTGACTCTTGCGAAACAAATGCATCCACAACGTGTCACTGTTTGGTGCGGATTTTGGACTGGAGGCATCATCGGACCATTTTTCTTCGAAAATGCGGTTGGCCAGGCAATAACAGTTAATAGTGATCGTTATCGCGATATGATAATCCAGTTTTTTGTGCCTAAATTGCAAGATATGGATGTGGACGACATGTGGTTTCAACAAGACGGTGCCACATGCCATACAGGCCGAAGAAACAATTCAATTACTGCATGAGTCATTGCCTGGTCGTGTAATATCCCGTTTTGGTGATCAGAATTGGCCGCGGCGATTTAGCGCCGTTGGCCCACGACCATCCACGACTTGAAGGAGGAAATTAAGCGCTGTATCAACGAAATTTAGCCACATTTTATGCAAAATGGTCATGGAAAATTTCGACAAAAGAGTGCGTATGTGCCAGCAAAGCCATGAAGGTCATTTACCCGATATCTTATTCCATATATAACCCTATATTGTATACTTTATATTACAATTTCTAATTCTTGTGTTTTCTGTCAAAATTACTTCTTGCGTGAAATTTAGGACATCTCATATATATATATATATATATATATATATATATATATATATATATATATATATATATATATATATATATATATATATAATCTTCTTATGTCTTATCCGTTGCAGACCTTGGTTATCATCAGGATTATTTTGATTTTGTTTGTGGCGCGTCTGAATAAATCGACAGATATGAACCCACATGACTGGCGCACGTTTTGTATCCAAGAGTGTCTTCTCCACCTCTCCTCTTATCCACCGTTCCCTTGGCTATCAATTCAAATAGGTGATATTTTTCGTGCCTCATCACATAACCAGGGTATCGAGTTTTCGTTTTTAATTGGAATTCGTTTCCTTTCCTTTCCTTTCAACACTATCACGTTATTGATGTGGTCGGACCAAGATATTGGGAGAATGCGTCTGTACACCCACATTTCAAAACCCTCCCACCTTTTCATTATTGTTTCGGTCAGCCTCTCAGTTCTGGATCGGATTTTTGTGGATTGTTTCCATCTTGCATTTACCACAGTCCTAAAGTAGATATATAAATCTATGTGGTCGACTAACCGATCCATTACTTTTAGTTGCCTAGTGTGTTCTTGGCTTTTATTATTAACATCAATTTTGTTTTGTCAATAGTAAGACTAAGTCTGTATTCTTCACTTACTCTATACATCCATGAAATGCTGCGATTCGTTAGTTCACCAATTATTTTAATACCTTTGGTGATTTTCTGTAACGCTTTTTTTGAATATTTCCTCAGAGTATATGTTAAAAATGGGAGGAGAAAGAATACATCCCTGGCGCACGTCCTTCTTGATCTTTAAAGTTCCAGTAAGTGAGTTGCCTACTTTTATGTTGGCAGACTGTCCCCAGTACAGACTCTTGACAGTACAAATGTCTCTTTTGTCTATTATATTTTTTTCGAAATATTTTAAGGGAAAAAAGGGGTTGCTCACCTCCATAGAAAAGGACTTATTTATCTTACTATAAAATATATTTCTACAGTAGTTTAAATTACTATTGGTGCTTTATATAAGAAAGAAACTATAAACAATAGGTTTTACACCCCATACTTTAACGGGATGAAACCACCCTTCAAATTTGCAGTTAGGAAAGATAAATTTATATATATATATATATATATATATATATATATATATATATATATATATAGTATATAGTATTATAGTTGTGAAAAAAGAAAAAATCAGCCTCCAAGGTTTCCAGCTTTAAAATAGATATGTAAGTAGGCAGTATGTAGAGCGAAATATCAGGTTTAAGTTACAAATATCTCTAAAGTCTTTCCTCAGCTATTACTAAGCTATATTTTTTGTAAATACGTTTACCTTAAAGTTGCTGACAGACATTTAATGTTAAAGTAAAAAGTCGACCTTAAAAAAAATGATGAAATAAGGATAATGTTTATGCTCTTCTTCTTCTTTAGCTCCTAGAAGTCCACTCCTGGATATAGGCCTCTTCCAGAGAATTCCATGCCGATCTTTGTTGGGCGGTCTGAATCCAATTCTCCCCGCATGTCGTTGGATGTCATCTCTCCATCGCGCCTACGGTCGTCCAACACTTCTCCTGTTCTCTCTTGGTCTCCACTGCATTAGAGCCTTGGTTCATTTAGAATCACTTCTGGCCACATGTCCCGCCCAGCGCCATTTCAGTCAGGCCACACGCTCGATAACGACGCAGACTCCCTTACTTCTTCTTATTGCATCGTTCCGGATTCTGTCTTTCGGATTTACTCCGAGCATCGCCCGCTTCATTGCCTTTTGACAAACCCGGAGGCGATTGGCACAATTTGCGGTGAGTGTCATCGTCTCGAGTCCTTATTCGTATATATACATACATATATATATATATATATATATATATATATATATATATATATATATATATATATATATATATATACACGTATACATTGACTACGAAAACAGAATATAAGTTACTATGGCTTCTATTTTAAAATAAAAAATTGGTTTTATATTACTTCCGGTTTAAACAGGGCTACTTTGTTTAATACGACACTATTCAGTGGGCCAACGTAGCGTTTATTTTTTTACTGCTAAATATTTTAACATATCTATCTTAATTCTGTAAACTCTTATAATTGTAATCAATATTGAAAGAGAAAAAGAAATTATGGAAAATTAACACTTTTTCTAAATTATTCTTTGTGTGTGTGTGTGTGTGTTTCATGGCATTGGTGTCTACCAATTAGCCAGCATCTCTCTTTGTCCTTTTACAAACAGATTTACATTTAATTTGTCTTAAAACTAGTTTATTTTCTGACAATTTATTTTTTTTTTTTATATGCATATATACATTTTTTTTTCTTTCCTTTTCTTTATTTATTATTTTATTTTATTTATTTTTTTCTTTTTTTTTCCTTAAGACTAGGTAAACTGGGTAAAAGTTCCGTTAAAGTTTTAATTTTGATTGAAATACAAATTCATAGAGCAAATGATTTACTCTAGATTCATTGAGTGCAATTAGATAATTTAGATTAATTGGTTGTTCAACTAACTCCTTCAAGTTCTTAAAGAAATTTTCCCTTATATTTATTAGATAAGGGCAGACTAGAATATAGTGTTGTAAATCCCCTATTTCCCCACATTCGCATCTGTCGTGATCTTGAAGCCCAATACGTTTCTTATGCTCTGGGTACATTGCATGAAAGCTTCTAATATGAGATACTACCCTTACAAAATTCTTATTACTTATTTTACTATACCAAATATTATATCCTACTTTAGGAAAATTATCTTTGAAGTTTTTGCCTTTCTCTACACTCTCATAATAGACCTGCCAAGCATCTTTCATTCTTCTTTTTGCTATACTAATGAAGTCTGTATAGGGTACTTTAAGGTTTAGATATAATTCATTCAATGTAGCTTCTTTTGCCGCTTTATCAACTAGTTCGTTTTCCAATATTCCCACGTGTGCCTTAACCCAAGCAAATTTAACATGTATTTTACATCTATTTAGGTATTCGTACATATTTAATATCTGAATGATGAGATAATTGGTGGATATTTTATTACTACAATTTAATATTTTCATAAGGGCACTTTGACTATCTGAAAAAATTTAGTATTTAAGTGATTCCAAAATAGCGCAGAGTTCTGCTGTGAAGATGGAGGATCCCTCGGGAAGTTTATATTTCCTAAATAGCCGCCGGTTTTTATGATAAAAAGCACACTCTATTTTTCCGTCCATTACTGACCCGTCCGTAAAAATTTGATCATATTTTGCCCAAGTAGTAGCTTATTGTATTTTAAAGTCGTGTTTTGTAATTAGGTTATCCCTTTCGAAACTGTTTTCAATAATTACTTTAGGTTCAGTGTCTATAAATGCAAGATTGAGGTGAAAATATGGTGATGTATCATTTGAATAGATGGTATCCTTGAACTGTGTTATCCAAGAATAACTCGTAACTAACAGTGGTAGTTTTTTAACTCTCCAGTAGTCATGTGTGAGACATGAAATTGTCAATTTGTTGATTTTGTTAATTAGTCTGCTATTTTTGCCAATTAGTTTCAAAAGGAATTTATCGCTTATATATTTTCTTCGAAGATCTAGAGGTGGTTCCTTTGTTTCAGCTTCCATAATTATTACAGGAGTGGACTTCAAGAATCCCAAGCTTTGTCTTAGACCTTTGTTTTTGATCAATTCCAATTTGTTCAGATGTGTCTGTGCTGCGGATCCGTAAAAAATACTGGAATAGTCCAGGATTGATCGAACAAACGATCGAAAAAACAGAATGCATATATTTGGATCCGATCCCCATTTCTTATGGCTGAAAGCTCTGATTACATTTAGTCCATTTTCAGTTCTTTTGATAAGGTAATTGATCTGGTCTTTCCAATTTAGTTTTCGGTCCAAAAGTATGCTTAAATATTTTGACAGTGGTATTTAATGGAATGGATATTCCTCCTACTTTGATGTTATTAATTGTTTGCGTTCTTTTCCTTGAAAAATTACACATTACAGTATTTTCAGTTGATAAATTTAGACCATTATCTCTTAACCAAGAAAGGATGTTTGTGAAACTATTATTTAGTTTTTCTGTGCAGGTATCTTGGTCTATCGTGGTTGAATAAATACAAATATCATCTGCAAACTGTAGTATATTTACATCGTCTTCTCTAAATAAATCTTCTAGATCATATGTGTATAATATATATAAAATTGGACTTAAAATACTTCCTTGAGGTAATCCTACTTTTGCATCCCTACACGAGGATATCCCGTCAGTTGTGCGAATATATATATGCCGAGTATTGTATATATCATATATGTTTTTGACTAGGTTATAAGGGATCCCAATTTTACGCATCTTCTCTGTAAGTATGCTATAAGATCACATTATCATACGCTGCTTGGACATCCAGAAAGAGGGCTGAAGTACAATAATTTTGCGTGAATCCAAGTTGAATATCTGTTACTAACTGGGATGTGGCCTCTTGTGTGGAGGTACCTTTCCTGAATCCAAATTGTGTTTTTGGAAATTTTTTATTTTTTGGTCAACCAAAACTCCAGTCTGTTTTTAATGACTCTTTCGTAGGTTTTGAGAACGCATGACGCCAATGCAATTGGTCTGAATGAAGATGCCTTTTGTGATGGTTTTCCTGGTTTTTTAATAGGGATCACTATGTATTCTTTCCATTGTTCAGGTATAGGATGTTCCCCTGAATATATTGCATTAAATATTCTGAGCAGACTTTTTTTGCTACTTCTGGCAAATTATAAAGCATCGAATATTGTATATTATCTTTTCCAGGACAGGAATTGTTATTTTGTTTAAGTACTCTGTTTAACTCGATAAGACTAAATTCATTTAATAAAAATTTATTTTTACGATAATTTTTATTTTCATTTATTGGTTGGGGGGAGAAATATGGAGGAGTTAATTTGTTATGAAATTCTTCCAACCATGGGTCTTCTAGTGTAACAGGGATGATATTTTCTTGTTTCCTATGACTAAAACTTCTTACTTTATTCCAAATACTTTTTATTGGAGTATTCTGGTTAATCGATTCACAGAAAGATCTCCAATTATCTCTTTTAGTTTGTTTGATAATTTTTTTTGCTAGAGCATCTGTTCTCTTATACTGGATTATATTGTTAATATTTGGGTTTTGTTTATACAATTTAAAACATTCTTTTCTTTGCTTGATAACATCATTACATTTTTCATCCCACCAAATTTTGCCGCCATTTTTTTTTTCCGGTTATTTTGAGGGTATTTTTGGAATGGATTTTTCTAAAATTTTTTCTAAGATATTGATGAACTGAGTGTAATTTAAGTTTTTGACATTTGAGAAATATGCGACTGTATTAAAAATTTCCCAATCAGCTTTATTAGATATCCATTTTTTATCGAAAGTTCTGGCGACAAGACTTGGTGTGATTTCACATGTCATTATGATTGGAATATGGTCCGATCCATATGTATCGGGTAGAGTATTCCATATTATTTTATCCTGCAAACAAGAGGTTGTCAGTGACAAGTCAATTGCCGAATTGTTACCCCCCTGAAGGGTTTAGACGTGTAAATGAGCCATTATTTAAAATTATTAAGTTATTATCATTTATAGCCTCTATAAGTATTTTTTCCCGCAACGTTATTTTCCTGACAACCCCATGTGAGATGTTGGGCATTAAAATCATCACATATCAGCATCGGTGTCAAAAACATTCCGAAGAAAGAATTCCAAGTATAGTTAGATATCTTAGTTTGTGGTTTTATATACAGGGAAACTAGGGTTATATAAGAACTTTTATCTAGTTTAATTTTAACTGCTACATATAAAATATTATTAAAATCTTTTCCAGTGAATTCTGTAAACTGGATATTTTTCCCCTTATTAATATCGCCACTCCCCCTCTTCCATCTGGACGGTCTTTTCTAATAACATCGTATCCTTGAAAAGAAATGTATTGCCCTGGTTTAAACCAAGTTTCCGAGAGAGTAGCAATATCAATTTTATTCTGATGTAAAAGGATATCTAAATTATATTTGTTTGCAATGGCTGATCGGCAATTCCACTGACAAATATTTATTATTCCCATTTGTGTGTATGTACGTATGTTTATGAGTAGTTGATGTGTGAGTCTGTTGAGTGTTTATTTGAGTGGCTTATTTAGTTTATCTGTGAGTTTATATGAATCTGTGGATATGATTTTTGTATTATTTGATGGAATTCAGAATATACTCTATATCTTCCATGTTAATATCAAAACTATTTTTTTGTTTTAAGAAACTTAATACTTTAAAGATCAATTCAACTACGCTACTGAAGCTAAATTCTCTTCCATTTGAACTATTTATCAAATCGTTTGTTTGGGAGGTTGTGCTATGTAAGTTTGATCTATATTTTTCGTCATTTAGAATCCCGCCTGTTGTCTGTGGCAAGAAATGCTGGACTAGAATCTGTCTGTGTTCGATACTTGGAGAATTAGATCTTACTCTTTTAGTAGCGGATTTATTTTGGGAGGTAAATGGTGAAGCTGATAAGTTTGTATTACTATTATGGAATGTCGGACGAGAATATGATGCTGGGTTTACACAATTACTTTGATTTCTGTCGCTATTTATACTATTTCCAGCCACCGAGGCGTATGATTTTTGAGGAAAAACACTTTTCTGCTTCCTTATATGAGATACTTTTTATGGCCATGGCTGTTTTAATGGGCTTTTTGTCTAGAGAATTCACTACATTTTTTTGTCTCGTTTGTTTTGTGTGAAGTTTTGCAATAAAAGCATTCAAATTCGTTATTTTCTATACACGTTTCGTATTTGTGATCACCTTTGCACCCTAAGCAGCGTTGTTTGCTCTTACATTGTTTTACTCGAGTGGCCGTAACGGAAACAATTATAACATAGTATTACTCGTTGAGCGTACGGGGTAACAGGACATTTGACATGTCCTATAGCTACATATTTTGGCAAATTCTAGGCTCTAAATGTGACGATTATCAGTTTTGTTTGTATAATTTTTTTTTGATTATTCTCGGTAAAAACAGCTTTAGTAATTCTTTTAATGTTCACTACTTTAAACTGGCAATGTTCATCAAATTTTTTGATTTGATGTTTTAATGTTTCATCTGAGATATCTAATTCGATATCCCTGATAACCCCCTGTTTTAATATTGTGCTTTTTTGAATGTACACATCTAAATTCTTTTCCGCTAATGCCTTTGATAATACTAACATATTTGCCGTATTCGCAGCTTTACACACAACACTTATCCGATTACGTCCTAATGATTCCTAGTTGATTAATTTTGTTATCCAATTCCGGATGATATTGATATATAATATTATTAACAGTGATTGCATTTAACTTACCTTTAAAGTCTGGTGCTATATTTTCTATTGCCACTTGAAATGGCGGGAAATCTGAATTTTCATAAGTATATTTATATTTTTACCTGTCTATCTGGGGTTATATTACTATTTTCAACCTCTATTCTCTTGTTTTTTTTTTTCCCGACTTTGGGACCTCATATTCCATTTTTTTCTACATTCACTTTTTCCAAACCTGAAATTGCCCCTGAGGGGCATAAATCGTCTGGAGGTTTCCCCGTTAAAAACGTTCATGTTTTGTTAAAAAATATTTTAACACACAAAAAAAAAAAAATTGTTTTTAACTCTTATCACTCGAGGAATGTTGATGTTTATCACAAAGGTATACGCGAACTGCACCATACAATTGCTACATATCAACTGTAAATTATTCTTTACATTACAAATTATTTTTGGACAGATAATTTGTTAAAGTACTAAACTAATAAAAAGTAAAAACTGTTATATTTTTATTTTAGAATTTTTACGAAGAGAACTTATTAATATTAAACATATTAAACACAAAAGAAAAAAAATATTAGATTTGTTAATTTAATTTTTATATTTTATGACATTATGGCTACTAAACTGATAAAAAGTAAAAACTGTTATATTTTATTTTAGAATTTTTACGAAGAGAACTTATTAATTAATATTAAACATATTAAACACAAAAGAAAAAAAATATTAGATTTGTTAATTTAATTTTTATATTTTATGACATTATGGCGGTATGGCCAGCCATTGGATTTCACACGTTGCTAAAGTAATTTAACGTAAAATACAATAATGATAAGAAAATATACAAGCTTAATAATTAAAAACAAATCGTCAAGTGCAAGTCGGACTTGCGCAATTAGTGTTAAGTACGGTGACTGCTTTTAAAAAGAAAATAAAATGCTTACCTAGACTAAATTAATGAGGTCCCTGATATGTATATATCTTAAGATCCAATATGCATTTTCACGTTTTTTTTCTTAATCAGTAATGTATAATAGTTATAGCATCTTAATTTCCTATAGCCAATAAATCAATCTAGATCAATCTAGAATCTAATAATAAAAGTGTAAAACCTAAATATATGTTTAATTATAAACAAATAAAATAAAATCATTTTCTCTGGGTACCTCTCCGTTGGCTATCAGTGTGTGTACTGAAAAGTATATTAAAAAATCCCTACCATATTGTCAAAGCACAAGATTTTTTTTATACCAAATAAATTATGTCGTAAATTATTATTATTATTATTATCACAATGTAATGCACTCCGGATAATTTTAGCCCAATCTATACTTTATGAACACTATTCCAGAATTTTTTTAAAAATTTTTTCATCAGTATTTTTCGAGATAGGCTGGGGGGGACAGCGATTTTGGCCCATTAAAATAGTGCAAAGAAAGGTGTGCGCAAGTATTACATCGCACATACTTTTGAACACGTGTTTTCACAAGCTTTTATTTGATACCTTCCTCGATGACCTCTAATTTTTTTTTCACTTACGATTTCACCACCCAAAACTAACCCTTTAAGGCAAAATTTAACTTTCAAAGCTATACGACTCTGATTAAACCATCAGTTCCTATATTTGTGCCAAATTTCAACTTTATATGTCAAATAATTTCAGAGAAAATCGGGTGTGACAGACGGACAGACAGATGAACAGGCAGAAGGACGGACCACTATATATATATATATATATATATATATAATATATATATATATATATACATATATATATATATATTATATATATATATATATATATATATATATATATATATATATATATACATATATATATATTATATATATATATATATATATATATATATATATATATATATATATATATATATATATATATTATATATATATATAATATATATATATATATATATATATATATATATATATCGTATATATATATATATATATATATATATATATATATATATATATATATATATATATATATATATATATATATATATATATATATATATATATATATATATATATATATATATATATATATAATATATTATATATATATATATTATATATATATATATATATATATATATATATATATATATATATATACATATATATATATATATATATATATATATATATATATATATATATATATATATATTATATATATATATATATATATATATATATATATATATATATATATATATTATATATATATATATATATATATATATATATATATATATATATATATATATATATATATATATATATATATATATATATATATATATATATATATATATATATATATTATATATATATATATATATATATATATATATATATATATATATATATATATTATATATATATATATATATATATATATATATATATATATATAATATGTATGTATATATAAAACTTTGTTCATATATACATATATATGAACAAAGTTTTTAGGTCACGCAAGTTAATGACTGTAATTTAAAATTTAAACATTGTTAAAAAGAAATGAATCGTGCAACTATCAAAATTAATAATAAATGTACAGTGGTGCGGAATCTCACCAAAAAAAGATATATATATATATATATATATATATATATATATATATATATATATATATATATATATATACAGTGTGTCCCAAAAGTTTTATACAAATGAAGAAAAAGTTTATCTTACATATTACACAAAAATTTGTTCTTGATAAAAAGTTCTGCATCACATGGAAATCCATAATCAAGCATTAAAAGTTTAAAATATTTGATGGCATACAGGGAAAATAACAAATAATGATTTATAATGAAGAGTAAAGTGTGTTTTAAATTTAAATACAGAGCAAAATATTAATTGCAAATATTAATAGGTACTAAAAAATTATGCTCACTTTATATTTGTGGCCTTCCTAGTTAAAAATTCAAAAAAACTCCAGTAAACAAGTCAGTAATTGTTGGATTATTTATTGAATAAAAAAAAACGAAATCACTACAAATTTTAGGCTGAAAATAAATGAACATATCTTTGGAAATATCTAAAAACCGTCAATAAATTTCAAAGCTAACTTCAGTCTATATTTGCAATAATTAGAAATGCCAGTAAAATCGAGTGCTGAAGATGAAATTGAAATTGTTCTGGTAGTTGGAGATAATTATAAAACTTTTAGAGAAGCAACACTTCACAACTGTAGGATATCTAATAAATAAATTCAAGATTTATGGAAATGTTGAAAACAAATTTAAAAAGAAACATCGGGCATGGATTTCAAATGAAGATAATCAGAATCAAGTAATGCTGTCGGTAGGAGAAAAGCCAAAAGATTCACATCAGAAAAGATCAGCTTTATTGAATGTGAGTACAGCTGCAAAAATTTTAAGATCAAATCAATTTAAAACATACAAACCCCAATTAACCCATACTTTAAAAGCAGGAGATTTTGAAAGAATATTTTAATTTTGTACTTGGGTTCAAGGAGAGTTGGAAGATAACAGGTTTACGGCAAGACAAATACTTTTCTCCGACGAAGCGACATTTACGTCCAATGGGACAGTAAGTTCTCAAAATTATCGCTGGTGGAGCGATGTTAATCCTAACTTCAATAACCAAACTCGAGATAAATACTCGTTTAAAATCAATGTATGGTGTGGATTTTCTAAAGATAGTTGGACCATTCTTTTTTTGAAATAATATGAATACTGAACGTTACTTAGAATTTTTAAATAATGAGTTCCATGAGTTTTTGAGTCACCTACCAATAATTGATAGACAACCTATATGGTAGCAACATGATGGTGCATCATGTCATAGTACGACAAATGTTTGAGATTATCTCCTCCACATTTTTAACGGTAGAGTAATAGGGAGGTATGTGTAGTTTACTTGGCCTCCAAGGTCTCCAGACATCACCTCTCTAAACTTTTTTTTTATGGGGCTACTTAAAAGAAAGGGTTTATCTTAAAAGGCTATTTCAAGATGTTGATCATCTTGAGAAAGTCATTAGGGAAACATGTGGAACTATAACTCCTGACGTAATTAGAGATGTAATAAAAGATTTTTCTCGAAGAATAATCACCTGTTTAGAAGAAGACGGTGGATACATTGAAGCGCTTGGGCAATAAAGTTAGAATTAATCCATAACATATGTTTAGTTGTTATGTTATGTACGTAGTAATTAAGTAATGTTGCAATTTCAAAATAAAATGATATTAGCGCAAATTTATTATGGATGTAATTGGTGCAAAGCAGATAAAACGGTTCTCAACTTTTTAACAAAAAAAATCAAAATCAGTGCAACAGTTTTTAATTAATTTCGTTTTTCTTTATTCAATAAATAATCCGACAATTTCTAAAGTGTTTATGGAGTTTTTTGAATTTTTAACTAGTAAGGCCAGAAATCTAAACGTGAGCATATTTTTTTTAGTTCTTATTAACATTTTCAGTTACTATTTTGCTCTGTATTTAAATTTAAACACACTTTACTCTTCGTTATAAATCATTATTTTTTATTTTCCCTGTATACCATCAAATATTTTAAACTTTTGATGCTTGATTATGTATTTCCGTGTGATGTAGAACTTTTTATCAAGAATATTTTTTTTTAATATGTAAGATAAACATTTTCTCCATTTGTATTAAACTTTTTGGGACACACCATATAATAGTAATAATAACAAAGATAGGGGCATTTACCAACAAATTACTGAATTCAGTAAATAACTTTATTTTAAATATACTAAGAAATGCTTGAAGCCACTCTTTCTTTCTCTTTGCATCCCAATCGCCTGTTCAAGACACAAGGAATATTCACGTAACAACCAAATCACATATCAACCCACAATTACCTATTGGAATATTAGAAACTTCTTACTCATTTTAGTTCAGGTTAGGTGTAGTTGATAACTTACTAAGAGATGTTTAAATATTAGTATTTGAAAAAAGTTTAAATTTGAAACTTAGAAATCTTCTTTATGCTATAAGTCTATATGCTTCGTCGGATCATTTTGGTGAAGTTGAAAGATATCGCATACAAACATTATCGGGACCATATTAAGGACAAGCCGTACCTGGTAAGAAATACCCGATACCATATTAACTTTATCAAGATTGACCTCTCAGCAAATGGTTTAAAATTTTTTAGAGTTAGTATAGGCACCATATATGTATATGTATATATATATATATATATATATATATATATATATATATATATATATATATATATGCGGATTTTTTTTCTAAAAAAACATGTTAAATTCGGAAAAATGATAAAAAGTGCTTTAATCAAAGTATGTTCCATAGCTTGTTATACATTTTACCTATCTTTCGGGTAATTTGTGAATATCACGCCAGTAAAAATCTTCCCCTTTCGCTGCGAACCATTCATCGAGCCATTTTTTTCATATCTTCGTATGAACCAAAGCACTGCTCAGTAAGTACGTGACCCATCGATGCAAACAAGTGATAATTGGAAGGAGCCAAGCCTGGTGAGTAAGCTGCATGGGTAGAACTGCCCAGCTGAGTGCTTCCAACGTGTCGCGAACTGGTTTTGCCGTATGTGATGGAGCATTGTCATGAAGAAAAATGACTTTGTGTTGCCTTTTTCGGTATTCTGGCCTTTTTTCAAGCTGCGAACGGTTCGAATCGGTCAATTGTTGTTGGTAACGTTTAGTATTAACCGTTTTCCCAGGTTTTAACAGCTCATAATAGACTACGCCCCTCTGGTCCCACCAAACACAGAGCATCGTCTTTCTGCCAAAGCGACTCGGTCTTGCGGTCGATATGGATGGTGCGCCTGGGTCTACTCATGATTTTTTGCACTTGAGAGTCTCAAAATAAATCCACTTTCCATCCCCTGTAACTATACGATGCAAAAACGACTTCCTTTTGTACCGAGCGAGCAAAATGTCAAGTGTTTTTGCGCTTTTCCATTTGCCTGTCGTTCAACTCATGTGGTACCCATCTACCGGTCTTCTGAATCTTTCCCATCTCTCGTAGCCGATTGGAAACAGCTTGTTGACTAACGCCCAATTGCTCGGCGAGTTGTTTTTGTGTTTGCGAATCATCTTCGTCTAACAGTGCTTGCAATTCCACATCTTCGTATTTTTTTGGCGGTTTTCCACGTTCCTTGTCTGCAACATCGAAGTCACCACTTTTGAAACGCCGATACCATCGTTCACACGTATGCGATGGAGTCTATATGCTTCGTCGGATCATTTTGGTGAAGTTGAAAGATATCGCATACAAACATTATCGGGACCATATTAAGGACAAGCCGTACCTGATAAGAAATACCCGATACCATATTAACTTTATCAAGATTGACCTCTCAGCAAATGGTTTTTAAAATTTTTTAGAGTTAGTATAGGCACCATATATGTATATGTATATATATATATATATATATATATATATATATATATATATATATATATATACATATATATATATATATATATATATATATATATATATATATATATATATATATATATATATATATATATATATATATATATATATATATATATATATATATATATACATATATATATATATATATATATATATATATATATATATATATATATATATAATATATATATGTATGTATATATATATATATATATATATATATATATATATATATATATATATTGTAACCTCGGCACTTGCCCGCTTTTTGTGGCGTCTTTTTTGTACCCTGTGAAAATTGTTTGCACTTTGTGGCGGCCATTTTGTACCGTTTGAAATTTGTTTTTTCCCACGCTTGGGCGCAATTTTCTTGCAACCTCTTTTTAATTTCTGATAATGAATTGAGTGAATCCTGATTTTAAAAGAACTAAAGAAATTAAACACACACTAGCTCAGTTTTCCTTGGTAGAGAAATATGGGTAAGAGATAATTGTTATACGTCTTTTTGGAATTATTTTCTATTTTTTAAAAAGCTTCAGTTGTACAAATTTTGGGCACCATTCATTTTAAAATAGAAAGGATCTAACTTCAGTTAAAAAAATGAAAAAATACTGAAGTGTTTTACGGTTATTACTAAAAGGAATTATTCTAGTACAACTTTTCTTATCCTGAAAAGAAAAATAGGTATTCAGTGAGACACTAGCTTTAATCAAAAAAAGAAATTTATTCATGATTTAAAATAAAAGTTCCAACCTTTGCAGTTTTAAGGAATACAAAAAAAATTCTAGCCTAAAAGTAGTTTTTATAAATTAGAGTCCCTAAATCAGAGATTTTACTTCTAAATCTTGACTACACCCGAAATCGAAGAGTCGTGATTTTCACTTCGCGATTTTTCAGTTCAAATTGCTGTTAAAACACTTATTTGCGGGGAATATATTTATTGATGTATGTTCTGGTAACTTACGGTTTTCCTACGGGCTTCTAGGCCTTCAATGGAACGCAAAACCGATTTCACACTTTTGAGAAGAGCCTACTTTAGCTACTCCATTTAGAAAACACACAAAGCCCACTACGGCTTTATGATAAAAAAACTCGTGCTTAACTTGGCTCTCGTAGATATTGTCGTAAGCCTCTACTGCGGCTCGGTGGAAAATCGCCACTTGGCGGCTCGGTGGAAATTAGCCTGGCCGCGGCTTGATGGTACTAAGCCTCTCGGCAGCTTGATGGTACTAAGCCTGGCGGCGGCTTGATGTTACTGCCTGGCGGCGGCTCGGTGTTCTAAGCCCAGATTCGCGTCCTCCGGACCCTTAAATAAGCCGTGGGCACTCTGTCTGTAATATGGCGACGCCGGAACCAAAACTCCGGATACAAACATTTGACCAATCCCGGTGTATCGATAGATTCGGTCGCAAACCCGCACAGCACACTATATAACGAGCGGCTAGGAATTTTCTGATTAATATACCGCTCGATACAAAAATGAAAAGAAGTACATTATAAAGTGAAAAATCAGTAACATTATATGGTCTTAAAATCTAGGAAAAAATGAATGTTACATTACCCCCTTCCAAAAAGAAATAGACTACACTAGTCTATTAAACTAAGGCTGCTTATGAAAAGGTACAAAGTGGTACACTATCACTTAATACTAAGGTCAGAACTTAAAACAAAATTACAAACTTCGGACCTTACTACTAGACTTAATTCAATTAAGCACTAATATTAAGTACAATGAAAACCAAATGAAAATCTTTCCATGTACCCAAGAATCTTATAACTAGACTTAACTTAATTAAGCACTAAGGTTAAGTACATCAAAAAGTAAATAAAAATCCTTGCATGAACATAAGAAATACCTGTTCAAAGTAACAATCGCGGTCTTCTTATATAAAAGAATCAGCTCTGTTATTGTTACCAAAACAAAAAAAAATATAACTTTGTCTAGACTCTTGTCTAAATCAAAAAAAAATGAACTGAAACAAAGTATGAACACCCCCCTTGAAATATTTTAAGGATTGTCTGAAAATTTTCTATTTCGGCAAAAGAAATTTATAAAAATTCTTAAATAAAGAAAAACAAAAAAATAAGTGATTCTAGTGCAAACACTAACACTAAAAGGAAAAATCTTGTAAGACCATTTCGCACAAGGCTAAGAAAAACACCTGGATGAAAAAACCAGACAAACGCTCGGAAAAAATCGCCATCAATGCTCTAGCTCACCGCTAAGAGAACATTCTAAATCTAGTATCACTACTAGTCGCATCAGAAAATAATCGCACTCTATCGCGCAATGTCGACGTCCTAAGACATCTAGACATGCTAAAATCGCCAGGGAAAACGCTCTGGTTGATCGCCAGAAAACACGTCAGCTCATCGCCAACTAAACACTCTGTATATCGCCAGAAAAAAACTTCGGCTCCTCGCCAAGAAAACACTCTGGTATATCGCCAGAAAAAACCTCGGCTCCTCGCCAAGAAAACATTCTGGTACATCGCCAGAAAAAAGCCTCGGCTCCTCGCCAAGAAAACATTCTGGTACATCGCCAGAAAAAAGCCTCGGCTCCTCGCCAAGAAAACATTCTGGTACATCGCCAGAAAAAACCTCGGCTCCTCGCCAAGAAAACACTCTGTAAGTAGTCCTCGACTACACAAAGTCTGCGTTCTAAAAGAACAATCTCGCCATTAACATAGTGAGCAGCTATAAAAGCTAACAATATCACTATAGGCACAGTGAATAGCTACAAAAGCTAAAATTCACTCTAAACACAGTGAATAGCTATAAAAGCTAAAATTCACCAAACTGAATGATCCTGCTTCAAAAAGCAATGTTCACAAAGAACAGAATGATTAGTCCACGCGCAACTAACATTCAAGGAAACATTCCTAGCATAACTATGTGAGACAGCTAGTCTCTAAATAGGACCTCCCTAAAGTCATAATCCTATATATAGGAGTCCTTAAACAAAACGACTCAAAATCACACATTTTGAGCACATGCCCTCAGGCAAACCAACATACACTGAAATATATACAGAAATATATACAGAAATATATACAGAAATATATACAGGAGTTCAAATCCCAAACTCTTGGTTATGGTAACTCCATACTGAGCTTGGTGAAAGCTCTTAGCAAAAGCTAATCAAATCTTCGGCACATCGCACCAAAGTGACAAATCTGCCTAGAAACATGAGCCAGAAAAAACGCCCTCCGTCATCCTTCAGGTGGCTACACAGAGATATAAAATTTAACCAGCATTGCGCTTCTCCAAGTTGCATGACGAACCCTCGTGTACTGATCTCGCCCTAGAACAACAACGAAAAACATTCAATCCATCCCACATAACAGGAGACAAACACCTCACCACGATATACTGAAAGGTGGAGACAATAAAATACGGAAATGGTGACCCTGGTGTCCACCAACGAAAGGGAGTAGATTATAGCATCCACTAAACTAAAACGGTGTCTACCACACCACCATAAGTCAAAAAAAAATTTAATCAATAGGGTGTTCCGAAACACACTACTGCCAACAGCCTGTCACCACTAATAGGCTAATTGGAGCTGAGGTCGACTACAGTAGCTAGGCTCTCCCTTTGGCTCAAATAGAAATAACCATTGAGTAACAAAACCTCTAAAGGTCCCAAAGGTCAAACGTTCGCCCCCCATAGACTACCCTTCCAATCAGTCTGTTCCTCAGGAAGACTAACTCCTTGCCAAACGTCGTAACGGCATCTGTTAGCACCCGGTGCATCACAGCCTGTAAAAAAATAACTTATGGGATACAACCTAAAAGGTTTACAAGGTTGACTTAACCAAGCTTCTAACGGAAATTTCCAAACTACGAAAATGAGCTTAAAAAGCTACATGAAGCAAAAATTTCTCAATTTTCCGGTGGCAACGCAACAAAACTTTTGAAAACGACAAGAGCTTTTCCAGCTTAATCAGAAACAAGAAGAAAACATCGTTGACAGCTAAAATATTCGATCATGGTGTTAATCGTCTCCCTAGACAATAGCCTCTAGAAGAAACTGCTACAGGTATCAGGCATAACCGTTTTCTGTCAGCCCAAACTTCTAGATTACCTCTTGGAAATCTAAAAATTCGGTTAGGAATCTTCCTTCACTGCGCTTAGCCACTCTTGACAAGGTTCTCATCTCGGTATCAGATTTTGATCCTTTCTTTGTGAAACGCCTGTCTTACTCTGCTCTCATCTCCTGTAAATGATCAGCCTTTAGTTCTCCTGCAGGACTTCAATTTCCTATCAATCTGATAGCATACCGAAAAAACTCAACATACACCTATGAGTCTATGCAAAAAAATTTTTAAAAAATTAGTGACTCAAAGGTAACGTTTAAACGGCCCTGAAAAGAATAGAGTATACCCTCAGTTTGTCAATTCAGAAGATCTAAATCAAAATAATCCAAGTCTTAGACTTACTGGATAAACCAAAATCAATTTACTCTTAATTGCTCCCAACATATACCACTAAGGTAATAGAAATCCACCCACTCGGGTAACAAACTTTGAAATTGCTCATAAAAATTTTGACTCTACATCACACTACACGAGCTACATCTTGCGCTTGTCCTAACTCAAGATCCCCTTGGATTGCCTCTAATCAAAATTTCGCTTCCAAGTGTCAAGAACTGGATATTATTTGGGGTCATAAGCAAATCAAATCCCGCGACCACCGACATACCAGTCTTATGATATATCCTGAGTGTGACTCCTTCGCAAGCTCGCTAAAACTGAGTCGATGCTAAACATCAACCACAATCAACCTAAGTTTGGGATATGGCCAATACCCAAAACCTTAGCATTAAACAATAAAAGTAAGCTATTCTCTGCTCAACTTTTATAACAGTCAAAAAAACGAGGTCGTCACCTCTACAGAGCAACATCAAAAAAATAAAGTAAAGCAATTAAGATAATGTAAATATAAATTATTCTTCTTCTGACAAACTTTCATTAGGGTTAGGTTCATTGAATGGTTTTAAGTCTTTAATATGCCATCGTCCTATTTTAGTCCCATCTAAATTAACCAAACCATAAACTAAATCTGAAGTCTTTTCTCTTATCACGCAATGCACATACTTAGGTACCAACTTAGATGTGAATTTATCAGCTGCACTGGAAAGAAATTTTATTTTTTCGCCAAACGTGATCACCTATATTAAAGGCAAAATCCCTTTTTCTAAGGTTGTAAGACTTACTGTTCCGTTCATAAGCCTTATGTATCCTACTACGCACGTCGGTGAAATTAAAATTTACTAAAATTCCGAATTTTTGTGCAAAATCACATCCTAAAACCAAAGTATGTGATAGAGAAGGTACTACTAGAGCAGAGATTACTAAACAATGACTATTGTAGACTAGCGGCAACTCAACCGTACCTAAAACTTTTAGACGGCTGCCATCTGCAGTGGTAACACTTCTATTTTCGACATGGCATATTTTTATACTTAAACGACTTAAAATTTTAATACCATTCTGACCTACGGAGGTATTTGCACGAGAGTCAAATAAAGCCGAGAAATGGGCACCTAATAGATCTATCTTTATATGCGGTCTATTATCTAAATATTTATGCACGAATAAAGGGGACATGTGACCATTTGGAGAAGCAGGAGTTTTAACTTGAGAAGGAGAATTTTTATTAGACTTTAAAAAAATCAGAAACTTTTTGTAACCATTTAGTCCAATCTGATCTATTGGATTATTTCTTTACTTAAGATCCTCGTTGGAATCTTTCTTTTATCCGCGACCGGACGTTCTGAGAAAATACGACGGATTTTCATTTCATAGTCTAACTCATATTCCAGTAGGTGATTGACTTTAAAATTGAAAGCTTCCATGATAAATGTATAAAATTTAAAAAAATTGTTTAAAGAGTCGTGAAAATATTTCTCCTGTGCTCCCAATAGTCAAAATAAAAAATATGTAAAGGCACTTAAAATATGTAAACTTCTTTACCAAACATTTAAAAAAATCTTCAACAATTTCAAAAAAATTTCTATGTATTGCCTTGTATTAAAATTCTTTTACCAAATATGTTTTTTCAACAAAAAAATCTCCAAATATCGTTTCATATCAGCAAAGTATTTTTAATATTCATGCAAAACATCGGTGAGAAAAAAGTACAGTTTTTTTCTTCGGTTAACCGCAAAATAAATCTAACACTGCAAAAATTAAAGTAAACCAGCTCATCTGCTAATCTGAACTATAAAAGTAGCTTTTAAGAAAAAAGTAGGAATCTCTTATCTTAGAGTCGATTAACAAAATTCAAATATCTATACTACCATCAGATAAATTGAAATAAATAATTCTACAAATTTCCTGCTTTTGTCTTATTGCTATAGTGTAGCTTCGTTTAATTAAATATTATGAAATAAAAATATCTGAAAAGTTAGAGCTTTTACTTTGTTCTACAGCTAGTACACTGAACCCTTTAAAAAATAAAATTCCAAAAGCCCCACGTTGGGCGCCATTTTGTAACCTCGGCACTTGCCCGCTTTTTGAGGCGTCTATTTTGTACCCTGTGAAAATTGTTTGCACTTTGTGGCGGCTATTTTGTACCGTTTGAAATTTGTTTTTCCCACGCTTGGGCGCAATTTTCTTGCAACCTCTTTTTAATTTCTGATAATGAATTGAGTGAATCCTGATTTTAAAAGAACTAAAGAAATTAAACACACACTAGCTCAGTTTTCCTTGGTAGAGAAATATGGGTAAGAGATAATTGTTATACGTCTTTTTGGAATTATTTTCTATTTTTTAAAAAGCTTCAGTTGTACAAACTTTGGGCACCATTCATTTTAAAATAGAAAGGATCTAACTTCAGTTAAAAAAAATGAAAAAATACTGAAGTGTTTTACGGTTATTACTAAAAGGAATTATTCTAGTACAACTTTTCTTATCCTGAAAAGAAAAATAGGTATTCAGTGAGACACTAGCTTTAATCAAAAAAAGAAATTTATTCATGATTTAAAATAAAAGTTCCAACCTTTGCAGTTTTAAGGAATACAAAAAAAATTCTAGCCTAAAAGTAGTTTTTATAAATTAGAGTCCCTAAATCAGAGATTTTACTTCTAAATCTTGACTACACCCGAAATCGAAGAGTCGTGATTTTCACTTCGCGATTTTTCAGTTCAAATTGCTGTTAAAACACTTATTTGCGGGGAATATATTTATTGATGTATGTTCTGGTAACTTACGGTTTTCCTACGGGCTTCTAGGCCTTCAATGGAACGCAAAACCGATTTCACACTTTTGAGAAGAGCCTACTTTAGCTACTCCATTTAGAAAACACACAAAGCCCACTACGGCTTTATGATAAAAAAACTCGTGCTTAACTTGGCTCTCGTAGATATTGTCGTAAGCCTCTACTGCGGCTCGGTGGAAAATCGCCACTTGGCGGCTCGGTGGAAATTAGCCTGGCCGCGGCTTGATGGTACTAAGCCTCTCGGCGGCTTGATGGTACTAAGCCTGGCGGCGGCTTGATGTTACTGCCTGGCGGCGGCTCGTGTTCTAAGCCCAGATTCGCGTCCTCCGGACCCTTAAATAAGCCGTGGGCACTCTGTCTGTAATATGGCGACGCCGGAACCAAAACTCCGGATACAAACATTTGACCAATCCCGGCGTATCGATAGATTCGGTCGCAAACCCGCACAGCACACTATATAACGAGCGGCTAGGAATTTCTGATTAATATACCGCTCGATACAAAAATGAAAAGAAGTACATTATAAAGTGAAAAATCAGTAACATTATATGGTCTTAAAATCTAGGAAAAAATGAATGTTACAATATATATATATATATATATATATATATATATATATATATATATATATACATATATATATATATATATATTTATATATATATATATATATATATATTATATATATCTATTATGAGGTGTTAAAACCTGGGGAAACGGTTAATACTAAACGTTACCAACAACAATTGACCGATTTGTACCGTTCGCTGCTTGAAAAAAGGCCAGAATAACCGTAAGAGGCAACACAAAGTCATTTTTCTTCATGACAGTGTTCCATCATATACGGCAAAACCAGTTCGCGACACGTTGGAAGCACTCAGCTGGGAAGTTCTATCCCATGCGGTTTACTCACCAGACTTGGCTCCTTCCGATTACCGTTCTTCTCTTTAAAATTTCCTGACGTTTAAGCCGGATAACAATTTGTCATCCCAATGAATGATGACTATTTCGTGTACATCATTCTGAAAATCAGATTTTATGAATTCTGCTCTGTGTTTCCTCATTTGTGTCTGAATACGTTGAATTGAAGATTTTTTTATCGGAAATTCGTCAATACGTGCTAGTGCTTCCAATGTAGCCTGAAGGATGTAACAGTCCCTAATGCTCAACTCGCATCTATCCAAAACTGCAACCAACTTAGGCGTGATGAAATCCGTTTTTCCTCTTTTTACAGACGTTTCAGAGGACACAGTGTTCGAAATCTCAAGCAAAAGCTCATCCGTACTTTCATCAGAGCTGAGAAGATCTTGTAATTCTTCGGGCGGGTGGTCCGGTACTGAAAGAAGTCGATGCGGCCTCCAATGAAATATTCTTTAGTCTTTTTTTCTCTTCTTCTATTTTTCTCTGCCTTGACCTTTTTTCTTTTTCAGCTAATTTTTTTATCTACACCTGCTAAGCAACAGGGTTGCCGTGGTTTTCTGCAATATCAAATAAATTATTCAAATCTATTTGGAAATTTTCTGCGCGACGCCTAAAAACATCTTTGATTTTCTTGCTGTTTTTTTTGTAACTCTCGCCAAATATGATAAAGGTTCACAAGTTTCTTTACACAGTTAGGTACTGATTTTGTAGGTATTCTTGATTTTTCCCAAAAAATATGATACACTCGCGAATAATAAGATTTGGGTTTTCACTCACAGTTAATTTGACTTCACGAATGTTAAAAAACAAAACTAGGAGAACTTGTCGATTTGAAAGTAATTTAGTGTTATTTGGCGGTTTACCTCTCCAAACAAGAAAATACTTTTTTTTAGCACTTCGCAATTCCACTGTCATCTTGGAGAAATAAAACAATGCGTTTTAATAGTAGGACAAAACGTATGAGAATGACTGATAAATCAAGTGCCCGACGCTTTCCTCGCGTTACTTGTATGAACGTGGTCGATGCAAGTCGGCACGGGTTTTAGTGCTCTAAATAAGTTGAAATTTATAGTACGAATACGAATATTTAAGAATAAAATGAACAAAATAACCACTAATATATATATATATATATATATATATATATATATATATATATATATATATATATATATATATACATATATATATATATATATATATATATATATATATATATATATATATATATATATATATATACAGTAGAACTCCGGTTATCCGAGGTAACGTGGGGGGCACCCTCCTCGGATAACTGAAAAACTCGGATAATCCGGATTTGTTTTTTATTCATTCAAAAAATAAACACCAATACTTTAAACCGATATATTAACGTTTTTAACATATAAATAGGTACATACACTATAAAACAGTGAAATAGGTATCTATGCGCTTCTGTTTCATATTGCATCTTCTTTTTCTCGCTGCAATGTTTCTCCATCTATTAAGAAGAAGTAAATCCGCTGGGGTTGCCTCTGGTTATTATTTGATATACCTCAAAGTTTCTTCCAAAGAAGCAAAACCTTTTTGATGAGAGATCTTAGTGGGAGACTGTTCATCCACCGCCGCTTCGTCATCGTCATCTGATTTTTCGGTTTCCTGAAAGGCATTCGTTATTTCTTCAATACTCATTTCTTCTTCTAAATCATCTGCTGTAATCCATTCCATAACATCTTCTCTTGTCACATTTTCGCAACCTTTTAATTTTTGCATTAATTCAAATAAACTTTTTTCTTTTTCTTCTATCTCGCTGTCAAAATTTGAACAGGACATTTCTCCATGGCTTCTCAATTTCAAAGCTAATTCATTTAATGGAGTATCATCTTCACTGTCATTATAGTCCTCAAAATCAATAACATTTGACCAAGATTTTTGAATAGTGGTAGTACGCACAGAATCCCAAGCTTGACTTACCCAGTAAATAACATTTTTCAGTGTAACCTTTCTCATCCCATTGATAATATCCTCCCTTTCTGTGTATCATAACAGATGTTCAAGATATAAACGCCAATAATTTGCAAAATTGCTTTAATAGGAAGACGGTTTCTGTTCAAAAATTTAGTCACAGATGGCACGAACTCTTCTTCAAACCAGTTAGTAAATAAGGTCGCATCCATCCATGTGCTCTTCTGACTTTTGTAATACACTGGTAGGGCTTTGGGTGGGATGTCTTTTAAAGCTCTTGTACGTGCAGACTTGCCAATCACCATCAGTGGGATCTTGTGCTTGCCAGATGCATTGGAACATACCATTATAGTTAATCTTTCCTTTTTCCGGTCGAGATGCCAATATTGTTGATGGAAGCATTTTATAATTCAGACCAGTTCCATCACAGTTGTAAATTTTATCACATTTGTATCCACAATCTTCGATTTGCTTTTTAAAGTTCTGCTTAAACTTCTCAATTGCCAAAGCCATCCAGAACTGGCGGTAAACTGATCTATCTCTGGGAATTGCTTACTAATCATTATTGCTTTCTGTTTTAAAATTGGACCTGACAGAGGCACACCTTTTGATCTCTGTTGGTTAAACCACATGAATAAAGCTTCGTTAACCTTTTCATAGTCGCCGGTTTTTATTGATTTTCTTCCTGAGGACGAGGAGGCTTGATTTATACACCACTCTTCTATTTTTGTGCGGTTTCTTTTCCAATCTCCAACTGTTACCTCACCTACTCCATAATCTCGTGCAACAACTTTAATTGTCTCTCCTGCTTCAGTTCTTCTGATGGCTTTTAATTTTTCTTCAATAAGAACGACGATTCTTTTACGCTTGTTTTGCTCCATTATAACACGACAAACAAAAATTCAAACAGAGCAGTTCGTATTAATTACATTTAACTACCAGAACTCCAACCAAATAAATTATGTGATTATACTCGTACTTCTCCGTAGTAAACGCTATAACGCACTGCATTCACGCAAATTTACATGCTGAAAGAGTCCAAAAACATAAATAGGGGAACACACGGGTCAGGGGGATTCCCCGAAGGCCCCGACGATTTTAAATGGAAATATGTACATACATATTTTAGAAGCTCGGTTAATACGCAGCATAGACGCGTGTACCTCGGATAATCAGGTTCTTAGATTGACTCGGTTTATCCGGGGTTCTACTGTATATATATATATATATATATATATATATATATATATATATATATATATATATATATATATATATATATATATATATATTAGGTGTACAAGTATGAAATGCTGATTTTTTTTCTAAAAAAACATGTTAAATTCGGAAGAATGATAAAAAGTGCTTTATTCAAAGTATGTTCCATCGCTTGTTATACATTTTACCCATCTTTCGGGTAATTTGTGAATATCACGCCAGTAAAAATCTTCCCCTTTCGCTGCGAACCATTCATGGAGCCATTTTTTCATATCTTCGTATGAACCAAAGCGCTGCTCAGTAAGTACGTGACCCATCGATGCAAACAAGTGGTAATCGGAAGGAGCCAAGCCTGGTGAGTAAGCCGCATGGAGTAGAACTGCCCAGCTGAGTGCTTCCAACGTGTCGCGAACTGGTTTTGCCGTATGTGATGGAGCATTGTCATGAAGAAAAATGACTTTTTTGCGCTTGAGAGTCTCAAAATAAATCCACTTTCCATCCTTTGTAACTATACGATGCAAAAAACGACTTTCTTTTGTACCGA
Source organism: Pachyrhynchus sulphureomaculatus (assembly GCA_019049505.1). NCBI lineage: Eukaryota > Metazoa > Arthropoda > Insecta > Coleoptera > Curculionidae > Pachyrhynchus > Pachyrhynchus sulphureomaculatus. The sequence goes on along the minus strand of CM032447.1, from coordinate 120,867,884 downwards.
GCGAGCAAAATGTCACGTGTTTTTTGCGCTTTTCCATTTGCCTGTCGTTCAACTCAGGTGGTACCCATCTACCGGTCTTCTGAATCTTTCCCATCTCTCGTAGCCGATTGGAAACAGCTTGCTGACTAACGCCCAATTGCTCGGCGAGTTGTTTTTGTGTTTGCGAATCATCTTCGTCTAACAGTGCTTGCAATTCCACATCTTCGTATTTTTTTGGCGGTTTTCCACGTTCCTTGTCTGCAACATCGAAGTCACCACTTTTGAAACGCCGATACCATCATTCACACGTATGCGATGGAGCATGTTCACCATAAACTTCTCGAAGTAATCGGTATGATTTAACAGCAGTTTTCTTCAAATGAAAACAAAAAATTAATGCTGTCCGCGAATACTCTTTGTTCGGTATAAATTTCGACATATTGAATACAACAACACAACACTATGCACACACTTTTCCAATTTATTACTCGTGCGCGTCTGACACTTGTTGATGACACAGCAAAATGGCGCAGTGTCAAATCTTTATAGCACAAACTGCACTGGTGCACCATCTGTTGTCTAAAATCCGCATTTCATACTTGTACACCTTGTATATATATATATATATATATATATATATATATATATATATATATATATATATATATATATATATGTATATATATATATATATATATATATATATATATATATGTATATATATATATATATATATATATATATATATATATATATATATATATATATATATATATATATATGTATATATACAGTGAAGTCTGCTTATAACGAACCCGTTTATAGCGTATTTCCGGTTAATAGAAACTATTTTATAATGCACGAAAAAACTTCCATAAGACCAATGCAAATTTTTATCGGTTATAACGAACCCGGTTATAACGAACTTCCGGATGAAGCTAACCAAATTTGGATGTTTTGTGTGCGTTTATAACGAACTTGCCACTCCCTGTGCTCGATGTAGCGCGATTTGATGTAGGAAATTCACCGAAACTCGCTGGGAACCTCTATTCTACTTGTTTCCGCCGCGTCGATAGTTCGAGCAGTATTATTTTCAATTCACTTGTGTTATGCATTTTTAATGCCCCTGGTAAGACATTAAAGTTTGTCGGAGAGAATTATGCTGGTGGAAAATTATCAAAAGTAAGGATTACTGTGTTGGTAACTGCCAATATGTCTGGAACAGAGAAAAGAAAATTGTTGGTGATAGGAAAGTCCGTCAATCCCAGGTTTTTTAAAAAGAAACATTTACCAGTAAAGTACAAATCAAACAGTAAAGCCTGGATGACATCAGAAACTTTTGAAAATGAACTGATCGAATAGGACACAGAATAAAAATTCACAAACAGAAAAATATTACTTTTGATTGACAACTGTCCAGCCCACCCTGAAGTTTATCCATAGCAAATAAAATTGGTGTTTATGCCTCCAAACACAAGTGCAAAGCTCCAACCTATGGATCAAGGTGTGATATATTCTTTAAAATGTCATTATAGAAAGATTTTACTTATGAAAATGTTAAGAGACGATCGATAAAGGTAACATTTTTTCTGTAACTCTCTTGGACGCTATAAACTTTATCCATATGACATGGCAAAGAGTCAGTAGAGAAACCATTGCAAATTTTTTAAGTATGGCGGATTTTTAAGAAAGGAATGTAGATATGACTCAGATGATGAGCTACCGTTGACTCAGTGGATTGAAAAACATCGAGAAGATCGTACTGATTGTCTAGAATTTGTTTACATTCAACAAAGTACAATGGAAATCGAGATTAAAAAGATGTTTAATCACTTCCATTTTGAAAAATAAACTCCTGGACAAAATTAACGCAACAATCTGAAAATGAATTTATCTTTTTTTTATGTCAGTTTTAAAGTTTATCGAGTATTTGAATAGTAGGCTATGCATATTTTGTTTCGTTGTTCATGACAGAAATCAAAACAATTCGTTTAGATTTGCAGTTTTAAAGAATTTTTTAGAAGATAAACAATTTTCCGTAATAATGCGATAGATTTTCTTTAAAGTAAGCTTATAAATTGTTCCCTTTTTCAAAGTAATATGTTTTTGTGGTAGACTGTTTTATTTTTGACCCCGAAGAATTAGAAAAAATGAATCGAACAAGGAATTTAACTGAACACGGGGTAGTGCGAGCCTGAGTTTTATTGGACGAGGGATATTGTCAGAGTTATGTTGCCAATTTGTTAGGCAAACATCGTTCCACAATAAGTCGTATGGTAAGACGCTTGAATGAAGTAGGAACTTATTCTAGAAGGTTAGGGCAAGGGCGAAAACGATGCACTAGTGACCTAGATGAACGTTTTATAAGACAATATGCTTTAAGAAACAGGACTGTCACTAGTTCTATAATAAGAAACGAACTCGAAGCTGTTCGCAATGTCACAATTTCTTCTAAAACAGTTAGAAGACGGTTAAATGAAGCTGGATTAAACAGTAGGAGACCAGCCACTGCACCCTTGCTTACTAGAGAGAACAGAGTTGCCAGGTTACGTTTTGCTCGAAATCACGAAAACTGGTCTGTGTATGATTGGAAACAAGTTTTCTTCACAGATGAAACTAGGGTTAGTCTAAAACATCCAGATGGTCGTGAGCGAGTATGGCGAAGACCAGGAGAGGGGTTTGCTCCTTGCAATATCTCTGCAAGGATTCCATTCAGCGGTGGCTCTGTTATGTTCTGGGGTGGCATCTGCTTTGATACTCGCACAGAGTTAGTTCCTGTCCGTACGAGATCCATGAATGCTGACTACTATCTTGAGAATATTGTAATAGAACATGTGATGCCTTTCGGTCATTTTTTGGGGCCCAATTTCCTGTTTATGCAAGACAACGCTCGACCTCACGTGGCTAGGGAGGTCCTCGATTATCTTAATCAAGTTAATATACCGATTATGCAATGGCCACCAAAAAACCCGGATCTGAATCCGATAGAACATGTATGGGATCACCTTAAGAAAAATGTGAAACATCATATACCTGCACCTAGAAACCTGAGGGAACTTGAAAATGCAGTTATCACAGAATGGGAGCAAATTCCTCAAGATTTTATCCAAAATTTAATTAGAAGCATGCCTAGGCGCATAAACGCTGTCATCCGAAGTAGAGGAGGCAACACACGCTACTAGTGTCCCAGTTACACCATTAATTTTGCTACTAGTGTTCCAGTTTATTTTTTTCATTATTACATAATTTCAACGATTTTGTTATTAGGTCTTAAGAATAGTTTTAATTCGAATCTTTATAGAGACATTTGGTAGCTAATTCACTTTTAAAGTATCCGAATAAGTTTTTTCTAACTTTTAGTGTAACCAATGTTCATAAAAAATTATTAAAAATTAATTCATTATAGAGATTTGTATGATTTAAATATATTGTTGCGTTAATTTTGTCCAGGAGTGTATGTATGTGCTAATAATGAATTAATGAAGAGACATATTAAATGATGATCACTGATGACATCAGTGACTTCTAGAACGATTTTAAGCGAAGACGAGCTTGGAGAAGGAGATAATATTTATGTTCCATCCATTTTAGAAATGACTAAGAAAATGTCTGAAACTGGCAATTTTTTTGGAATCTCGTGAAGTTCCTGAACATATATAGAGTAGTTTTTGTGACCTTAACAATTATATAACCCCCATTGTTTTTTCAAGTAAAATTATACAAACGAAAATTACTAATTTTATTGTATAAACTACGTATTTTAATGTTTTCGTTTATACTCGTATATGGTATGTACCAACATATATAATAATAACTTTAGTGTGACTTGTTCTATTTTCCTTTGAACG